>JAZHRO010000037.1:3940833-4590555 GCA_037157565.1 Thalassia testudinum
CATCACCTAAGTATATGAACCAAGTGCTGGAGGCAATCGTCAAATGATGCCCCAAAAACTAAGAAGTCATCCATGAAGACTTCCAGATAATCACCTACCATATCAGATAATATGGCAAGCATGCACCGCTGAAAAGTCGCGGGTGCATTGTAGAGACCGAAAGGCATCCTTCGGAACGCGTATGTCCTAAAGGGGCAGGTGAACGTGGTCTTCTCTTGGTCTTCTGGACGGATCGCCACTTGGTTATAACCGGAGTACCCGTCAAGAAAGCAGAAGAATCTATTTCCAGCTAGTTTTTCGAGAATCTGATCAATAAACAGTAGTGGGAAATGATCCTTCTTCGTGGAGGCATTAAGTCTTCGGTAATCTATGCAGACTCTCCACGAGTTGGCTATACCGATACTGGTACCCAAGCTATTGCATCTTCCTCTTTGCCTTCCACTTCTAATCCCTTACCTCCCGAGTCTCAAACTTCTATTCACAATCCCACTCACCAAGAGGATGATCTTGAGTCGTCACAATTCGAGGATTTTGAAGAACTTCCTCCACACTTAATTGCACATCCTCCGCCACCACAACCACCTATCCCTAGGTTCCAACCTCCACCTTATCCTAATCCTCCTAACCCACCCCCGGAGAGAGGACCTATGCCTCATCTTCAGCACCTTTTCAAAACACAACTACAAATGAATACCTTAACCCAACAGGTGCAACAGCTGGCCCAAGCTATTAATCTCTTAGCTAACCCCCAACCACAACCACCTCAACCTAGAAATCCTCAGGCACCACCCCAACTCCATAGACCTCAACTACGGGATTATTATAATCCCGTAGTTGCACAACCAATGCCTGTGGTACGTTATCCCAATGGGGGTCGTGCTGCTGAACTGAAGCCAAATATTATAGCACTCGTTCCTCACTTCAATGGACTTTCTTCTGAGGACCCTTTTCAGCATTTAGAGGAGCTGAAGAATCTTGCCCAAACTTTGGTTCCGCAAGGACATGATCAGCACACGCTTTTAATGAAAATGTTCTCATTTTCATTGAAAGATAAGGCAGCCTTTTGGTTTCGAACACTTGCACGGACTACACCTATAGATTCCTGGGCTTCTTTAGAACATGAGTTCTTAAAGAAGTACTTTCTTGTAGGCCACACTAACACCTTAAGGCGTGCCATCACTACATTCACCCAGAATTCAGGAGAACCAATGCACGAGGCTTGGGAGAGATTCCACGAGCTTTTGAGAAAATGTCCCCACCATGGTGTCCCACGCTGGCAACAGGTCCAGATCTTCTACCATGGGCTCCATGATGACACACGAAATTTTGTAGATGCCGCTTGTGGAGGCAATTTCCTGTGTCGGGACGATGACCCAGCCTTTGAGCTCTTTGAAGGCATGGCCGAAAACTCTATTAATAATGCTTCAATGAGCATGTTTAATAGAAAGTCCTCACATTCCCAGTCACATACTGGGGTACACGAAGCCCAATCCAGTAGCAAAGACTTAGAGATAATGGCTAGTCAACTGGATAAAGTGGGCTTAATCGAGAAGAAAGTAGATGAAGTATAGAAATTTCTCTCAGAACCCTCATCTTCTTCTCAGTCACCAGCACAAAACACTTCTTCTCAGTTTCCCACAGGGAGGGAAACTGCGAATAACCTTTCTGTGACACAAACTGCATTACCAAATTTTCCACTTCCATATCCTTCACCGGTTGGAGGAACCTTTGTCCCTCCCTTCACTGACTTCCCTGCACCTTCTGGAGTTTCGGAGGAGCTCCATGCCATTCATAATGACCCTTTCGCACAAACCTACAACCCTGGGTGGCGCAATCATCCAAATTTCTCGTGGTCGGGAAACTCACAGAGACCTTTTCAACAACCATCTGCACCACCACTGCACAACCCGATCCGAGCACCACCTCCACAATCACACGGATATCCACCGCATGCCTACCAGCAACCCCAACCTAGGCCCACCCAATACTCTCAATCTGGGCCTACACGAGATGACCAGTTGGGGTCTATCATGAAAGCTCTTGCTGATATGCAACAACAGAATATTGCTATGCAGCAGAGACAGGACACGGCCTTAGCTGAGATGAGAGCCTAGCTGTCACACATGACGGAGTCCTGTCAACCACATTCACTCCCATCTCAAGCACAACCTAACCCTAGGAACATACCTGCTCAGAGATATATTCAACCTAGACCGGCAGTGCAAGATCAAGCACATGTCATTTCACAACCCTTACACTACACTGAATTCTTCACAGACTCAAGTTCTTCTCTTGCACAAACACAACCACCTCTGCTACCTAACACTGATTTACCATCTACCTTTAGGGCTGAATTAAATGCCATAGTCACTAGGAGTGGTAAAAGCACACTAGATCCACCTCTTCCAACTTCTACTACTTCTAATTCCGCTTCTCCACTTCCTACTTCTCCTTTACCTAGGACTGAACCTCTTATCACCACTTCTATACCTTTTCCTGAAGCTTTAAAGAAGAAGGAGAAAGGAAAGAAAAAGACCTGTGTGGCACCTGAGAAGGATTTGCTTAAGCTCTTTGAGCAAGTCCACATAAACATCCCCTTGTTGGATGCAATTCGCCACATTCCTCTTTACGCTAAGTTTTTAAAAGACCTATGCACACCTAAGCGTAAAGCAAGGATTCAAAAAGGGAGTAGTCCAATCATTCTCTCGGAACAAGCTAGTTCCACTATCTCCAGTACCCTCCCTACTAAGATGAAAGATCCAGGCACCCCTCTCCTATCCTGCATGATAGGTAACACCACATTTAATAGAGCACTACTTGACCTAGGTGCTTCCATCAATCTTATCCCAACCTCTCTGCTGACATATTTTGAGGTTGGCAATCTGAAGCCAATCGAGGTGTCCCTGCAATTAGCTAATAGATCAGTTAAGACACCTCAGGGAGTGTTGGAAGATGTTATAGTGCGGGTCAAGGATTTTTACTTTCCTGTAGACTTTATAGTCCTTGACATGGAAGTACCTGAAGATATCCAGAACACACCTATCATTTTACGAAGACCTTTCTTGGCGACAGCCAAGGCAAACATCAATTGTGAGGAGGCCGGTAGTTCAGGACCTTTAGAGACTGAGGACCTACCTCCTATTCCTTTAGTATCTCTAGGATCTCCTGAAACTTTCACACCCGCTCCTTCTAATCCTGTACCTGTTGAACTCAAACCTCTTCCTGACTCTCTCAAATATGTTTTCTTAGGACCTGATCAGACCTATCCGGTGATTATTAACTCTTCCTTATCATCTGATCAAGAATCACGACTCTTATTTGTCCTAAGAGCATGTAGACAGGCTATAGGATGGAACCTTTCTGACCTAACTGGCATTAGTCCTTCTTATTGCACATATAGGATTTTCACTGAAGAAGGATCTAGACCTACTAGATAGCCCCAGCGTAGATTGAACCGTACATTGCAAGAGGTGGTGAAAAGTGAAATGATTAAGTGGTTAGACAACGGAATTATCTTCCTAATTTCTGACAGTAGATGGGTAAGTCCTATTCAGGTTGTGCCAAAGAAGGTCGGACTTACCATCATCACCACTAATTCTGGAGAAGTCATCCCTACACGCATTGCTAGTTCATGGCGAGTATGTATAGATTACCGAAAACTCAACCAAGCCACGAAGAAAGATCATTTTCCTTTGCCCTTCATTGATCAGACACTGGAAAGACTGGCAGGGAATAGATTTTTCTGCTTTTTGGATGGCTATTCAGGATATAATCAAGTGGCAATTCACCCCGATGATCAGGAAAAAATGACATTCACCTGCCCCAATGGAACCTTTGCATTCCATAGGATGCCTTTTGGATTGTGCAATGCACCTGCTACATTTCAGCAGTGTATGTTTGCAATCTTTTCCGACTTAGTAGGTGATTGCTTAGAAGTCTTCATGGATAACTTCTCGGTCTTCGGGAGCACATTTGATGCATGCTTAGACCACCTGACTAAGGTCCTGCAAAGATGCATAAATGTGAATCTGGTACTTTCCTGGGAGAAATCTCATTTCATGGTAACAGAAGGACTAGTATTAGGTCACCTTGTCTCGGAGAGAGGAATTGAGGTTGACCGCGCAAAGGTAAAGTTGATTTCTGAATTACCATTACCTTCGTCGGTTAAACAGATTAGATTTTTTCTCGGGCATGTTGGTTTTTATCGCCGCTTTATAGCGGATTTCTCGAAAATAGCCTGACCTCTCACTACTCTCCTCTCTAAAGATGTAGACTTCCAGATCTCTGACGATTGTGTTCGTGCCTATACGACACTTCGTGATCTGGTTACCAAGGCACCCATACTGCAATCCCCGAATTGGTCTCACCCTTTTGAGATTATATGTGATGCCTCTAATTATGCAGTAGGAGTTGTCCTTGGTCAAAAATTAAATAGGAAACCCACAGTCATCTATTACACTAGCAAGACCTTAGATGAAGCTCAGAGGAATTACACCGTCACGGAAAAGGAATTGCTAGCTGTAGTATTTGCACTGGAGAAATTTCGACCTTATCTTTTAGGTTCCCACACTATAGTCTACACTGACCACACGGCAATTCGACATCTTCTCGCCAAGAAGGATGCGAAATCTCATCTGATTAGATGGATCCTACTTTTACAGGAATTTGATTTAGAGATTCGTGATAAGGCTGGAAAGCAGAATGTGGTAGCTGCCCACTTATCCTGCCTTCCTTCTGAAGCGATTTCTCCTTCTTCACCCATTTCTGACCACTTCCCTGACGAGCAATTGCTGGTCATTCATTCTGATCTTCCCTGGTATGCTGACATTGTCAACTACCTGGCTTCTGGAATCCTCCCCGCTGATTGGGTTCGACATCAAAAAGACAGACTTAGATCCGAGGCCAAGCACTATTACTGGGAAGAACCCTGGCTTTTCAAGCATTGCAAAGACCAGATCTTTAGGAAGTGTGTTCCAGATAAGGAGATTAGAAGCATCTTGTCGTTGTTCCATGACCAGGCGTGCGGTGGTCACTTCTCTGGCAAAAAGACTGCTGCGAAGATTTTGCAAAGCGATTTTTATTGGCCCATAATCTTTAAAGATGCACACAAATATAGCTGGGCATGTTCACGCTGTCAGTCTCTCGACAGTATTGGCTGCCGAGACATGATGCCCTTGAATCCGATCATGGTGTGCGAAATCTTTGACGTTTGGGGCATTGACTTCATGGGACCTTTTCCTAAATCTTATGGCTTCGAGTATATATTGTTGGCAGTTGAGTATGTTTTGAAATGGATAGAAGCCATCCCCTCGAGAACTAATGATCATAGAGTTGTAACACAATTCGTTCAAGATTTCATCTTCTCTAGATTTGGGGTACCTAAAGCCATCATTAGTGATGGAGGGTCTCATTTTAGAAACACACATTTTCAGTCCCTACTTCAAAAGTATGGGGTGTCACATAGGATAGCCACACCATATCACCCTCAAACCAATGGACTAGCTGAATTGTCCAATCGGGAGATCAAGAAGATTTTACAAACTACCATCCGACCAGATAGAAAGGATTGGTCTTCCCGCCTTTCTGATGCATTGTGGGCATATAGGACAGCTCACAAAACCCCATTAGGCATGTCTCCTTTTAGACTTGTGTATGGGAAACACTGTCATCTTCCCGTAGAACTAGAGCACAAAGCCTATTGGGCCATTAGAAAGTGTAAGTTGGACCTAGAGAAGGCCGGTGATCTTAGAAAAGTGCAAATTTCAGAGCTTGATGAGTTAAGGAATGAATCTTATGAAAGCTCAAGGATTTATAAGGATAAACTTAAGGATTTCCATGACCGTCACATTCATAGGAAATCATTTCACCCTGGTCAAAAAGTCCTTCTCTTCGACTCTAGACTAAAACTCTTTCCTGGGAAACTAAGAACAAAATGGACTAGACCTTTCAAAATCTTAAGAATATTTGACAATGGAGCCATTGAGATCACTGAAATTGACAAATCTTAACCTTTTACTGTAAATGGACAAAGACTGAAACCTTTCATTGAGCCGCATGATCTCAGACTTGTCAATTCCACCATTTCTCTCCTACATTTTAAACTACCATCCAGGTTTACGCCTAGCTAAAGGCGTTAAACTTAGTAAAACCTATCCTTGTATATAACTGTTTTTCACCTTTCTTACTCTGGCTTTCATTTGCATTAGGTGTCTACTCTTGCATTTTTAGCATACTTCCATTGACACACATGTCATGCATTTCACCTCCTAGCTCGACTATTCACTCTGATCCTAGATCAGACTCAAAATCGTCCGCACAGAGATTTTATCTCCTCATTCCGACTTCCTTCCATCACCCAGTCTAGGATAGTGAAAAGCAGAGCATGCATTTGCATCTACCCTATTCATTCAATGAGGACATTGCAACATTTAAGCATTGGGGGGTGTCAATGGCTAACCATTTAAACTGAAATACAATTGTAGACACACCAATAGTGTGTGTGTGTGTATATATATATATATATATATATATATGCGGAAAAAAAAATACAAAGCCAAAAATACAAAAAAAAAAATAAATCACAAAAATTCTAAAAATACAATAAGTGACATGCACTCTATTGTCAAGGGAGGACATTAATTTTAAGGAGAAAGGGAGAAAAAGTGTCAAAGATGAAAAATAAGTGTTTAACTATGATCTTCTAGCTGAAAACAAATATAAAATAAGTGTCTATGGACATTTAACCGTTACTGGTTTGACTTGCCAGGCCATAATAGCTTGATACAAGCTTGGGCTTAATACACTTTGAGCCTTGACAAGATAGACCACAGTCTCTCCTAACTTTAGGACATATTCTTGTACCTGAGTCACCAGTACAGGATTCGTTGGTTTGCTTTGACTTAGGAGTCTAAGTAACCTTGGCTTACACTACACAATGTCAGGAAAGACCACTTGAACCTAAAATTCAACCCTAGTGTTCATTAGGGAAGGTGAACTCATTACCTGTGCGTGCAGGTAGACTCTTTGTCCTAACCTTTAGTCTTGTGTCGAGGAGAAACTCTTTCCACAAAAAGTTCACCCACCAAATATAGTGCGCTCTACCAAATAAGTTCCAAAGACATACTGACACAAAAAAAAAGAGAGAGTTCTTGCAAAAAAAGTCAAGTATGTTCTCCAGATTTTGGAAATACTAATGTTCCACAGAAAATGTTTTCAGGGTTCAAAACAAATACCTTGTTTGTCCACCAAAAACTCTTTGAGCCATAAACACAATAAGGGTTGGGTTTGAATACTCATCAATTCTTAAGAGCCATCCGAAAACATGAGCTGAAGTTAGGACCAACCTGGACTTAAAAAGAGGTGAAACCCCGGGAGTGAGTTTTAGAATTCACTTGGTTAGTCCTGACTTATCACAAAGCACAACCATAACCTCATAGCATCCTGAGTCTCTATAAAACCCCCTGAGTCCTGGAATTCGACTTAAGGTTTAAAATCAAGAGTCCTTGTTGGTTGAGAGATGGTCTATGTCATTTAAGTCTTGAGTTCCGGTAGTTATCCTCAGTAATAAGGTTCTCACAATGTCCAAAACACAGTTGGTTTATTGGAAAAATCTTTCAACTTGAAGATCATCATCAAACACTTAAAACTTTTGAAAGAGGAAAAAGATATCTCTTCACACTTGCCTTGCTGATACTCAAATTGCTTTACACTTCAATGAATTGTTTGCTAAGGGACTAGCAAAACGTAAGCATGGGGGTATGATGAGTGGCTACTCATCATAGCTAAAAAGCTAAAGTTAAGCTAGACACTGAGTAAAACAACATCAAATTAACAGATAAAAAGGGGTTAAGTTTGGGAATCAAAGAAAAATACCTAAAACCTTTACTCTGTGTTAAAATTTCATAATTAGGTCACAAAATGAGATATTTTGAAAGCAAAGGACAAATGGTGATCCATGCATTAATTGAACACATAAATAAGTTTGAAAGGCCAAATCAAAAATATAATTAATGTCTTAAATGTTCAATTAAGCACATATAAAAATTTTAAGGCATTTGGACATCATATAGGCTATGTAATATGTAGTTGACACTTAGGTCCTTCATGCATCACATTCTTGTCTTTAAAATTCCTTTTTGGACCTACTTGTAAACCGCAGGGACTCTTTGAAAGGCTGCAGGGTCCATCCTGTTGCAATTCTCTTCACTTATGGGCCTGCACGTAAATTTTCTACCCCTCCACGCAAGGGTCTTCCCTGCAATTTTCCTGACATTTCAAAGGTCGGTTTGCTGCTCTTCGCACGCACTGTAGCGCGCGAAGAACACGGCAGATCTCGGCCGTCCGTTGCTTCTCACGATTTCGATCTGTGGTTGGATTTGAATAGAAGCTTCCCGTGAATCGACGCGTGCGCTCACCTCTCTCCCCAGATCCCATCTGACGGTTAGATTTTGAGATTGGCTCGCCGCGCGCTCCTACCCTCTCATCCCCGCCGCCGCTTACCTCATCGGTTATCCTCACCCGTGCGGTGATCTCAGCCACTGAGTTTGCTACTTAAGCACCTCAGTGGTTGCGCGCGCAAAAGATCGCTCCCTCCTACATCTCTTAACGATCGTTCGTCCATTGCAGTTCCTCCTCCCCATCAATCCTCTGATTTCACAGCCACCGACTATGAAATTGTCACCTTCTCTTGACCTCCTCATCGCTAAGGACCTCGTAGCACCTGAGGATGACCCTAGAGCCTCACTAGCAGACTCTTCCCTCTGCTGGAGTCATCTTCCTCCCTTCTTCCTCCTTAGCCACTGGCTAAGCACCCATAGGTCCCATTCTTCCTGTTATAGTAGATTTATCATTCTGCAAATTAGTTGTAGTTGTAGTTAAGTAGGTTTAGAGTAGAATTAACGTAATTTGTAGTGTTTAATTTTGTTGTTTTGATAGAGTAGCTGTAGCAGTAGATTTAGACTATAATTTCCCCCCTCACCTCCTCTGATCATTCCAGATCAGAGGGGAAGGTTTCACACAGTTATGATCACAAATTCTCTCCCTCCCCATATTTTCATATCCGCTTTTGATTTCCACGATTTGTTTCTCGCATTTCACCCATGCATTCAGACCTAATTTCAGATCTGATTGGTTTTTAACCTCAGATCTGAAATTGGCGTCAAAAAGCACATATGGGGGCTTCCCATTCACCTCACTTTTGTTTACAAAAGCCCCTGGTCTAAGCTTAAAGTAATCAGTTTGTCGGATTTTTCTTTAACTTGGATTTCAAGGATTTTCACTCAATTGGGTTTTAACTGTTTTGATTTGACAAATTGAAAAATTCTGCTTTGCGTTCATTGTTTGGCAAGGAATCTGAGATGTTTCTGATGTCAGAATTCATCTCAGAAGAGCCATATTCTGATCTGAGTTTTATGAGGGTTTTAATGCATTGAATGCAAGATATAACTAAGGAAAATCACTGTGGTGATTTGAAGTTTTATCTTGTATCCATGAGTTTGTGTTGGATGAAAGCATTGATGATTTCCTAACCTAAGGAGTTCTCAATACTCCTTAAGGTTTCAGAACCTAGGATTTGAATTAGGGATTTTAATTGATTGATTTAACTCTTTCTACATGCTGTCTATAGCATTAGGAAGAGTTAGATCCGTGTTTTTGTTGATTTAATCTGATGTGAATTTATTGATAAGGGTTCTTGCATTTGAATTGGGATATTCAGTGTTTTTAATGAGAAGTGAAACCCTTGTCAAATGGGGTTGAGAGAGTTTTTTTTTTTTAGTTTGGATTTATAATTTTAATCCCAGAGGTCACAGCAAATTGCTGCACTTTGCAGCTACATTCTCCTTCTCTCCTAAATCTGATTTCATCCCAAATGGACTAACTGCAGCAGCAGTTAAACCATCTGGAATCAGATCTGAGTTGCTGCAGGGTTGGATGTAGAGTCCTTGCTGCTGCTGTCTGATTGTCTCAAATTGTAGCAGATAGAGTCTGATGTAAAACCCTGTAGAGTGTATTTTGAACATAGCTGACATATAATTGTATTTTATTCCTTGTGTATACAAACTTCCCTGCATAAATAATTGAATTTTAATTTCTGTAAATGGTTGTTATATCTCTTCTAAATGCTGTCAGCTAGTTCAGTTTAGAGCTAACTGTCCAACACATGACTTAAAGGGAATATAAATTAAGGAATGTATTAAAAATGGGTAAAAACACTTCCCAGATTTCATACCGAATGAAAATAAGGCAGTCATTGCCTTTTCACATCTTTTAAGACCCATCCTAAGCCTTTAGGATCCCTTAGAAATCTGTTGAAAGAGTTAGGTTGGGTGAGATTTGAAATTCATTAAAAATCAATAAAAATTCTAAAAAATTAAAATAAAATTGTCTGATCAAAGATCAGAAAGTTTTCTATCCATATACCAAGTTTCATGATATGCAAAACCTTCGACTTGGTAGAATTTTCCAGTCGATGGATTTGTATACCATGAAGCTTAATAATAAGAGTCATCTAAAAAACATCAAAAACACCTCTTTCTCCTCAACCAATTCTTCCCTTCTCATCTCTTATTTATATAATATTTATAAAAATAATAAAAAAGTGAAAAACTTCACAAAGACCTAAAAAAAAAAAAATACTTTGTATATTAAGTATACTCTTGTAAATATAAGCTTTATATTAGGTTATATATGTAAATAGGTAGTATATGTATATAAACTGTACAAATAACTATATATATATTGCATTCTGTAGATTGGATATTTAAGTTAGATTATACTATATATATATATTAATTATATAACTATTTATTAATTACACTAACTTATATGTATTCTTAGACTAAATAAATAAATAGACAGTATAAATAACAATATTAAACTATAAAACTGTATATACATATGCATATGTAGATTATAAGTAAATAAAACCCTGTACCTTAATTTAATTCTTTATGTTGGTGCTAGAGCACCACGATCATTTGTTTTGATGATAACAAAACACGTGTTATTTAACATTTGCAATTTGAGTCCTAGATTTCAGGTCAATTGCAAATGTGGACGTGTTTAGACGGAGTTCGAGCTCGCATCCAGGACGGATTGGAGGAGCTTGACGGAAAACAGAGGAGGTTCGCGTGGAGCGAAAGATTGAAGATGGAAGGAAATGAAGAATAGGATAGATTTCCTTCTTTTGTACTTGTTGTATTTTTCGTTTCTTTTGTTGCTCTTTATTTCCTTAGATATTTTATGTTAAAGAGCCTCAAAGAACCCTAACAGTAGTCCTAGGAACACCGGCACAACCCTAGGATACTTAGGTTTTCTGTAGAATACTTAGAAAACCAATATAGGGTTCAAACAGCACTTCCAGACGTCTAATTCCCAAATCAGACGTCTGATAAAGTATTGTAAGACGTCTGACTGTTGTTTCAGACATCTGATAACTGTTAGGCTGGACATAGTTGGTTCTGTCTGATGAAATCAGACGTCCAGACCTTAGACCAGACGTCTCAGGAGACGTCTGATGACTTTGACAGACGTCCAATTAGTGGATCGTTGGCTGGCTTAGCATACACTGAAGATTATGACCGTTAGAGCTTTATCAGACGTCCTTAGGCCTTTCCAGACGTCTGATAATTGACCGTTTTGCCTCGGCTGACCCAAAATCTCTTCTCAGAGATTTTCTAGCCGTTGCAACATTTGGAAATCAATTCCCACAGTAAAAGTAGGTTTCCAGACGTCCAGACATAGTGTCAGACGTCCTGTATGTCGTCTGATGGACTTGCGCAAAAACCCTGTTTAGATCTGATCCAAGTCAGGGAGAGACCCGCCCAAAATCAGACGTCTGACCTTGGAATTAGACGTCTTAAAGTGGCCTTCCAGACGTCTGATGCCAGAGTTAGACGTCTGATAACCCTGTCAAGTGTAATGATTGTTCCTGATTTCGGGCTGATTCTCTTGGGCTTTGCACCCAACGGCTATAGAACCCTTCCAAAGCCTTCCTAAGGCCTCTATAAATAGAGGGGAACCCTTGCAACACAAATACACACTTGGATACACTTAGCTACACACTTTCACACTCTTTTGTGTCCAGAAAAGATCTTGCTCTCCAAGCTTAAGCTCCATTCCCTTGAGAGCATCAAACCTTCGCACACCCGCTCTCCCGCCGTTGTTTACGAGAGCGACATTGCGCCGTTGCGTGGCTCACGCTCGCGCGTCATCGTCGACGCACTCCTTGCAAAGGGGAGTTTCCTAAATCCTATAGAAGCTTAGGTTTATTACTTTGTTGGCTCTATAGGTTTGTTGTTTTATTTTATCTTTGTCTTTTGGTTGGGTATTCGCTTTGCGAATTCCCGTCTCCTTCGTGGGACAAAATCCTTCTCGTGGAGAGAAGGGGTTGAGGAACGCTACCCTCGTACTTGTAGCGTAGTTGTACAGAGGTTGAATCACCCCCGTTTTAAAGTGATTCGGTTAGTGGATTTGATCAACTAGGTTGATCGGAAAATCCTAACCCGAGAGGGTTAAGTGGTGGTTTTCACCCGGTTTGGGTTTCCACCTAAAAATTACTTGTGTACTTGTGCGATTGATTTTTGTGAGATTGCTTTATATTTCAATTCCGCATTTTTTACGTTACGCTAATCTCACCCCCTCCAAGTAGGAACTTTCACTTTATACATAATAAATAATGAATTTATTAAGTTAATAGCTAAGTTATTAAATTAAATTAGATAAATTAGTAATTTAGAGTTATAATTAAGTTAATTGAATCTGTATATTTATACTAATGTACTTTTAATAATTTAAGCTAATTGAAGTATGTTTATATCTTATTATATAATTTCAACTTAATTTATAAGTAAAACAGTTCAAATCAACTATTTAAATGTAAATAGAACAGAAATTAATTCTGAAAAATATAATAAAAATATTTATAAAATACTTATACATGTATACTAACTATGTATAAGGTCAATTAGACCATATAGTAGCTAATTTATAAGTAATTAAAGAATTAAACATCAAAAGCAGTGTGTAAAAATCGTATACTTTAGTGAATTTATTTATATTGTAAATCTAATTAAAATTTCAAATTAAGTGTACAATTCTAAAATAAATTATGGCCCTCGAATTGAGGGCCAAAATCACCTTTGGCGAGTAGCCGCGCACATTTTCAGTGTAGATGCGGCGCTCGAATAGCGCCACATCGTGCGCTGCAAAGTGCGCGCAGTGGAATAAATTGATTTTGTTAAGTTATAGCGCAGTCTTCACGGGTGCCGAGCACCTGAAACAATATACCCTATTACGATCTGAGCATATCCTTGAGCATTTGTGTGATGAGCATGTGGGGCTGGGGGCCCGGGGAGGTGTGTGTGTGTGCGCGGGCTAAGAAAGCCCTGATCTAAGCTTGATAATGTATAATTAAGCGGCCTAATGACAATTAGGGTGCGCTTAGTAGAGGTTTGGTCCCACCCTCTGGGTGCTGTGTATCCCTCAAAAAGCGTGTCCGCAAATTAAACACATTTTTGATTAATTAAGAGAACTAATGACAGTAACTAATCACCTATACGCTGCAGTGTGTGAAGACTGTTAACGCAGAATAAAACAAAGAAGAAGAAGAATAACAGAAGAAGAGTAGTGTGGAATGAGACAGAAAGAGAATATGTAAATACGTATAGTAAAATAAGAGAGAGAATACAGATACAAAGGACTAATATATATATGTATACGTATTATAGCCAATTACTTTTATGTAAATAAATTCGTACATTTACTAACAGAATAAAACGTCGCCATAATCGTCGCTACAGACCCTAGTTTTCCTCTTTAAGTTTGTATATAGTATTTTCTGGGGTCTAGCGATGCTTACATCTGTCACTATAGCTATGGTATTTGTTACTGTAGGTGTCAGATTAGTAAGTTAAGTTAGTATACTATGTAATCTTAGTTGGTAGTGTACTTTCATGTAAAGTATTAATACTGTAACTTGTAAAGAGATAGTTTAGAATATAGTGATGAAGTGTTTGGTGCTTGTTTATAATTAGTTTTTGCAAGCATTTTGATTAATTCTTTATGAATAGGCAAACCAAGTCTTCATTCATTCATTCTTTATTAGATGTAAAACTTCTTTTTGGAATTAAAGGATAATTTTGAGATTAGAGAGTGAAGTAAATCAATAATTGCCTCCCAGTGAACGACCTGGAATAAAACCAGTAAAAATTAGGTAAGTAAATAATAATGGTCGTTATAATGACTGGTATCCCATACAATTTACTATAATGACACTAATGGTATTTTCATCCATCAATACACCTTACACCGTGCATCATTATGAGAACGAACCATCATTACCTACAGATTAGGGTTCAGACATCTCTGCATCTCATGTGAAGGTCGTGCACCCTCTTCGGAATAGATGTGGTGTGTGCAATAAGAGGGACTTATTCTAGTCAAATCATCGAGAGTCCAACCAATGGCTCTACGATGTTGCTGGAGAATAGCAATCAGACGGGATTCCTGATCAGGGGTGAGTCTGGAGTTTATAATCACAGGAAGTGTCTGATTGGAACCCAAAAAGACATATTTCAAATGATCAGGAAGGGGTTTGAGTTCCAAAATGAGGTTATCAGCAGCAGCGGGCAGTTCAGAATGGGTGTGAGGAATAAGGTTAGGAGTTAGGGGTGTGTCTAGATCAAGTTCTGACTCCTCTAATTGCGGTTTTAGATCTTCTTGTGGTTGATTGGAGGTAATCATGTTGTCCTCAATTTGTGGTTCTTCAACCACGGCTTTGACATCATAAATTTGCCCTATCACACCGCAATTAATCCCTTGTTGGGCCTTAAATATATCAATCGTGAGGGTTTGATTCCCAAATTTCAGCTCTATTTGACCCTCCTCACAACTTATGTTGGCCCTTGCAGTGGCCAGAAAAGGTCTCCCTAGTATAATTGGTGTATCCCATGGATTCTCAGGTGCGTCCATGTCAAGAACTATGAAATCTACGGGGAAGTAGAAATCCCACACCCTAACAATAACATCCTCAAGAACTCCTTTAGGTGATTTAATGGATCGATCAGCTAACTTCAATGTCACCTTAGTCAGTTTAAGCTCAGATTTTTCTAGGTGGTTAAGAAAGGATGTGAGTATTAGGTTTATGGAGGCACCTAAGTCTAACAAAGCTCTATCAAACTGGGTTTCACCAATCTTACAAGAAATCAGGGGAGTGGCTAGGTCTTTTGCCTTGGGTGGGAGTTTACTCAAGATTACAGAGCTTGCTTGCTCTGATAGTACAATTAGACTCCCACTCTTGGTTCGTGGCATACGCTGGGGTGTACACACGTTTTTCAAAAATCGTGCGTAAGTCGGTACGTGGCAGATTGCATCCATCAAGGGGAGTTTATTTGGACCTACTCAAAGAGCTTGATCAGGTCCTCCTCAGGAGCCATGAGTTTAGTTGTCCTCTTTCCCTTGCTCAAGGCCTCGGGAAATGGAACCTTGGTTGATTCCTCTAGAATAGGTCCAGGTTGTTGATCTGGGATAGGGACATCCTGGATAACTATCCTAGGGTTTGGGTTACTACCAGGCTTTGAATGGCCTGGATAAGGTGGGTCTTGGGTTATTTTATCACTACAGGTTGTCATAGAATTTAGCCCTGCCTGGTTCTATTAGGGGGTTGGTAAGATGGGCTACTGCTGTTGATAACTCACATAGGAGGTTGATGCTTCCATCCCATCAAGTGATGGAACAGAAGGGGCCTGATAGATCAAGTGTGCTTGGCCTGGGTTCGGGTTCATAACACGCCTCTGGGTTAGCATGTTATTAGGGTTTGGCAGAAGTTGTGAAGGAAGTGTACCCGGTTGGCGATAATTTTCCAATTGGGCAAGTTGGTTGCGGACCTCTATGATCTTGTCCTTGTGCTGTTTCTGGATAGCCGCATTCGTTCTTTGAATGTCAGCCAGAGTTTGAAGGATGAGGGACATTTGGTCTTGGTTTGGCCCTGATGGATGAGTGGGGTTGGGCCGAGGCTGAGGCGGCTGATAAGGACGAGGGGCTTGTGGATGGGGCTAATAAGGTGGTCTTTGGGACTGGGAATTTCCTGCCCACTAGAATTGGGATGGTTTCACCATCCAGGGTTATAGGTGTTGGAAAATGGGTCATTCTGGATGGCGTTGAGGTCGTTGCAGTTCTGAGGAGCCTCAGGAAAATCGGAGTATGGGGGAGTAGAGTTCCCCCGGCAAGAATAGAAAGGATCGGAGGTCCCTCCGATCCTGGAGTCAAATGGGGGTGAATACGGGTCCATCCCAGGAGAAGATCGATGGAAGATGTTTTGCACAGTTTGCCTTGCGAGAGGCGGTTGTGCGAAGGAGTTCTACGCAAAGGTGGCTCGCTGCAAGTGCTGAGTCAGCTCGTCCACCTTCTTCTCAATAATTGAGACCTTGTCCAACCGACTGGCCATTAATTCCAAGTCGACGGATGCGGACAGGCCCTGCATCTCATGTGCTCCCCTAAGATTCGTCGCTGCGCGGGTATTCGTCTGGTCGAATAAACCCATGGAGTCATTGTTGATGGAGTTCTCACACATATTCTTGAGAATCTCCCACACGGTGTCTTCATGTTGACCTATGATATTCCCTCCGCAAGTTGCATTGATGAACAATCTAATATCTTCACGGAGTCCTTGGTAAAAAGACTAGACTTGTTCCCATTTAGGAACTCCGTGATGGGGGCACTTTCTCATGAGATCCTGGAATCGATCCCATGCCTCATGAAGAGGTTCTCCCAACTGCTGCGTGAAGTGAGTAATTTGATGGCGCAAGGCGTTTGTCCGACCAACGAGAAAGAACTTCTTCAAAAACTCGGACTAAAGTTATTCCCAGGTGTTGATCGGACGGGTCTGTATCTGATACCAATGAGCCACCTTGTCCATCAGGGAGAAAGAGAACATCTTCATGAGCAAGATATTCCGATTTTGCGCATCTGACCCGAAGGTCTAGGCCAGATGCTTAAGTTGTTTGATATGCTGGAAGGGATCTTCAGAGTTAAGCCCATAGAATTTAGGTATGGCATAAATCATATTGGGCTTCAATTCAGAATCAGGTCCTCCAATCGGGATTCTGACTCGAGGCTCAATTGCCACCGCAGTGGGATTATAGTGATCTCGCATCATGGGGCGCTGCGGGGGTTCATGAAATTCTGGAAGAGGTCATTAAGACGCTGGAGGTGGAGCTCAAGATTATTCTCTTCTTTAACAGGCTGAGCCATGATGGAAGAAGAAGGAGAACTAGGTTCAGAATCGGAAGAGAGGTCTATGTGGAGTGGTTGTCGCACAAACAAGGCTGTCGAGGCTTGGCCTTGGGAAGAGTGGATTTCTAGAGGAGGTTTCAAGGACCTCCTACCAAACATGCACTAATAGACTGGATGAGGTTAGAATGTGTTGGACTCAATCAAGACACCTAAAATATGTTGGGTGAGTATAGAGGTTCGGGGAGGATGATACCCCTTAATCAGAAGGTCGTCCACCTGAGAATTACCTGCGTAGCCAGAGAGGGTGAGTCCTGCGAAGACCCCAACACGATAGAGCGCCCCCACGGGTTACAAGGTTTCCCCCACCCGACCTCTCTTGTCACTGAGATTCCAGGTAGACCAAAATGGGGACCTTGACCTCTTAAGTCTACCACTTTTAATTAAGATCAAGGTGCTTAGGGCTTCACTTGAACTTTAAGCCTTTTGTGTGCAAAAGTGACCTAATTTAAAGGTTGGTTGATCCAAATGATCAACTTCACCTCTTGTTCCTGTGAGAGTTTCTTAGGTCCTTTCTTTTAGAGTTCAAGTGAATTAAGAGCCGGATTACTTTAGGGTTTCTCTTAATAGATCTTTTCAAGCAATGGTTTAGGCACACCTCCTTTTAGAATTTCCAATTCTTTGTTTAGAAGATGTGTCTCTGAAACCCTAGCTTAGAATCCTAGGTTGGCTCTAGTTGGTCCGATTAGTTACCTCAGAAATGGGTAACTAGGGCTCAAGTAAGAAGGTTTTAGCCCAAGTTACCTTAAGTAGATATGCAGTTAAAGTGTGTTGAAAATCAGGCAACTCTATGAATTACTAGGTACGGAAGATAGGTAGCTCTAGATTGATTTTTCTTTTCTTTTTCCTCTTTAGAAAGTAAGGGGCTTAAGAGAGAGGGTTGAAGGTTACCTTCCCCCTGGTGTGGTTGTTGTGAGGCTGCTTGTTCTTTCTTGCCTTCCTTTCGTACACAACAAAAGAGAGATCAAGTCAGTATACAATCAGAAATTGTGATTTTGAAGCTTCTAAAATGCCCGTTGCTCCCTAGCAATAGCGCCAAAAACTGGTGAGAGACCAATTTGATTTGATTTTATTACTCGAATATTAAAATTCTCCGAGGTCGAACTCAGGAAGTGTAACGACCCGATTCCCGAGTCCCTACGAGACACGAGAACCGGACCGACTCGATGAATCCCAAGACCTAGTCGTCCAACGAGGAAGTAACCAAAAGAGCAGTAAAGTAAACCACATTCAACATGAATATAACTAACAGTAAGAAAATACAGCAGTAAGGAAAGAAACCACTACAGTATATACCACCACAACAGTAGAACAACATTCATAACATAATATGGAACTGCAAGTAAAGAAAAGTACAACGGAAACAAGAACTACTCACTACAGTGGAACCAAAAAGAGGTACAAGAGAACAGTGGTAATTCTACTGGACCCTACTGTGCAGCCGCTGACCCTGGCTGCTCAACACCTGGTCCTGAAGGTAACCAGTGTAACACGTCAGCAAAACGCTGAGCAGAGTGGAAGCTTAACTAAAGAAACAGTAAAGTGTACAGTAGCTGTTTTAATTTTCTTTCTTCCTTTATTTACGTCTTTCTATTGTTTCACAATTTATCTATTTCTCAGATCCTTCACTTGATCTCGAATGTTCCTCGTGGGAACGATCTTGATTGCAGTCTTTTCCGAACAGTAGAAGTAGCACCTGGTGCTCTCCAGGCCGGGAGAGTCCCCCGTGGTGATCCTACTCTCAGTCAACCACCCCAAGGTCACTGACAGACGTAACGGTGACTACGGCACGCACGGTAAACGCACGGGTAGCTAACCCGCACTGGCACGCGGTCAGTCGTTTCCGTTAACGGGTGCACCCAAAGCACAGCACGGAACCAGTACAGGGCAGAGCCCTCTCAGTAACAGGGGTCCAACCCCTCCACAGTAACCAAACAGGGGCCTTGCCCCTCCACAGTCTGCGCACCCTCGCCTGACTACCCTGGTTAGCCTCAGTGGGCCTAACAAGTCGGTGTAGGAGGCTAGCAGAACCCCGGGGCCCGTGGGGTAGCTAGTACCTCCCTACACTAGTAGCTCTCCTCGATACTACGTACACGAGGGCCAGCAAGTCGGTACAGAGTGGCCAGTCCTAACCCCGGGTCCCTGGGGCGGCTGGCTCCGCTCTGCACTAAACAGGGGGACAGTCGCTCTCCTTGGTACTCCGTACTCAAGGGCCAGCTCACTTCCCTAATTCTATTCCATTCACTTTCCAGGAGTTCTACTCCTAATTCCCCGTAGGGTTCCAGCTCTTTAACTCAGCGCATTCCGGTTTCACCTTTCCAGTTTCACGTTCATACATCCCATATTCTTACTCATGTTCATTTATTCATAACAGGCAGCTGTTTAAACAAATTTACAGGCAGCTATTATTTCTTTTCCACATTTTCAAGACTGCAGTGTTCACATATTCCACTAGTTTTCCCATCCTAGGATTCATGTCATACCTTAGGATCTACATATAATCTAGTTTTCCAGCCCTAGGATTTATGCAATACCCTAGGATCTATCATTCAATCTCGTTTCTCATTCCTAGGATTCATGCAATGTCCTAGGTTCTATTTATGGTTCCATAATTTAACAGATTATGCTAATAAACTTAAATGCCACTCTACCGGTTACAACAGGCGAACTGGGGGCGTGATCGGGAATCCCGCGTGCTTCCGCAACCCCCGAGACTGTAACGGAACGGGGTCCTATCACAAGGATCAAACACAAGGAAGTTTCTCAAAATAGTATATAACTATTGTAGACAGGTAGAGGATTTAATTTCGAAAAGAACGCAACTCGAAACGCGGAAAACGAAACCCGAACGGGCCCTAAACGGGTCGAAAATGACGAAATAGTGCAAAATCAGACGTCTGGAACTTATTCCAGACGTCTTAAAAAATGGATCAGGGGTTACCTATGCTCTGCGTGGTCTCTCAGACGTCTAGAAGCCTGTGGGGGCGTCTGGCCTAGTTCCCAGACGTCCGATGGTCACCCAGGACATCTGGAAGTCGTTCCCGTCGTCTGGCACTGCAGACGGACGTCTGATTCGCGTTGGATGTGAATCCTCGAACCTGCGCGTTCCCATTTCTCTCTATCAGTACGGACGGTCGTAGGAAAGGAAGAAGGTATGAAAATAACTCACCTTTCAGACGTCTGGACAGTCCTCCAGACGTCTTCCCCGTCGTCTGGTTGGAATCTCAGACGTCTGATTCTGGAAAATTTTCCAGAATCAGGGCACCACTCGCCCTCCACTCGCTACGCACGGCCGCGCTGCGAGTGCTCCGCCTGCTGCTCGAGCAGCAGCAGGCCTCCTACGCCACCCCGCGTATGCTGTGCCCCCGCCGGTCGGCTCCCGCTGCCCTGGCAGGCTCGAGCCCTCACGGCCGACGCCTCCTCCCCCACGTAGCACCTCCTCCCGCACCCGCCGCGGTTGTCACCACCGCCTCTCACTCGCGCTCGCTCTCGCACACCAACTGGAAGGAGAAGAGGAAGGGGGCGGAGGTGACGGGAGTGAGGGGGAGGGCGTGGCCTTTTAAGGCCGCGCGAGGAGGAGAGAGAGCGGGACAGGGTGGGTCTGTGGCCGCAGGAGAGAGGGAAAAAGAGAGGGAGAGAGAGCGTACGCAGGTCTGCGCGCTCAGGCGTGCAGACGAATCGCACGTGCCAAAAATAACCGATTCCCAGACGTCTGGAAGTGGTTCCAGACGTCTGGTCAGACGTCTGGGCCACCTCCCAGACGTCTTAAAAGACGTCTGAAGCGCGCGTTCGTTACAGGAAGCAAGCTTGATTTTAGAAGCATAGAAAATCACAATTTACAATAATACACTGTTTTACAAAAAGACTAGAGAGAGAAGTAAAAATTTATCTTCTCTCTTCTTTTCTTCTCTTTTTCTTCTTTGTTCTCCTTTCTCTCTGTCTTCAGATGTCTGACTCCATGGATCAGACGCCTTAAGTAGCCACTTGCTACAGTGCTCGTGTTCTCCTTCTTTCCCTTGTCTACTGCTACTCTTCTTCTCCTTAGCTTTTTCTTCTTCTCTTCTCTTCGGCTATAGCTCCTGCTCTTTCTTCTTTTTCTTCCTTTCCTTTCTTCTTCTTCTTCAGCTTTTCCTGCTTGGCCTTCTTGGCTTCTTTTTCTTTCTTGAGCTGCGTCTCCTTCTTCTTCAGTTTGCTTCTCCTCTTCCCCTTCTCTTGCTTCAGCTCCTTGGTGTGGCTAAGTCCTCGGTCGCTTCTTCCTCCTTTCTTCTGCTGCTCTTCTTTTCTTCTGCTTCCTCTTCCTCCTTCTTCTCCTTCAGTTTCCCTGCATGGTCTTCTTGGCTTCTTCTTTTTCTTTCTTGAGCTACGTCTCCTTTTTCTTCAGTTTGCTTCTCCACTTCCTCCTTCTTCTCCTTCAGTTTCCCTGCACAGGCATATGGTTTGGCAAAACCTAACCCCTACCCTCCCCACATCTCTCTCTCTGTTTCACTCCAAGGTTCGCTCTCCCAGAGCCTGTTTGGGTATATGGGTCGAGTAACGCGCCCGGGACTTGGCCTACTGGCATGCGGTGGTGGGCGAGGTGTGCTAGGCTTAGGTAAACAGGTCGGGCCAGGTCCGCGGGGGGTGGTCGCGGACGAGGCCGGGTGAGCGGGTGAGAGGGACCTCACCCCGTGTGACTGAGGCGATAAGCCTGAGTCACTTTTTCAATTTATGTGATATGGGGCGCTCCAAAACACCCGAGGTGGGACTATCCGCGCCCCTCCTTTCTCGCGTGCTCGCAGCAGGAGGTGCCCTTCCAATTTAGCAAGACACTAGGCTCACGTATTCAATTGAGGACCCAGGACCGCGCGCAAGGCTCTTCCGCGCAGCCTGGGACTTCAACTTAGGACAAGGGATACCTGGTGTAACGAATGCACGCCCCAGACATCTTTTAAGACGTCTGGGAGGTGGCCCAGACGTCAGACCAAACGTCTGGGGTCACTTCCAGACGTCTGACCAGACGTCTGGGATCGTTTCCAGACGTCTGGAAATCGGTTATCTTTGACACGCGCGGGTCGTCTGCGCGCCTGAGCACGTAGACCCGCATATTCGCTTTTCTTTCCTTCTGCGGCTGCAGATTCCCCTGCCACGCTCCTTCTCTCTCCTCCTCGCGCGGCCTTAAAAGGCCACGCCTCCCCTCGCTTCCGTCACCACCGTCTCGTTCCTCTTCTCCTTCAGCTCCAGGTGCGCGAGAGTGAGCGCGAGAGCGAGCGCGAGGGCAGCAGTGGCAGCCGCGGTGCGCGTGGGAGAGGTGCTCTGCCGTGAGGGCGAGCACGCCGGGGCTGCTAGGGCCGGTCGGGAGGGGGCGCGGGGCGACGTGGGGGGGACTGCTGCGGTCCGAGCAGTAGGCACACGAGGTGCGACAAGGCGCGGCGTCGCGAGCGGAGGGCGAAATGCGCCCTGGTTCTAGAAAAATTTCCAGAATCAGACGTCTGTGCTTGTAGCAAGACGACGGGCACGACGCCTGGAGGACTGTCCAGACGTCTGAAAGGTGAGTTTTCCGTCTTCTTCTTCCTTCCTGTCGACTGACCGTACTGAGGGAGAGAGATGGGTGCGCGTAGGTTCGATGATTCGCCATCCAACGCGAATCAGACGTCTGGCTCCAGTGCCAGACGGCGGGAACGACTTCCAGACGTCCGGGGTGACCATCGGACGTCTGGGAACTAGGCCAGACACCCCCGCAGGCTTCTGGACGTCTGAGAAACCACACAGAACAAGGTAATTCTCTGATCCACTTTTTAAGACGTCTGGAAGAAGTTCCAGACGTCTGATTTTGCACAGTGTTGTCGTTTTCAACCCGTTGAGGGCCCGTTCGGGTTCCGTTTTCCGCGTTTCGATTTGCGTTCTTTCCGGAATTAAATCCTCTACCCGTCTACAGTAGCTATACACTGTTTTGAGACACTCCTTGTGTTTGATCCTTGTGATAGGACCTCGTTCCGTTGCAGTCTTAAGGGTCGCGGAGGCACGCGGGATTCCCGACCACGCCCCCAGTTCGCCTGTTGTAACCGGTAGAGTGGCTTTAAGTATAATCTGTTAAATTATGAAATCATAAATAGAACCTAGGACATTGCATGAATCCTAGGAATGAGAAATAGATTGAATGGTAGATCCTAGGGTGTTGCATGAATCCTAGGGCTGGAAAACTAGATTGTATGATAGATCCCAGGATATGGCATGAATCCTAGGATGGGAAAATTAGTGGAATGTATGAATACTGCAGTCTTGGAAAATGTGGAAAGAAAATACTAGCTGCCTGTGAATTGAATTAACAGCTGCCTGTTATGAATAAATAAACGTGATTGAGAATATGGATTGTAAGAACGTGAAACTGGAAAGTGAAACCTGGATGTTCTGAGTTAAAAGAGCTGGAACCCTACGGGGAATTAGGAGTAGAACTCCTGGAAAGTGAATGGGATAGAATTGGGGAAGTGAGTTGGCCCTTGAGTACGGAGTACCAAGGAGAGCGACTGCCCCCTGTTTAGTGCAGAGCGGAGCTAGCCGCCCTAGGGACCCGGGGTTAGGACTGGCCACTCTGTACCGACTTGCTGGCCCTCGTGTACGTAGTACCGAGGAGAGCTACTAGTGTAGGGAGGTACAAGATACCCCACGGGCCCCGGGGTTCTGCTAGCCTCCCACACCGACTTGTTAGGCCCACTAGGGCAAACCAGGGTAGTCAGGTGAGGGTGCGCGGACTGTGGAGGGGCAAGGCCCCTGTTTGGTTACTGTGGAGGGGTTGGACCCCTGTTACTGAGAGGGCTCAGCCCTGTACTGGTTCCGTGTTGTGCTTTGGGCGCACCCGTTAACGGAAATGACTGACCGCGTACCAGTGCGGGTTAGCTACCCGTGCGTTCACCGCGCGTGCCGTAGTCACCGTTACGTCTGTCAGTGACCTTGGGGTGGTTGACTGAGAGTAGGATCACCACGGGGGACTCTCCCAGCCAGGAGAGCACCACGTGCTACTTCTACTGTTCGGAAAAGACTGCAATCAAGATCGTTCCCACGAGGAACATTCGAGATCAAGTGAAGGATCTGAGAAATAGATAAATTGTGAAACAATAGAAAGACGTAAATAAAGGAAGAAAGAAAATTTAAAACAGCTACTGTACACTTTATTGTTTCTTTAGTTTAGCTGCCACTCTACTCAGCGTTTTGCTGACGTGTTACACTCGTTACCTTTCAGGACCAGGTGTTGAGCAGCCAGGGTCAGCGGCTGCAGAGGACGCTGGGCCGAGTAGGGTCCAGTAGAGTTACCACTGTTCTCTTGAACCTCTTTTTGTTCCGTTATAGTGAGTAGTTCTTGTTTCCGCTGTACTTTTCTTTACCTGCAGTTCATATTGTGTTATGAATGTTGTTCTACTATTGTGGTGGTATATACTGTAGTGGTTTCTTTCCTTACTGCTGTATTTCCTTACTGTTAGTTATATTCATGTTGAATGTGGTTTATTTTACTGCTCTTTTGGTTACTTCCTCGTTGGATGACTAGGTCTTGGGATTAGTCGAGTCGGTCCGGTTCTCATGTCTCGTAGGGACTTGGGAATCGAGTCGTTACACCTGGGGTGAGCCTGCAAGCAAGCTTGAAGCTTGCTCGTTAATGGCGGATGGAGCGTACACCTGAAATCAGTAAAATGGCCTCTCGGCCATGTCAGAATGTTCCGGGAGTATCGCCGGAGCACGACGAACATGATGGGAGCGGTGGCGTGGCGTGACAATGGGCATGAGTGCGTGTCTAGGTCAAACTATGTGCGTGCTGGTGGGTGTGTTCGGGGGACGGTTTCAGTAGGTGGCGCAATTGGTGGAAGGGCGAGAGGTGATCAATGGGAGGTGGTGAAGCTCAGGGACCGGTTGGTGGGGGTGGAGCTGTCTGTGGTGGTGAAATGGCCTTGCCGGAGTTGGTGGTTGGAGGTGGAGATGGTGATGGTGGATAGTGCTGTCGAGGAGTCGAAATAACCAATTGACAGAGGGGAAATAAAAGAGAGAGTAAGGAGAGCTTAACTATGAGTCCAGAGTGAAGGGGGGATGCGGAGGAGGCGAGTGGCCGGTGCTGCCATCGCTGGAGATGAAGGCGCCAGGGGGAGAGAACGGCGACGAGGAAGAGGGGCTGGAGGGCGCCCGCTGGTACGGCATGGCGCGACGGAAGACGGCGGAGGTAACCCTACCATTGGTATGGTGGCAGGGCAATGAGAGAGGAGAGGGAGTGTCGTCGGAAGCTCTGGGCGAATGGCTGGAGTTGGGAGGAGAGGAATTGGAGGGGATTCTCAGTCCAGATGGAGCTTGAAGGATGCGGCAAGGTGTGCCGCTCCTTAAATAGGCGAGGGCTGGCTGGGAGGTGCGCGAGAGCAGCGGGAAAAGTCTCGCTGGAGACATGGCAGACGGAGACCCATACCTCTCGCGTGTTCGCACAAGAGGTATGGCGGTCGACAGGGCATGGGAACCAGCCCATGCGGTAGGGGGCTCCACAGAGAGTCTCCCTTTCAAATCTGGGGCCAGCTCCATATGCATGCGCAGCGCCATCCTCCGCGTAAAGTCGTCGGAGGTATGGTCTGCGCAGCGGGTGGCAGAAGGACCTGTTTGAAGAAAATGACGGGAAAGCTAGGGGGCATCTGTAAGAATTTTAAAAAGTTGAGGGTCTGAAAGTAATATTGAGGATTAAATTTCAAAGTGAGTCAAGATGACCTTTCCTTAGGTCCAAATTTTGGAATCAACCTAATTTTGACCTAAGGAATCTAATGGTGAAG
Organism: Thalassia testudinum; assembly: GCA_037157565.1. NCBI lineage: Eukaryota > Viridiplantae > Streptophyta > Magnoliopsida > Alismatales > Hydrocharitaceae > Thalassia > Thalassia testudinum. Next base: position 3,966,894 of record JAZHRO010000037.1, read on the forward strand.
TTGGATTTTAGGTTTGACCTCGTTTGACTGATCATTTTGCATAAAAATCAAAATTAAGTCAAAAATTGGGTATGGTCCTCAATCTAGGTCAAAACAGGTTCCAACGGCCAAATTGAAGGTTCTAAACCCTAGAGGATATTTTTCCATGAATTTTAGAGGGTTTAATTGATTTTTATCTTACCTGAAACTTCATGAATTAAAGTGGATTTATTTGAGGGTTATAGAATGTCATTTAATTCCCAGATTTTGTCATATCCCTTTTCTGAACAACCCATCCCACTTTTTCCTTTATTAGGTTCACTTGACCTATGTCTAGAACCTTAGGAATCCCGTTCATGTACTGCAATGGTAAAATTACAGTTTTACCCCTTGTATAATGTTTTATTCTCTGATTAGCAATTCCCTGATTTAGGCCTTCCCTTAGGTTATGTAGGAGCTTTTGTTCACTTTATTAGGTCAAAATGTGCTAGTTAGGGTTCATGATGAGGTTCTCATCAATCAAGACAAGCATATTCATTCAATCATTATAAGATTACAACGTAGGAACAATAATTGATTAATTCCATGCTAATTCAAATTAATAATTGGCTAACTTCATTCCAATACAAATAAGTAATAAATTCAATTCCAGTCAAATTCAAATAAGATGGTTTATAAAATTAGTCTCTACGAGATCTTAACAGGACATATAACATTAATTATCATCAGCGTTAGAAATCAAGACAACCTTCTTCCTTGAATAGTTATTGAAATAATAGTTGATCATTTAAGACTATACATTAACAGGGCAATGAACCGTATATGCCCGACTCAATTCCTTGCATGCTTTCAACATACACATTGAAATGTTAAGGCATGTTACGAGTCAAATTCGTCGTGAAAAATGTTATATATGTACATATTTTACACTTAAAAGGACAGAAAACACGTCATACATGTAAGAGGAAATGTAACCATGTGATTTGTCAGATAGCACAGGCCAACAAATACTAATTGGGTGTTGGCATTTACCCCAACGAGATCACAAATAAAACTAACTGGTCAGAGGGCATGATAAATTTTTACCAATTTTATTCTAAACAAATAGTTGCGGCTATTACTGTTCACAATGACTAATTACTTTCCAAGTTACCAGAAAATCCAAAGCTATCATGTACTTATCGTCAAATAATCATAAGTACAGAAAAAGGGGTACAGAATGTGCAATATCATGTACTTAGCGGAGAATAAACTGCCCTTTTTCAAGTGATCGATGTTAATTATATATACTCAACTATTAACATAAATATACTACTATAGATCATCTCATATATATTTATAAGTGCCATGGAAATATGTGATCTAACGTATATTCATAGAACCAATGGTTGAGTGGTTTTACAAAAGGGGGTAATAATGCATGGACACCTAATAAAGTGTTACACGTATGCATAACTGATATAGACACATCTATTTCACATAAACTGTCTATTTATGCGTGTTTTTAGGTGTATAATTGCATTCATGCATTAGAAAAATTACATAATATGCATCATCATGCATTTAGATTAGTTTGTACAAATTATATGTTAATTTGTCCTTTTCGTGGCCAAGGGACAAGGCAATATTATTTTGGGATCTCGGATTGAAAATCCAACCATACGAATCTGACCAGGGTGACGATCGAAATCCAACGCCTCTAAGATTGTCCCAATCAGACTTCTGTAGCATCAGATGTAGTCTGAGGAAGATCAGAAGCCAAGGGGCAAGGTGGTGTAAAATTTGTACATTAGACTATAAATCCAACCGCACGGATGAATTCGGATGGACGATTGCAGCCCAACGGTGCGAAAATCGATCCAATCCGACATCCGTGACACCACCTATGAGCACTTGAAGATGGACGACTAGGATGGTGCCACATGGTACCATCCTAGTTGCCCAAACTGTCCCAAGTGCGTCGCAACCCTTCTTCTTCCGATCAGTTAATCTCAGCTGTCAGATCCGTGATCCAACGACTAAGATTCAATCTTGGTCGCACATCATATCCACTGAAGGCAAGGGTTTGAGCGCTCTCGATCGTTGGATCGAGTTCCAACGGTCATGAGCGTGCAACCCTTAAAACGTAAACGCGACACAGAGGAAGCGATGGTGCAGCAGTCGAGCGCTTTATTGTGAGGGTGAGGTGCGGGTTCGAGACCCGCCTTACCTCAAATCAGGCGAGAAACGGTGTTAATCGTTCTGAAACGGGTTTTAAAATCGTCGCGTTACAATATAGATCGAATCAGCGTGAAAAATAAATAATATTTATACTTGAAAGAAGTCCGAGGTTGTTCACTGGGAGCAAGTGGCAAATATGAATCTCAGGATCACATTATATAAGCAATTTCAGTCAAAACCTAATTCAGAATAATATGTCAAGAATTCAAGTATCAACGTGCAAAAATAATAGGGTAAAATGGTAATTTGAATCATCAATTACTCTTATACAATAATAGCAAGTATCCAAATAGCATCAACTGATCAAACCAAGTGCACAATACACTCCCTGTCAAACAGATTAGACGACAGAGCGACAGTGCCAAGAGGGCACTCTTCTTCTTCTCTTCTTTCTCTGGTCTTCTTTTGCCTTGTCTCCTTTCTTCTTCTTGTGACTAAGTGTTGCACAAGTTCCTGCGAGAGCAAAACCCCCCTCTATCCCCGCGCTCTCTCTTTCTCTCTTCCCCTTCTCTTTCTCAATTTCTGGTCAAATGCTCGGGAAATCGGATATTTGAGGCTACGCGTACCTAGGACCAGGGCTGCAGGCGTGGGTCGCAGTCGAGGTGTGAGGGCGTAGGTAGGTGAGCGATGTGCATACATCTGATTAACCTAAAATGTCTATTAATGCATGTTCTTAGTGTCACATTAGCATCATACATTGTAAATAGCGCATAGCAAGCATAATCATGCATTTAGATCAAGTTGCATAAATTGTATAGTAATTGTCTCCTTTTATGATCAGGGACAGGATAACTTTTTATTAGGGACTCGAATCGAAGATCCAACCGTATGGATCTGATTAGAATGACGATTGGAGTTCAACGACTCCAAGATCGCCCTAATCGGACATCCGTAACATCAGATAGAGACCGAGGAATCTAAAAGAGAAAGGGCCAAAATGGTGTTAATCCGCACCTTAGATGACAAATCCGATCGCACGGATGGGTTCAGATCGACGATCGTAGCCTAACAGCGTGAAAATCGATCCAATCCGACACCCGTGGCACCATCTACATCACTCAGAAGATGGACGGCCTAGATGGAGCCACGTGGCGCCATCATAGCCGCCCATTACTGGTCGCTGCCTTCCTTCTTCAGCCGCTCGCTTGATCTCGACCATTGGATGCTCATCCAACGGCCGTGGAGCCGCAAGCACAAAAGCGCTCGCTTACCTAAAGAGGAGGCGTAGCGCAACGGTCGAACGGCCCTTCGCGAGCGAAGTGTGCGCGTTCGAGCCGCGCTGCGCCTCAAATCAAAGAGCGGGCATGGAGCGGGCGCGCGATCAGAGCCGCGCGATGACGATTGGGCGGCGAGGAGCGAGCGATAGTGCCCACGCGAGATCAGACGCGCGGCGCTTACGCGTGATCGCATGCAGGCGCACGGCGCGGGCATAGCTGCTCTCAGCCGTCCGATCTCTTGATCGAATGGCTGTGAGCGTGCGAACGTGCGCATGCATTTTGGGCAGAGAAGAAGACCGGGTGCGCGCAGCACCTACACACGTTGCCTACGACGGACCTTTAGTGACGTTTAAGTCCATCACTAAAGGTCCCATATTCATGTTTTTGAAATTAAATTATCCAAAATGCCCCCACTCCTTGCAACTATAAAAGGAGACCCCCTCCATATGAATTTCGCATCCCTTCCTTCTCTTCTCTCCCACTCCAAAGCTCAAAAGAAGCTTGTCCCACATCCGAGATGCTCCTCAAGAGGTAAAATCAATTTTTCGCCCCCATTCCAGAAGCGGATCCCGCGACGACAACGATGTGCTGCCTCAGTCCCGTTCCTCCTACTTCGACCTCCTTCCCACTCCATTCCTCGTCTTCCAAGCGTTGTCTCGTCTGGCTTGTCCTCCAAGCAATCGTCGAGGAAGATAACTTCTCTCTCCCATTCCTTTTTCCTGCTTTCTAGAGTACAATTTTCCTACTTTCTAGTTGTAATAATTTCTCACTTTTTAGTGTAATCTTTTCTCGCTTTCTTAGTTGTAACAACATTTTGCAATATCAAGTGAATGTTTTCTCTCTCTCTCTCTTATTATTTATATTGATTCAATTTCATTGTGATTATTCCGCCTTTTAAACAAAAAAGTAAAAAATATAATTGTGAATTTTGATCGACGTAGCCTCCCTGAGTTCAACCTGGGATTTCTTTATAGATTTCTGGTATAAATTTTATTTGTTGAACCCAAGTTCTTTGCTACTCGAACTACAACGACAGGTTTTGAAAACCAACTCCGATAACGTAGTCTTCCGACATTCAATAGTGAGTGAGTGAGGTTATGGAACCTCACCCCGTGTTCTGAGGCGATAAGCTCAGAACACGTTTTCAATTTATACCACTTCAGCTGCTTTCCCACTCCGATGTGGGACTAAAGATAGCACCTTTCTTCGTGCAGCTAGCAGCAGCCATTCCTTCGTCAAATTTGCAGTCAAGCTGTGGTCAACTGCTCTAATTGATGATCCACGAGCGGTCCTGGGATGATTCCGCAGTAGCTGGAGTCGATACCGGGGGAAGGCGAGACCTGAAGCAAGCTTCAATCGAGCATGAACTCGCTCGTTAATGGCGGAGATGACCTAAAGACCTGAAACAAACAAAATGGCCTCTCGACCCTGTTAAACAAGTTCAGGAGCTTCGTATGAGTGCGGCAAATGTGATGGTGGCAATGGCATGCTGTGGGAGTGCGTGTGTGCATAGGGCGAGGTCGAGAAGTAAGTGTGGTGATGGAGGTGTTCGGTAGGTGGTTAAAAGGGGCAATCGACCTAACTAAGTTAGGCCTTTTGCTCCTGGGATTGAGGCGGAGGTGTAGGGATAAGTGGCAGCCAATTTAGTGGAGCATAGTGGCCATGCGAACTCGCCGGAGGTACGCCGGCGAGGTGGAAGATGGAGAGTGAACGATGGACACAGCGGTCAAAGCAGAGTGTGGTTGGTGTGTGAATGAAGTAGAGGAGTTAGGGAACTAATCGAGGTGGTTGGCAAACGACAGGGAGTAGAGGCGACGCTGGTTGCAGTGTGGTCGGCGCCGAGGAAGAAGGTGACACCGGTGAGAAGGAAACGGCGAGGAAGACTGAGGGAGAGACGCCCGCTGGTATGGCGCGACGCAGAGGAAGACGAGGAAGATAAATCCATCGTTGGTATTGCAGATGGACGATGAGGGAGGTTGGGAGGAATCGTCGAAGCTCGAGGAGCCTTTTGGTCGGAATAGGAAGGAGGAATGTGGGGAATTTCCAGTCAAAATCGAGCTTGGAGAGACCGGGAAGTCTTGGAATCCAAGCTTTCAACCTTGGAAGGTCGTCAGAGTTGGAAACCCACTCCTTTGAATGATTCGCATGAGGATTTGGGCCATTTCAGGGACTTCGGATCTTGCTAAAAGGAAGCTAATTCCTTGATGAATTTCTCTTTCAAATCTGAGAAGGATTCATTAAGAAATCAGAGAGATCTTTCCAAATGAAGCACACTGGAGTTGTAGGATTAGGATTCTAGGGTGGTAGGGACCTTTTTGTGAAGAAGACAAAGAAGTTGGGGGGCTATTTGTGAGAAATTCAAAAGCGGAGGGGCTATTGTAGATAAAGAAGTCAAACTTGGACCAAAGTGCAAACTAAGTTGAAACAATTTCAGATTGGGACCAAATTTTGATACAAATCTAATTTGGACCTAAGGAATTCAATGGTGAATTTGGATTTTGGTTTTGACCTCGTTTAACTAGGTAATTTATGCAAAAATTTAAATTAGGGCAAAAGTCTGTCTGTGGCTCTTTGTTAGGTCAAAATGGATTCTGATGGTCAAATTGAAGGTACCAATCCCTACAGAATATTTTTCTATGAATTTTAGAGGGTTTAGGTGAATTTTATCTTGATCGAAACATCAATTAATTAAGTGGGCCTATTTTTAGGGTTTCAGATGTCATTTAATTTCTATAACGCATAAAAACTCGTTTCGTTCTGCATGAACCCCCTTAATAGACTCTAAAGTGTATTTGACCATTCTTCAACCCCTGAGAAAACTCGTGGTTATTCTGTTTTTGTGATAGAATGGTAAATTTGTAGAAATAACCCTGTATTCTTGTCTTCTTTTCAAATCAATGTTTTATGCCCTTAAGACCTTCTGAAAGATATGTAGGAGCTTTTATTGATTTAATCAGATCAAATTGAGCTAGTTATGACTCATGATGGTGTTCCCATCAAGCGGCAATTGGAGAAATTGGGCTGTTGGATGCGTTGCGAATGGATGATGGAGCAGTGATGTGGTGCCTTTTCGTGTGACGGATGAATGATTGCGCCGTACGAGTGCGATGACACCCCATCGTATGCGGGTGCTATGTGAGATGAAGCATGCACGCGCGATCTAAGCTGTCCGATTGCGCGATCGATCGGCTGATAGCGCTTGAGCACAATGAAGCGCATAAAGGCCAAAGATCAGGAGGTGCTAACGTGGCTCAACAAGAATGGTTGGTTTGGCAGAGAGCGGACGAGATTGCCTCCGCATCTTTAGCGACGTTTGTCTACAATGATGCACGTATTCATCACTAAAGGCCGCAAAGTTAATTTTTGAAACTTAAAATGCCCCTTTTTCCCTCATATCTTCACCTATAAAAAGCCTACCCCACCTAAACATTTCACCATCCCTTCTCTTCTTCTCTCACCCCCTTCAAAACTCTACAAGTTGGTCCTATACTCGGGATGCTCCACTAAAGCTAGAGTAAAAGAATTTTTCCATCTTCTCACTTCCTTCGTGGAGCGCTCGTGGTTGTCTTCTCGCCACCATTCGGGAAGTGGATCCTACTGCAATGTCGCCCTTTTCCATCCTCCATCCTCCAACTTCGTTCTCCTTCATCCAGCATCTCATCCTCATCGTCTAGGCACTCCGTCAACGTGGCTCATCCTCCAAGCAGCCATCGAGGAGGATTTCTCTCATCCCTCACTTTTTACCGCTTTCTAGTGTAGATTTTCAGATTTCTAGCTGTAGCAAGTAATAGACATGACTCTATAGATATAAAATATTTGTTCACTCTCTCCCTATTTTCTCTTTCTTTGCATTATTCTATCTTTTTCTTCTACTGTTTATTATTTAAGTAGAATATCTAATGTAGATTTAATTCAACCAGCAAACCTACTCCGTGACAATAATTCGAAACACGATTTTTAATAAAATGTTTGCCTCACTATGTTCGACCCAGGACTCACCAGAGTTTTGGTTATAAATTTTATTTAATAGCAGATTTTTATGCAACTACAATGATGGATTTTAACTCAATCTTTTAATGTATGAAATCTCACTCATCAACACTAAGTAGTGCTATAAATTACTGTTGAACGTATGAATCGCTACGCTAACGTATTTGATTTTGGAAAACCTGTCGTTATAGCTTGAAAGTGAAGAATTCGTGTCCAACAAATAAAATTTATACCGAAATTGAAATTCCAGGTCGAACACAGGGAGGCGGACGTTTGATTTAAAAACTATGCGTTTCTTTTTATTTGTCACGAAGTAATTTAATTTAAAACTATCTAATTATTTACAATAAATAGAAAAGAGGGAGAAAGTGTAAGAGAGAGAATATTACACATAGAAATCAAAATGAGATGTAGAATAAACAAATAATTTATCATTAAGAAGATTGTTTATTACAACTAGAAAGCATAAAACAATTACACTAGAAAGCGATAAATTTACTCTAGAAAGCATTAAAAGAATGGAGGGAGAAATGTCCTCCTCGACGATCACTTGGAGGACGAGCAGAACTACACTAGAAAGCAGTAAAAAGAATAGGGAGAGAGAAATCCTCCTCGACAGTCACTTGGAGGACGAGCCGGACGGGACGACACCTGGACAAAGGAGGACGAAGCAAGACGAAGGAGGACGAAGTAGAAGAACGGGAATGGAGCAGCACACCGTCGTCGTCGCGGGATCCACTTCCGAAGGGGGACGAAAATTTGGACTTTATCTCGTGAGAAGCATCTCGAGTGTGGGACAAGCTTCTCTTGAGCTTTGGAGAGGTAGAGAAGAGAAGGAAGGGATGAGAATTTCGTATGGAGGGGGTCTCCTTTTATAGTTGCAAGGAGTAGGGGCAAAATGGTCATTACAACTTTAAAAAAATAAATGAGGGGTCTTTAGTGACGAATAAATCCGTCACTAAAGCCCCCAACGTGGGCATAGCTCCCGCGCCCACGCGTGCCTCCACAGCTGCCCGCTTCTTCAACGCATACGCCCACGTATTATCGGACGGCTTAAGACGCATCTTCACCCGCTCGTTGTGCGCCCGCCTAGTGCTTGCGATCGTGCGTCCATGCCGCGCGTTCAATCGCGTGTGATCTCGATTGAGCACAGACGGCCTTCCGATTGCGATCCAATGCCCGCTCACGCTCGCTTGCCCGCGCCTTCCTGCCCTTCGCTGTGGCTCGAACCTGCGCCCACAGCTCGAGTAAGCACACTCGACCGCTGCGCTACGACGCGCGGATGGTCGAGTGGGCGCTTTTAGGTGCAACTGATCACAGCCGTTGGATCAAGATCCAACGGCGGAGAGTGAGCGGGTGCGGGGTCTACAGAGATTGCATGCGGCCGTTTGGGCAGCCGAGATGGCGTTACGTGGCGCCATCTTGGTCATCCATCTTCTGGAAGTTGTAGATGGTGCCACGGATGTCGGATTGACTCGATTTTTGCGTCCTTGGGCTGCGATCATCGATCCGAATTCATCCGTGCGGTCGGATTTGTCAACTGAAGTGCGGATTTACACCATCCTGGCCCTTGATCTTCTAGGGTTCCCCGATCACTATCTGATGCTACGGATGCTTGATTAGGGCGATCTTAGAGTCGTTGAACTCCAATCGTCGCCCTGATCACATCCATACGATTGGATATTTGATCCGAGGCCCCGATAAAATGTTTGCCCTGTACAAGCACATAAAAGGAGACAATTAACCTCCATTTTATTCAAACTACTCTAAATGCAAGATGATGCATGTTATATAATATTTATAAGATGAAATGCAATCCTATGCTTAAGAACATGCATAAATAGACATCTTAAGAAGTGTAAATGTGTTTACATCATACCCCCATGCCTATCTTTTGTTAGTCCCTAGCAAAAACTATATGCTATTTATAAAAGAATTAGGTTGGATTATTTGGACCTGAGTTATTTTCAATCATTAAGAAATTGTCTACTTAGGAACTGAACTTTCAAAGACACAATAGTGCCCAGGTATCAGCAAAAATGCAAACCGCCTCAAGCCCTCGCCTTATTCAAAGAAAAATTTCTTTTTCTCTTTTTACTCTTTTCTAATTTTTTTGGATTTTCAAATTTTAGGGTTTAAAGGTGGCTTTCTACGGCCATTCAACTCACCCAAGATTTGATGAGAACCCTAAGCTTTAAGCATCTTATTGTGATTGTGATAGACTCGTTGACCGGCAATTAAAACGGACTTCGGATTTCTACGCCTCTAGGTGACCTCAAAAAGACTTCTGCCTAAAGGTGTTTCTTTACAACCGGTAGCTTTCTCCCTACTTTTATTTTTTTACGGGGTCAACACAAGGGTGAATCCAGTATATATCACCTCGATTTATTCTACTTCTCCGCTTCTTCCTAAGTGTTTTGGGAATTTTTAGTGCATTTACTGAGCTGGGTTCTAGACAACCGATCGATGAGCTGTTACCACTGACAACTTGCCAGCCATACTCGTGCGGTGAAGTGTGGCTTTTTTTTCTTTTCTTCTTTTCTCCTTTTCTTTTTGATTTTTTTTTTTTTAAGTAGGTGGCTTCCCTGGTCTAAGATTTACCTAAAGGCAGCAAAAAAAGAAAGACCCAGTGACTGGGCTCTGGACAACCTACCTATGGGTTGTTACCCTCGATAACTTACCAGCCATATCACCCTAGAAGGTTCATTAGCTACCCAAATTCCGTTAAAATCGTCGAACAACGAGTCAGTGCAAAGAAAGTGTGTAGATGCTTAAGACTCAAAATTCCCTCAAATCAGAGGGCGGGTTGATAAGTCGTGTACTTATCACCCAAACTTATTTACTCCAATTAAAATAAAATTCAGGTTAGCGAGAACTCAAAAAATAAATCCACATTTTAGTGGATACACGGGCTGATTAAGTCCAAAGACCTGAAGGGTCTTTGTGTTCAGATCTTAATGTAGTATTTCCTAGGATTGAAAATTTTCTTAAACCTAAATTCTCTTTCCTAATTCTGAATTTTTTTTTAATAAAAGAAAATAAAACAAATCTTCGGAGCTGACGAGTGAATTCAGAGATAAATATCCACCCCCCATGCCTAATGCAATGTCCTCATTGTATTAAAAAGACATAAAACAGAGTGGAAAAGCGTAGAAAGCACCTGAATTGCGTGAATGTCAGGTCTACTCCGAGATGAAAATGAAAAAGAACTGTATATGTGCTGAGTTTAGTGCCTTCAGCTAAGCACACTATACAAAGAAAAGAAATGAAGAATACACAAGTGCAGGTCAGAATTAAAATAAACAGAAGAATCCTCTGACCTATGAATAACGGTCCACAAATGTGGACCAGATTGTGGTGCAGACTCATCCCCCATAATCGAGAATATCTTAGGTTCTGGATAAAAATTACCCAATACTAAAAAATCAGAATGCAAGCGGGGTCGGGCCTACGATTTATGACGATGCAACCCAAGATCAAAAAGTCGGGTTACAGAGAATTGAAGCTCAAAAGGATAATCGTTGAATGTGTGCTTGAGTTTGACATCCTCGAAACAAATGTCGTAAGGGTTCTGATTTGATAGTTTCAGCTTAAAAGGAACCCTTCGACTCAATCTTCCATTTCCTCCAAAATTAACTTTCCAAATTAGAACTTCCCAGCTCCTATCCTCCTCATTCAGCACATCAAATTCCAGGACCCCTTGTATATTAATCACCCTGTCTGAAATCTCCAAGTCTAAATGATATGGTAGAATCAAAATTAACTTGAGTCTAATTATCTCAGAAATAGAATCATCGATAAGCTCAACGGGGTGTAACTGATAATCAGGGCATTGAATTGATTCCTCCAGAAAATGCGATTCTGGATCCGTAATGTGTGCCCTAATAAGATCAGTTTCCTCAATTTTTGGGCTATCAAATGATCTATTTGATTCCTCAGGCCCAATCGTCTCAAAGAAATCGTATTCAGAAAACTCGCATGAGACTTCGCGACTTGAATCTTCACCATCAAAGAAATCAGGATCCGTATCAATGTATGTCCCAAAATCAATTGTCACTTTCTGTTCCCAGGAGACATACGTTTCCTCGTAACCCGGCTCAGGGATCTTAGGTGAAGAAATTAGATCTTCCTTAATTGGTTGCTTTAATTCAATCTGGTCATAACACGTGTCCCCCCCCAACAGGTGCCTAAGCGGGTTCTGTCATTGGCTTTCCTGAAGAAGGTTCATCCTGGGAATCATCCCAAGATTGAATCAAAGCAATCACGAATCTCATCCTCAATTTCACTAATTTCCCAAGTAGAAACTCACCCGGGTTCCTATCCTTAATGTCCTGAAGCCAATCCAACAAAGATTTATTCAAATCATCAATCATTTCAATCAGGGACTCCAATCTCTCAATGCAAGGTATTGGCTGAACTTCTAAAGATTGTATGATATTCCTCAAGTTAGCCAGAACCTTATCTTGAACCTGATTAACCTGTACCAAATGAGTTGGTTAAGGATTGGGCGGGTTAGACATCAATGCAGAGGAATTAACGAATTGAGATTCGTTATACCCTTCTTAATAATAGGTCATTTCAGATTATTCAAAAGATGATGATGCCCTAAAAGCAGTGAAATCAGAGGATGGGTAAAGATTGGCGTATCCTTCTTGATTGTAGATCGTATTAGGTTGTTCACGAAAGGAAGACAATCTATAATCGATGTAGCTCTGAGAAGGATAGAAATTAGAATCAAAGTGCTCAGGGTTAGACCCTAAACATGGAGGTCCGGAGCTGTATCCCCAATCCGAATTATCCCAACTGACTGATGATTGATTACAATACGAGTTGGGATAATCAACATGTTGAGGATAATTCACAATAGGAGGGAAAGAGCGGGAATGCGTGAAATATGTGGAAGGATTCATGAGACACGGGAGGAAGAAAGGTGCCTTGCAATACAAACAATCAAACCTGTCCTTAAATGGGTTAGCCTATAGACCTACAGACGCCCAAAACCCGTCTTGAGATAAAGAAACGATTGATCTACTTCTATTTGTTCAATCCAACCAGTTAGAAGGAGGGACTGGGGAGAAGGTTCTTCCTTCGGCTTGCACCTCTGGTTCCTAGTATACCCCCCAGCCGCGATCGTTTGACTCTGCTCCCCTAGCTAGACATCAGATTGAATAGTAGAAACAAACTAATCGAAAATAATCTCGTTTTGGGTTCTGAAGAGCGAGTCCAATCCTTAAGGCCAACGTCTACTCTGTTTTATTTAGGGCTAGGTTTGAATGTGCTTTGGAATGTGATGAGCCCTTTAAATGGGTTGCGTTCTTAATGATTGATTGATTTGTGTGTGCATGCACAACCAGTGGTTTTCAAGCAAGATTATTTTTGATGTGGCGAATTTTAAGGTTCAAATCTTGCGTAGTAGCTTTTAGGATTCAACTTTAGGTATTTTTCAAACAAGTTTCGTTGGCACACCAGGTTTTGCAAGCAAAGGTGAAGATGTTTTCCTTTAAAGTTTAAAAAGAATGTGGAGTGCCTGGTAAATCTCAAAGAGTTGAACCTAATTGGCAGCTACTTGATGAGTTGATTTTAATTGAAGTAGTGCGGCCCAAACAATTCAAACAACTGGTCACAAATGCACCACTAAGTTAGGCACACAAAGATGGTTAACCTAGAATGATTTCTACTCTTTTATGTGTTGCTTTATGTGTACCGGTTCCACAGATCAGAACCCGATTGAGTAGAAACAAATCAATTCGGTTAAGTGCCTTTGAATGTGGGTGTATGTTGTGTGTTTGTTGAAAATTGCCCCACAAAATTATCTTTTTATTTTTTTTATATAAATGAAGATGGAATGAATGTGAGTGAGAATCCAAACAACCAAACTATTCCTAGGATTTATGCAAACACCTAGGTTAATTGGAATTTGGATTTAATGTGGCGAATGAAATCTATGGAGGGGGAAAGAATGAGGGATAACTTACAAAAACCTTCCACAGCACTTTACTTCAATCTACCACTTTTGCTCGTCTTAAAAGAGTACCTGCAATTACAATTAGAAAGGAGAAAAGTGAGGTAAATGATTTATAAGTTACAAAACGCGAAGAAAAATCAAAGAGCGTTGCCTCTCCGGCAACAGCGTCAAAATGTTGAACGTACGAATCGCTACGCTAATGTGTTTGGTTTTGGAAAACCTGTCGTTATAGCTTGAAAGCAAAGAATTCGTATTCAACAAATAAAATTTATACCGAAATTGAAATTCCGGGTCGAACACAGGGAGGCGGACGTTTGATTTAAAAACTACACGTTTCTTTTTATTTGTCACGAAGTAATTCAATTTAAAACTATCTAACTATTTACAATAAAAAGAAGAGAGGGAGAAAGTGTAAGAGAGAGAGAGAATATTACACATAGAAATCAAAATGAGATGTAGAATAAACAAAGAATTTATTATTAAGAAGATTATTCATTACAACTAGAAAGTATAAAACAATTACACTAGAAAGCGATAAATTTACTTTAGAAAGCATTAAAAGAATGGAGGGAGAAATGTCCTCCTCGACGATCGCTTGGAGGACGAGCAGAACTACACTAGAAAGCAGTAAATCTATATTAGAAAGCAGTAAAAAGAATAGGGAGAGAGAAATCCTCATCGACGGTCGCTTGAAGGACGAGCCGGACGGGACGACGCCTGGACGAAGGAGGACGAAGCAGGACGAAGGCGGGCGAAGTAGAAGAACGGGAACAAAGCAGCACGCCGTCGTCATCGCGGGATCCACATCGGAAGGGGGACGAAAATTTGGACTTTATCTCGCGAGAAGCATCCCGGGTGTGGGACAAGCTTCTCTTGAGCTTTAGAGAGGTAGAGAAGAGAAGGAAGGGATGAGAATTTCGTATGGAGGGAGTCTCCTTTTATAGTTGCAAGGAGTAGGGGCAAAATGGTCATTACAACTTTAAAATAATAAATGAGGGGTCTTTAGTGACGGATAAATCCGTCACTAAAGCCCCCAACGTGGGCGTAGCTCCCGTGCCCACGCGCGCCTCCACAGCTGCCTGCTTCTTCAACGCATACGCCCACATACTTCAGATCGCGATCGGACGGCTTAAGACGCATCTTCACCCGCTCGCTGTGCGCCCGCCTAGTGCGTGAGATCGCGCGTCCATGCCGCGCGTTCAATCACGCGTGATCTCAATTGAGCACAGACGGTCGTCCGATCGCGATCCAACGCCCGCCCCCGCTCGCTCGCCTGCGCCTTCCTCCCCTTCGCTGTGGCTCGAACCCGCGCCCGCAGCTCCCGTAAGCGCGCTCGACCGCTGCGCTACGAGGCGTAGATGGTCGAGCGGGCGCTTTTAGGCGGGCTGATCACAGCCGTTGGATCAAGATCCAACGGCGGAGAGTGAGCAGGTGCGGGGTCTTCAGAGATTGCATGCGGCCGTTTGGGCAGTCGAGATGGCGCCACATGGCTCCATCTTGGCCGTCCATCTTCTAGAAGTTGTAGATGGTGCCACGAATGTCGGATTGACTCGATTTTTGCGTCGTTGGGTTGCGATCGTCAATCCGAATTCATCCATGTAGTCAGATTTGTCAACTGAAGTGCGGATTTACACCATCCTGGCCCTTGATCTTCTAGGGTTCCCCGGTCACTATCTGATGCTATGGATGCCTGATTAGGGCGATTTCGGAGTTGTTGAACTCCAATCGTTGCCCTGATTACATCCATACAGTTGGATCTTTGATCCGAGGCCTCGATAAAATGTTTGCCCTGTCCAAGTACATAAAAGGAGACAATTAACCTCCATTTTATTCAAACTACTCTAAATGCAAGATGATGCATGTTATGCAATATTTATATCATGAAATGAAATCCTATGCTTAAGAACATGCATAAATAGACATCTTAAGTAGTGTAAATGTGTTTACATCAATTACCATGTTCGTCGGCTTGGTAATCAAGTTTATTACCAAACAAAACCATAAGCAAAAGCTCTAGAAAACCATACAATCACATAAATGGTGGATGAGCCAAGAGATCAATCCATTATTTCATGGGATCACATCCAAATCAAGCAATGTCCTAATGAGTTCTCTAATTTGCTCAGCCTGATAGCTGAAGGAATGACCTTAACGATGGAAAAGTAAGAAGCCTAAACGGGATAGGGACATGATCAAAAATCAAGAAGATAATTAAGTAAGAATACTTTGGAAAATCAGGACTAGAGATACTACATCACTACGTGGCTGAGTATCCCATCCGTGATACAATATGAGCATCTGTATGGCCCTTCCGGGTTATTTCATGCTCAGTATGGTGACCTTACTCTAATATCATCTGTGACGACCCAAGTCTTGCCAAGCGATGAAACCCAGGTCGCCGTGTGCTAACACTAGCACAAATCGCCCACAAGATCGTAGTCATCCAAGACATAATCATATAATATAAACATGGCCAAACAAACTGATCATATTACATCATTGAAATGAACAGAAATTTAATACTGACCAGAGGTTTACCGCAATATATAATCCAAAGAGATGTGCAACGAAAGTCATCTTGTAAACTGCCGCAATATACCTGAGTATGGAACCCAGAAATGCGTCAGTAAAAATTGAGTAGAGTAGAGCAACTAGACAGGTAGCAACGGTAACAAAAGTACAGGAAGAGGGGCACCATTCCAAAAGTTCATCCGTTTACAATCTATTTCATATCCAGTTTCATTTATGTAATTTGCCCATATTATTACAGTTGTCAATCTATCAATCGACATCTCAGGGCACGAGATGACTTCATGTAATTTCCTGCGACACAAGATCGATATAAGCCACCCTCATGGCCGAGAAGACAACTTATACCCATCAAGTCACCCTAGGGTTATTGCGGAAAGGGGTGGTGGCTACGTTGTGTAACGTGAACATGTACAAGCATTACGCATGCTGAACCATAGACAACCAATGATCCACCCTTCAGCTGAGAAAGAACCAAACCTCGAGCCACACATCCTGCCATCCTAGTTGCTCGTTAAGCCTAACCAAAGAGTCATAAGGAGGCCTGTAACTCCCTAAATCAGCCCCTGAAATCGATCTTGAAAGATCAATGCTACAGCCAAAATTTGGTGAGTAGCAAGGCTAAAACTAATTATCTAATCCTTTTAATTTCGGACATATCCATCGTATTGATTATATAATTAATTTCAGATAACTGTATCTCTCATTTTCGTAAAATCATAAAATCTTTAGAAATTTTATATTACAAATTCCAAGATTAACAAGTATCCTCATTATCTCCCAACCTATCCGTTTACAAGTAGTTTTCAATTTATGATAGTGGTCTCATATTATTCATTTAGTAAAGAATACCACGGAACTTGTTTTACAGAAAACAGATATTGTTTCATACATGAGATAACAAGGTAGACATGATTATCAAGTCATGATTCTTTTCACTATATTTTCACTAATGTGCCCATAAATCGGGGAAAAACACCAGAGAATTCCAAACTCAGCAAAAGAAAGAATTACACGCCAACCAAGGTGGCACAAACGAAAAAATCGCACAAGCCGGGTGTTAGTTCAACTACTCATATATAATATTTTGATGATTTTACAAAATGAAGAAAATGAAATAAAAAATAAGCGTAGCATATTATTTCTCTCTGTAATAACATATTTGCAGGTTTCATAAAGTTTTCCAAGACGGGAGATTAAAAGCGTGAAGACAAGTAGCATAAGTATTAGGTCATAAGCATTTTCATGTAAACTTTCAAAGGTTGTAATTTTCATTTTATTTGAGTCTAGAAATGTTGTAAAGAGCCCCCAAACATAACCTATAAATAGCTAACTTAGGCTCCCTACACTTAGGATAAATCAGAAACAAAAACCTAACACTTAGACTCTTATCATACGTCTAGAACAATAGTCAGACATCTAATTTTCCACTTTAAGACGTCTGACAAGTGTCTTAGATGTCTAACTTCCTATAGTTCTGCCCTTAGTTTATGTCTTCATAAACATCAGTCGAAGCACTTCTCTATCAGACGTCCATAACCTCATCCAGATGTCTGATACTTTACCTGGACGTTCTCATACTAACTGTTAGACTAAGCACCTTTATTCATTCCATAGGCAATGGGCAAAAATGTATTTCCAGACGTCTGGACATGCTTCCAGACGTCTACCTTTGGACTGTTGCCCATATATTTCTGTGCGTATCTCATTACACCCATAAAAACTTTTGTCAAAAATCGTAGCGAAGTCTTTTTTGGTTTCCAGACGTCTGGTGATTCCTTCAGACGTCCATAACAACATCTGATCCTTTAAATCTAGAAGCTGTTTAGATCTAATGAAAACAGGAACGGATCCACCCTTTATTAGACGTCCAATAACCTAATCAGACGTCTTATGTGAAAATATCAGACGCCCTTCTTTTGATCCAATGGAGTCAATTCAGTATGGCCTACAGTATTAGACGACTAAAATTATAATCAAACGTCCTATAAGACGTCTGATCCTAAAATTAAACGTCTGATATTGCTATTAGACTCATCATTACCCTGATTTGTGGTGGATTTCGTCCTAATCTCTTGGGATTTGTCTCCAACGGCTAGGAGAACTCTCCCAAGTGTTCTTGAAGGTTCCAAACTTACCTATAAATAGACTACAACTCCTCTTAGGCAAAACACACCTCTTGAGATACAATTCACTTAGAAAAATCACTTACTACTCTAAGCTTCATCTTGCCCTTATGCTGTGCCAACACTCTGATCAAAGGGAAAATTCATACTCCCGGCTCACTCTGCTCTACAAATCCTTAGGGAGTTCTTTTCATGCTTAATAGATAAGAAAGTAATTAAAGTATTGGGATGCTCTATAGGTGTTGTTTCAATTCTTATTTTTGTATTTTGGGTATCCGGCCTGTCGGGTCCCCGTCTTTTCATTTTGAAGGGAGAAACTTCCGTTTAGGGATCGGAGGTGGGATTTGTAATTGAGGTACACTACCCTCGTTTAAGTAGTGTGGTTAATGGATTGATCACCTTGTGATCGAAAATCCTAAGTCAAGGGATTGGCTTAGGTGGTGGTTTTCACCCATCTTTGGTTTCCACCTAAAAATCTGGTGCCACCTTTTGTGATTGAATTTTTTGTATAATAATATTTTATAATTTCACTATTCACCCCCCCTCTAGTGCAATTTCACCGGGTCCATAGGTGCCCGAAAATCAAACTGAATTGAAAGAAAGGTAAACTACTCTACCTAACATCACCGGAGGGTCACGGTGACTCTGAACCGTGCACATAAAACTTGGGGGCAGTCTCCACAGCTACCTCGAAACCTGTGCACGCACTGGGGCAAGACCTGATTTACACAGACCAAAAATATGTTCGGAAACACCTAATTACATTTCTGATTTTTCACTAAAGGAACAGACTCAAAAGTGAAAATAAACTACACCACCACGTAGTATGTGTCGATACGATTCCAACGGTACTTTATTTGTCGAAATCCGAGGTTGGGAAGGCCTCGAATCGGAGAAACAGTGCGAGGGGGCCCTGAACCTAACCGATTCAACTAGATCAGTCAACCGATCCACGCGTGCTCACCCATGGACACGTATTACACCCTGATACGTGCCCGCTCACCCACTCGCGACACGTGTCGTCACCGGATTGGTTCCTGCGCACGCAGGTAGATCGTACTCACCCACGCAAGCGCGCTCGCATTTGCACTAACGATTGCCACGCGCCGACAATCTACAGCTCGCAATCTCCCCCTTCACGTGAGAATACACACGCACGACACCGCCTGCCACGAGTCGCACTTGCATCGTCGGCCACCGCCACGCATCACCTCCTCGCTGCGCGCTGCCACAGCCGCAGTGACATTTGCGATGCGAAGCCCGCAGTTTTCAGAATCACAAATAGGCCTATACAATTTTGAATTTAGATTTCTATGAAATCTAAATTCCTTTCTCTCTCTTTTCTCTTGGATTTAGAGGCTTTAATGACTAATGACGACCCAAGGACCCAAGGAGGTCATTTTATAGACCCAAATTTGGTTATGATTAGGATTAATGGAGTGAAATACCTAAAATACCCCTAGGGTTGGGTCCACTTTACATATAGGTCCTTCTTGATTTGTTTTGACCATAACTTGAGCTATACACCTTGGATTCAAGTGAAACAGGCGTCCCTGGAAAGCTTGCAATGAGAGCAATCCAACGGTACCATATATGGCACCCTTTTGATAATGTTTGACTAACTATTGACTCGAATTACACATTTTTTGGCAATTTAAAGAGGTGCTGACACCAGCATGGAATCGTAACCTGGTTTCCAGGTTTAAATTGACCCGAACCACTTTGAAATGGCTCAGAACCTGGATTTTGGGATGTTATAGGGGGTGCCTCGATCAGCCTCAAGTGGCCAATCGGGGGCCTACTGTAGCAAGGGAGAGGGAGAGCTTGTAAAGATGCATTGTTAGGTACTTCATTTTCCCATTGAGGCAAAATTGAAACATATGCTCTAGAGATAATTGCCCATACACAAATAAGGGATGTACGAATTTTGAAGAAGAGAGGAGTTGGGAAGGACACGTTGAACATGTGGGTAACACGTGAGAATCTACCAAATAGTTCGAGTCAAATCCTAAAGAAAGTTGACAAAGTGTTATTTAGTTGGAGGTTAGGTGAGGGACAACGAAGCCAATGACATTTACATGATTACATAAAAGGATGACCCCATTTCATGCTTATCCTCAACCCTCTTCCCATCTCCAAATAATGGCAAGGGTACTGTATATCCTACTTCGTACAAATACGTACCAAACAAATTAAACCAAGCTAAAAATTACACATCTCAAAAGAGCCTCCAGCTTTTAATCCCCTCTTGGGGAGCATAGGAGATTAATGAGGGTGATTTAGCCCTATAACAAAAGTGAATTAGGGCACACCGTGCCAACAAACAAACCCCCTCTTCCCCAATAAAAAGGTATATATGTGCAAATACAATTTGTAATCCAAGACTGTAAAAGCATGAACAAGGGAAAAAATAGAGAGCAAAACATTCGACACCATCAGAAAAGATTTCATTTTTAGAACTCTCCAACTCTTAGGTTTTTGTGACACTTGGATCAACTGGATCCGAATGTGCATCTCCGCCTGCACTTTCTTACCGCTTGTGAATGGAGATTCGACAAGCTTTCTCCATATTGGGAGGGGAATGAGATAAGGTGACCCCCTTTCACCCCTACTCTTCACGTTGACTACTAATGTTCTCTCAACAATCCTTCAGCATCAATCTCATTCAAGCAGGATCCTCCCAGCCAGAATCAAGGATACTCTATGTCCCTCTCACCTTTTATTTGCTAACGGTATTCTCATATGTTGTAAGGCCAACATACGTTTGGCTAGAGCCATCAAAAATACCCTGGATATCCTCTCCTTTTTGTCAGGCCTCAAGCTAAATGGTGCGAAATGTAAAGTTTACATCTCTAAGAATTGCTGCCACAAAATGGAATTATGTCTTCTATTGGGCATTCTTGAGGGAAGATCCCCTTGTCGATACTTGGGAATTTCCCTAGTTTCTGAGAGAGTGGCCAGCTCCTCTATGGCACTCAAAGATAAAGTGTGGGATTTGCTGGCTAGTTGGAGAAAGAAAACCCTATCTAGGACAGGGCAGGTGAGATGGGTAAAATGGGGAATTGAAGGCCTCCTTAGATTTTGGCTCTCATGCATTGTCATAAAGAAGACTACTCTTGATAGAATCAAGAGCTGGATTACGGATTTTATCTAGGACAGCAAAACCCGTCTAGTAGTCTGTGAGGATATTTGCAAGCCCCTCTTGGAGGAGGGACTTAATTTGTGCAACCTTGAAGAACTCCAAATATGCATGTTTGCAAAACTTGCCCATCGCCTTGTCACTCACAGTTAATCCATCTGGAGCACATGGATGTGCCAAAGGTATGGGGATTGAGTTATTGCCACCCCTTCGCCTTTGAACTCTCCTTGGTGGAAACACTTATCATCTTCTCGTGGCATCCTTCTTGCTGGCTTCTATAGGGTTGGGGAGTAGGCATGGCTGACCCACTCGAGAGGAACCCTCTCAACAATAAAAGTTTAGGACACCATTAGAGACAAGGGTACTATTCTCAAAATTTAGAAGGCTATCTAGAATAAGAAGGTTGCTCCCTAAGTGATTTTGTTGCGCTTCTTTAGCGACTAAGGGGAAACTTCTTACTTTAGACATAATGACTAGATGGGGATTGGCCATAGATACAACTTGCAGGCTTTGTGGTATTGCTGAAAAAACACATAAGCATCTATTCTTTACCTGTAGTTTTTCCAATGTAGTTTGGAGATAGATTCACTCAACTATGGGATTCGATGACTCATTTCCTATCAACCTACTTCAATCCCAACGCCTTCCAACCTTTACAATCACCACCATTGCCACACTCATTACTAATGATTGTTTATAATTTTGTGACTTTTATACTTTCAACTTATGTTGTCCCTTGACTAGTTGACATCTTTTTTGAGTTAATATCTTATCAATTATTTAAAAGAAGAAGGAGAAAAAAGAAAAAAAAAAAAAAACGGAGAGCGAACCCCGGTGTGTATGCAAGTACCAATAAGTAGGGTTCTCACATCCGTGAGCTCTCTCAAAACCCTCCCTTCTGTCGTGCCGCCGCTTCTTCCAGATCGGAGTGATAAAGGGCGAGACGTCAAAATGGTGAGTTCACAATCTCTTCTTCTTCTTCTTCTTCGTTTCCCCTTCTGTGTGTTAAAGACATGGTCGATCTCAAGTCGCGGCTTACCCTCTCAGCCGCCTCGGCTTTCCCATGATCCGCAAAAAGGGCTCATTTTTGCCAACCAAATCTTCTTGTCCTCATCCGCATCTCACTCTGCAAGTCAACAGATTTCTCTTCCTATGGCCAAGATCACGTTTCGCCACCGCCATCTGAACCACACCCAATTTTTAATATATGTGGTGATGGATAAAAAAGGAGGGGCGTATTTAGAGGTTGCTTTAATTGTGTTAGGGTTCTGCAAGGGCTTCCTTTGATAGGTCTTCCATCTCCATGCGTAGCCAATGTAGAGGCATGCTTGTAGAAAAATAGGTTGATTAATGATTTACTTAAATCACCCGACATTGTCAAGGATGGGTCATACTCGACCGCCTCGAATGATCGGCCAGATCGAATGGTTTACTCGAACGATCAAGTGATTGATTTTTACATGGAGAGGTTCTCTGCGATGTTCTGTTTTGGATATATATATATGGGAACATTTGTGCGTCTCCGTGCGTGTGCTTGTGCTTATGATGAGTTTTACATATCAATTTTGTTATGATATGATCTTGTTAGTTTGAATGTTCTTGAATTTAGCTATTAAGAGGTGCAGATGCAATTTATCCCCTATGACTTCCCTGCATAGTGCACTCCTTGGTCATTGGTCTCCCCACCTGAATGCAAAAGCATGGATTTTTCTTGCATCTTGGGGCATGGGTGACCCTGCATTTTAAAAAGGAAACTAAGACACAAAGGATACAAATGAACATGAATTAACAAGATTTTACCTTCAACTCAAATCGAGGAAGATTGTGCTTCATAGCTAAAGTATTGATAGGTACCACCCCTTTGTCTTGTGGTCGTATCTAGAGTAGGGTTTTTTTTTTGTGAAAATGTATTGGCAAGGACAATATGTGGTTCTTTTTTGCATGGATGTTTGATCATGAATACTCTGCTTGTAGTTACTCATCAATCGTTTTAGTGATCAACCTTTTCTTTTCCAAAATAAAAAGAAGGAACTGAACCTGTCTTTAGAATCTCCTTATGTGATTGGTGAGATGTACGTGAGGTACCTATATACTAGGCACATCTCCAGTTAAGTTGTTTGGTGGTTAAGCAAGTGACCTCCCATCTAAAAGATGAGGGTTCAAATCTTACCTTACTTAGGTAGCATTTGTTTTAGTAGGAGCGGGTCACCTATCCTTGTTTGGGAGAGTTTATCTCGAGATAGGATAATTCACAATTCCGGTATTATCTAATTCCAGGGGGGTGGGATAGTCTAATCCCGCACACAATCCCTCCCCTACCTCGCTGCTACTTCTGTTGCACATATGCTCCAATGGAGAATCCACCAATGGATTCTCATAATCCATGGCTGAAGTCTTCAAAATGCATTGGTGGAGTCTTCAAATCCACCGATGGATTCTGAGAATACACCGGTCAACACCCAACTATGCCAAATGTAAGATTACTCATTTTAATCCCGGTATTGCCAGCTATAAAAAACAAACACCAAAACCATGCAATCTCGAGATTGAGGCACAATCCCGTGCTCTTTTTTTTTTCAATCCCCCCAATTCAATTCCCCTAAACAAATGGTGCCTTACAGGGAGGAAGGGGGGGGGGGGTGTGGTGCGGAGAATAAGAAGAAAATTAGGGCATATGATTAAACATGCGTTTGCTTGAAGGATAATTCTTATCTTGGGATAAGTGTCGATGGGATAAGTTAGGAATAAGTAGTGGAACAAAAATAATTTGTATATTGATGTGATGTTAGTAGGTATTATTTTAATATAATTATATGTGAGTTGGATAGGTTGATGTGATGTGATGAGTATATATTAATGATGTTTATGTTAGACTAAGTATATTTTAATATATATTGGTGTTGATACGATGCAGTCATGCAATAGAATAGGTTAAGAGTGAGTATATTTTGATAGACGTTAATATTGATGTGATAGAGTGGAATAAGTGTTATTTCACTTATTGGAGTGGCTATTCCATGAGATGCTATGGCCAAAGGGATATCCAATCAAGTTAACCCTCGAGCAAGCGGAGCCTAATTCCAAGTGACTCAATGGATTGGGGGCTTTCATATGCCACTTGAGACATGTACAATTGTCGGTGGAAACTAAGTAAAAATCACATGTTTAAGTACCTATCATTTCCTTCCTTTGCTCATGCTTTTCTTTGCATTTTCTAACTTGAGCCCTTGCTCTCGGTTAAACCCCTCAAGATTTAATACGCTATGTTGAGGAGGGTCAAGGTAATTGGAAATTTTGTTTGAAGATGCTTGTGCCATGCATGATTCAAATAAGATAACAAATATTCTTCACAACGCATTCTTTTCTATTCTCATTTGATTGTAGCTAGAATATATTCTCAATTGAAATTTTGTATAATTTTCTAGAAATATTTTAAAAATGGAATTGGACCATTTGATTTTTGAAGAGGAGGTCAATAACAGTTGGAATCAATGAAAACCTGGTTCAATAGGTGTAAACCGATGAATCGGACCCGTCGGTCCAATCGCACCTTGCGTTAAAAAAAATGAGAGAATTCGATGCCTCAAAATCCCGCTCTCTGTCGTCTCTCCTCAACTTGACAACATCCCCCTCCGGAGAAACCGAAGTTCGGGCCTCTCAACCAAGCTCGACTCCCTCACTCCCTCGCCTTGTCTGCTGTTGCCCCTGACTGAAACCTATGGCCGTTGATGCATAGGTTGTCGTAATGGAGCTAGGCCACTGTTTCATAGATGGCTTTCCATCTTTCTTGTAAACAGTTTCAAGAGGACTCCTATCTCATGTTTGTTTACAAACGATCATTTTCTCATCTGTGTTTTTGTAGTTGCCTTTTCTCTCTCTTAAACAATGAATCTTGCAGAAGAGATCATAGCCTATCTGATATGGTTTCATCCTCATATATTTTTATTTTCGTCCATTTTGTTGGCAAAAATATGATCGAAGTGTAATTAACTACCTTTCAGTGGGACACCATCGCAGGCAAAAACTTGGTTTCTTATGTTGTCATGTTTCTGCCCTAGTACTTGTTGCTTTTTTTTTATATTAATTTACATGGTGGAGGAATGCTATTTCGGTCTCTACTGGGAGGGATACTAGGTTTAAGCGTACACATGTTTTAGCCATTTTTAAGTGCTCTTTTCCTGATGGAATTCATACCTGGAGTAAATTCCCCTCTCTTTTTTCCAGACAAAGCGGACTAAGAAGGTTGGGATTGTTGGCAAATATGGTACAGCTGTCCTGTCTGTTTGCACTTGTATTTGATTGTTGACATGGTTGTTTGTTTTATATTAACGTGCATTTCTGTGGGATATTCAGGTACCAGATATGGTGCCAGTTTGCGCAAGCAGATTAAGAAGATGGAAGTTTCCCAGCATGCAAAGTACTTCTGTGAGTTTTGTGGAAAGGTATTACAACCTTTTAAATCCCTATCAATCTTCTGTCATTTATACTTCATCTTTCCGCACTTTCCAATTGAAATTGGATCATAATTCTTGGAATTTGCCCGTCTGACTGAGTTGGAAATTTTCCTATTTCTACAAATGCCTCAGTATGCTGTTAAAAGAAAAGCGGTGGGAATATGGGGCTGCAAAGATTGTGGAAAAGTGAAGGCTGGTGGTGCATACACCTTGAAGTAAGTTGCCCTGATCGTGTTCCTTTCTTTCGATTCCCTTCAGCTGACACCTTTGCTTTCCTTTGCAGCACTGCCAGTGCAGTAACTGTCAGAAGCACCATTCGCCGACTGAGAGAGCAAATTGAGGGTTGAAGATATTGGTTTCTCCATTTTGAGGACAAATCTATGGAGTTGTCTTGTGTTTTAATGCCATTGATACTTCAGTTCCTGTTTTGGTAGTTTTAGAATTTTTGGCCAACATTTTTCATACAGGTGTCTAGAGATCTGACTTGGCCAAGGCTTTCCCTCACTCGCGTGCATTGGTAGTTTTTGGGTTCCAGTTTAAAGCACTGCTTTTACAGTAGAAGATGATTTTCGTTTTAATTACTTTGGATTTGAATGCTTTGGTTGCCACCTTGATTATGACTCTTGTTCTAAAGTAAGATTCCACAACCATTAAGCTGCTAGATATCATTGTCTATCCCCATAAGTAGATACATTCCTAGCCTGTTAATCCCCACCCCCAACCAGAAACAGAGAAGATATATTCTTATTGAGTTCACATGTAGTTAATTTCCTGGCATCAGTTTGGGCTTCAAACTTCTCTGTTTTGCTGAAAATCTCGTGAAATTTTGTTAACTTTGGTAGATGGCTTTACGACGTGAGGCTTGGTCTTATTAAACTGGTTTGCATGTCTTTGCATGTAGATTTTACAATCCAATGTCTTATGCATTCAACGAATCTTCAGGGATGTTGATAGCATAGACGTCCTTGCAAATTTTGGAATTCTTTGAGCATATGGTTGGGTTCAAGATGCGACTGTATGCTTCTGCATTACGTCTTCCACCTGCAAAAGCCTTCTGTGGTTCATGAGCTCTGTTTTGCTATTCTGGATGAGGGCAACAATTACTGCTTACATAATAAAATTGTGCAGAACTTAGTTGGTGAAATGCAAGATTGTATGACCCATGATTTTGGATGTTTTTGTTTTTTTCTTGTTTATTAAGAGTTAAGAGACTATTGGTAAACATAGTACTTTTGGCTAATTGTTAGTAAGACATCAAGGGAAACTAGTTGAGCTACAAAATGAGGTTACACTTATTCTTTTCTCGTCTATCTAGTTTAGGGTTTGCTTGTTGTGGCTAATTGTCACATGTGGCATAGTGATCAGAGTGGTTGTCTAAATTAAATTCAATGGTTACAATGAAGTTTTCAATATGAATGGCTTAAAATGTTCGGAAAAAAAAGGAGCAAATTAGAAAGTCCCTAAATAATGTTCTCACGTCTCTTAACCCGCATAAATGGTTGGATGGTAAGGCATCTAGATCCCACAAATAAGAAGTTTTCATAGTAAATGGCTAAAATGTTTGTAGAAGGGGGCAAATTGGTGTCTGAGTCTCTAGACAATGTTCTTGTCTTGTAACCTGCTTAAATGGTTCGATGGTAAGGTAACTAGATCCCACAAATAAGGTTGGGATTCAAGTATTTTCTTTTGAAGAACTCCTTGCACAAAGTTGCGTTCACAGTTGGAAGGAGGCACAAGAGAGTCGTACAAAGAGGTAAGCAATAAACTACCTCATCGGCATTTGGTGGATCAATAAAATCTTCATCGACACTTGCAGTAGTGTGTAGATAGAGGTGTTATCCAATTTCAACCAAGTTCAAATAAAGAGACATCAATATAAGGGAACATATATTGAGAATGAGCAAGATACATGCAAGAAGTGCAATCGGACCTAACCATCTGGTATTAACAAACCTTAACACCGACCAAAGAAGAAAGCTATATGAAGAGTCCAGCAATCCTGCCATGCAGATGGTTTGGTGCTGTTTTCATTGAATGAATAAAGGGCTCCAATTGGACTACCTCCTTGAGAAACTTTTGCCTATGTTACATTGCCTTTTGAGTCCCCAAGTACCCATAATCTTGCAAAACATAGAGAGCTCAACTTGCATCTTCTTGGTTATAACAGTAGATTCTTCAAGTGCATATGCCATGTTACCTTTTTCTTTTCGATCTTTTTTCTTGAAGAATATTGTGGTGATTGATAATGTATATGTTATCAATGAAGGGGAGGAGAGGAGGTGTAATACATATAAGCTCAATATTTCATTTTTACTACCCTCAATCTTGTATTAGCCACTCTACTCAAGTTCTATAAAGGGGAAGGGGGCAACATAGTATTAGGAGAAATACTTCGTGGACATAGAATTATACATAGAAGTGTATACACATGACATCTTCCCCCTCCTTTAAAAGTGACCATATGACCATGATATGTCATGTGGTCAGATTCATGTCATGCTTTATGTGAGTATGCATACAATTCTATGTACAATCTTCTGTACATTTATCATTGCTCTAATATTAAGCTTGTGCCCAAGTCCAATGGATTTTATCAACTTTAGATTAGGCAGAGATTTATTAAATATTTTTCTATTGAGTCTAGTCCAAGCCCAGCTAAAAACAACTAAAAATGATCCTTTTCTTTTAGCTACATTTTAATTGTGAAATCGCTGAGTGCATGATAGAGCATTCATTTCTTTTTATCATAGAGAACATTGAAGTTAGAGCTACTCCTTGGAATTTTATCACAAGAAAAGAGTATATATCAACACACACATGGATTTGGTGCCCCCCTCCATATAACAAAGTCAATCGTATTTGCTACATGAGTTTGACAACAATGTCATAAACCTCTACGATAAAGGATGGATCTATCCCGATAAAATTTCAAATGCCACGTCAATGGGTATCTTACTATGTTCCCTTACTTTTATCCAACTCCTTTCTCTAAGGATGACAAGGAAAATCCCATGGATTGCTGCTTTCTCCAAATCTCTAGGAAAAGCATGCAAAAGATGATCGAATGATACGAACCCTTTATCAACCTAGAACAAAAGGATGATCTTAAAGTTCTTGGTCTATAAAGATACATTATTAGGTACTTTATTTTCCCATCGAGGTGGAACCTAAACTTATACTCGAGAGATAATTACCCATACACCAATGAGGGATGTACGAATTCTCCCAAAGAGAGGAGTTGGGAACGGAGTGATGAACATGCGGACATGGCATGTGAATCTGCCAAATGGTTCAGGCCAAATCCTAAAGAAAGTTGGAAGTGTTATTTGATGAGCCCACTTGGTGCTAGTGCTAGATAGGGTGAAGGACTATCAAGCCAATGACGATTACATGATCACATAAAAGGCTAACCCCATTTCCTGCTCATTCACATCCCTTTTCTTAACTCCAACCAATGGCAAGAGTACTATGTATCCTACTTCGTACAATACGTACCAAACGAATCAGACCAATTTAAGAATTACACATGTCAAAAGGGCCAATAGCTTTCCACAAAATAAGAGGAGGTCTGATACACCAAGGGTAATTTGGTCCTGCAACAAAAGTGAGCGAGGAGGGAGGACACATCGCACGAGCCAACAAAAA
Source organism: Thalassia testudinum (assembly GCA_037157565.1). Taxonomy (NCBI): domain Eukaryota; kingdom Viridiplantae; phylum Streptophyta; class Magnoliopsida; order Alismatales; family Hydrocharitaceae; genus Thalassia; species Thalassia testudinum. The sequence continues at coordinate 3,996,158 of JAZHRO010000037.1, forward strand.
ATCCATATACTCGTCAAGGTCTAGTTTTGTAGTAATATATACTTTTTATATATTTCTTTGTATGACTCCTTCTGTGATAATTTTAATGAAAATTAATAAAATTAAAGTAACCTGAATTTATATATTTTAAATTTATTAAAAAAAATAATTGATGAATTATATTATATATTTTTTAAAATTTTAAATTTTATACTATTTGATTGTAAAATTAATTTATAAATAAATATCAATGTATAAATAGGTATCTAAAGAATAAATAAGTATAGATATAAATTTACTTTTTTATACTTAATAAATAAATAAATATAATGTAAATATAAATTTTATAAATAAATATAAATTTAAATTTAGTTAAATCCTAACCGAACTCAACTCGTTTGCGGCATCACGCCTGCAAATCAAGAAGTATAATTTGCAAGGAGGACTCTTGTGCAGATACTACTATTTGCAGGTCTGAGAACATAAAAGCACCAGCAAATGAGAAAACAGAGAGCCATGTCATGTATGTAAGCACCAAGTAGGGTTTCTCACAGCCGACGGTTCTCTCAGACCCTCCCCTTTGCCGCGCCGTCGCTTCTTCCAGATCGGAGTGGCGAGAAAGGGCGAGACGCCAACATGGTGAGTTCACAATCTCTTCTTCTTCTTCTTCTGTGTGTTGAAGACTTGACATGGTCGATCCGAAGCCGTCGCTATCTACGTTACAAGAGTCACGACTTACCTTCTCGGCTTTCCCATGATCCGGAAAAAGACCCATCTTTTTGTCAACCAAATCTTCCTTTCATCGGACTCTGCAAGTCAACAGATTTCCCTTCCCATGCGCAAGATCGCGTTTTGCCAACACCATCTGAACCTTTCTTCAGAATCTCCTTAGCGCGATTGGGTTTCACTTGATCAACCACTCTCCCTGTAGACTCTACTTATAAAGCAGCAGAAATATACTAAAGAAAAAGATCTATTATTTACTTACAAATTACCTTAATGCATCTGAATTGCCATCAGGCAATAACAAACTAGATATCCATTCAGCAAGCATTCACCACCCACCAATGAATGATCCACATAACAACTAGATGAATGAACATCCAACAAATACTACCAGAAAAGGATCCAGTGGCATAAACCTGAGTACCTCAGCTAAGCTCTTCTTGTGAGGATATGCAGCACCCCCTAGTTCCCTTTTCAAAAAATAAAAAAACCCATTACTTTATCCAACTTTGATCTTGCTTTTCAAGTGAAATTCAGCCATGTAATCCGGTTAACTCTTGTATTTGTTACCATATTTTATATAGAACAGTTATTTTATAATGGTAAAGATGCTTACGTACATGTGTATTTTTTACCACAATGGCCCCTCTAATGATATACATGGTCAATCAGTAGGCATACCCTTGTCCATTATCAACTTTGATACATACATGGTAATCTATGAGGTGTTCCTGTTGAGACTGTTTAATACAGATTGAAGTTTCGTTTTCGGATCAGGGTGTTTTGTCATTCTTTTTTACTTGAAGTCTTTTGCAAATGCATCTAACATGGGTGACACTTTTATTTGTGATTTGGGAACTGGGGAATCCCTCATGAAGGTTATGTGGGTGTGTAATTGAGATTCTTTCTGTATGATATTGGATATATAATTATATCTGTATGAAACATTTTCTTAAGATTTTTCTTGATAGTCAAACTTCATTCCACCACCTGACTAAAATTTGCATTCCGTTGATCAGTATCATCCCTTGATCCAATTTTCCCTGTATAAGTATGTGTGTACATTCCTTCCAAAAAAAAAAAAAAAAAAGATTATGTGTGTTTATTATTAGCTCACATTGTTTTTTCAGAACCAGCCCTTTCACTTGCATTCAGATTCGTATGCATGATATAGATACTAGCCATGATCCATGGACATTCTCTTCATCATGAACATGAATTCCTAGCAGTATTTCCAATAGAGTTCACTTTTGCAATTCTAATATTTTTCATTCAAAAACTCTCCATGATTTATAGCTGTTTTTGGATTACCTGCTGCTATAAATTCATAGCTGTATTTCCGTTGGAGTTTGCTTTTGTACTTGTAATATTCTCCAATTAAAAATAATCTTCATGGATTTTATACCTCTGTTTTTAAATTACTCGTGGCTATGATCTAATTAAATCCTTTATTATCAGGCTAGGGGATTGAAGAAGCATATGAAGAGGCTGAATGCCCCGAAGCACTGGATGTTAGACAAGCTTGGCGGTGCCTTTGTGAGTAAACTTTGTGTGTGCCTTTTGACATTTATAATCTTGTTGTTTCCTGTACCAGTCAATGGTTTAATTCATTTGCACATTGTTTCAGGCACCTAAGCCATCATCTGGTCCCCACAAATCCAGGGAGTGCTTGCCTCTGATACTTATCATCAGGAACAAATTGAAGTATGCTCTCACTTATCGTGAAGTCATAGCAATTTTAATGCAAAGGCATGTTTTGGTTGATGGGAAAGTTAGGACAGATAAGACTTATCCAGCTGGTTTCATGGGTATTCACCTGAATGACATTCAATTTTTTATTTAGCTCCCATTTTCTTGATCAGGGAAAACCTTTTTTAGGACTTAAACTCACTCTCCTCATGACCATTTTGTGGCTTTTAGATGTTGTCTCTATTCCAAAGACATCTGAGAACTTTAGACTTCTCTATGACACCAAGGGTCGTTTCCGTCTCCATCATATTAGAGACGAGGAGGCAGAGGTAAGGCTGTGTTGAATATTAAATTTTCTTTTACCCCTTTCTGAAAACATCTGTGTGCTTTTGTTCTGTTGTAATAGAGTTTGTTGGGATTGGGAAGTCTCAGGATAAGCTTTAATGCAATTATAGCTTTTCTAAGATACCGTCTTGATGATTGTTAGAATGCTTCTTTTGTTTTCAGAAGGCAATACTTCTTCACTATCCTGTTGCAGAATATTTTTGTTAAAAGTCATATCAACAAGATTCTGGTTCAGAGATAATAGGGATATTGGACGGACCTGTTATACTACGTTCGTACTTCCCAATTACGTGTCTGTATGAACTCAGGTTAAAATGCCACTTTTAAAAAAATAGTACTTTGTATGCATGCTTAAAATGTTAAAAATGTATATCTTTGTATGCATACTTAAAATGTTGTCAAGAACCAACATATTCTTCATTGATTTTCTTTGCATCTTAAGCATCATTAGTTGCACTATGGTTGTTCCATGGCACGGCAAGATGGATAAATAAGGTTGCTTTTGAGAAATATTTCTGAGTACTTTAAATATTCATCTCTGTCTCTCTCTCCTACTAAATAACCACTTTCCTTTTTAAAAATTCATTATGATGAGGTGTTTGATGTTGAAAGAACCTTTTAGAAGCTAACATGAACTATGCTTATTTCGGATTCTGTGTGTGTGTGTTGGTGTAATTCTTTATTGACATGTCACTATCGTGCAGTTCAAGCTTTGCAAGGTTCGGTCAGTTCAATTTGGGCAAAAAGGGATTCCCTACTTGAACACGTACGACGGTAGAACCATCCGCTACCCTGATCCCCTCATCAAGGCCAATGACACCATCAAGCTTGATTTGGAGACAAACAAGATCATCGACTTCATCAGGTTTGACGTTGGAAATGTCGTGATGGTTACAGGTGGAAGGAACACTGGCCGTGTCGGTGTGATCAAGAATAGGGAGAAGCACAAGGGGAGTTTCGAGACCATTCATGTCCAGGATGCCACGGGCCATGAATTTGCTACCCGCATGGGCAATGTGTTTACCATTGGCAAGGGCACAAAGCCTTGGGTGTCTCTTCCCAAGGGCAAAGGTATCAAGTTATCTATTATAGAGGAAGCCAGAAAGAGAGCTGCTGCTGCCGCAGCCGCTGCGGCCACTGCTTGATAATTCTGGTTGGCACATCACAAATGATTTATTTGTTTGGCTGCTTAGATCTCTAGTTGACTTCATTTTTGTCATCCTTTAGTACTCGACGTTTTGTCAGCTTTACTCTGAATCAAGGAGACAACCAATGAGAGATTTTTTTTTTATCATTGTAGGAGATGTTATTTTATCTTGCTCCAGTTTTCAAAAAACCATTTTATACCAGGATGATGTTGCCAATGGGGTCAACTCATCTGTTTTTATGGCTTCTTATTTACAATTTTCTTCTCTTTCTTTCCTGTTTTTACCCTAAGATCTATGCTTAGTACAAATTGTGTTACGCCTCCTTACTTTGACTTATTTTTAGTAGCTTCTGTAGATGTGCAATGCAGTTGTTGGGATTCTGCACTTGTTGTATTCATGCAATTATGAGGCCAAGTTTTAACTCCGAAATCTTTAATATTTTGCATTGTAATGCAGTATACACATCTGACACTACTTACCGAATTCTTGTTCTATTGTTCCACAATCTACCACTAAATTGAAAGTTTAGTTACCTTGTAGATTACTCAGCCTTTAAGAGAACTTTTCTAAATTTAGTTCTTATTTCATTTCCTGATTCTGGCTTGGGACTTTGGATTCTCGAGAACTAATCTACAGCAAATGACTGGATGGTGTTGCTTTGTAAGTAAATACCACCTTACACGGGTAGAAACCTCTTCGTTGCAGCATGATGCACCCAAATGTAGTAAGCTTTATAAAAGTTATGGTCTATTTGGTGGGTTAAGAGATGTGTTAGCCTGTATCAAGCGAGTTAGTACCATAACCCACGTAAGGTTGGTTAAGTGTTGGACCAAATTCTAATGCATTAAAACTTCTAATCAAATCCAAGCAACTTCAAATACAAGGCAAATAAACAACTCAGTCTATAAAGATGAATTTGGTTGTCACGTCCAACCTATTAAAACAAAATCGAAGTTGCTTTGTTTGCAGAAGGACGTCCTATTTGCATTTTTCCTGGCATTAGGTAATTATAAAGCTTAATAATCATGGAGGGCTTCCAGAGTGTTGAGGTGATAATATTTAGAGCGTTCATCAAAATTTTTAACTGATCAAATTGAAAGAATTAGTTAACCCTGACCTAAGCAGAATTGAAAGAATCAGTGTTAGTGAACCAGACTGAAATAAATAGGAGGGTGAAATGATTGCTCGGCACGCGTGAGCTTTTTGTGAACTACAATCGATTTCTTGCCCAAGTTAGCTTATTTAATTAGCAATTCTTTTGGGATTTGCCTCCCACGGATGGTAGGGAACCTTTATTCCTGTGAACTCTGTAAATAGGATTCTATAATACGCATAGAACACACACGTATGATATATACTTTAATGTACCTATAAGAACCAAGAAAGAAATAGCATTTTTAGGCTCCTGTAGATTGCTCTTTCATGTTAAATCTATCATGGGAATCAACTACCTAACCCAACATCCTCTTGGAAGATAAGATTGGTTGTATTAATTCTGTTTTACTTTTTCACTGTATTTTGTATTTGGCGATATAAAATTGCCGTCGACTTTTGTATTTTAAGATTTTATTTATTAATTAGGCTCTTCCAGTTTAAATCTCTATATCGTATTCTCCGATTGATTTTATTGGCTTAATTACTTTTTTTTTATTTGACATTATTTTGGATTCACGCTTGGTGTAGTTACTGACCAAATCAATCATGTAGATCTTTGTAACTTCCCAAGCCAAGTATTACGCGTGCAATACATTTCATCTTACAATTTTATGACCATATCTAGACCCATCTCGTTAATTGGTTAAACTTTTTATTTTTTATTTTTTTTTGCAAAGGAAAGGTATTATATCAACAGCCTTCTAAGTTAAGAGGTATGCGTGGATTAAATCATAACCCATGGACACGCTGTTTCAAACAGAACCTTGCAAGCTTGTGTGCTGGGTTAACCTGTTGCCTATGTACCTTTGACAGAGTGGAGGATTGATTTGATCGTGGCATCGAGGTACGTCTTTGCACCACATACCTTATCTTCCATTCAAGTTGTGTCAGGGCTTTTACTTGGCTGACTGATTCATGGCATCTAATAAGATGTTGACTTCCAGTAACCTAAAATTTATGGCCATTTCAAGGTCATCGTGAATTGCCCAAGTCTCAGCTACAACACTGGAGTTAGTTTCCACTTTAGTTGCTGAAGCAACCAGAATTCTTCCTTCCCCATTTAATAATACTGCTGCCATCATCGATATTTCACTTCCTACAGCTGCATCCACAAGGATTCTATTTCCATTTGGTTTTTCACCTTTCATCACTCACTACCTTGCACCGATGCATCCACAACGCATTCAGAACATTCCACGCCAAGATCTTTTTCATTCCCACCGATTGGAATTTCATATCTAATTCCTTCATTGAATCCCACCGGTTGTTTTATCGAGGGATCCTTACAATTCCCCAATAGAACCAGATTAATTGGGTAAACAATTAACACCGCCAAAAAAGTGTCGACGTGTCTCTCGTGAGCAAAGCATGGAACTCGCCAAAGTCAGAACTACATGAATAGAAGTTCTTATGTTCTTTCTTCGTGTGTAATACGTCTGTTGAACTTTTGCATTATTCAAATATTGTCGAGCTGTTGTTACCAAGACACAAACAAAGCAAAAGCTTTTCCATCCATCAAGGGGGTTCCAACATGGATTCTTCACCTCCAATAAGTTGCATTGTAGTCATACCGTGGTTGCTGTTAAATCAACTATATTGGAAAAGAGAATGATGGTATAGATGTTTATCACTGGGGGTAAAATTGAGACGGACCGCAATCTATGGAGCTGAATTCTATAGAATTTTCGAAAGGAGGAAGGGAGGGTTTCAATTGATCCAATTTCTAGTTTATGACCACTTTCACTTGCCCTACCAAGTTTGGTATGGAGCGTTTACATTAGTTGAGCTCATTTATACCTACATCCACAGATTGTTACGAGGCGTCGCGATTGATTCGTGGTTGCTCTACAAAGTTTGGTCTTTGCATTTTCTGTACAGCAACATGTATGAAACAAAACTTCCAGGTACTGATTTCAAGCTGTTGCCATCTTAACATCTGAGAGCTAAATTATCGCACTATATTAACTATAATTTTACATGGGGAGGATACAAGGAAGTGCTCTCACCAACTCAACTGGGAGGGAGGGACGGATTATAGCAAGAAGATTGCCGCAGACAAAACCTGTCTGAGACTTGCACTGTAAAAATCAAGAGCTTTTCAAAGTAGACGATGCTTCTTTCGTTGTGGCGATGATGACATTAAATTGCATGAACATTATGAGTTTTTAAGAACATTATCCAAAAGATTTGGTTGGGAATTATTTCTTCTTCTAACAAGAGTCCATTCCCAATTCACCAGTTGTTGAAGTAAATTTTTGTAAGCATGCTATTAGCCAATGGAAACCCGATATCTGGGTCACTCCAATCTCGTTGGTCGGTAAGAGAATTTATTACATAAGATTTACTGTTTCTTGTTCTTGGAACTACCAAACGAGTTGGCAAAATTTGTTAGCCAGACACCAGATTCATCTAGAAGAAGAATAAGGTAAGATGCATGAACCATAGGGCATAAAGAGAGAAAAATTGTCTATGATTAAGCAGAAAGAGAGACTTTCATCTCTAACTTAAAAGTATAGTAGCTGTTTCTAGGAGAATAAAATTAAGCTAACCTGATCTCCAGTAGTGCAACTCTCAGCCAGTAACATTATTGCAGCACCTTTGTCATTTTGCATGCGATTCAGTACCATAATCCCACTGGCATCAACAACAAATATTACCTGTGAAATTGCAAAGGTGAGTACTGGCCATGTAGCAACATATATATATATATATATATATATAGGAATTGGAAGGTTCATTGTTTGTTGAGAGAAAAGCCTTGTATCCAAGAAAAAAAAAACTTGCAGATTAACAGCAAAGCTGCTTTGCTTAACAATCAGTAACTTTGACTTCTATGGAAAAGCCAATATATTTTTATTATATTTAGGTAGCAACCTACCAAAGCACCAGCATTTTCGATCCGTTCGTCTTGCTCTCACATCAGTTTTCTCAACAAATACTTTTCTTGTTTTTTTTGACCATCCTTCTCTCTCTCCACAACTTTTGGTATGGGGCTGCAGCTCTCAATGTTGCATCAACCGCTAATCCCCGTACAGGACCCCTGTACATACATGATGACAAATACACAAGTCCCCTTTTCTTCCTTTTTAAAAGAGATTAACCTCTTCAATAAAGCGTCTACACTTGAAGGATTAAAGAAACATGGATTCAGTTAAGATGCAGGGAAAACAATAAGTATAGGAAGAAATAGTTCTATCAGGGAGAAAAAATGTAAAGCTAGAAATTCTTGGGTTTTTTTTTAATTTCAGCTTTCATGCAGAATTATACACTACGGGAGACTCAGAAAACATTGATGGAAAAAGTATCAACCACTAAGACACTTTACTGGTTATTTTTCCACTCCGTCCCCACCTCCTTCTTCTACGAAAAGCGTGCCCTAACCGCCCTTGGGCCTTGATTGGCCATCCGATGCTGATCGGGGCCCCTGACTGCCGTCGGAATAGCTTTCTCCCTTCCCCATACCATCGATACTTTGTAGATCGAGGTCGCTCGACGACATGCATGAAGGATCGTGACTCGTTGATCGCCGTTCGTGGTTGCTACTCGTCGTTGGATATCATTGCTCATGGTCGTGGTGGCTGCTTATTGTTAATCGGGGTTCGTTGTTGATGATCGTGGTTGTCACTTGTCATTAGTGGCTCGTCGGGGGTCGGTCAGTGGCCGTGGCTCGGGCGTTGTGGTTGTTGGCCGATGCGTGGCGGTGGGCTGGCACGGTGGTGGCCGTCAATCGGAGTCGACCAAGTGATGTGGTGGACGGTAGCCGTGATCTGGTGGTGGTGTCCGATGACTGTGGCGAGGATGACATGGGTAGGCGGTCGTGTTTGTTATTCGGGTTGTTCTCATTTTTGCAAGTGTTGCACCGTCTTCTTTTTTTTTTTGTGTATTGGTTGTTTTAGTTATCTACCTTAGTTTGTGTGGGAATCATGTGTAACATCGTACTTCATACGACCAAAAGTTATCAGAATTCTATCGGTACCCGACTTGTCGATTCTCGTCGTATCTACGATCATGATGTAGTAATTGGGTGAATCCATATTTAGTGACACTTCTTTTTGTTTTTTTATTTTCAATTTGGTGTTTTGGTTGTTATGTTTCCCTTTTTGAGGGGTGGTGTCTCACCTCTTTGGAGGTGACGGATTCTCTTCTCTTCTTTGTGTCATTTGTATGATTTTTGTAATGAACGCGTGCCCCGGACGTATTTTAAGACGTCTGGGAGGTGACCCAGACGTCTGACCAGACGTCTGGGATCACATCCAGACGTCTTGCCAGACGTCTGGGATGGTTTACAGACGTCTGAAAAAAACGTTATCGTCGACACCCGCGAGTCGCCTGCGCGCCTGAGCGCGCAGACCGCATATTCTCTCTTTTTCTTCTGCGGCTGCAGACGCCTGCGGCGCCTTCTCTCTCTCCTCTCCGCGCGGCGTTAAAAGGGGCGCGCCTCCCCTCCCGTCTCCACCGTCTCCTCCTTCTTCTCCTTCCTGTGCGCGAGAGCGAGCGGACGCGAGGGCGGCAGCGGCGGCCGCAGTGAGCGCGGAGGTGCGGCGTGCGAGGGCGAGCTCGCCGGAGCGGCTTGGCCGGCTGGCGGAGGGCGCAGGGGGCGCGGAGCGACGCGGAGAGGGACCTGCTGCGGTCTGAGCAGTAGGAGCGCGAGGTGCGACGCGGGCGGCGTCGCGAGCGGAGGCCGAGCAGGGTTCTGATTCTAGAAAAATTTCCAGAATCAGACGTCTGGGTTGATAGCCAGACGGCAAGGTCGACGTCTGTAAGATCATACAGACGTCTGAAAGGTGAGTTTCCGCTTTCTTCTTCCTTCTTGTCGACTGACCGTACTGAGGGAGGGGGGTTGGCTGTGCGCAGGTTCGCTGATTCGCCATCCTTTGCGAATCAGACGTCTGGAAGTTGTACCAGACGGCGGGAGTGACCGACAGACGTCCGTATGGACCATCGGACGTCTGGGGTATAGGACAGACGTCCCCGAAGACTTCTGGACGTCTGGGAAACCACGCTGAACAGGTAATTCTCTGATCCACCGTTTAAGACGTCTGGAAGGAGTTCCAGACGTCTGATTTTGCACAGTATCGTCTTTCTCGACCCATTTAGGGCCCGTTTGGGCTCCGTTTTCCGTGATTCGAGTTGCGTTCGTTTCAGAATTAATTCCTCTACCCGTCTACAGTAGCTATATCACTGTTTTGAGACACCCCTTGTGTTTGATCCTTGTGATAGGACCTCGTTCAGTTGCAGTCTTGAGAGTCGTGGAGGCACGCGGGATTCCCGATCACGCCTCCATTACTCCCGTTGTACCTGGTAGAGTGGCTTAAGTTATTTTTAAAATCTGTTAAAGTATGGAACCATAACTAGAATCTAGGACATTGCATGAATCCTAGGAATGAGAAATGTATGGAATGATAGCTCCTAGGTGATGCATGAATCCTAGGGCTGGAAAACTAGTTGTATGCTAGATCCTAGGATGTGGCATGAATCTTAGGATGGAAAAACTAGTGGAATGTATAATACTGCAGTCTTGGAAAAATGGAAAGGAATATAAAGCTGCCTGTAATTTGAATTAACAGCTGCCTGTTATGAATAAAGAAACATGTTTGAGATCATGGATTTTGAGAACGTGAATCTGGAAAGTGAAACATATGATGTTCTGAGATAAAGAGCTGGAACCCTACGGGGAATTAGGAGTGGAACTCCTAGAAAGAAAAAGGAATGGAACTGAGATGTAGTTTGTACTGTCTCTTGGGTACGCCGTACCAAGGGAAGTACCTGTACCTGTTTAGTGCAGAGTGGGGCCAGCCGCCCCAGGGACCCGGGGTTAGGATTGGCCGCTCTGTACCGACTTGTTGGCCCTCGTGTATGTAGTACCGAGGAGAGCTAGTAGTGTTAGGAGAGTACTAGGTACCCCACGGGCCCCGGGGTTCTGCTAGCCTCCTTCACAGACTTGTTAGGCCCACTAGGGCAAACCAGGGTAGTCAGGCGAGGGTGCGCGGACTGTGGAGGGGCAAGGCCCCGGTTTGGTTACTGTGGAGGGGTTGGACCCCTGTTACTGAGAGGGCTCTGCCCTGGTTCCGTGCTGTGCTTTGGGTGCACCCGTTAACGGAAACGATTGACCGCGTGCCAGTGCGGGCTAGCTACCTGTGCGTTTATCGCGCGTGCCGTAGTCACCGTTACGTCTGTCAGTGACCTTGGGGTGGTTGACTGAGGGTAGGATCACCACGGGGGACTCTCCCGGCCAGGAGAGCACCACGTGCTACTTCTACTTTTGGAAAAGACTGCAATCAAGATCGTTCCCACGAGGACATTCGAGATCAAGTAAAGGACCTGAGAAATAAATGAAATAGTGAGAAAAATTGAAAGATGTGAATAAAGGAAGTAATAGAACATAACAGCTACTGTACACTCTACTGTTGCCTTTAGTTAGTTTGCCACTCTACTCAGCGTTTTGCTGACGTGTTACACTCGTTACCTTTTTCAGGACCAGGTGTTGAGCAGCCAGGGTCGGCGGCTGCAGAGGACGCTGGGCCGAGTAGGGTCCAGTAGAGTTTTGTACCTCTTTTGTTTATGTTCTAGTGAGTAGTTTTTGTTTCCGCTGTACCTTCTTTACCTGCAGTTCTTGTTATATGATAAATGTTGTTTTACTGTTGTGGTGGTACCTACTGTAGTAGTTTCTTTCCTTACTGCTGTACTTTTTTACTGTTAGTTATATTCATGCTGAATGTGGTTTATTTTACTGTCTTTTGGTTACTTCCTCGTTGGACGACTAGGTCTTGGGATTAGTCGAGTCGGTCCGGTTCTCGTGTCTCGTAGGGACTCGGGAATCGAGTCGTTACAATTTTCATCTACTATTAATGGATGTTTCATATTGCTAGAGAAAAAAGATATTTTAGTGGTTCTTTTACATCTTAATTAATGAGTTAATATCAACACTCTTCAAGTGCCTCTGTGCTTGGAAGCAATGCTGGTTCTCATTATTTGCTGCAGAGCGTCGAAGAATTACTAGCCCTACCTGTACGCAAATGACTATTGACACCGTTATCATGGAAAAGGCATCTATTTATTCTCAAAAGAAGGCATAAATTTTTTCACATTTATATTTGTTATGTAAAATCAATTTACATATGATACTGGGGTGATAATTTGATCAACTTTTTAATTGCATCCAAGCATTTAATTATGGGCCTTGTGGGGGATAATTAGAATATTACAAATGCAAAACTATGCATTATATGAATGCACGACAAGCACACACAGCCATCAGGGAAAAAACAGATAGAAAACCAATAAATATTACTAAGACAATGAACATAAAAAATTGGAAATATATATATATATAACCCTAATTCAAGTTCTTGGTGTATATCTTTGTAGGATTTGATGTTGAAAAACGCAACATGCAGGGAGAATTGCATCAATAGAGCAAAGCCGTTTAAGAAAACTTATGGCTATCATATTTTGGAAACTTAAATAAAGCTTTCTCGTGAAAAGAATGTACTTTAAAATATTGTACTGTATCCCAAGATGAATAGCACATGGACTAACAGGGTCAACAGTTGGACATGATGTGTAGAGGTTACCTCCAAAGGCATTGAGGAAGAAAGCAATCATGAAGACAAAAAACCCTAATTGTAAAGTGGCATAATCTAAAAGTATCATAATAGATAGAAAAAGTTGCTCAATTTGACATCTATGCTCCTCCATCGGCATAAGCTAATATATTAACCATATAAAGCTAACCCTACATGATTAGTATTAATTTAAATATCATTGCCCATTTAAAGATTGAGGTAAAATCAAATAATTAAAAAATCAATAGAAAGGAGAATTTTCTTTTTTGGGGGGGGGGGGGGGGGGGGGGGGGGTGTTTGGAGAGAGAGAGAAATTTTATCACCAAGGTCTACATTATTTGAGCTTGAAGTTTTGATGGATTCTTAGTCGAGTTAATCGAATACACAATTAGCACTTGTTCTATCTATTAAGATGTGAGGAAGGGAAAAATATTATTCTTCATTTTTATCTATCGAAAGTAGGAATTGTTTTTGACATAGCTTAATTTTAAGGGCATGGATATCAATAGAAGAAAATGATCAAATCTATTATTCCAAAGAGCTCTACACCTCTTTATATAGAAGAGAGGTATTAGGAAAAATAACATAACTTATCTAAATAGAAAATTAAAATAGAAAACAGGGCAAAACAAATGACAACTAATAAAGACCGAAAGGGATATGTCAACTGTCAAAGTTTGGCGCAATCCAAAGCGTGGAGGCTCCTTGTGCATGGAAAAATTGTCCAAATGGGGGGCTATCCACGCGTGAGATCAAGGAGAACAACTAGTGGCCGTTAGAGGGGGCAGATGACCTCCTTAGGGTCTGCTGTGGGGGTCGGCAGGAAAGAGGAGGCTAGCTGCTGGTGGCCAACAGCCCTGGTGGCCGACAAAGAGGGTCAGCTGCCTTTGGTGGCTGATGGTGGTGATGTTGAAGAAGAGAAGAGAGGAGACGAGCTTTTAGAATAAAAAATATTGATATTGCTCAAATGAAAATACAAGGGAAGAGTCTTTCATATAGACTTGGATGAAATGACTTAATCCATTATAGAAAATCCTAGGCTCTCTTATATAAAGAGAGACCCAAGAGTTACAAGCACAGAACTGCCCCTGAGGAGCTAAACACCCATAAGCCCATACAAGAAAAGCATAAAAAATATAAGAACAATATATGCTAACACTTCCCCTCAAGCTGAAGCATAAATATCTATCATGCTTAACTTGGAACAACATTCCTCAAAGGCAGATCTGGCCAGGGGCTTTGTGAAGACATCTACAGCCTGTTCCTCAAAAGTGACACTCATGGTATGTAATGTCACATGTTGAAAGAGATCTTGAGTGTAGTGGCAGTCAATCTCTACATGCTTTGTGATGGGAACACCATCATAGGCTCTAACTAGACCATTTTAGTCTAGAATAAAAGATAAAAGCTCCTACATATTCATTTGAGGGTTATATTTCCACCTTATTATGTTTTAAGAAGAGAATAGGAAACCAGGGTTAATTCTATAATTTTAACAGCATATCATGAACACAGAATAACCAAGAGGTTTTCTAAGGGATAATTAAAGGTCAAAAGAGCATTAAAGTCTAATAAGTGGGTTCATGCAGACATAAACAAATTTTCACGCATTTCAAGAACTAACAGTAACCTAAAACCCTAATTTCAAACCCTCTTAAATAACAAAGGTTTTGGTCAGGATAAATTCCATCTAAACCTTCTAAAAATTATAGAAAAATATTCTATAAGGTTTGGTACCCTTGATTTGACCTTTGGAATCCATTTTGACCTAGAACAGAGTCTTAGACAGAAAGTTACCCTAATTTAGGTTTTTGCGCAAATTTCCCAGTCAAAATTGGTCAAAAAAAAATCTGAATTCACCATTATATTCGTTGGGTCCAAATTAGGTTTGCACCAAAATTTAGGCTCAATCAAAGTTCATCTTGACCTAATTTGCATTTTAGTCCAGTCTAACTCTTTCTCTCTCATCCATGCCCTTAACTTTCGAAATCCTTACAAAAAGCCCCCTAACTTCTCTTCATTTTCTTCAAATGGGTCTCTGCCACCATGGCAGGTGTGAACCCAAAGGAACCGAGCTTCAATCAAGGATTCCTCCTTGATTACTTGGTCAATCCCTTCCAAAATTGGAAGGGAAGATTCTGAGGAAGTCCTAAACCATCTAAACCTAATTCTAGATCCCAAATCCCCTCAAAAAGCTCATGTGAATCCTTAGATTTCAAGGATCTTTCTCCTCAAAATCAAAGCTTCGCAAGCTTGTTTCCAAGGAGCATGGTTATGCGATGCAAAAGCTTTTATAGAGCTTCAAGCTTGTTTCCAAGCTTGGAAACAAGCTTGAAGCTCTATAAAAGCTTTTGCATCGCATAACCATGCTCCTTAGCAAGTTTTAGTCAAAGAAAATCCTCTTTCTTCCCTCCAGCCACCTCTGCACCTTGCTCCGGCAACCCCTCTCCATCCTCCTCTTTCGACCATCCAACAATCAAATTGGACGGCCCCCTGCCTTCGTCCATCCCTTCCGCATCTCTCCGGCCAAAGAAGGATTGCTTCCTGCCTCTTCATTGTCGCGGCCACATCACCGGACTCACTCATTTTCTTCGGCTCCGACTCGCCAACACCGGCACCCTCCATTCGCCCCCTTCGATCCTAAGTCACTGTTAAGACCCGTGCTATTAGAGACCTTTAAGCCGTCTGGGACTTGCGTCAAACATCTAATCAGACGTCTGGAAATCAAATTTTTCGTGTACGTCCTCGCGTTTGCGCACGTGCTGCGCACAGACAGCACGCAACCTCGTTTCTCCTTCTCTCTCTCCTCTCGCCAATGCAAAATCCTAACCCAGCGCCCTATTTAAACCCCCTCCTCTCCCTCATTCACCCCACCTCCAGCCACCCTTCTTCTTCCTCCAGCGAGAGCAGTGAGCGGCGAGTAGCAAGCAGCGGGCGTGAGCGGCGTGGGAGGAGAGGAGGAGCAGCGAGGGGAAGAGAGGAGAGCAAGCACGCGAGCTTGTGCGGGAACTTGCCGGAGATCTCCCGGCCGGTCGGCGCGTGCGCGAGGTGGAGAGGTGTGTCGGGGAGGTCCTCCCCGACACTGCTGCAGCCGGAGCAGCATGCGAGCGGGCGCGGCGCGAGAAGACGAAGGCGGGTTTTGATTCTGGGATTTTCCCAGAATCAGACGTCTGCACTGATGTCCATACGACGTAGACGACATTTGGAGGAGGTTCCAGACAACTGAGAGGTAAGTTTCGCGACATACACCTTCTTTGCGGATACGGCCATGCAGGCCGTTCTGCCGAGGCACTATTTCGTGCCATGTTGAGAAGATTTGCGTCGACGCGTGCAGGATTCGCTTTGGGAAGGCGCGGGACACGCCCTCCCATGCAGCTCAGACGTTTGAGCGAGGCACCAGACGGCGGGAAGCATTTCCAAACGTCCGAATAGGTGGTCGGACGTCTAGAACTGAATCCAGACGGTCCAGCAGAGTCCTGGACATCTGAGGAGTGGTGCAAGAGTTGAGGTATGGTTCTGAACTCTTTTAAGACGTCTGGAAGGTGTTCTAAACGTCTAATGTGAATCATAAATTCTATTTTTTTACCCATTTAAGGTCCGTTTGAGGTCCGATTTTCACAATTAAGATACCGTTATTTTCCGTATAAATTCCTCTACTTGTTGAAATACTTTTTATCCTGTTCTGAGAAGTCTCTTGTGAATGATCCTTGTGTTAGGACCTCATTTCGTTGCGAGTTTAGGGTTTGCTGAGGCACATGGACCTGCCGATCAAGCCCCCACTACTCCTGGGTTTACTGGTAGAGTGGTTTCTCCTAGTTTAATTACAAACATGAATGCATATGTGGAATAAATGTTAGATCCTAGGATATGGCATGAATCCTAGGACTAGAACCACTGGAATAATTGTATGGAATGTATGGATTGCAGTCTTGAATGAGTAAATAGAATAATAACAATTGCCTATAACTGGATAACAGCTGCCTATGAATTGTAAAGTACTTGTGTTAACAAACTGTTGCATGTAAATTCCTGTTGTTTACATTAAGTGCCATAATGTGAGATGCATGTATATGAACTGGAAATGGAAGATTGAATGTTGGAAACACTATCTGTCTGCTAATAAACCTGGAATGTGAATAATAAAGTTACATGTTACATGTGTAGAACCTGAGAAACAGACATAGAAATGATGAAACCTGGTATGGCTTGGCCTGAGAAACATGAGCATGAACCCTACGGAGAATTAGGAGTAGAGCTCCTGAAAATAAATGGAATGAAACTGGAATTGTGAATGGGGAAGTGAGCTGGCCCTTGAGTACGGAGTACCAAGGAGAGCGACCGTCCCCCTGTTTAATGCAGAGCGGAGCTAGCCGCCCTAGGGTTGGGACCCGGGGTTAGGATTGGTCACTTTGTACCGACTTTTTAGCCCTCGTGTACACAGTACCGGGGAGAGCTACTAGTGTACGGAGAGAGCTAGCCACCCCACGGGGTCTGGGGTTCAGCTAGCCGCTCTACACCGACTTGTTAGGCCCACTGGGCAAACCAGGGTAGTCAGGCGAGGATACGCGGACTGTGGAGGGGCAAGACCCCTGTTTGGTTTTTAGGGGCTAGACCCCTATTACTGAGAGGGCTATGCCCTATACCGTTTCCGTGCTGTGCTTTGAGTGCACCCGTTAACGGAAACGACTGACCACGTGCCAGTGCAGGGTAGCTACCCGTTCGTTTGTCGCGCGTGCCGTAGTCACCGTTACGTCTATCGGTGACCTTGGAGTGGTTGACTGAGTGTAGGACCACCACGGGGGACTCTCCCGGCTATGAGAGCACCACGTGCTACTTCTACTCTTCGGAAAAGACTGCAATCAAGATCGTTCTCACGAGGAACATTCGAGATCAAGAAAGAGACCTGATAAATAAACCAAGTGATGAAAGAAAGAATAATTAATTAAAGAAAGAAAGAAATTGCAAAACAACAGCTACCTGTCCACCTTTACTATTTTAGTTAGCTAGTTGCCACTTTACTCAGTGTTCGCTGATTTCTTGTACTCATAACCTTTTTCAGGTCCAGGTGTTGAGCAGCCAGAGCCTACGGCTGCAGAGGGTGCTGGGCCCAGTAGAGCCCAGTAGTTGTAGCTTTTTGTTGTACTCTGTTTCCTGTTGTAGTGAGTAGTTGTTACACTTCTGTACTCTTTTATTGTGAACTTTATATTCCTGTACCTTTTAATTTTCTACTGTTGTGGTGATGTGTACTGTAGTAGTTTACTTCTTTACTGCTGTACTTTTGTTACTGTTAGTTGCTTACATGGTAAATGTGGTTTATTTTACTGCTTTTTGGTTACTTTCTCGTTGAACGACTGGGTCTTGGGATCAGTCAAGTCGGTCCGGTCTCGTGTCCTGTAGGGATTCAGGAACTTAGTTGTAACAGTCACTCTATATCTTCCTCTCTCCCTCTATTCCCTTTTCCTACACCCACAACACGCGCACGACCACTATCCAACCTGCTACACCGTCATCTTCCCCACCTCTGGCGACGCTCCGACGTAGCCTCTAGCCTGCTTCACTTCACCAAACGACTCGCTGCTACATCCACAAGCTTCTCCACACTACCCTTTACGAAAGCCCTCAAACAATTTGGCCTTTCACCCAACAAAATGCCTCACCGACCACCGACACTTGCACACACCTTCCTCGAGGTCATTAGGCCTCCTCACGCTCACGCACACCACACTACACACACCACTACACTCACCGCACTTCGACGAAGCTTCTGAACTAGTTTGACGTGGCCGTGAGGCCATATTCTTGCTTTCAAGTGACTGACTGGAGCTCCGCCACCGCCTTGACTCCTCCAACCTCATCTACAGTCCTTTGGCCACGAGACCTCCAGGCAACTTCCCCAAAAGCTGCGGTTTTCCTCCAGGAACATCTTTAGGACCTTAATTGAAGCCCTCGACTACACCTGCTGCCTCAATTGCAACTTCCAACATCTGCTGCTGCGTTGCGACGAAGAGGGGACGCATAATCCCACATCGTGGAACTCAGAAGAAGCTCACACGCATATAAGGAATTTCTCACCCCTGTTCTTCGCCCAAGAACACGGGGATCAAGTCCCCTTCACCTGCACATCCGCTTACTTGAGCCCACTCCTCGCTTGTGACCTACGCCCATAAGCCTGGACACTGTTCTGGATCCGTTTACCCAACCGATTACCCGATTATGGTTGGGTTTCTGAGAGAAAGAAGAGAAGGAAAGAAAGAGAGAGAGAGGGGGGGTTGCCCTTCTGCTCTCTCTGGACTTAGCTACTCCTGAGGCCTTTGCCTTTATGCTGTGGGTGCCTCTCCCTTAAGGCATGAAGGAAGGAGGAAGAAGAGACCTTTGCCTCTATTCTATTGAAACTGAGTTGAGCCTTGATGTAACGAGCGCGTGCCCCAGACGTATTTTAAGACGTCTGGGAGGTGGCCCAGACGTCTGTAAAGACGTCTGGGATCACATCCAGACGTCTGACCAGACGTCCGGGATATTTTACAGACGTCTGGCGAACATTTATGCTCGCACGGGATATTCGTCTGCGCGCCTGTGCGCACAGACCTGCGATCCTGCCTCTTTCTCTGCGGCGGCAGGCGACTGCGACCGCCTTCTCTCTCCTCTCCGCGCGGCGTTAAAAGGGGGGGCACGCCTCCCCTCCCGTCTCCACCATCTTCCTCCTTCTCCTCCTGCCTGTGCGCGAGAGCGAGCGGACGCGAGGGCGCAGCGGCAGCGGCAGCCGCAGTAGGCTCGGAGGAGCTGCGGCGTGCGAGGGCGGGGCTCTGCCGTGAGGGCGAGCTCGCCGGGAGCGGCTTGGCCGGCCGGCGGAGGGCGCAGGGGGGCGCAGAGCGTTGCGGAGAGGGACCTGCTGCGGGCGGAGCAGCGGACGCGCGAGGTGCGACGCGGGCGGCGTCGCGAGCGGAGGCCGAGCAAGGTTCTGATTCTGGAAAATTTCCAGAATCAGACGTCTGGATTGATATCCAGACGGCAAGGTCGACGTCTGTGAGATCATACAGACGTCTGAAAGGTGAGTTTCCGCTTTCTTCTTCTTTTTGTCGACTGACCGTACTGAGGGAGGAGGGTTGGCTGTGCGCAGGTCCGCTGATTCGTCATCTTTGCGAATCAGACGTCTGGAATTTGTACCAGACGGCGGGAGTGACCTCCAGACGTCCGGAGTGACCATCGGACGTCTTGGATCTAGGCAGACGTCCCCACAGACTTCTGGACGTCCGGGGAACCAAGCCGAACAGGTAATTCTCTGATCCACCGTTTAAGACGTCTGGAAGTAGTTCCAGACGTCTGATTTTGCACAGTATTGTCTTTCTCGACCCGTTTAGGGCCCGTTTGGGCTCCGTTTTCCGCGATTCGAGTTGCGTTCGTTTCAGAATTTATTCCTCTACCCGCCTACAGTAGCTATACACTGTTTTGAGACACTCCTTGTGTTTGATCCTTGTGATAGGACCTCGTTCGGTTGCAGTCTTGAGAGTCGCGGAGGCGCGCGGGATTCCCGATCACGCCCCCATTACTCCCGTTGTACCTGGTAGAGTGGCTTTAAGTATTAATAAAATCTGTTAAAGTATGGAACCATAACTAGAACCTAGGGCATTGCATGAATCCTAGGAATGAGAAATATATGGAATGATAGCTCCTAGGTGTTGCATGAATCCTAGGGCCGGAAAACTAGATTGTATGATAGATCCTAGGATATGGCATGAATCCTAGGATGGAAAAACTAGTGGAATGTATATTACTGCAGTCTTGGAAAAATGGAAAGGAATATATATAAAGCTGCCTGTAAATTTAATTAACAGCTGCCTGTTATGCATAAAGAATCATGTTTGAGATCATGGAATGTGAGAACGTGAATCTGGAAAGTGAAACATATGATGTTCTGAGATAAAGAGCTGGAACCCTACGGGGAATTAGGAGTGGAACTCCTGGAAAGAAAAGGAATGGAACTGAGATGTAGTTTGTACTGTCTCTTGGGTACGCAGTACCAAGGGAAGTACCTGTACCTGTTTTAGTGCAGAGTGGGGCCAGCTGCCCCAGGGACCCGGGGTTAGGCTTGGCCGCTCTGTACCGACTTGTTGGCCCTCGTGTACGTAGTACCGAGGAGAGCTAGTAGTGTTAGGAGAGTACTAGGTACCCCACGGGCCCCGGGGTTCTGCTAGCCTCCTTCACCGACTTGTTAGGCCCACTAGGGCAAACCAGGGTAGTCAGGCGAGGGTGCGCGGACTGTGGAGGGGCAAGGCCCCGGTTTGGTTACTGTGGAGGGGTTGGACCCCTGTTACTGAGAGGGCTCTGCCCTGGTTCCGTGCTGTGCTTTGGGCGCACCCGTTAACGGAAACGACTGACCGCGTGCCAGTGCGGGCTAGCTACCTGTGCGTTTATCGCGCGTGCCGTAGTCACCGTTACGTCTGTCAGTGACCTTGGGGTGGTTGACTGAGGGTAGGATCACCACGGGGGACTCTCCCGGCCAGGAGAGCACCACGTGCTACTTCTACCTTTGGAAAAGACTGCAATCAAGATCGTCCCACGAGGACATCCGAGATCAAGTAAAGGATCTGAGAAGTAAATGAAATAGTGAGAAAAATTGAAAGATGTAAATAAAGGAAGTAATAGAACATAACAGCTACTGTACACTCTACTGTTGCCTTTAGTTAGTTTGCCACTCTACTCAGCGTTTTGCTGACGTGTTACACTCGTTACCTTTTTCAGGACCAGGTGTTGAGCAGCCAGGGTCGGCGGCTGCAGAGGACGCTGGGCCGAGTAGGGTCCAGTAGAGTTACCCCAGCTTGTACCCCTTTTTGTTTCTGTTCTAGTGAGTAGTTTTTGTTTCCGCTGTACCTTCTTTACCTGCAGTTTTTGTTATATGATAACTGTTGTTTTACTGTTGTGGTGGTGCCTACTGTAGTAGTTTCTTTCCTTACTGCTGTACTTTCTTACTGTTAGTTATATTCATGCTGAATGTGGTTTATTTTACTGTCTTTTGGTTACTTCCTCGTTGGACGACTGGGTCTTGGGATTAGTCGAGTCGGTCCGGTTCTCGTGTCTCGTAGGGACTCGGGAATCGGGTCGTTACACTTGAAGCAACTTAGGACGTCCGATCTCTGATTCTACATACTGTTGAGATATTGGTTGAGAATTACTATTAAGATATTTGAAGTTAGTTTTAAAGGATTAATTGGTGATTCAAATCACCATTTTAACCCATTCTTTTTGCACTGAGATACTTAGTTTCATCTATATATCATTTTGAGTTGTTCTGAATAAAGTTTTGATCATATTTGTTTATATTTCTTGTGATTGGTGAGATTAAATTACTCTTACTTGCTCCCTGTATTCGACCTCGGATTCTTTTGATTTTGAGTTACAAATTTAAATGATTTGAACAACTTTATCTTATACTACGATGCATTTTCTTAACAAACGATGAATTTACTTAACTACGACGCATTTTCTTAACAAACGACAAATTTGCATCTCCATAGAGCTATCCAAAGGAATATGAAGATCTAACAAAACTGACTTAACCCAAACCATCTTAGTGACTGTTTGGGCCATGGCCCTATACTTTAACTCTAGACTAGATCTAGATACAATCGCTTGCTTCTTACTTCTCCAGGTAACTAGATTGCTTGCAACAAAGGTGAAAAACCATGTGGTAGATTTTCTATCCCCAACACAACCAACATAATCAACATCAAAGTATGCTACAATCCCCATGGGTGTTCCCTTACGAAACAATAATCCTCATCCTGGTGTATTTTTCACATACCTAAGCATTTGCATGGCAACCTCCCAGTGTTGTCTAGTTGGCTTATCCATAAACTATCTAAGCCTACCAACAGACAAAGACAAGTCTGGACGAATGATGGTGAGGTAAAAGAACTTACCCACAAGCTATCTTTAAGCCCTACTGTCAACCACCTCAGATTTCTCATCATATAAATGGACCTTGGGATCCATGAGAATATTTGCAGCCTTAGTCGCTAACATGCCAGTCTCCTAAAGAAGATCAAGAGCATACTTCCTCTGTGAGAGCACCACTCCATCCTTGCTATGTGCAACCTTAATGCCGAAGAAATACCTCAACTACCCCAAACCCTTCATGAAAAACTTCTTTGATAGGTGCCTCTTGACTTCGTCTATCCCATCTCTATCATCTCTGGTGATGGTAAGATCATCAACATATACCAAGAGTGTAACAACCCCCCTGTCAGTCTTCCTGGTAAATAAGGAGTGATCTAAAGTAGAGCACCTTAGACCAATCTGTTGGAGCACCTTTGTTAACTTATGGAACCAGGCCCTGGGACTCTACTTCAATCCATAGATTGCCTTCCTCAACCTGCACACACACTCCCCTTAAACCTCGAAACCTGGGGGTTGCTGCATGTAAACCTCCTCCTGAAGATCGCTGTAGAGAAAGGCGTTCTTCACAGCAAGCTAGTATAATGACCAGTCTCTATGAGGGCAACAGAAATAAGCATCCGGACAGTGGCAAGCCATGCAACGGAGAAAGTATTAAAGAAGTCCACCCCATATGTCTGAGTGAACCCCTTTGCTACTAGCTTGACCTTATATCTCAAAATAGACCCATAGGGTTGTATTTCAATGTAAAGACCCATCGGGAGCCAACCAATCGTCTCTTAGTAAGAAGTGAGATGAGATTTCAAGTCTGTTTACTCCAAAGTGCTGCCATCTCATCCTCCATGGCTTGACGCCACTTTGGATCAAGCATGGCTTGCTGGTAAGTAGATGGAATGTGTGACGCTATAAGTGCCCGATAGAAGTTGTTAAACTAAGGGGCAAGACCATCGGTATCCAAACTACTTGTGACCTGGTATCTGGACTCACAGGTGTGTAGTACCCTCCTAATGGCAATAAAGAGATCTAAATTATCTGGTACCTCTCATTGAGTCACTGCAGAAGGAGCCTCACTATTGTGGTAATCTGCACTATCTGGGGAGTCAGGTCTAACCAAATTGTCACTAGCATCAAGTACCCTCTCAACTGTGAACCATCAACTGCTGGTGAGGGAGGAGGCCTTTGAAAAGTAGTGTGATACCTGTGATAGGTATGTAATGGCCTGTGCAATCTCTCAAAGTAATCCAGGGAGAAAGAGCTCATTTGTCGATCAGTTGGAGGTCTAGACTGAGAAGTAGACACTTGAGTCTCTACACACGAAATAGGAAGGGGAAGAAAGGCAACATCATCACATGAGCTCCTCTGTCCAGTAACTGAGAAATATGGTGTATCCTCATGGAAAGTCACATTGACGCTAACATAATATTTGTTATGTTATCTCTAAAATAACAAATCACATCTCTAAAAATAGGAAAGATTTTATCTCTAAAATAAATCAAATCCCTAACTATTTTCCCAAAACACATTTACTAAAAGTAGAAAACTTGACATCTAAACAAGACCTAAACTTGGTCCAAAGGACCTTCTAGATGCCGGCCCCTGCTGGGCCTTTATTGACTGTCACATGGATTGCCACGTGGCATCTTTTATTCCCAACACTCCCCCTCAAGTTGAGGTCGGGAGGACGATAACTTGCTAAACTTGATATTGCTACATCATTCTTCTCTTGAAGAGTTAAGGATAGTCTTCGTGCCTCTTCTTTTACGCTTAAGAGTCATGCCCTTTATCTTGGCATTCCCTGATGCATTAAAGGGTTCCACATGCTTCCTCAAAAAGTATGGGACCTGGCTCATCAGCCGGAAAAGACCATCGACTTTTCTTCGAGCCAAGGTCACCAAGAGAAAGTGGAGAAATTGATGCAGTTGTGGTGCACTTCTTGAGACTATGCTATGCCTCTTCTTCTTCTTGAGTCAGAGTCGATGCGATCGTCATGGTGCTCATTCTCCACTCTTTTGATCTCTTTGAAGTGTTTAGCACCCTTTGTTTCAATTAAACCTTCTCGTAAAAAATCAAATACAAATGCACCATATGAACTGAAATATCTTCTAATAAATGTCCTCAAGTTTCTTTTTCTTGGTTGCATGAATAGCCATCTTGCTTTCTCTTCTTGACAACCTGGCGCCACCAATTGTCGTGGAGGCTTCCACCATCTTCTATAGCCTTCCTTCTTCATGTAAAGTGTTGGATTTGTCGAAGAAGACTTTCTGGATGTGTGGACCATCAACATGCGGTTAATAACAAAACGCACAAAGAACCTAGAATGAAGGCTCTGATAACATGTCAAAGTTTGGTGCAATCCAGAGCATGGAGGTTCCTTATGCGTTGGAAAACAATCCCAAATGGGAGGCTGTCCACTCATGGGATCAGGGAGAACAATTGGTGGTTGTTAGGGGGGAAAATGGCCTCTGTAGGGCCTGCTGTGGGGGCCAGCAGGAAGTAGCAGGCTAGCTGTTGGTGGTCGGCAAAGAGGGCTGGCTGCCTTTGGTGGCCAACGGTGGTGATGATGAAAAATATAAGAGAGGAGATGAGCTTTTAGAATAGGAAATATTGGTATTACTCAAATGAAAATACAAGGGAAGGCTTACTTTTATAAAGAGAACATATCCTAATAATTTGGAAACAAATCAAATCTCTAAAAATAGAAAAAATCTTATCTCTAAAACAAAACAAATCCCAAACTATTTTTCTAAAACACATTTACTAAAAATAAGAGACTTACATCTAAACAAAACCCAAACTTGATCCAAAGGACCGTCTAAACACCAACCCCTACTGGGCCTTTATTGACTTTCACATGGATCGCCACGTGACATCTTTTATTCCCAACATCAATGGTATCAAACATGCCAACTTTAAAGCGGCATGTGCAAATACAAAGAAATCATGTGCACGGAGATATGGAATGTGCGGTGGACCCTGCAGGTCACATGTGTACAAACCATGAATGGAGAAGAAAACAAATTAATTAAGGGTGTGGAAATATCTCCTTCGTTGATTCTGTCCAGCTCAAAGATAAGTGGTTGAGAAAATTAATGGAGAAACTGAGATTTTGGGCCTGCTCTTCAAATGTCAATGCACACGGATGATGGATGGGTGGGTCTGTAAGCACTGCAAGAATCCTAACTAGATATGGTGGTTCTTGCTACCTCCCTGCAGACTTGCCCTCTTAGACCAAATCTCTTCAATAAGAGAAAGCACTTTCTGCAAAGACCAACCTGCAGCTTAAGGAAGGATGCAACTCCAGGTGACCTTAAGCAGAATTGGCCATCCATTTCACTGTCCTTGTTTGGTTCGGGTTTTTTCTTGGGTCCTCTTCTGGATGGCATCCATTCCAGGGTGAACCTTGTGACCTATAAGGATGGATCGATAGACATTGGCCCACTTCATACCAACATCTGGGTAAGAACTTAGAGGTCTTCTCTCAACGTAATTTTCAGCGGAGCATGTCTACCCATTTTTAACTGTATGCTTTTGAGATTTAATCTGTTGTTATTATTATAGGTTCCCATCCTTCTTGGTACGTTTTACCTATCCATCGGGATGTTGCAGTTGCTTTTGGATGAGAGTGTTCGTTCCAGATCAAGGCTCCCTGGAGGCAGCCTGCAGAGAACTGCTATTGCATTGGCGTGAGTGTTTTCCGAAAATAAAATAAAATTATTAGTAGATTATTTTTAAATATTATGATGTGAGTGTGAGTGGGTTGATGCGTTTTTAATGAATATATTATATTGGAGTAGGTATATTTTTAATATATATTAATGATGATGTAGCATAATGGGATAGTTTGAAAATGATGGGATTTGATGTTGATGTTGATTTGATGTGATGAGATAAGTTGAATTCCTTTAACCATAGGATTTATTCCTTGGATATCCCTCTGTCTTTGGAATAACCCTTGAGTTATTCCATGCCAAACGGGCCCTTAGAGATAAAGATACATGCAAGGAATGCCTGTTTTTTTTTTTTTTTTCTCCTTCCATATGCAATCTTGAACTTTTCTCCAAGACACTGCATCATCCAGAATTGTTCTCGTGCATGTAGAATTATAAATTGAATTCAAAGAATAAAAAGATACGCCTGCTATATGTTTGCAGATGAAACTTGAAGATCTGCAGGGTTGCTTTAATTTGGCAAGCATGAGTTTTCAATTCCCTTCTTTGTTGCATGTCAGTTTTTTTATTTTGGAAAAAATCCTCTCTTAATTTCTAAGAACCAAATTAAGCTGCTCTTCTTTTTCCTTCATCAGGACATTGGCATTATTTCTTGAGCTGAGTGCTGAAATGTACAAAGCTGGAGTTCCAGACAACATCGAGGCATATATACTCTTTGCACTTGCGGAGGTTGTCTGGTTTTTCCTAGATGGAACGTGGTCGGGGTTCACTCTCGCTTGCGTCGTTGGCGTGACCTGTCCTCTAGCAGAGATCCCAATTATCAAGTATATGCTCTAGCTGTGCCCTCTATTGCTTGCATTAATACTTGCAAATTATCATACCTAAATTTGTCCCAGGAATAACCCTGCTGCTTTTCTCTGCAGATGGTTTCACCTGTGGAACTATCCTGATGCAAATATTCAATTATTTGGAGAGGTAATTAAGTGGTTAATATTGGTAGATAATATGAATTAATTAGAAATGGATGAAACTGGTAGATGAGTTCATCTAGCATTTAACTAGCTATTAATATTGCATTGGTAGTCCCTTCAAGTTTTCACAATGATCAAGATTGATTGGGGCCTTAATTTGATATGTGCATTGCTCTAGGGTCTAGTCACATGGACAACAACATGCTACTTTGTCTACACGCCCTTCTTGATCAACTTGGCACGGTGGTTGAAGGCAGCTCTCTCAGATAAAGCCAAAGGAAAGTTAGGAATGTAGGATGGCTGGCTTGATCATATTTAAGTCAATACTGCGTAACTTTTGGTTGATTTATGCTACGGAATTGCTATCTTGTGATATATTTAGTTTGCATGATCAACCTCAATTTTTCTCAGCTGAAGGGTGTCAAACAGGCTCAGGGATTGGCTTGTAGATCACATATGTGAATTACTACGTTGAAATTGGTTGAGTTGAAAGATGCCCATTATTTCATCTTTGTTGAAAGGTGTTGCTTCTGATATTGCCATTTTGAAAGTGTGGACTCCATGGTACTACTTCAAATTCATTGCAGTTTGCCCATCAACGGTACTGTAGTGAATGCTTCATTTTCCTTTCATGTGTTGGATGAGTGGTAAGATAGTTGGACTTTTTAAGCTTATAAGACTTATTTCATATGTTGAGGATAGAATGATATTTATATAGGCTAAGGATGGCCTGGAAGAATTTTGAATTAGTTTTCACCAAGGTCGCAGAATTCAGTAGTCTATATTCCATTGTAGTGATCATTGACCAAGGATTAAATCATATAGGAAGAGAATAATTGAGGATTAATGGGTTCTTATATTTTCAAATATCAAAGTTTATGAATATAGTAGTAAAATCATATGATGCACTTTATGATGTAAAACTCACACAGTTTAGATAAAAATGAATATATGTTCATATCCAAAAAGTTAAAAGTAAGTCCCCCGACAATCTCCATATAGAAATCCATTGGTCTACCAAGTAATCGAATTATGTGCCTATATATTCTCGACTCAGTTAGGAATAATTGTGAAGTAAGCTGATTTTAACAAGTCTTTTTTTCTCTGAGAAGCATAAATATGGTGGCCATGAAATTTGATCTCATATATAATCTCTAAATGTCAACAAAGAGGCTTTACCATTCTACCAACCCTTTAGCGACAACTTTTATGAGTCTGTTGCCTATCAGAATCACTTCAATGCACCGGATACTAGAAAAGTTTAAGTTGATGCAAAGGCATCCAATAAGTCCCATTGGGTTTGCCTTTGTCATTTACAAATTAGTGAAATCAGTCAGCTTTACTACCAGTCCAGACGCAAGTTTTGTTCTGACTCACTGTGCACCTCTGATATCCGTTATTGTCATTTTTTCTGTGTTTTGTTGATATTTCAACAAAACTTCAAAGAAGAAAATACTCTCTAATGCGATTTTACGGACCAACTGAATTTTATTTTTTTGAAACAAAACCAACTGAATTTTATGATAATGCTAGAAAATTCGCTAGGTTGTTTTTCGAGGAAGATGACATAATATCTTTCTATTTGTCAGTCTAGCCTCTTCTCCTTTTTTTCACACATCGTTTACTTCTTTCAAAATCTCAAAGGTTCTTATCATTAATACCCTTTATTGACAAATTTCTGGCCATTGCCCACTTTGTATGTACCTTAATTACCCAATAACATAATTTTCTTTTAACCTAATATACCAAACTATTAAAAGTGTATACAAAGTAAACCCTCATCCCCATAGCCTCTGGCTAATATGGAAGGAAAATCCAATTGTACATCAACAAAAAGAATTAGATGTATCATGTTAGAATATTCCAAGAAGAAATTTATAACTTGAAGACAAAAGAAAAAAAAAAAAAAGTACATATAAGAACATAATGTTGGCATTAATGCCTTTGCAACCAGCAATACCAATTATCTTTTTCAATGTGCCTTTATTTTATTAGAAACAAAGTCCTTTATAATCTCATCAATGTTGAATTTTTTAGGTACTCCTTTCTCAAATACAAGGAACCATGCAACTAAACAAAGATGTTTCTATCTCAAGGTGAGATCTTTTTAATAATGTGCACAACGAAAAATGACCTGGCATGGCCCCTAATCTAGAACATAAGAAAAAGAATTTCATTGCTGTGAAGATACTTATAGATATTACTAAGCCCCTGGCAAAACGTATTATAGCAGAATGTGAAGAGGAAGTCACGCTGTTTCTGCCAATCAAATATGATGGTCTGCCTCGTTTCTGTCATTTTTGTGGCGAGATAGGTCATATGTATCAATGGTGTGAAAAAGTAATTGAAATTAAAAAAGAACTTGAAGGTGCTTCCTTGGACTACAGAAACGCCAAATCTGCACTTACTTCATCTCAAAAATCTCCTCAAGTCAACACAGCCATCCATTTGTTTTATCTCTGAAACTCACTGTGAGAACAAGCACATTACTAATGTTACCAAAAAAAAAAAAAAAATTCAGCTGGTATAACCTTTATTCTCAAGCAGCAGTGGGGAAATCTGGTGGCATTCTTCTTCTGGTTGAAGAAAGTATCGATATACAGATGACTTATAGTGATGCTCAATGTTTTCTTGTCAGCATCTCAGGCATTGGAGCATGTATATGGTCACTCTTATGTATTTGTGGTTCACCAAACAAGCAGAAAAAGAAAAAATTCTGGAAAAAAAAAAAACGATAGCAATCTCTGAAGGTATTCCTAATTTACTGGTGGTTGGTGATTTTAACACAATTCTCCAAGAACACGTCATAGGTGGTGGAGCTCACGTCACTTTCCTGGGAACTCTCTATGTTAAGAACCTTCACCACAATGCTTGGACTTCTGGACCTTGGATTTTCCGGCCCTGCCTATACGTGGACAAACAACCAATATCGGAACCTTATTCGACAGCAACTGGATCGTGGCTTCGCTTAAGGGGACTGGTGCTTACCGTTACCCAAGGTGGGTGTTCTTCATCTACCTGCCTTGGGAAGCGACCATTCGCCCATTCTAGTCAAGTTGGACAGAAGAAGTAAAAGAAAATATATCCTCTGGAGCATTGAACGGTGGTGGCTGGAAGAAAAATCTTGTCCGGTGCTTATTAAGAAAAAATGGGGAGCAATGAACAACAACAACAGCAACAACAACAATTCTATTATTATCAAGCAAAAGGAACTTAAATCACATCTTTCAAAATGGGCAAAAAGGGAGGTCCAAGACTGGAAAGAAGAAAAATTGAAGATGGAATGGAAAATGCCTTCTCTCCAAATGTCAAACCATTCAAGAAGAGAAGAACTCTATTGGTTTCAACGCTCGAGACACAAATGGATCCACGACGGGGATCGTAACACAAGACTCAGTCACACTTAATTATATGGCCAAAGTAGAAGGAAAAGGAATGCAATTTCTTGGATCAAGAAGGGGAATGGTGTTTATACAGGAAAGGCAGATGAAATGCAAGATATTTTTGCAGGCCACTTCACGTAGCTATACTCGGGGAGACTGCTCTTGTTGAGAGCATGCCATGGATTTTTGAAGAAGAGGATAAGCTTACTGGGAACGACATGGTTCTTGCCAGTAGCATTCCAACTGCAGATGAAATCAGACATATGCTTTTTTCCATGAATCAGCACTAAGTGCCCGGGTCTAGATGGGTTTCCAGCTTCCTTTTATAGATCAAATTGGGAGGTCCTGAAAACCGATATCATTTCTTTAGTTCAAGAAGCCTTCACCACAGGGACCTTCCCTGTTGAACTGAGTAGAACTCATGTGGTGCTTACTTCTAAGGAAAAAGAAGGGGCTGATATTTCTCCTTATACAGACCTATTAGCCTTACCAATATTTCTCCGCATCAAAGCGCCTTTCTCAAGGGCAGGCTAATCACCGATAACGTCGTAGCCGCAAGAGAAATTCTCCACTCCATGTGCTCACGCGAAGGTAAAAGATATTCTATGGCTATCAATATGGACATGGAAAAGGCTTTCGACCGTGTAGAGTGGAGGTTCATTCTAAACTTTCTTAAACAATTAAATTTTCCAGATGCTTTTATCTCCTTAATTAATTCCTGCCTAACCTCCTCTACTCTTGCACTACCAATTAATGGCTCTCCCTCCCCCACAACTATTCCATAAAAGGGGATTCGACAAGGATGCCCACCCTCCCCTTTCCTCTTTACTCTTTCATCTAAATTTTTATCCAAATCCAAATTATGGGTTAAATCTCAACTCTCAGGCTGCACTCATGGGTACCAAGTTAACAGCAAGGCGCATTCGATCACACACCTTACGTTCGCCGATGACACATTGATCTTTGGCAAAGCTACTCCTCTTGAAGCGGCGAAGCTAAGAACACTCATCCAATTACTCCTGTTATCACTCGGGTCACCAAGTTAATCTTGGCAAATCCTAAGTCTTCTCCGGTAAAGGTATGGTTGAGAAGGACAAAAATTGGAAGAACAAGCTTCTCAGCCCCAACACTAAAATTTTTCTTTGGAAGATGGTCAGTGAAGCCTTATCGCTTGGAGAGATGGTAGCTAAAAGAGTTCCTTTTGTCTCGAGCTCCTGTATACTCCGCAACTGTGGTATTGAAACTGCATCCCATCTCTTTTTTCTCTGCCCATTCGCACGTGCATTATGGTTTGCATTTGATGTCAGAACAGATCTTACAGATTCTCATTGGCTGAAATTTATCCTTTTGCACTTTACCGGAGGCTAACAATTCGCCTATTACCTTTGAAGAAGTTGTAGTCCTTCTTCATCAAATTTGGCTTACTTGCTGTAAATGGAAGCACCAATCTGCCCCTCCCAAAACTGAACATGTACATACTGCCACTCGTGCTCCCAAGCGCAACTAATTAAGTAATAAGGAGAGAAAATTTGTGACTGATTCCCATTTGCCAACTTTGCCACAACCATCAAGCACTTCAGGGGATCTCACCATTCAAGTTGACGCAGCCTTCAAATGCGACGAAGGAGTTTTTGCTGCAATCTGCTTTGTAAGAAATGGGACCCTCTTTGAAACTAACGTGCGGCATTTGACTTGTGAGAGTTCAGAGGAAGCTAAACTCCATGCTATAATATTCGGGTATTGACGTAGCTTCAACCTACAGTTGTTACAACGTGATCATTTGGAGCGATTGTAGATCTACCATTGACATGATTTCAGGACCATCTCTTCCTAGCTAGAGGTACCTTCATCTTATCTAAACAGCCCAGAGACTTCTATCTTATTCGGTCAACATACATTTGCTCTTTACTCCCCGCGCATTTGTTTCCTTTGCCCATAATGTGGCTAAATTTTGTTTTCATCATGATGTAACTGGGCATTGGATTGGCCAAGACTGTCCTCTTGTTTGAGGAGGGTTATATCCTTTTGATGGTTGAATGAAATTTGAGCTTTCTGCCCGTAAAAAAAAAAAAAAAGTAAAAAAAAGGGTGGAAAGAAGAGTCAAGATCAAATTAGTCTATTTATAGGAAAATATTTTTTTTGAAATAGGAAGGGATCCTGAATTTCTCGCTAGCCACGGAACTTTTCCGTGATCAGAGCCACGACCACTCTCCAGCGTTGAGTCAGAATGGCTGGATATAGTCTAATACCACACGCCACCACACACCTATGTACGCATGAGAAAGTCCAAGGGATCGAACCCGATACCCTGCACAAGGAGGATGTTATGGGGACGAGTGGCACCAGCTATGCTGTCCTTTTAACCCCAAATTTATAGGAAAATATAAAGTTGATTTTCATGTCTTCTTTAATGGATGTCAAAGTTTTAATTGTATGCTTAGATTTTAAACAATTAGTTTATTATATACCTAGTTAACCTTGTGTTTTATCTATCAAATGGCATCTTATCTTTCTTTGTATCCAATCCTTCACCCTATTGACCAGCTAATTAGAAGATTATTTTGTGTTAATTTATTTGCATTTTATACGATCAGCCATCCTCGATGACCAATTGGCTAGAGGCCCTTTTATTAAGAGCATGAAATAGATACCTGAATTTGTTAGTCTAGTCAAAGAAAATTTAAACATTGGCACTTTTGTTGGACATTGTTGCCCATAATTTTACCTGTTGTGATAAACTTATTAGTCTTTTCTTTGATGAAAGACGTTTGCAAAAAGGTTATGAGACTTCTATTTAAGATGAACAAAATAATAAAACAACAATAACGAACAATTTCTTCTTCCATACTAAGAGGATTAGAAAAACCTGAATCCATATTAAAAGATGGACAAGTTTTGCACTGGATGTCGACTAGCTAAGACAATCCTCCTTTGTCTAAGCTTGGGACCTAGAGTGAAAAGGCAAAAGCATCGCGATGGGTGGATGATATGAATGGAAGTTCAAGCTAGAGAATTCATAATGAGGTCAGCCATGAGGCCAACAACTTGTGTGAAGATTGATCTCTAGCCTTAATCCTAGATTGGTAGTTGGAAGAACTAGGATACTTGTGGGACTTGAAACTTCCATGAGGTGCTCCTAAGATGTACTAGAGGTACAAATGTGAAGTATACATAGGAGAGTCTGGCACCCATTCGATTGGAAGATCATGTTGAGCTCAAGTTCTAGAAAGGAAGAACCTATGATTTATGAATGGATGGGAACTACCAACAACTCATAACTAAGGAATAACATGCTGTAGGGAAGAGAACAAGAGTTAAGGAACTAGGTCAAATCAGTAAATATATATCATTATAAAATCAGAGATAAATTATTTCGCTTGTAAATGCATCTGTGAAGAAGAATTAAAAGGTAAATCTCATGGGGATTTGTAAAAAGACTAGGATATTTAGTGACTATCTGGAGCAAACGTGAAAATTAAACATTTACACAAGTAACAAGTTAAAAATAAGGGCTAAACCTCATTAAGGGCGTTTGTGAAGACATGCATATGACTAACCATATTAAATCATAACACAAGTAGCCTACAAGTTTATGTCTCTTTCATGACATATAATTATCAAGAGGTATCAATAAAAGTGTGCATATGCAATTTTAAAATACATAAAAATCAATGGTCTATAGTAATAATTAGTATATAATACTAGTCAAACCTTGTATGCATCTCATCAAAGCTATATTTGAAGGTGTCAAAAAGAAAAAGAAAAAGAAGTCTCAACTTGATAAGCTAGTTCAAGCAAAAGCTCCAGCTTAATGAGGGCATACGAGCCTGATTCAATATAGTTTGATGAGTTAAGCCTAAGCTCTAAGTTCAAACTTGATAACTTAACCACTAGGGCTTGATCTAAGCTAAGGTCGACATGTTAGGTTTAATACACTACCATAGGTGTTATATCTTTCATCTAATCAACATGGTAGAGTTGTGAAACGAATTTTCCAATACCAAAGGTCCAACTTTTCATGAAATTTTAGGGTTCCATTTTCTCAATATTGTTCCTGCACCATTCCTAAAGTTATCCTTTTTGTTTCTCAAGGGCTAAAAGTCCAAATTGCCTCGAAACCTTTATTCTTAGAAAAATGCAAAGCATATTTTATCCATATCCATGATCATTCATGTGTACAGGAAAGCATCTTCTGTCCCTTGCAACCATGTGAGTATAGCCTACTCGAACGGAAAAAAGAGATCTTGACGCAAATGACCTTATGAAATCTAGCATTACACAAAGGTTTCTATATTTTCCAAACTTTACATAAATGCTTCCATGTTTTCCAAAGTTATGTGAATGCTATTTCAAACTTACTCCGCCTTGCTGTTATGCCCCTTAACTTAGCATGCTATTGCAAATTAACCATATAAAAGTCTATTTGTTTGAAGGTTGGGGTAAAGTAAGATCATTAGAATCCACCTTAGAATTAAGGTCCTATCTGAACTTTAAAAAATAACGAAAAAGAGGAAACGAGTAGCTTAGTCTTCCTCTTTCAAACAAGGCACCTTGGTTATGGGTAGAAGTGAAAGAAAGAGAAATCGTACTACCTTTCAACTTTTTTTCATTTCAACTAATTGTTGGAAGGACAAATGATCAGCTTCATAGGGTTATCCTTGCAAGTATGAGAAATATAGGGACACAATACCAAAGCTTACAAGGTTATTCATGCAGAATCCGCCCTTCCCCTTCCCCACCCCCCCCCCCC
This sequence comes from Thalassia testudinum, assembly GCA_037157565.1. NCBI lineage: Eukaryota > Viridiplantae > Streptophyta > Magnoliopsida > Alismatales > Hydrocharitaceae > Thalassia > Thalassia testudinum. Next base: position 4,031,428 of record JAZHRO010000037.1, read on the forward strand.
CCCCCCCCCCCCCCCCCCACAAAAAAAAAAAAAAGAAAGAGAAAAAGGCAAGTGTTCGGCAAATGAACATCTCTAAGCTCCCTCAAAAATAAGGGTGAAACTACAAGAACACCACTTGCACACTTTTAGGTAGGAAAAATATTCTGTGAACGCATCTTTATACACAAACTTATAACATCATCTCTTCTTATGAGAATGGATTATATTACTTATGACATACCACGTTATTGAAAGGATATCATATTTTCTACGTGTGCAGATGATTCGATGTATAATATCATGTTCCGTTAGAAGTGGTGAGAAATGTCACCGAAAAGTTCTACAAAAAAAGCCACGGAAGAACCCCCATTCTCTACTTCCACGTGCCTAAACAGCAACCCTCTCAATTCCCATAAATTACAACCTTTGCCCTTTCCTTTCTAAATAAGAGAAATATAGGGACTTATCTCAAAGCTTACAAAGACATTCATGCAAAGAAATCCCAAGAAGGCAAACCATCCGAACATCTCTCCCAATCCACCTTTCCGCGACACAAGCACATTCCGACAACCTATGAAATTTCCAAGGGGCCGCTTCTATAATTTTCCCATATACCCATCCAGTGGAAAGAAAGGAGGGACCCATAGCAGAACCTTCTGTCATCCGAATTCCCTACGATACGCCTAAACATCCAACATCTGAATTCCCGTGTAAATTACAATCTCTGCCCTCTCCTCTCTAGCAAAGAGATAGGGACTTGGTATCAAAGTTTACAAGGGCATTCACGTCTTTCCGATCGCCCCATACCTCAATAAACACGGGACTGGAAAGATATATCAAAGTTCACAAGGGTATTTTAGATGAGGTGTCAAATTTTCGGGGAGAGGTTAGGGCATTCACATCCTCCCATAGCCAAGGGCGTCAATGCCCTAACGTCTTTCCAATCCAATGCCCTACCTCATCAAACTCTAACGCCAAAGTTTGTTGTCCCTAACTAAGGAGCGTTCATTAGGGGTTGTTGTATCTCTAATTGTACCTTGCTAGCACAGGAATTCTTGAGAGGTTTCCACGGTTCAAGAGTTGCCCCCAAAATGTGTTAAGGTTGACATATCAAAGGCATTTGATACCATCGGATGAAATTTCATCATCCAGATGCTCCGCTCCTTGGGATTCATAGGCAAATGGATTAACTGGATTAAGATGTGCATTTGGGCCCCACTTATTCTCCTTTTAATCAATGGAAGCCCAATGAGATTCATTCATACCGATAGGGGCCTTAGGCAGGGGAACCCTTTATCCCTCCGCTTACCCTCCCTTGCTCTCAATGTTCTCTCCATGATGCTTCAATACCAAGTTAACAAAGGAAGAATCTAGCTTGCTAAGCTAGAGAGTAGCCCTTTCCCTTCCCATCTTCTATTTGTTGATGATGTGCTAATTTGTTGCAGGGCAAACGTAAACTTAGCCAAGGCTATCCATAATGCTCTAAATGTATTAGGAATTATTTCTATGCTGCATTTGAACAATTCAAACAGCAAGGTGTATCTTTCATCCTTTTGCCGCCACAAAATGACTACTTGCCTTCACTTGGGTTTGCTTGAAGGGAAATTTCCATGCAAGTGTTTGGGTGTTTCTCTAGCAGCTGGGAAAAACTCAACCCCATCCACCATCCTTGAAGGCCGTATAAAAGTGATGCTCACTGATTGGAGGAGGAAGTGCCTCTCTAGGATGGGTTGGTGTCTGTTTTTGGGTCAAATGGGGAGTGGAAGGCCTCTTTCGCTACTGGCTAACAAATACGTTCATCAAAAAAGGTACCCTTGCTAGAATTAGGTGTTGGGTGGTGGATTTTATTTGGGATGACAAGTCCCACTTAGTGGCTTGGGTCAACATCTGTAAACCTATTAAGGAAGGGGGATTGGGCTTGATTACGCTGGAGGAACTACAACTGTGTGCACTAGCCAAACTCATCCATCACCTTGACACTAATTCCTGCTCTTTATGGAGTGCTTGGATGAGATAGAGATATGGAAATTATTTCTCAGCACAGTCAAAGGCCGGTGATTCTATCATGTGGAAGCAACTTCTGGGAGTTTAAGAGGATTTGATATCTCACTTCTGTGGCGCCAATGGATGAACTTGGCCCATGAACCTGAATGGCTCACTAGATACTTCGAAGGTGTTGGATGCTTTACGTGAAAGGGGTGTACCCCTCGATTTTTGGACCCGCTTGTGGAACAAGGACGTTGCTCCCTAGTGCTTGTAGCAAGACAAAGGCTTCCCACGGCTAACAGGCTCAAGGCATGGGGAATCTAGACCAACCCCATATGTGTATTGCGCTTCACGAAGGAGGAAACACTGTTAGAATCATTAGTGGACATACATATATTATTATAAGGGAACTTACATTAATATATATATCATATACGTGCATATTGATAAATATGCTCATTTTGTGATCCAATAAGAATTGGGTTAATTACGTAGAAACCCTATTGGGAATTATGGTTTGTTGATGGATAGAATCGTCAATTCCAAAATATAGTCGTTGTGGTTCACGAGGATATACGAGTAATGAGCGGTTTTGTTTTCCCGCACCCCATTGTGGGAAATATAAAGGCCCTAGGTGGAAACTGAAGGGACACGAGAACATAACGCTCCCTTCTTTTTCTGCGCTCATTCTCTCTGGATTTCTGGAAGCACCATCGCCAAAACCCCGTCGAGATTCTCAACAGGATTAGAAGGATTGACGCTTGCTTCCTTATTGGAGAAGATTAAGCGATGAATTCAGGTATCCATTTATACTCTCTTTGTTCTTAGGTTATCAATGTATATGAGAATCAGAGATCTTGGGATTTGCAAGACCTCTCCAACGATTCGTTTGTATGTTGATTTGGTTTCATTCGGTAATAAATCCAACAAACACATCAGCAGCTCTTCTTTGCCAGCCAATATTCTTATCTTGTATGGACCCTGGTATACTCCCATTATCTTCCTTGCTTTTCCTTCCGATCTCAATCTATCCTCTCCGGGCAACGAATGAATTGTGGAAAATTTTACCAGCCACAAGTTGGTACATTTGGAAAGAAAGAAATAGCAGACAACATGGGAAACCTTCTACCTCCATATCAAGATTGGTCGCGGCCATCAAACATGGCTGCGGTAGATAGCATCCTCGGATATTAAAGGACGTACAGGTTCTATATTTTGATTTGTTTGTTTCGTTTGATGCTGTGTTTCGAACAGTTAAACTCTGCATTATTTGGTCGGTGGCCCTTTGGGTAATACATTATCTATTTACTCAAAAAAAAATTTCCCAGGGACCACTTTCCGAAATTTCCCAGAGACCGATCCAGCAGAGAGAAAGAAGAAACTCGTTGAAGAACCTAAACAGCCGCCCTCCCCATCCCCATAAATTACAACCTCTGCCCTCTCCCACATTCCAACAGCCTACGAAATTTCCCAGGGACCACTTCCCAAGATTCCCCAGAGGGCGGTCCAAAGGAAGGGAAAGGAAAGGGCCACCAGACTCCCTTCCCTCCGCCACAAGCGACGTGCCTAAACATCCGCACTCCCCGTTGCGCACAAATCACAGCCTCTGCCATCGCCCTTCTCCGGACCGAGCTCGATGCGCTTAACATCCGCCATCCCCATTCCGGACAAATTACATCCCCTGTCCTCGCGCGCGTAAACATTCACCCCTCCAATCGCGCACCAATTACAGCCCCCGCCCCCCTCCTCTCCCGTCCACCCTCTCGGGTGCTCTCCATTGTACACAGTCGTCTCCGCTTTCCCGCTCAAAAAGGCAACAGAACATACAAAGAAACACACTCCTCCCCACCAAACACAGACACACTCCGAATCCTTCCGGCCATTCCCATTTCCACGCCCTCCCAAACCCTAAATCCCCAAATCGATGGCCTCCGCCCCGTCCTCCTTCTTCACGACGGGGGCGAAGGTGGAGGTGACCTCCGACGAGGACGGCTTCCGCGGCGCATGGTTCGAGGCCACCGTCGTCCGCACCCTCCCCAGGGTCCGACGCTACACCGTCGAGTACGATTCCCTCCTCTCCTCCGCCCCCTCCAATGGCGGCGCCTCCGCCAAGAGGAGGCTTAGAGAGACCGTCGACTGCCGCCACGTCCGCCCCCGTCCGGCCCCCGATCACGCCCCCCTGGGCGTCGACCGGGCCGTCGGCGCGTACTACAACGACGCGTGGTGGACGGGGGTGCTGGTGAAGGTGGTCGCCGGCGGCGGGAAGAGGAAGGGGGGAGGAGGAGGAGGGGGAGGAGGGGAGAGGTACACGGTGTACTTCCCTGGGACGGACGAGGCGATCGAGTTCGGGGAAGGGGAGGTGAGGCCCCATCGCGAGTGGGTCGACGGCGAGTGGATCGATTCCTCCCAGGGAAAAAAGGTCGGTTCTTTCTCCTTTTTTTTCCGGTTTCTGTTGTTTGTTGGACTGGTTTGGTGGTTTGGAGAGGTCGGTGGGGTGAAAGCTTGGACCTTTTGTTCGGTTTCTGTTGTTTGTTGGGTTGGTTTGGTGGTTTGGAGAGGTGGGTGGGGTAAAAGGTTGGATCTTGCTGGGGAAGCGATGCGGGTTGTCGGATGGTTGGGGCATTGGGTCAATGGAGGAGGGGGTGTTGATGCTTGAGACGGGCTTTGTGTGGATCGAGCGGGCATCTTGATTTCCGATGTGCGAAGGTACATGCAGAGGGATTTATCTACCGATCTGTTGTTGGATGGATGGATCGCTTACTCAGCTGGGGAACGACGATGGTTGCTGAGAGGCTATCACATAAGTGCGATCCTGAAGCACATTACGATTCTGAGTTGACGATGGGGTCCATTTTTATCGTAGATGGATGCATGCAATCTTGATGGATGCAATGGGGTTCTGAGATGGCTAGAAAGGCCATAGATGGAATGGGATGGGTATCTTAGCCTGCTGTGTTTTCCATAAAGTAATGGAATGAATGAGAAGGAATTGCCGGTTCACTTAATGAATGGAGAGGCTTTGTAGGTTTTGGCAACAGTGCACTCGGGGGCCTTTATCACTGATCCATGGTTTGGTCTGTTTTGATCACTTTCTTAGCTGATGAACAATGGTTGCCCAGAGGCTGTCACCAAGCGTGATCGGTGTGGAAGTTTTTTGAAATAATTCTTATTCTTGAAAATAAAAATAACCCCTCTTTATATAGAGGGAGGGGATAACAATAGTAATCCTAATCCCAACTAATTTGGTAACAAATTAGAATCAAATCAAATTCTTGTGATAACATAACAAACTAAAAAATTCTAACTTATCTCTCAAGAAACTTATTTTAACTATTCCTATTTCTAAATTATCTCTAACACTTCCCTCCAAGTTAGTTTGCGCAATGCTCAACTTGTATAAGGCAGAGCAACACTAGGACTCTCCCTTAATGTACACATCCAGAGGAGCAAACAACAGGGTGGACTTAGCATACTAGCAGTCGCAATAGAGAGTTAGTGGTAGTAGTAATACTAGATGTTGTAGCAGAGTAGTAGCCGTAGATGACAATAGTAAGCCTGTAGCAATAATTGCAACCAAACATAGGGAAATATTTTCAAGCAAGTAGTAGTAGAGGTGGGAGGGCCTTGCTCAAAGTTCTCGTCATTCATCAACTTCAGCAAAGAATCCATACGCTGGATCAAAAGGCCCAACATTGTGATCCTAAGAAGTAGTAAGTGTAGAGACTGTGGCCATGGCAGCAATAGAGGAGAACTCACTCTTCAGTAGAGTCCTTAGTTCTTATTGGAAAAAAAATATTCAATTTTCAATGGATTGACAGAAACAAGGGGCACCAAAACCAGCAACAGTAGTGCACGTAGTAATGTGCTCGTTGTCGCGTGCGAGGAGCAAGTAGTGTGTGCTGCGGCTTATAGGCTGTGATTTAAATGCTGACGGCATGCCGTCGGTAAGGGGATTTTTTGAGGGAGGGCATATCGACACAAATATAGTGTCGGTTTGCAGGGAAACCGTCGGCATGTCGAGGATTTCGCCGGCATGCCGACAGTTATCGACGAAACGTCGGCATGCCGACGGCACACACACACACGGCATGCACCGGCATGCCCTCGGCGTGCCTCGAAATGTCATTTTTTTGGGTCGTCGAAATCATCGAAATCTGTCATCGAAAAATGGGCATTTCCACGGCATGCCTTTGGCATGCCCACGAAATGCATACCTACAATTTTATCAGCACGGCGTCGAAATCGGCATTTCGAACCTTGCTTATAGGCAAGCGCATGCGGTGTGTGTTGGCTTTGCACATTAGGTGTACAAAGGTGCATGTGATGGTGCACAAGAGGCATGCACAAAAATGGAGCACACAACATATCACGTGTGCATGTTGCGCATAAGGGGGAGAGTGTCACACGCAATGGTGCAATGCATAATAGTTGCTAGCATGCGTAGTGTGTGCTATAGTAATCACATCTCATGCGCAATAGTGCACAAGGTAATGGGACCCACACACAAAGGGCATTGTAGGTAGGAGAGGCCCTACACGGTGGCACGAGGACAATAGGGACCCACGTGTGATCACTATGAGCAGATATGATGCGCAGAACGGCGTGCACAAGTAAGCACATGTTGTCACGTGCGATGAGCAGGAGTCAGGAGGGAGAAGGCCCTAGGGCCAACGGTAGAGGAAGAGAGGACCCCCTAGGATTGACCCTACTCTGATGGCATGTAAAAGTTTTCGAAAATAGTTCTTATTCTTGAAAATAGAAATCAACCCCTCTCTATATAGAGAGAGGGAATAACAATAGTAATCATAATCTTAACTAATTTGGTAACAAATTAGAATCAAAGCAAATTTTAATGATAACATAAAATAAGAAATCCTAACTTATCTTTCAAGAAATCTATTTTAATTATTCCTAATTCTAAATTTTCTCTAACGATTAAAAAAACACAGTTTGATTTTGTAGTTTATATAGTAGATTCCAGATAGGAATTCTGTTTATTTTGGCTGGATGCATGTGATCTTGGTTGTTATAATGAGGATCAAAGATAGCTAGATGGTTGAATATCTATGTAGAGATTTCTAGGTGGACGCAGACGGAGCGTGGAGAGATCCAAAAATCAGCCCGTCCTTGGTGCTGCAGCATGGGCAAGCCGGTCTGCAGGGTGCAGACTGATCTGCAGGTGGCTTGGAAGGGTCAGATTGGCCTGCTGGAGTGAGTGCAACAGCTGGAGAGGGCCGGTCCTGTTGGAGTGTGTGCAGGCTGCAGGGACCCTTCCCTGCTGACCGGCTGTTCTTAGTTGAGGAAGAAAGAGAGAGAGAGAAGTAGACAGAGGAGAAGAGCTTTGTTGTATTGGAAATATTCTTTTATATTGCTCAATTTCAAATCATAGGAAATGCTCTCTTTAAATAGAAAGTACATATTCCTACTTCTAAAAATACACTCAATTAACAAGATCTAATCAAATCTTCTAGATTTGGTAAAAAACAAATCTTACAAAATCTCCTAAAACAAATAAATCAAATTAGACTTACTTCCCAACTAAGAAAAAACAATTCCTACTTGACTTAATTTGGACACCAAACCGTGGCCCTATTGGCCCTTAGATAGCTGCCACGTGGCATGTGCCACATGGACTCTTCACCGTTCCAACACTCTCCCTCAAGTTGAAGGCTGTGAGGTCGATGACTTGGTCTTCCATGGGTGAAGTTAGATGTCCCACCACTCATCTTCTCCAAGGGCGAAGATCTCGATCTTTTTCTTGGACAAATCGATGGTGAGTTTTTCTACGACTTTCTAAGTTGCTTTTGTGGCAACGTTGGTGGTTGTCACGATGGATGCTGTAGACTTGTCTTCTCGTAGCAAAACTCGAAGCTTCTGCAAATATTCAGAATGGAGTCGATAGGTGAGGTGCTAGTAGCCCCGCATGACGGTCTCCCGTACTTCACCCAACACTTGTCTTGTGGATGATTATTTCATCCACAGTGTTGACACTTTGGGTAGACGTGGCCAGATCCACGTCCACGCCCTCGTCCTTGTCCTGCACTTGCTTCTAATGTAATAAGCACGAAACTCTCGCTCTTCAGCTCGTTTGCCTCCTCAGGGATCTCCATCTTGAGGAGATGGCAGAAGGTGGTCTCCAGATCCATCTTCTCTTCTGAAGCGGGAATCTGATCACGTGTGGCTCGGTAGCAGAAATTTAATCCCGACAAGAACTTTGCGGATTGCCACACTACACGTGTCTCCCCTTGTTTGTTGCAACAGAAAGGCTTATAAATCTCCAGCTCTTCAAACAACACTTTCATCTTCTCGTAGTACCTTGTCAAGGAGAGATCTTCTTGAGTGGCCGTCCAGCTACGGGTGTAAAGCTTGGTGATGCAGGTGTTGCTCGAGGTGTGAGCATCTCTCTTCTCGAGGGTCGTCTAGATCTTGAAAGTGCTCTTTTTATAGAGCATGCTCGAGGCAATAGTCGGATCCATCGAGTTCATGTGCTAATTCATGACGACGTAGTTCTCCTTCTCGTGTTTCTTCTTTTCGTCCTTGAACTCCGGTGCCTCTTCTAGGAGAATATTGAGTTTCTCCTGTCCACCAATGAAAATCTTGAAGGTGCGAGCCAATAAGACGTAGTTGCATCATTTTGAATGCCGTCGTCATGCCCTCAGCATGCCGTCGGCAAGGCCATTTTCGAGCAGGGGTCATACTGACACGGATAAAGTATCGATTTACAGGGATATCATTGGTATGCCTTTGGCATGGTCGACATGCCGGCGAAATAGGTGTCCATGTCGAGGTTGCTGCTGGCTTTTTTGATTACTTCTGTTATTTTTGTCGGTATGCATCGACATGCCCACAGCGTGCCCTTGGCATGCTCATCGACATGCCCATCGACAAATGGGCATTTCCACGGCGTGCCTTTAGCATGCCCACGAAATGCACACTTAGAATTTCATCGACATGGCATCAAAATCGGCATTTTGAACCTTGCGTAGTTGGCAGTGCCATTCAGTTTGATAGTTGTCTCGTAGACAACTACCTTTCTCTCTCCAGGGTCGAGCGTAGCATCTCCTATAGTCGTAGTAGATTCCGTCATCTTTGGACCTTCTTTCCCGCGCAACTCGCTGGATTTGAGGACTTTTTTGGATGCGGGAAACTTCAACAAATAGTCGGATCTCCTACGCATGTAGAAGCCTAGAACATAGGCTCTGATATCATGTAGAGATTCATCTATAACAAGCCATTCATTTCTCGGCAGAACTGCAATAGCTGCTTTTGTTTTCTATAATTGACTTGAATAGAAAAAAGGGAGAGAGAGTGGAATGAATGGCGGCGAGGGAGGATGGACTTGGGTGGAGCATCGAAGAAGGGAGTGGAAGGTGGCAAGGGGAGGGCGAACTGGAGCGGGGACCTCTCATCTTTGTCGTCCTCATGAAGAAATGTGTTTTAAGTGTAGGGAGAGAGGCCATTGGGTGAGAAAGTGTAGAAACAGGGTGGTTTACTTGAAGTGCAAGGGGTTTGGTCATTGTTGGAGGTCGTGTCCTTTTCTGGGCTGCATGGTCAGGTCATCTGGGACGCCTTTACCACCTCTACCTTGCAAGCCTGCTTCCTTGGAGGTTGAATCCCCTTGATCCTCCAAGGTGGATTTCATTGACTCCATCTTGGAGTCCTCGGTGGTAGGCACGCTCCTCGTGGGTTCACCTTTGATGGAGGTGGTGAGGGCGATGCTTGGAAGTGCTGGGTTGTCGTTTGGTGGATGGAAGGTGGCTTAATTCTCGGCAACAAAGATGCTTATGTTTGGTTTGGAAGCCATAGATATTGCTCGGTTGAAGTATTAAGTGATGTCCATGGATCAAGTTAGTATTCGGTGGTCTTCTCCTAGTGTTTATGAAGGAGCGACTGAGGAGAGGGTGCCTGTTCGTCCTGCTACTGTCTTTCGTATCATTGGTATCCCTCTAAGATGGAGAACGATGGATACGGTCCTTTTTCTTTGTTCCTCATTTGCGAGGATACAAAGGTGTCAGGGCCTTGGCTTCTTGAAAGGTGACATCTCTAACGTGGTGGTTGAAGGTGAGATGTTGATTGGGAAGTGTCTTCCCTCCAAGGAATTTCTTCACTTTGGGGTATGTGCATGCATTATTTCCTTTAGCGAGATCGTTGATGAGAAGAGACCTATCCTCACGATGGAGGATCATCACCTCTCGTATGCCGAAGTAGTGGCTAGAGGGGCGATGGCTAGTGGAGAAGGTTTTGGATCACCGGCGGGGAGGACGATGGTGACGAGCGAACTCGATGGGCAGGGCGGTGGCCCTGGTGGGTAGCGGGCAGCAATGTAAATCAAGGATGGTCAGTGCCTGATTTGGAAGCCTAAGCGACAAGCACAACTACCACTCTGCTTTTTGAATTTCGAAATTCCCAAAGGAGCCATGGATGCAAATTGCATGGTGGATGGCTTTCCAAATTTTGATGAATGTCCATTTTTGCAAACCAATACGAGAGAATTATGCCAAACGCACGTGCATGGGAATTCCAGATCCTTATACGAATCTCAGCTCGGTAAGTTGATTCGACTCGATAAATGTGGCCCGATCGTTTCATTTTTTAAGGTAGGAGGCCCTTCGTCTGCCAAAGATGTTGCTATGCAGGATGTTCGTGTGCGGGCTGCGACGAGGGAACAGGAATGTGCTGCTGTTGGGATGCGAAACATGGATGGTGCTGGTGATTAGCCTTCATCAGTTGTGGACGGTGTGTCCTGCCTGTCACAGGTGGACTCTGGACCCAAGTTTGGGTTCGGATGCGGTGAGTTAACCCCTGACACACTGTTCCCGGAGATCTCTTGTTGTCGCTTTCAATAAGAATTTGCCCCTCCTTCCACTTTTCTTAACTTTAAATGGGAACTTGGAATGCCGATCTTCTTTGGTTCTATCTTTGCTGAACAACACAAGGAAGAGGAGCAACAACGAAGACCATGTGAACTAGAATTAAAGGAGGATCTCCTCAGGTGTGTTGACGTACCTGAAGATGCGACTTCTGATGTGGGGAATAGGGGACGGTAAGACAATGTGGACACACGTGACCAAGCTATTCGGAGGAGATCCTCTTCAAGCAAATCTTCATCATGCCCAAAAGTTATCTCCCAAAAACGTTGTTTGGTTCTTAGTGCCTACTCCAAGTGAAAGAGATCCACCAAGAAGACATTTAGCAAAGGAAACGTCAGAGTTGGCAAGGAATGCATGTGAGATGTTGATGATCATGTGGCCGAAGTTGGTGGTGTAAAGAAGGTGCACAAGAGTGGGGCTGCTCATCTTCCTCATGATTAAAGTCCTCTCGTGGAACATGCATGGCCTTCGGGATGGAAGACGAAGGGTAGTTTTGATGATGTATCTCTCCGAGTGGAAAATGACATTATCATTTTGCAAGAAACACACCTTAACGACATTACTACTCAAATTAAAAATAGTATTTGTGGTGAAAAGTATTCTAATTTTTTGGAGGTGACGGAAGGGCAATTGGGTGGAATCCTTATCTTATGGAGTGGTGATGCGTTTGATCTTGAGTCCTCTCTATTGGTGGGGAGAGTTGCCAAAGTGGTTCTAATTAGGAAGAAAGATGATTTTTACTTTGCGGTGTTAGGGGTATATGGCCCTTGCGATGATTTGGCAAGAACCATGTTTTGGGAGGAGGTGGAGCATGCTAGTGGTTTTGTGGATGGCAGGCTGTGATTGCTGGGGGGAGATTTTAACGCTACTCTACATTTGGACAACTGACCTGATGGTAGAAGGGATAGGGCATTGTTGGATTTTCAGCGTGTTATATTGGACCTCGAGTTGGTGGATTTGCCCATCAATGGTGCAAGGTACACGTGGAGGAGTGGGAATGGTTCGACGTCGTGCATTAATAGATTTTTGTGTAATGTTTCAATGGTGGAGTTTTTTCATGGTGCAGAGGTGACGGTCTATGATCGTCCATTCTTTGACCATACGCCCATTATGTGGTCCACTAATGAGGCGATAAATTTCTCTACTTATTTTAAGTTTTGCAAATCTTGGTTGAAGGAGCCCAGATTCAGGGAGATGATTCAGGATGTGTAGTCCTCCACGCTTACTTCCTCCTCGGTTGCCAGAACTGTGGCGTGCAATATTAGGGCAGTCCAACAGATAATAATTGATTTCAAATGAGATATCAGGAAGCGTAGGGATGAGAGGAAAAATGAGGCACTAAAGAAGATTTCTAAGCTGGATAGGCAGGAAGAAGCCCCCTTGTCTACTTGTGACAAGGATGAATGCAAGAGGATGTAGTCTATCGTTGTGGAGGAGGATCACAAGAAAGAATTGGATTGGAGATAGAAATCGAGGCAATTATGGCTTAAGAAAGTCGATGCAAATACTAAGTTTTTCCACTTGGCAGCCAGTAACAGAAGGCATAATATGATCAATTCCTTATATGTAGATTGCACCACTTTGAGGCAGAGGGACCAGATTTGTGATGTCTTCAGATTGCATTATCATGAGTTCACCTGGAGATAGGCTTGTGGTGACTGGCATTTGTGCTCCTTGGAGTTGGACCAGGTGAAGGAAGAAGTAAAAAGGGATCTTTTGAAAGAGGCGGGTGACGAAGAAGTCTTGGTGGCACTTAGAAGCTTAAGAGCTGAGGGATCCCCAGGTCCTGATGGTCCTCTTTTTTAAGGAGATGTGGAATGTGGTTTGGACGGATTTGGTGGAGTTGGTAAGGGAGTTTATGGACGGCAATAGGGGTTTTGACGGATTAAATAAATTATATTTCTTCCTTTTGCCAAAAAAAAATGGAGTTGTCTATTGATGATTTTAGGCCCATTGCTTTATCAAATGCGGTTTATTTGCTGGTGGCTAAGGTGTTAGCAAATAGATTGTGTTTGGTTATACCTGATATTATATTTCCTGTGCAGTCGGCCTTCATTAAGGGGCAATCCCTGCAGGATTCCTTCATTTTGGTCGAGGAGATGGTGGGAGCTTGGAAGAGGAGGCGTTCCCAGGCTTTCCTTTGGAAGGTTGACTTCTCCAAGGCGTATGACTTAATCTCTTGAAGATATTGTGAGATGTTCTCAGGAAGAAAGGATTTCTTGAGAGATGGGTACAGTTAATGGAACACTGTGTCACTATGTCATCCTTCTCTGTATTGGTGAATGGTAGATCAAGTGGGGTGTGGATTCAATCAATCCCAAAGGGGGGTGCGACAGGGGTGCCCTTTGACACCACTCCTTTTGACATTGCAGTTGATACTTGAGCAACTTTGGCATTTAGGGCTTGTTGTGGTCATTTATTCCAAGGTTTCACTTGTCAAGGTGATGGATCTTTGCTCACGCCACTTCTACAATATGCGGATGACATAATCTTCTTCATTCAAGGAGGAGTTTCTGCGGCAGAATACATCTCCGTGGTGAGAATCTTTGCCTCAATTTTAGGTCTGAAAATAAATAGAGCGAAGTCTATTCTTGTCCCCCTTTCCTTCAACCCCGTGGTGGTTAAAGATATTGGGCATGTCTTGGAGACGTTGGTGGGCCATTTACCAATCATATATCTTGGGCTTCCCCTCAGAGGAAAAAAGCTTTCTTTTTCAGATTGGGGTTGTGTGGTGGAGAAGGTTTGGAAGAGGTTATGTCCTTGGAGTGGTAGACTATTATCGAGAGGAGGGAGGTTGGTTCTATTAAAGTCTGTCCTGTCGTCCATCGTGATTTTCTTCTTATCTATGTTTAAACCGCCAAAGAAAATTATAATCCAATTGGAGTTGATAAGGAAGAGATTCTTCTGGAAGGGTGCAGAACACGAAGGCAGATTTGCTCAACTGGTCCCATGGAAGGAAATTTGTACTCCTAAGAAAGATAGGGTATTGGGTGTGCGTGCTTTGGATGCTTTCAATGAGGCATTATTGATGAAATGTGCGGTTAGAATAGCCTATGGTGAAAAGTCCATGGCCTCCACCATTGTCAAAGACTCCTATGACATGAACATGAACCGGTGACATGGTGACCGTAAGATGAGGTATGTCGGCCTTTTGGCAATCAGTTCGACATGTGTTGGAGAAGTGTAGTGAGTTTGAACCATCCTTGGGGATGGAAAATCATTTATGTTCTGATTTGGTAAAGGTGTGATGCGGGGCCATTCTTGCAATTGTTTGCAAGGGTCTTTCATCTTGCAGGAAACGTAAATGCAACGGTTGAAGAGATGTGGGATGTCCAGCGTTGATGTTGGGGCTTCTACTTCCAGGTGGCTTATCTGATCAGTCATTTGCTGAATTTGAACAACTAATACGTCACATTTCAGACCTACAACCGAAGGAAGGACAGCCGGACTGCTTTTTATGGAAGGAGAGAAGATTCACTGTTTAAAAAACCTATTAAAGAAGCCTTCCAACTGCTGGAATTTCAGATTTGATACAATCTGATTGTAGCATGATCTGGACGTGTCATCTTCCGTTAAAGATAAAATTATTCCTTTGGTTTCTGCGAAGGGAGTGATTGATGACTAAGATAATGTTGAAGAGGTGGTATGATGAGGTTGACTCAACCTTCACTCTATGTGGTCAGGAAGGAGGACATAGAACATCTATTCTTTAATTGCGACTTCTCTAGGAATGTTTGGGATCATCTCCAACTCCGCACTTCCACTTGTGATGGTCGTTAGCTCTTTTGGAAATCATTCTGTGATCATTACAGCCTTTATGTGATGGGATGGATCACGGCGGCAGCGGCATTGTGGTTCATATGGTTACAAAGGAACGGTGCTATTTTTAGGTTTGCATGGTGTTGGGTGGATAATGTCGTAAGTGAGACTTTTTTTTTAATCTGATTTTTGGCAACAAAACTTGCAAGTTCGTTCCTTTTTCATGATTAATACATTTTCTCAATTATTACCGATCTATGTAATCTTCCTTCTTCTTTCTTTAAAAAAAAAAAAAGACTTGAATACTTAGTAATGGGATGAATGAATGGAATTATTGACCAGTTAATAAATAGAAAAATTATGTAGGTTTTATCGGGGCACTCATAACCTCTGGTCACTCTCATTTAAATTGGTCATTCAAGGGGCACAATTAGTCTTCTTTATGGTCTATTTTATTGTCTTTGGAAGTTCAAGGATGGTCTGTGGTCGCATACTTTTCATTATGCAAAGTTTAAGTATCTTTGTTGGTTCATGCCCTTGTTTCCAGAGCATGGGATACAGAATCATCTTGGTTGAAAATTAGCCAGAAGTTCACATTTACCATTCTTCATCAACAACCATTCTGACCACTTGGACCTGAAATAATGGTGGAATGCAGCACTGTTTTGTTAGGAACTTCAGTTGCTTCTCTGACTACTTAAATCCTAGCTTTAGACAAGTTTTAGTTCACGTGATGGAAGGAATTTACAATTTTGCTTTTGAAGGGTGTAAGTTTGCTTTCAAGAATTAAAAAATCAAATATAATAGTTAGATAGAAAAGGGCATGCCAAACACTAGTTGTCGGTGTGTTTGCGGGGGGGTGGATGTGGGGGGTTATGATAGTTTTCGAGAGAGAGGGACCACAATGTCAAGTATAATACAAAAAGATATGCCTAATACCAAGAATGTTAGTGGCACAAGAAGAGGAATTAAATTGTACAATAAAATTAATAGAGACAAAAAACAATCAATCGCACAAATGAAGACAAGGAAACCGTCAAAGATTGGTGCAAATCAGAGCGTAGAGGCTCTTTGTGCGTGGGAAAATAGTCCCAATGAGGGGCTGTCCACATGTGGAACTAGGGAGAACAGTCGATGGCTGTTAGAGGGGGTAGACAACCTCCTTGAGGCCTGCTATGGTGGCTGACAAAGAGGAGGCCAGTTGTTGGCAGGCTTGATGGCCAGCAGATAGGGCCAGCTATCTTTGGTGGTTGATGGTGATGATGTCGAGGAAGAGAATAGAGGAGAGGAGTTTTTAGAATAAGAAATATTGATATTGTTCAATATAAATTACAAGAGAAGACTCGCTTTTATAGAGAGAACATATCTTAACAATTTGGAAACAAATCACATCTGTAAAATAAGAAAGATCTTATCTCTAAAACAAACTAAATTCCAAATTATTTTCCTAAAACACATTTACTAAAAATAGGAAACTAGACACCTAAACCAAGACCCAAAATAGGTCCCTTTGGACCTTTAGCCGCTAGTCCTTGCTGAGCCCTTATTTGGTTGCCACGTGGACAGTCCACGTGGCCTTTATTCCCAACACTCCCCCTTAAGTCGAAGGCCGAGAAGCTGACGACTTGATCTTCCACTTGTGAGGTTAGATGCCTCACCATTCATTTTTTTCGAGAGCCAAGCTCTCGATCTTCTCCTTTGACAAGTCAATGGCGAATCCTCTTGCGACCTCTGGAGTCATTGCTTCTGTGGCAACCTGAGTAGTCGTTGCGATGGCTACCGTTGACTTATCTTCTCGAAGTAAAGCTCGTAGCTTCTCAAGGTCTTCATGGATTAGGGAATCCACACGTGAGGTGCTAGCAGCCCCATGTGGTGGCCTCCCAAACTTCTCTTGTGTCCATGGTGTTGGTTGCCACTTCGGATAGATGCGGCCACGTTCACATCCTTGTCTACACGCTACACCTGTTTCTGGAATAGCAAGTGCAGAGTTCTGGCTTTTCACCAAGTCTTCATCCTCGACGATCTCCATCTTGATGAGACAACAGAAGATGGTCTCAAGATCCATCTTTCTATCAGAAGTCAAGATTTGATCCTGAGCGACTCGGTAACAGGGATGCAACCTTAATAAAAACTTGGTGGATTGCCAAATCGCCCGAGTCCCCCTGTTTGTCATAATATAACAGCTCGTAGATTTCCAACTCCTCGAACAAAACCTCCATCTTCTCAAAATATTTAGTCAAGGAGAGATCTCCTTGACTAGCTGTCCATATGTGAGTATAGAGGTCAATAATATGTGCGTTGCTTGAGGTTCAGGCGTGCCTTTTCTCGAGGGCCATCCAAATCTCGTACATGCTTTTTTTGTAGAGCATGTTTGAGGCGATGGACGGATCCATCGAGTTTATGAGCCAGTTCATAACCATATAGTTCTCCTCGTATTTCTTCTTCCTGCCGTCCTTCAACTCTTGCGGCTCCTCCAGGAGAATGCTAAGTTTCTCCTAGCCTCCAACAAATATTTTGAAGGCGTGAGCCCACAAAACATGGCTGAATGCCTCATAGAGCTTGATGGTTGTCCAAGAGACAACCACCTTCCTCTCTCCCGGTCCAAGCATGGCGTCGTTGATCGTTGCCGATGCTTCCGCCATCTTCTCTAGTCCTCCGCGTAAGGTGCTGGATTTTGTTGAAGAAGACTTTCTCTAGAGGCAAGAGCCACCAACATGTGGTCTAAACCCACACACACAGCAAGCCTAGAATGGTGGCTCTGATACCATGTCAAAGTTTGGTACAAACCAGAGCATAGAGACTCCTTGTGTGTAAGAAAACAGTCCCAATGAGGGGCTGTCCACACAGTGGAACCAGGGAAAACAGTCGGTGGTTGTTAGAGGTGGTAGACGGCCTACTTGAGGCCTACTATGGTGGTCGGCAAAGAGGAGGAGGTCGACTACTGGTTGTTGGCAAGCCTAATGGTCGGCAGAGAGGGTTGGCTACCTTTGGTGGCCATTGGTGATGATGTTGAGGAAGAGAGGAGAGGAGAGGAAAGGAGCTTTTAGAATAGGAAATATTGATATTATTTAAAATAAATTACAAGGGAAGATTCTCTTTTATAGAGAGAACATATCCCAACAATTTGGTAACAAATCACATCTCTAAAATAAGAAAGATCTTATCTTTAAAACAAATCAAATCCCAAACTATTTTCCTAAAACACATTTACTAAAACTATGAAACTTGACACCTAAACCAAGACCCAAAATAGGTCCCTTTGGACCTCTAGCCGTCGACCCCTGCTAGGCCCTTATTTGGTTACCACATGGATTGCCACATGGCCTGCTAGCTGCCATGTGAACAATCCACATGGCCTTTATTCCCAACAGAAACATTTGTGGGAAAAACCTCTACTTAAACATTTGTGGGGGGTTATGGTAGTTTTCGAGAGAGAGGGACCACAATGTCAAGTATAATACAAAAAGACATGCCTAATACCAAGAATGTTAGTGGCATAGAAGAGGAATTAAATTGTGCAATAAAATTAATAGAGACAAAATACAATCAACCACACTAATGAAGACAAGGAAACTGTCAAAGATTGGTGCAAATCGGAGCGTTGAGGCTCCTTATGCGTGGGAAAATAGTCCTAATGAGGGGCTATCCACACGTGGAACTAGGGAGAACAGCCGATGGCTATTAGAGGGGGCAGACAACCTCCTTGAGGCCTGCTATGGTGGCCGACAAAGAGGAGGCCAGTTGCTGGCAGGCTTGATGGCCAGCAGATAGGGCTAGCTATCTTTGGTGGCCGATGGTGATGATGTCGAGGAAGAGAACAGAGGAGGGGAGTTTTTAGAATAAGAAATATTGATATTGTTCAACATAAATTACAAGGGAAGACTCACTTTTATAGAGAGAACATATCTTAACAATTTGAAAACAAATCACATCTGTAAAATAAGAAAGATCTTATCTCTAAAATAAACTAAATTCCAAATTATTTTTCTAAAACACATTTACTAAAAATAGGAAACTTGACACCTAAACCAAGACCCAAAATAGGTCCCTTTGGACCTTTAGCCGCTAGTCCTTGCTGAGCCCTTATTTGGTTGCCACGTGGACAGTCCACGTGGCCTTTATTCCCAACACTCCCCCTTAAGTCGAAGGCCGAGAAGCTGACGACTTGATCTTCCACTTGTGAGGTTAGATGTCCTGCCATTCATTTTTTTCGAGAGCCAAGCTCCCGATCTTCTCCTTTGACAAGTCAATGGCGAATCCTCTTGTGACCTCTGGAGTCATTGCTTCTGTGACAACTTGAGTAGTCGTTGCGATAGCTGCCGTCGACTTATCTTCTCGAAGTAAAGCCTGTAGCTTTTCAAGGTCTTCATGGATTAGGGAATCCACACGTGAGGTGCTAGTAGCCCCATGTGGTGGCCTCCCAAACTTCTCTTGTGTCCATGGTGTTGGTTGGCACTTTGGATAGACGCGGCCACGTTCACATCCTCGTCCACACGCCACACTTGTTTCTGGAATAGCAAGTGCAGAGTTCTCGCTTTTCACCAAGTCTTCATCCTTGATGATCTCCATCTTGATGAGACAGCAGAAGATGGTCTCAAGATTCATCTTTCTGTCGAAAGTCAAGATTTGATCCTGAGCGGCTCGGTAACAGGGATGCAACCTTAATAAAAACTTGGTGGATTGCCAAACTACCCGAGTTCCCCTGTTTGTCGCAACATAACAGCTCGTAGATTTCCAACTCCTCGAACAAAGCCTCCATCTTCTCAAAATATTTAGTCAAGGAGAGATCTCCTTGAGTAGCTGTTCATATGTGAGTGTAGAGGTCAATAATATGTGCGTTACTTGAGGTTCAGGCGTACCTTTTCTCAAGGGCCATCCAGATCTCGTACGTGCTTTTTTTGTAGAGCATGTTTGAGGCGATGGACGGATCCATCGAGTTTATGAGCCAGTTCATAACCATATAGTTCTCCTCGTATTTCTTCTTCCTGCCGTCCTTCAACTCTTGCGGCTCCTCCAGGAGAATGCTAAGTTTCTCCTGGCCTCCAACAAATATTTTGAAGGCGTGAGCCCACAAAACATGGTTGGATGCCTCATAGAGTTTGATGGTTGTCCAAGAGACAACCACCTTCCTCTCTCCCGGTCCAAGCATGGCGTCGTTGATCGTTGCCGATGCTTCCGCCATCTTCTCTAGTCCTCCGCGTAAGGTGCTAGATTTTGTTGAAGAAGACTTTCTCTAGAGGCAAGAGCCACCAACATGTGGTCTAAACCCACACACACAGCAAGCCTAGAATGGTGGCTCTGATACCATGTCAAAGTTTGGTACAAACCAGAGCATAGAGACTCCTTGTGTGTAAGAAAACAGTCCCAATGAGGGGCTGTCCACACAGTGGAACCAGGGAAAACAGTCGGTGGTTGTTAGAGGGGGTAGACGGCCTACTTGAGGCCTACTATGGTGGTCGGCAAAGAGGAGGAGGTCGACTACTGGTTGTTGGCAAGCCTAATGGTCGGCAGAGAGGGTTGGCTACCTTTGGTGGCCATTGGTGATGATGTTGAGGAAGAGGGGAGAGGAAAGGAGCTTTTAGAATAGGAAATATTGATATTATTTAAAATAAATTACAAGGGAAGATTCTCTTTTATAGAGAGAACATATCCCAACAATTTGGTAACAAATCACATCTCTAAAATAAGAAAGATCTTATCTTTAAAACAAATCAAATCCCAAACTATTTTCCTAAAACACATTTACTAAAAATAGGAAACTTGACACCTAAACCAAGACCCAAAATAGGTCCCTTTGGACCTCTAGCCGTCGACCCCTGCTAGGCCCTTATTTGGTTACCACATGGATTGCCACATGGCCTGCTAGCTGCCATGTGAACAATCCACATGGCCTTTATTCCCAACAGAAATATTTGTGGGGAAAACCTCTATTCAAATCTCCCAATATAGGATTTTGCCCTTACTTCACTATGCCACACCATGAATCCAATGGTTGTGTTTCTCAATTTACAAAACCCCTCTCTTGAACAACCCCCAAGGAGAGTTTTACTCCTCTAAGAGGAAACGAGAACCTACAAATCGGGTACTCAAATAAACTAATAAAGGCAATATAATAAAAATCCTAAGAGCCTTGAAGGATATATAAAAATAATGTGAGGCAAGATTATTCCCTTTTCAAACCTATATGGAGCTAAGATAGAATGAAGGGAGTATGGATGCTATGAAAGATTGCTAAAAAGCACAAAGAGCATAAGAGTACTCGAGCATAGAAAGCTTAAAAGAGAAAAAGATGATTTTAGCACAAGAATGATTCTTTGCTTGGTGTGTAGGCTCAAGAGAAACTTAGGTGGCTATTTATAGGTATAGTTGACGAGTCTAAATAATGTAGAAGTATAATTTAAAAAAATAAATTAATCAGGAACACTTGGGTTTTACATGGAAACTCCACTCACGAAAAGTGGGGAGAAAATTACGGGAGAAGTGTCCTATGGGCGTGTTTCTTTGTATTTCTTCTCAAAGGAATAGGTGGGGGGTACAAGCCTATTTATATGTCATCACACACACAACAGTCTCACTAGTGTGGGACTAAACTATTACATATGTTTCAACATTCCACCTCAAGCTGGAGCATGGAATGCTTAGTTTGTAACACAAAGAAACCACTCTACATAGTAGAACAAACAACACTCTAAACCGGTTCATGCTTGTAGGCGGGAACACAGGTTGGAGTGCTGAAAGAACTACTGTAGCTAGCTCTGATAATGGCCTCTCTTCTGGAGACCTGGTGCTGGTGTCTCCTCATTTAATATCCCTGTAAAAGGGGTCTTCCTCTGAAGACCTCGAAAGTGGATCTCTCTGGAGTCCATGAAACTGATCTCTCACACAGAAACCTGAAATGGGTACTTGCTTTGAGGACCTCAAAACTGGATCTCCCTCTCTGGAGACCTCAAAACTCTGGACCTCTCGAAATTATGGTTTCTTATGTGTAGTCTAGGAACAAAAAAGACTTCTGAACGGAGGTGACTATAACAAACTTCCACACTCCCCCTTTTTCGTATGCTCGTATGGGAGAATAAAAGGACAATAAGAAAAAATACAAGAAATAATGATCATCATAAAAAATTAGAGAAAACTTCTCCACCTCTTCTCTTTAATCCAAACTCACTCTCTCCTTTTTTATTTTATTTTTTCTATTTTCCTTTGTTCTTTGAAAATTTCTCCTTCTCTTTCTTTCTTTTTTTTAATATCCTCCCCTCTCTTCTTTTTTTTGTTTTTCCTCTCCCCCTTCCCTCTTTTTTTTTTCTTCACATCTCAGAGGCATCAATATAAATAAAAATGAAAACACTACTGCCCGAGCAAAAGAAAAAGGGAAGAACTCGGTCGCGGGTTGTCTGATATTGTCGCCGAGTCCCCGCTGCGACCGCTTCCTCTTCTTCTTCGGCACACGCCATCATCGTCGGATATCGTGTGATCTGTCTTGACGCCGCCGCCGCCGCCGCCGCCCCAACAGCGTCGTCATATTCGCCTCCGAGACCTGCGCACTTGACCTCATTGACGCTGAGTACGAGCGCGAGGTCCTTTCAAGGCCGAGGTCGAGGGCCTCAGCCACGTCCGCTACTCCACTGCGAGCGTCGCGTCCCCTTACCGCGACCACTGGGGCGGCGCACAAAGTCGAGGTGACGGATGTCATCGTGGACGACGGTGTGCTCCCGTTGGAGGGCTAGGCGGTCCTCTTCTTCTCGTGACCCTCCGTCTTTTCCTTCTTGTTGATCTCGCTACTGCTGCCTCCACGACGCTTCTCCATGCTTTCTTTGCTCCACCGTTGCCCTCGCGAGGTGAACATGCCCCTGACCATCCGCGCCACTATCAGCGAAGCCAAGGAGGAGATCTTCTCCTACGTGGTGCTCCCCTCCTTCACCTTCCTCGTCTTCTTCTTTGATCGCGAAGCAACAACAGCGTCTTAGCCTCCTCGCCTCACAGCAAAACCTCTTCTCTTGATTTCGTGATTTGCACTGCCTCCATATCACCTTCGGCTCATCCGAATGAAAAGACTTTGAATGAGACTTTTGACAATAACAATAGCAAGATTAAAAGTATAAGAACAAATCCAAGGACAAACCAAGTTGACAAATTTAAATAATGCGGAAGCATGATATTAGAATAACAAATCAATCAAAAAATACTTGGATTTTATGTGGAAACCTTACTCAAGAAGAGCAGGGAGAAAATCATGGGAGAAGTGTCCTATAGGTGTGTTTCTCTGTATTTCTTTTAAAAGGAATAAGTTAGGGGTGTAAGTCTATTTATAGGTCACCACATACATAACAAAGTCTCACTACATTATGTGAGACTAAACTACTACGCATGTTTCTCTCAACATGTATAGGTCAGGTTTAAGGCTTAGGTTTCATTTGAATTTAAATATAATAAATTGAGGTGAAATAGCTATACAACATTTAATCATAATTTGACTGAAAATCACAATTTATACGTTTGAAAATCAATTGAGACGTCTATTTGAGGAAGAGTCAGAAGTTTGAAATTAAATGACTTAACGTTTAAAAGATTCTAGTAATTGATGCTCAACGTCTGAGATAGGTAGAGACGTCTGAAAAAGAAGTTGAGATGTCTGAAATTAGAAGTCAGTTGTCTGAGAAGACCACGGTATCAAAAGATGTGTTACTGGACTTATGAAACTGAGATCATGATCGTCTCTCACAAATGATTAGACATCCTATAAGTCAAAATAAGGCATCTGATAAAAGTGACAGCCATCTGATAAGAAGGATCAAACATCTCAAAGAAAAACCTGAATAATTAAATGCTCGATTCAAATAAAAGTAACTCATTATTAATCAAAGTTTGAACATCATACTTTGAAAAATGTGATCGTTGATTTGTTTTCAAACTAAGACAGGCGTCTGAAGAACAATATAGAAAGATTAACATGAAAGAGAAGTAAGCTGGTCTGAAGGATAGAAGTCTCAGACGAGAGAACAGACATCTGACATGAAGGTTTCAAACATCTCAAATTGAAAATCTGACATTTGAAAAATCAGATATAGACGTATTAAATTAAAAATCAAATATTTGAAAAGTCTGGCAGAATGAGTTCTCATGATTTTAAAGTAGAATTGAATAGATAGGTTCTAACATATATCCTATGGGTATTTTTAAGATTGTAGAGGCCTAAGGCTTTTTTTATATTCTAACAAAGAAAAAATAATACTTCAAAATTAAAAGAATGAAATTATCAAAATCATTTATCTTCATCTCCTTGAATCTTTCTTCTCAGCCTTCAACATAGTCCTCCTTTCTTTACTTCTTGCTGCTAGTTTAATCCTTGTACCTAAAATTTCAATCTTCCAAGAAGAATATAAAATCTCTATGTTTTGTTACCATCAAAATCCAATATATTAGTGCTTATCCACCAACAGAATTCACCAGATCTTGAAGGTGCTGCTATTTTATCAATAATCTTTCGTTGTCTATTCTTGGGAACAATGTTCCAATTTCAGGTTTATTTTGTGATGCAGATTTTTCTTCTCACATCACTCCTTCTGTGCCTTAAAAAAAATCACTCCATCTGTATCTGATTGTGCATGCTTTCTACCTCAATTTGTAGTTGATGGGCTATCTCCTTGTGTTTTGAAGTGTATTTTTGCTTTATACTCTCCAACCTAGAGTGACCATCAAATTACGATGCTATGATCCCGGGTTTTGGAAATATCATGTGTTGATGTAGCCTTTTTCGAAGATATCACATATTTTTCTAATGAAGAAAATATCTTGGATTCTACTATCGTTGAAGATGTGCCTTTATCTACACATCCATGTTCTCCACCTCCAGCTATATCGCATAATTTTTAGTCACGGTTTCTCTAAGGTCTACCATCACAGATGCAGGCCATCCACTATTTCTATAGCTTTAGAGAATCTACTTATTGTTGAAGAATTTCAACTCCTGACAGATTTTGCTTTATCTAAAGGAGATGTAACCTCTGAATTCAGTTTCCTGTTGCATACTTGCATTTAGGAAGTCATAGTTCATATGGTCGGTACTCTATTTCCAACTTTCTCTTTAACTGATGTTGCTAATTTGTCTTGACAATCTACCCTTTCTCTTGATAGCATTTCAGTTCCTGGGAGTCATGATTCAACACAAATCTTTAAGTGATGGCATATTGCCATGAAGCAAGAGGTGACTACTTTGGGTCTTGATTTATGTGTCAATTAGTTGATGCATATGTAGACGTAAAAGTTGTTGGTTGTAAATGTTTTTTTTTATGGTTAAATATTTACAGGACAAACCATATGGCATTACAAAGCATGGTTGATTGCTAAGGACTACACCCAAACATGTGTAGATTATTTTGAAACTACCATAATAGCATGTTTTAACTTTGTTGGAGTTCTCATCTTCATTGTTGTGAATTATAGATAATGTATGAATCAGCTTGATGATAAAAAATACTTTACCTATGGGGATCTTTTTGAGGATTACTATTAAAAAGGAACCTCTTTAGTATCTGCAAGCTGAAGAAAGTAATCCATGGACATTAGCTATTTGATAAATTTAGTAGAGCGGTTCAAAGATTTGGGCTTACTTATCATTTTCTAGATCATTTCGTCTTTTAGAATTCATCAGCTTTTTTTATTTTATGATTGTTATTATTTATATTGATGGCATTCTCTTAACTGGAGGGAAGAGACTTGAGATCTAGGAACCCAAGATTCTTTTACATGCACAATTTGTCACCAGTGATCTTGTCGTCAAGAAGTGTTTTCTAGGAATTGAAGTTACTGTAATAATATTGATGCAGTACTCTTATAGGAAATTTGTTCTTGGTTTACCAATTGATGTTGAGCTTTCTAATTGCAAACCTGCTGTTAGACTGATTGATCAAAAATTGAATTTGCATGAACCTAATAGTCTTCCTTGTGGTGATACAGATCTTTTGTGGGAAAATTACTTTGTTTGACTCACTAGAGCATATATATCCTTTTTTGTTGGTAGAGTTAGCGAATTTAGGATAAGCAACAACAACCACCCTTATACCTTTAAAAGAAAAGGATAAGTAAGAATATTTGTAAGCATGACGTTTGGAGGTGATTTTGTTTAATAGAAATGGATGGTTATCAACTAGATCGCCACCCTTTACCCTTTTTCTTTCAAAAAAGAAGAAAGCTTTGGTGTCTAAAATTGTCACTTGACCATGGTCTATTCTTCCGGAATCATAGACGTCTTTTTTCTTTTCTTTTTTTTTGAAAAGAATCATAGACATCTTAAAATTTTGTGGGTCTTCAAATGCTGATGATTTGGGATCTCTTAAGATGGGTGTTCTATATTTGAGTATTACACTCATGTTAGTAGCAATCTTGTCACTTGGAGTAAGAAAGAAAATGTCATATTTAGATCAACTTTGAATCTGAGTATTGTGCTAGGCTTGCTCTATCAGTTGCTATGAATTTCTTCTACTTCACAGAACTTAGATATCCTCGTAACTTAGATATCTGCGTGTATTCTCTAATATCCATGTATTGTGATAGTAAAGTTTCCATCTATCCCTTGAAAAAAAGTTGCCTGTCTTTGTCGGCAATATTCCAACTTTCCTTGGACGAAAAAACAATACAAGTTGAGTGTCATTTTATTCAAGATGCCTGGATTCCTGGCCGAATGAACACTCTTTTTTCAATCCTGAGATCAACTGTCTGATTCCATAGCTCAACTCAACTGTTAGAATCTGGGCATGATATACATGTACATATGCTACGGGTTGAGTCGTAGTATTAGATTTTATAGATAAAATATTTCTTTTATATGCTTCCTATTATGTATTTCTGGTTCTTTTTATGTTTAGACTTGTTTGATGCATCTTCATATGTAGAGGACATGCCCCATTCATAGCACCCTTTGAAGCAGGTGTAGAAACATATCTTAAGTGAAGATGAAATAATAAAATTGCTTTGTTGGGGACACTGTAATTCGTCTTGAACTCATTGGTGTTGAAATAAAGATCTTTGGTTCCTTATCTAGCAAATGGTGGTGAACAATCCTCACTTTTTCTATTAAGCAGAACATGTTTGGATTGGAAGTAAAATGCAAAGATATGGCCCTCTTATTACTATTGTTTTCTGCATTCTTGTTGCAAGCATTAGATGGTGGCTAAGCACCCAAAAAGTGAGAAAGAGAGAAGCAAGCCCTCTTAAAAATAGCTCGTTGAGAAAGAATGATGCTTCACATAGCATCTAAACACTGTGTAATATTATGATTCTCTGCTTTTGGATGACTGAGGTAACCGAGATGAAATGTCATGCTTGACCAATTTCAGCATAACATCCAAAACTTTATGTCCATTGGATAAATTGAGTTTCATATGGATCAGCAAAGCTGCTCACAAAGAAGACTCCTCATATGTGAACCTCCCTCTATATGTTTCTCTTTCCCTGCTTCCTAGTAGTGATTTTTGAGATGAAGGTTGTAAGTTTAAGAATCTTCTAAACAGAAGGGGACCATTGTTTGTGCTTTCCAGCTCAGCTACCTTGGTAGATTATGTGGCCGATGACATGCAGGGTGTAGATTATTTATTTATCTGCAAAGTCCAAACCGTATTGACTTGCTCAACCTGTGAAATAAGGAAAAATGCTACCGATGGAAAGAAAATTTTCAATAAAGAATGTATCTACACAAGCAATGGTGATTCCAAATTTTCATTTAGCAGGATCATTGGTTGAACCCCCCCATGTCTTGAGATAGAGGCATGTTCAGAGATCTGCAAGTCTGAATGGGAGGAAATGTGATTACAGTATCGTAGAAGTAGCAAAGAAATTTTTGTGACAATCCTCTCAAAAAAAAAGAAGAAATTATTGTGTTTCGGAAGGTTATCATTGTATGCCAACTCATTTGTGATGACATAGCGCATACTATGTGGATTGAGCTGATCCTTTGTATGCCAAAGGCTGGTTAATCATCTTTGATTTGTTTTCGGTTTGCAAATATGTTTCAGAAGGTTATCATTGCATGAGTCAACTTACAGGTCAAATGAAAATTAAGACTGAATTCACAATCAGGGATTGCCTTATTTTATATATATTGTAATTGGTTTTGAAATTAGGAATTTGGTAAGACTGTTTGCTATCAGGTATATGATCAGCCATGCCTTTTTCTCTTGCTTTACATTTGAATAATCTTTGCAGGAAAATCAGCAAGTGGGAATAGGATTCAGTAAGGGGCTGAAGGAAAACTGGCAACAGGAAATGGCATTCAGCAAGGGATTGCCAGTTGAAGTTAGTAGCGATGAGGAAGGATTCCTTGGATCATGGTTTAAGGCAAAAGTCATTGAGCCACGAGGTAAGGACATGCTTTTAGTCGAGTACTCTGATCTGAGAACAGACGATGGCATGGATTTGCTGAGAGAAGCAGTAAATGTAGTCCACATCAGACCTACACCTCCCAGGACTAGATTCTCAAGCTTCAAACTGCTTGAGGAGGTAGATGCTTGGCATAATGATGGCTGGTGGGTGGGTGTGGTATCTAAAGTTCTCAAGGGAAACAGGTACATGGTGTACTTCAAGCAATCTAATGAAGAACTGGAGTTTGTTTCTCATGATTTGAGGCTTCATTTTGATTGGGTTAGGGGTAAATGGGTCAGGGCTTCTCAGGTACTTGAACCTGCTTTTGTTTAATTCCATATCCCACGTCATAGTTTTTATTAATCAGACTCTGATTCCGTGCGTTATCCTTGTAGGTACTGGGGTTCTGATTACTCTTTTCCTGTCACAGGAATGACTGAGCTTGCCAAAGTGTTGTAATCCTAACATGAAGGTGAATGTAAATACCAACTGGTCTGCCGATTTAAGTAATAAACTTCCCTTATATCTGTGACATCGACCTGACCTTGCAATACTTGGATCCTACTTATTGTGAATGCCTTCCGTTTATCTTTTATTTTGTTTGCTGATGTGTGATTGCTTCACATATTTAAAGTTTTTTCAATCATCTCAATTTGTGGTATCCACGGGAAGTTCAATTCCTTGTATGGATATGGTGGAGAGGAATGGAAGTAGTCGGGAATTGATCACCCTTTAGAAAAGCATTTCCTCCATTATTAATAGAAGGAAATCGTTGACCCAAATTTTACTTGGACCTTTCGAAAGCCAACATGAGTGGCGTGATGGGAAGAGCTAAGTTCATACATCAATTTGTTTTTCCTATCATGCTGCTGCTGGCTGCCGCTATTCCTGCTAACAAATAAAAAATCTAATCTAGACAACGTAGGGGGAAAGAAAAAATTTAAGGACCGGTAAAGAACCCAAACCTAACGTACACAATAAACTGGGAAAAAAAAACAAACTGACAGCACATACCTGCAAGGGAAGGTCGGACAGCGTTGCTGAAGCGTTGGAGATGGACTGGCGGAGCGGCGGTGGATGTCTGGTGTTCGATCACAGGGTGCTGTAACATCTCCTTGCAGTAGCGTGCTCACCCCTATGGAGCACCAATATTCCGATCTTCGGTGGCTCCTTCCGGCCATCGGACATCCGTCGCTGCTCTGCTAGTCTGTCTCCAACACTCCCGCAACGCCACCTATCCATCTCTTGCAGGTTTCTTCTGTCATTTTGTGTTGTTTTTTACGTTTTTCAGTTTGTTGCGTACATTAGGATTAGGTTCTTTTATGGGTACTTAAATTTTTTCTCTTCACTTACGTTATTTAGATTAGGTTTTTTATTTGTTAGCAGTTTTTCCAATTCCAGGAGCCGCAGGAATGGCAAATAGCAGCATATGATAGGAGCACCAAGAAGATAAAAGAAAGAGCAGCCAGGTTGACTTTGCTGCACTAGAGTGGACCTTTTAAGAGTCGACATGGTTGCACTAAACTGCTGCCGATGTCAATGCTTGAAGAGTAATTTTTGATAGAGTCGACTATAGTGTGGGTTCCGTCCGAATGTATTTTCCTAATCAGTAATTACGTATTAATTAATTCTTAATGCTATCGGTACTTTTTTTTTTCCATGATTACTCTTCTTTGGTACAAAATTCACTTGACATGATGTGTGGTTCGCCTCAGAAATGGGTCAAAGGCCCGTATCCACAATCAACTGGAACAGGTTGAGACAAATTGGAAGGGCGTACGTAATACATCCCTTAGGTTGGACATGTATGTAGATGCTGTTGTATCCGAGAATTTAAGATCAATTTGTTTCAAATGGTTCGACTAGAAACTTTTGTCACATGGATGAAGGGATTAGCTTACCCTTGATTGGCCTATCTGGTGGTACGTTGTGGGATTGAAACTTCGTGCATTGACTTGTAAACATTTGGAGCTACGGGAGTTCTGCGTTGTTCACCACAAATGGTGGCACTTTCATCTTGGTCAAATGTAGAACTCATTGGCAAATAAATGAAATGCGGCGAAACAATTTTGTTACAAAACTTTGTAAGATACACACCTC
Source organism: Thalassia testudinum (assembly GCA_037157565.1). Classification (NCBI taxonomy): domain Eukaryota; kingdom Viridiplantae; phylum Streptophyta; class Magnoliopsida; order Alismatales; family Hydrocharitaceae; genus Thalassia; species Thalassia testudinum. The sequence goes on from JAZHRO010000037.1 coordinate 4,061,475, forward strand.
GTGTAAACAAGTCGTTTTCACCGAAGACTTCAATGTGATAGGTCGTACCCTCACTCAGACTGCCAACTTGTAGATATTCGTTGCTCTACGTCAACTCCACTTAGGACCCATTGGGCCAAACTTGATAGCATAATCTTATCCTGGGAAACCCCCTGCTAAGGGTCTTCACAGAGCCTCCTATGATCATAACCCAATCATTCCCCTCCTAGACAAATGTAACGGAAATTTTTTTTACAAGGGATGTTACTATGTGAAAAATGTAGCATGAAAGATCGAGAGAAATTTCTAACCAGTTGTGCTTGAGAAATCCAACAACTACAGATTAAAAGGAAAACATCTAGATCGAGTACCTACAAAAAAAAAAATCAAAATCTGATGCACATATCATAGCTTAATAGTCCGTCGATTCTTATAATTAAATTGCTTAAAGATTATATTATGCATCTCAGATTTGCGCGATTTTAAAATGTTATCCCCATTCTCTGGGAACAATCTTTACCAGCTCATTTATGACAACAAAAGATTCCAATCACCGTATTACACCTCTCCTGAAGGAGGTCCGAAAAACAAAAGGATCTGCTTTGCTTCACATTAAACAAGGATAAATCAAGATCCAATTATCATGATTCCCAAGATCTACAAGAACTGAACCAAGAACTCTTGAATGTCATCAATGTATGGTGCTTTCGCGGGAATTATATGACCCATGTCATGCTTGATGATCTTAGAGCAACTCTGGTCGAACAAGCAAGCTAACTCCATGCTGGCTTTACAGTCAATCTGCCTGTCACCACCCTTGCTGCTGCCGAAAACATGGAGTGATGGAAGCTTAATGCTTCCCAACTTTCTCTCGCTGGAAAATAGTGCAAACCCCGAGCACAGGATCGCAAATCTGAAATCCGGGGTGTGACCCATCTGTTGTTGCTGATCACAGACCAAGGCAGCCATGGCAGCTCCTTGTGAGAACCCCAAGATCCCATCTAATGGGCCCATCTGCAAGGTCTTGTCCTTGAGGTATCTGTATGATATTTCAAATCCATCTGTTTGTTGTTGATACTGGTATGGATCAAATGGCCCGTCGGCTATTTTCCAGTCCTGGCCATCAAAATTGTTTCTTTGAGCGACAAGCCATGCGAACCTTCTCTTACAGTTCTGTGGGGGTAGTGACTGACAGTGTGGGGAATCAGGATTTGTTTCAGGTTGGCATTGTTGATAGATAAATGGCAATTCATGCGGAGCATCTATGAAGATGAGCTCGGCTATGTGTTTTAGTTTCTTTGCAAATGATGCCAGTCTTCCCTTGAAGCTGGCTGCATTTTGACGGAATCCATGCAAACACAAAATCCGCAGTTTCTTTGAAAGCAACTTTCTAGAAACTGAATTAGACAGAAAAAAAAAAAAAATTATTGCAGACGAAAGAATATGGAAGTTATAAAGCAGATACAAGACAGAAGAAAATGGAAATCTATGCCATTGAGGACTTGTTTACAAATGGTATGTCAGTTGATTACAGCTAGTGGATCATTTAGGGCCCATTTACTTAATGGGTTAATTCCCACAGATCAACACCCATCCCGGAAAGTGAACCCACAGGTCTTGCAAAACCCAGGTATCACCTACTTATGAAAACCCTTAAATAGCATCTCTCCTCTCCACATTCCCCCTCTTCACTTTTACAACCTCTCATGCCTCTAACACAGCTTACCAAGTAAATAGCTTTAGTCATATCGCAACTGAAAGCCGCAGGTAAGCACAAGATAAGTAAACAAATAATGGTTGTTAACCTCACTACCAAATGAACAGGAATTTGCACATTTGGCCCAGATTGGTGTTAGAAAATCCCTGTTTACAATTTTGGAAGTGGTGTTAACCCCTTTCTCGTTTAGTTTACTTTACGACAGTGTTAATCATGGGCATTAATGCATGTTTCTAAATATCTGAAACAAGTGTTAACTTGTGCCGTGAATAAAAGAGTTTGACACCACTTGTAACTGAACACCACCTCATATCCAGACTTTGCAGAACTTGGTTTTCACGCCGAAACAAAGATTTTCACGAGGGTTAACGCCCCAAATAAACTTGCCCTAAAGCTTTTCTAAAACTTAATATTGGATGCATATAAAAAAATTCATCAAACATTCAGCAATTGATAAATGTTTATGCAAAAGTAGATGAGAAAGTTCTTTGATGTATATGATTGGTTGAAGCAGGTACTATACCATTGTTGCAAGGAAGATCACATACAGGAGGTACACAAGGGAACCTCACTGAAAGGTCAACCTCTGGAATATTGGATGTTGACTCTTGAAGCTGCCCATCCTCTAGTGAAAACATTGTTGGTTGGTTAGCAGAAACCTTTACATTTTTCTGGCAGAGCTCACATACATACGATTTATATGAAGCTTTCTGCATTATATAAATAGCATGAAACTTGTAAGTAACAATGCATATTTTCCTATACCATTGAAATGCACATCATGACTGGAGACCTTGAAAGCAACTTATTGGAATAGAAAGATAAAGTAGAGGACCAATAGCTTTTTGGATTGATGCAATTAGCATGAATGAGAATTAGCCTCCCCTAAAATGCCTACACAATTTGCAGCAAGTTCTGGAATAGGGGACACCTGACAGCCATCGCATACCAAGACTAGCATGCGACAAGAAGTGCACCGGCAACGTGCTGAATAATCATCAAATGGAAAACCACAGAGTATACAAGATCCAAGAATATCAGCATTCTTGCTCCCCACTGAAATCCTGCAATGCATATGGACTTTATAGTTCATATGTAATTACAAAAACTGATTAACCAATGCCAAGCATCAACAAACGGTATTACATGGAAAAGCATACGGGTGATCTTGACAATAGACTATCAGGATACCAACCATTTTTGCTACAATGAATAAAGAACCATTCTTTGCTGCCATCTACTGTGCTAAAAGGAATTCATGAACTAACCAAAGGGATTCTTTGTTATCTCATGCCAGTCAAAGCACAGGGGAGGAAGTCATGTAATGAATGAATGTATGAACATGTACATAGTTGATGAATGGGCATGTACTGAGGTGAAAATAGTCAATATAAGCGAGAAGCAAACCAGATTTGGAAATATGAAAGTACAAGAGAGGAATATTTAAATAGCCCTTCCATTATAATAATTTGTGACCTAAGTAACAGGCGATTAAATTTCCAGACAGCTAAAAGATGAAATATACTAAGTATGCAGTCCAAGACAGGGAATGATAGACATTGACATACTCGCAGGCAAGAACCTGAATTACTAATCAGCAACCTAAATAACGGCACCCACCTATGATCAAAAACAAAATTCTTTCCTCTAAAAAAACCACCATCAGGGAACTGTTCCAGGTACCTTTGTATCCCACCATGGAGCTGCAAAAGATCACATGAAATAGAAGCCTTTTGCTAAGAACTAGAATAACAAAGTAGAGTTTTTTTAAGTAAGAGAAAGAAATCACTGGAAGAGAATGCAAAAAGTTGATAACACTATTGATCCCATCTCATGCTACCCCTTTGATCATCTTGTAGAGTATTGGCAATTTTATAAACTGGCTGAGAACTCTATCCATATTAGAAATGCATTTTGCATATTGAATACTGAATATCAATTCAATTCATAAGTCTACATTTTAATAGGGGAGTTTACGTAACTACCATGCAGAGAACTTTTGATATTAGACAATTGCCACCACAAACATTTGCATTTACATCAAATGAAAAAGCTCTGGTACATTCAACAGTCACATTTTCAACTAAATTTTGGGGGGGGGGGGGGGGGGTGGAGGCGGGGTTGTAATTCGTATGATCAACAAAAGACTGGCTTATTTCTTGTTCAAAAGCAATGAGGATATACAAATGAAGCAATTGCTGGCACACCTGGAAGACATTCTCAAAATGTGAACCTTTAGATCGGATGTAAGCAGAAGCCATTTCGCAACGAATACCTCCAGTGCAATACCTGAAAGCAAATAATGGTGGTGACGACGACGACGATAAAACTTCCCATCAAAAGGAAAAAAAATAGCAAGTAGCAACTTCCTTAAAAATAAGAGTTTTTTACATCTATGCCCCTGGAATCTTTCCTAATACCCCTACCATTATTACATCTATACCCCTATAAAGTTACATCATCTGACAGATATGCCCTTCCATTATTGTGTAACGATTTTCTAGATTAACTATGATCACAGTGAAAAATAGTCCATTATTGATCCAAATCTATTTCAGCCATTGCTTCCATCCACAAAAAACTCAGGCAACCTCCTCCCTCCAATCCACCCACACAAGTGTAAACGCGCCAATATAGCAAACATGCAAAGACTAAAGTTCAAACTAATATAGAATGTTGGCACAAAGAATTCATTGATTATTTGCAATGCAATAATACAAAACAAAGTTGACAAGGGTAACCAAGGAAACAACTACGATCATCATTCAGCTTGGTCAAGTTGTATGCATCAAATGCAAAAGATACATACAATCTTGTAACAAGCAACTTTGTCACAATTTCTTGCCCTGAATATTAATACACAAATAGAACATAGATCTGCAAAATAGTTAAAACAACTTCAGTGCCATATTAGAAATGCATTTTGCAAATTGAATACTGAATATCAATTCAATTCGTAAGTCTACATTAATAGGGGAGTTTACTTAACTACCATATACAGAACTTTTGATATTAGACAATTGCCACCACAAACATTTGCATTTACATAAACACTACAACCTAATTCCACTTACGTATTTGCCAGTGTAGTTCAGCACTATGACAAGTTGGTTAGAAGTTCCAGACTCTTTTAAGAAAATGTCAAAAAAAGTGTAATCTCTACTGTTCGAAAAAAAGGTATTCTGTCCATCCACCTTTTCATAATTTCCAGACTATTGCCAAGCTCATCATCTTATAATCCCACTCTCTCCAATATCCAATCCTTAGACCCACCTCCCCCCATACTAACCACATCTACTGCGACGTCTTCACCCTAGTGTTCTGATCACACCACCCTCCATATCCCCCTCAAGCATAGCCTTCAAAGGCAACATCAATTAACCCCAACATCACCGTCTATGGCCTCCTTGACCCCATCACCACACGTCCACTGTCCTTTGCCGCCTCTCCAAATCCCTTCCCCTAAGCAGAGTTTTAAATATTACAATATATCTGGGATATATTGTATATTGCCACAGCCCAACATATCAATACTCATGAAGTATCATTTTTCCACGGTATCAAGCAATATTTCACTCGTATCGATGGGTATCAACCGATATCCCCAAATATTGATGGCCTCCTTTGCAAAATTTCCAATGTATCGGTGGCATGCATTGATACGAGTGATACTTCATCCGATCGTTCCCCCATTTGCATTCTTTTTCTACTTCTTTCCCCAAGCACCCAACTGCAGCAGAGCAACCTATCTTGCTTCTCTCCTCTCTCTCTCTCTCTCTCTCTCTCTCTCTCTCTCTCGTGTGTGGCCTTTTTCAACTCTCAACAAGTTAATCGCCCTCAACTCTCATTTTCTTCAATTCGTTTCCAAGCCTAGCTTCTAATTAGATGATTAAGCACAATTATTGTTCATTCCAAACTTGGTTTTTTAAATTTACTCAATTAGTGGCTACATTGATATTCTTTACACATTAACTTACTAAGTACACAAATTAAATTACAATTTGATCATGACTTCATGGCCCAACTCTCATCTTAAAGCCACGGTTACTATTCATTTCCAACTTAAATAGATTAATGTTCTTTACACATTACCTTACTACAATCACGAATTAAATTTCAATTTGATCATGATTTTGTGGCCTAAATCTCATCTTGAAGTCACGTTTAGTGCTCATTCCGAGTTATGTTAAATTGTGAATAGATCACTTGTTTGACCATGGTTAATGGTTTAAAATGTTAATCTATGTTTTGTAGGTGAACAATCATGTCGGAAAAAGGAAGAGACTCAAGGGATGCAATGGAAAAATTGGTTGAAATTATGATACTGTCATAAATGGAGACAAAGTAAAGCTACAATACAACTTTTGTTATAAAAAGATGATGGGAGGAGGTATCACAAGGTTGCAGCAACACATGGTAGGTTGGTACAAGAATGTAGCCAAGTGTCGTAGTGTTTCTGAGAAAGACGGATTATTGGTGCTAACAAATTTAAAAGGAAAGAAAACAAAACATGTGGAGAAGTCAAACGGGGGCAATGTTTCATGAGAATGTAAGAAAAGTCGTATGTTGATATAGATGACTCTGGTAACTATTCCAATACTCAGTATTGGAATGTAAGAAAGCAACTTTCTTGCCTAGTGAAGTTGAAACTCCAACATAGAGACAGGTATATAAGAATGCTATTAGAAAATCTCTGAGTAAACATGAGAGGTGAAAAGAAGAATTTTCCCGTGTAAAGCCATTCTATGAAAGAGGAAGTGGAAGTGCTTGTGTCATCATCCCTGAGCATCCTACAAAAAAACAAAGTGAGGCAAAAGTTGGTAGATCATCTAATATGCGATATATGCCAAGCACAGACAAGAAACAGAAGATCATTAAGGGTATGTTTGAAAATGTTGGAGAACGGGTAAGAAAGGAAATGTTAGAGAAAGGGTGAGTAAGAATATGTCACTATTCTTTATCCATGTGATTTTAGCAAAAGTAGCAAGCGAATCATTTCTATAACATGCAACGATAAGATTGCCTAAGGAGGAATAGCGATGAAGGCTCTTACCTCTCACGCGATCATGAATAAGTATTTGTGTATGGCAAAGGATAACATCAACAAACACATAGATGGGTTGAAGAGGTTATGCCCTGAATATGAAGTTTCCATTATGTGTGATAGGTGAACTAGTTTCACAAGAAGGCAAATAATAAATTTCCTTTTTATTGTGATGGATGGAAAGACTATCTTTTTGAAATCTATAAATGTATCTGATTAAGTAAAAGACTACAAGGACATATATCATTTGATGGTGGATGTTGTGAAAGAGGTTAGACCTAGATATGTGGTGCAAATTATTACTGATAATAATAGTAATTTTAAGAAAGCTGAAAAGAAATTAATGAAGTCCAACGAGTATGAAGTTGTTTGGACTCCTCATGCAGCATATTGTTTTGATTTGATTCTAAAGGACTTTAGAAAGAAGAAGATGATAAGAGCGCTTATTCAAGATGCATGTTCAATTACAACTTTCATTTACAATCACTCACACATACTGGCAATGATGAGTAAGTTCTATAAGGGTGAATTAGTAAGACTAGCCATCACCTAATTTGCAATCAATTACATTACAAAGTATTCCAGACAATTAAAGCAGATGTTTATCTCCAATGATTGGTATTTAAAAAGATATAACATATCAGGAAGAAGGTGAAGAAATTGGTGATCTCCACAAAGTTCTAGGACAATTGTTCACGAGTTATAAAGATTATGGAAGTCATTGTGGTTGTGCTAAGGATATTTAATGGCGATAAAACGCCAACCTTAACAAATATATGTGGAGTTATGGAAATGATGAAGCAAGTGGTCAAGGAAAATGCTGGAAAGTCAACTCGACAATACATAAAAATAATTGACAAGAGGTGGCAAAACATACTCTCACATCCGCTTCATAAAGCTAATATGAATTTACATAACTATTAAGTTTCATATATTTTCCATCATGACCTTGTAGTGATTAGTCTTAAATCCTAATTTTCCCCCATTTTATCAAAATCCAAAATATCACTACAAGAATGGTCTTCGTAGTGACCACGAGCTGCTATTCATATGATTTCTTACCTAGCTACTATTCACCAATGTCTCAAGACTCCCAATGAAGGCCAAGTCAACCTCCATCTTAATATGATTTCTATGACTATGGATGTGATAGCGGCCAAAGTAATACTGGCCAAAGTGATCTTACAGCACAAGGGTATGAGATATTCCCAGAGTATTTACACCCAAAGGTCCCCAATGATCTTATTATTAACTTTCCCAATATGCTGCATAGCTTCCCCCTCGACCACCACGAACTTCAGCAACAAGACAGCGGGATCCTCTTGAATCTTGAGGTTCTACATTGAGATGAGCTAGTTTTACCAAGTCCAGAGATTCAAGAGGACCAATTAAACATCATGGACAAGATCAATATGATAATATTCAAAGTCAATCTAGAAGCAACTCCTCCGAAAGTCACAGTCAATATCCACGTCTTGGAGTACTTACATATTGCAATAACAAATACTGCCAACAATACATCTATGAATATAATACTCATTACAACTTTATGATGTAGGATAGGTTATGTGAGTATGTTAGAATATCACAAATAGAAGACAACCGAAGGGGAGGTATGTAGCCAGGTCGAAGCTTCACACGATATTGAAGAAGTCATGAATCATGATTTAGTGGTACTACTATTATATTTCATTTCATTTTTTTGAACAAGTATTATATTTCATTTCTGGTGAGTGTTATTATAAACAACTTAAATTATTATCATATATATTATGTCTTTTGCTTTTCAATGTTATGTCTTGCGATGACTATTGATATAGCAGTAGCACATTTATATTATGTTTTTATTCAAAATTTATTATTCTGATCTTCTAAGTATTTCTTCATGTATATAATGGTTATTTTTTTTGAAAAGAGGAATAGGCGGTTATCCGTATGGTAACCACCCAAAATGTCTTAACACTAAAAAATGCCTTAGGCCCAATTACAAATTACATCTCCACGAAGAAATCAAAGACAAGATTGACTCCACGACATTCTCCACATACGGATGTCGACCCTTAAAAACCATCGCATTCCTCTCTAACTGCAGACTCCACAACATCGCTAGTGGCCTCACCCTCTCCTTCGATCTAAATACATGGTGAGTTCCAACCCTATCCCCTTATCTGTAAGAACTCCAAAAGGCATCAAACATGTGGTAAGCCCACCAAACATCGGAAACTCTACTCTGAACTTGGGCCGCAAAGGGACAGTTGAAGAATAGATGTTGAGCATCTTCGTTCACCCCAGGCAAAGAGGACAACTGGTATCCGCATCAATAACCCATCGCAACCTCCATGCCTTCGTCATGATCCTCCCTCTTCGAAGCAGCTAACTAAAAATTTTGACCTTCAAAGGACGCACCGCCGCCCACATTTGGTTGCAATCTCTAACCAGGTCAATATCTTCCAAACTCGTTGGATTTGCCAATCTCCTATAAGCAACACAAACAAAAAAGTCACCCTCCTCCCAGCCAAAATAATCAGGCCCCTCCTCCGGCCTGAACCCCTCCAACTATAGTAGCATCCTCTAGAGCTCATCAATCCTCTGATCCGACAGGTTGCCCACGAGAGCCGGGCACCAGCACCCCTCCCAAGCAGTTGCCACCGAGACTCCCCTATCCGCTGCCATAGTCGCCAATCTAGGGAAATGGTCACACAATTTCCCCTGCCCCGTCCAATCATTCTCCCAGAATTTGAATGTCGACCCTATCCTAAGCACCGGTGTGAAGAAGCCCTGTACTCTAGGAGCCACCATAGAGATTCCCTTAAGAAAATGCGATGCTCCGCGTGGGGGTGAACACAACAAATCCCAGGACAACACGGAGCCATAGCACGACCTCAAGACCCTCCCAACCAAGCACTCCTCATCCCCTAACAATTTGGAAATCCATTTCATCAAGAAGCTGTCATTCATCCTCCGCACCTCCTTAACATCCAAACCTCCTTCCTCGATCAAGGTTATTAAAATATTAATTTCATCCAATTTGTGATATTTTGAGTCATTTTTCGCCATTTTGACTAATTTCCCCAAAATTTTTAGATATTAACAATATATCGACAATATATCTCATTTTTGACCTATCAATATGACATCAATATCGACTTACCTTGTAGAATATACAGCCAACGCCTCTTCCCATCTCTTGCATTGTGTTTAGCTTATCCCCCACCACCACTACTTCCAAGGTCCAGCCTCCCGAATGCAAGCTAAAATTCTAAATAAAAATTACTTTCTAAAAAGTCTATTCACAATACATGCTTTATTTTATCTATGGTATTTATAAGATGCAAATGCAAACTCGCAAAAGTTCAGACCTTATAAATGCCACCATAAATTTGCTCTATTTACATGGTGCCACGCCACTCCAATTATCTGTCAGCTAATGTTGTTGGTGGGTAAGTTGGGCCAAAAGAAATGAAAATTATTAGTGTTACCCTAAGTTTCTCTTCTTTCCTTCCAACTTCCCCTCCTTTCTCCTCACCCCTCCTCCCAACCTCGTCCAGCACGTGCCGTGACTATCAACCTTAGGAAGGCTTAAGGGTGAGTTTTGGCATTGGTTTGAAATGCAGTGTTATCCTGTGTCATGGCTACAAGCTATGGTAGGTGAACAATTCAAAGGAATTATTCCCCACCCATCATATCTATCACCATCCATCACACCTACCCCTCACCAATCATATCAACCTCCACTAACCCTTACCCATCACATCTACCTCCATGCAGTGTTATCCTATGTGTCATGGCTACAAGCTACGGTAGGTGAACATTGCAAAGGCATGATTCCCTACCCATCACATCTATCACCATCTATCACACCTACCCCTCACCAATCATATCTACCTCCACTAACTCACTCTCACACATTACATCTACCTCCACTAACACACTCCCATCTATCTTACTAATCCACTTCCAATACAAATAAAAGCAAAAATCAATAATAACACGTCAACTTAACTATTACATCCACTAACCCTCGTCTTACCCATTCACTTATCCCTCTTTAAGATTTCCTAAACTTTACATGGTCTTAAACTTCAAACCTCTACCAAATTGACCCTAAGATTATGATCTTCCCATGTGATTCAATGCTTGTCAAATTTGAAATAAACATTGATACACGAGCACATACAAGAATCCCCAAACTTGAACTCACATAACAAGGCCATAACCTTGTCTGTCTTAACAATTATCCTCAATTTCATATAACTATCGACAAGACATCTACAATATGTATAGCAATGACTGCACCTGACTTCAATAATCAAGCTACAAGCTCATCTATATCTCCAAAAGAAATGTACAAAATATCGAGAACATTTGAGAACAATATCATATACCATGTGAATAAGTCCAGTATAACTCTAAAGTATTAAAAACTAGAATAGAATAATGAGATAGTAATTACATGAGAACATGGTTCCCTTTCAACTGATCAGAATGCTCATCTATCCAAGTAGGTAGGTCACTATATTGCCGTATCTCAGGATTCAGAGTTTCCACATCAGATTTATGAAACATTCCAATCCTCGTCTCATAAATATTCCTTGCATCTAACAAAACAAGCTTCTTACGCTCCAACGGACCATCACAGTCCAAATTGTTTCCTGATGATAAAACCAATAATCAATGAGCAATTGTCTGAGACGATTCATCAGTACTCATGACTGCATTGTGATGGTTATAAGTTTCTAAAAATATATAGCATGAAAGAAGGTTTATTGTACAGATCTCTTTAAGAAATGTAAATAGGAAAATTAGAGTACTGCACCAGCACCACTGAGGACAGAGTGAAATTCAACTGGTGAAAGATGCCTTCCAGAATGGGATATACTGGGTGACTTAAGCAAGGGGTGGGAGCTAAAAGTAACTAATTCCTGGAAAAAGGATCAATGATCATCAGTTTTAGATTAAAAAGGATTGGATGTCTATTTAAGACCATAATAATAATAGTGCAGACGTATTGCAGAAACGAACATACGCAATGGATTTTAGAAACTGATTGGTAAGTGACATTCATAAAATATATCCTAATTTGTAAGGCATGCATAAAACCCAGGACTGCATTACAAAGTCGAGAGCGCCACAAGTTTATTTATGGTGTACGAAACATAAACCTCAAGGCATAATACTTCAGGCTTCACATTATCCTAAAATCAAGCAAATGCAATAATCAATTTGAAAAACATGGAAAGAGTACAACTTTAGAACCTGTTTTAAGAGAAAGTACAATTTGAATATGATACAAATTTCCAATTCAGGTATATAATTACCACATAGGCCAACTTAGTACTTGTCTCCTTGAGTATTTCCTTTTTTTCATTTTGAGCAAGACAAGCTCAACAAAATTATAGAAACAAAAAAAAGTTTGAAATCCACGTTACTAACTATGTTGACCATAATAGGGCCATAGGAATCCAAGTGAAGAACCTGGTAAAGTCCCACATTAAATGAGAAAAGAAGAGAGAAGGGAAACAAGAGAAAAAAAACACATGAGAGAGAGAAACGAATTGTGGCTAGAGGGATATCCTTATCAAAAAGCATATCAGGGAGGGATCTAGCCAAAAGAAAAGAACTATGTCAAATGTAGGCAAGGATACGAATCATTTTTCTACATGGGGGTAGAGCAGGAGAAGACCATACTACTTTCGACCCAACAAAGGAGGTTAATACTTAGCATCCAAGCTAAGATCCACAATGAGGATTTGCTCTGGTAAAAATAACTGCATTGCCCTCATGTAGAACGGCTGCACTTAGCTCACATTTAAACCACCAACACCCTTGATTCTATCTATGCCTCTTAATGTTGCCAATAGTGTTGAAAAGAAGCACTGCTGGTTTGAAAGTTGTTGGGTCTTTTAAACATGAATTTCAGCACTCATTCAGATTTTGTGACTGTAGTTCACAGAAGCAGTAGGATTTTCCCAAATCGCATGCATCTATTTGCATAGGGGATTAATTGCCACAGAAAGGAAGCATGTAGACATACTCAAGGACATGACCCCAAGGAACCTACAAGAGAGTGAGTGACACAGATGTGTCAGGGCAACACCCAGGCTCATGACAGATGGAGGATGGACCAGGGAGGAGAATATCTAATATTTGAGGATTCCCCACGCAAATGTTTGACAAAACAATGAAGATGCCCCCAAATTCTAAACATGCAAAAGGAAAACTATAACTCAAGGTTCTCTCTCTCAAGACATAAGAGATGGCAATGGATCATCTCTTCCCTCAAGCAAATTTAGCCACTTGTTACTTAACAATTTATGGTATTTTAGATACGGTGAAGTTCTCAGCAGTTAGAAGCCTTGCTCTTTTTTTTCAATAAACTCACGGATTTGCTTTCAATATGGTTGTATGTGTTTTTGGTGCTTTGCACTCCCTATACACATGCACATCCATATAAAGGTGGTGGATTAAGATAATATAAATTTACCTTCTAAAAGAACAATTACCTCCAACCATATAAATAGAATCAACAGATTGTTTTTAATAGAAACAAACTATTCTATGAGCTGTTATGGGCTTTGCTCTACAAAACTTTCTTTTTCCTTTTTCAGCCCCTGGTAAAAGGTAGATCATGAAACCCTTCCAAACATTCACCTGCATCAATGTTGGCTGCAAACAAGAAAAAGGAAAAGAATGGAAGGCAAAAGAAATAAAAGTAATGGGATTAGTGAAAACAAATTTCCAAACATAAGTATAAAAACCATCCAACAATCACACTGAGATCATCCCCACTCGTATTTATTGCATGTATTATATAATTAACTAATTACCCCAAAAGGTTTCTAACCTAGAATTTTGTAAAAACGAAACAACCCTATCACTTGCAACTGAAACTTTTATTTTGGGGCTGGAATATGGTTTCCTTAGCAAAGTTGTGACAACACAAGCCCAAGAGCTTGTATAGTTGAATTTTGATTTCTTGAATTGTTCAGTTCATGAAATCTCATTGAAGGCAACTGTAATAAGGAAGTTGCATTAAAGTATCTTTTTTGAAACAATAATAGTGTATATGCTTTCATTTATTTTGTGACCCCTCCTGAAAATTTCCTAGCTCCATCCCTGCCTGGGTTGTATACCCAAGGACACCTTCAGCCCCTCTAGCAGGCTGACCTCATGCACTTGCCAGAGGTCTCACAAGTAAGGATGGGACTATTTGATCTTCACCTCGCCCTCTACCCAACCACCCTCTTGGGCGATGCCATCAAGGTTAGGCAAGGAGGCATCGAATTCTTTAACCCTTGCCTCTTGAGCATATCCAGCCATAAATATAATCCAGGATCAAATGGTCATATTAAGAGGCCTAAACAGATGACTTTATCAAACTGGCCAAACATTTAATACCGTTGAAATGGTGAAAAAGGTTTTTTGCCATGCATGCTCGGAACACATGGGCCATCTTATCCCAATCGGTGTTTCATTACATATGTTAACAAATCCACTGATGCTAATCACTAAGTAGTAGGTGGATCAACTTACATCAAGTTAATGAACTAGGCCACGTCTTTCCGTCAAAACTGGATAAAGCTCATTATCACTAGATTTGCGTATCATTTGCCAGGTTAGCATTCCATCCATAAGACAATATCCTGGCACGTTTACACAACAAGCCAACTTCCAATACGACCCTAAAACTAAAAACCTAGACTTTACACCAATGTTCAAATCACATTCCTTACTCAGAGGCAACAATGAGGTCAATGCTTGCATCCACCTCTTGAAAACCAACCACAGCTTTCAAAAATCCTCAAAAGACAGTAAAATTGAACACTAACAAGCGATTCAAAATCCCACCTTTACTACTCGGATGGCGAGGGAAGTGAACCCGCACTCCCCGGCGATCTTCTCGTCGCGGGGGCCATCACAAGATGCGAGCTTGAAGTCCGTCCCTTCGAACAAGCTGTCCGCTTTCATCGCCTCGATGTGCCTCTCCAGAGACGACATCTCACCCCCAATCTATCCACCAAAAATATTGAAAAGATAACGAAAAATTCGATTTTGAACACCAAATTGGACCCAATCCACCGAGATGTCGACGCTTCTTGGCTAAAGGTCGGATCTTTGAGGGTCTAACCGTCACATTGACCCCATCGGGGGCGATTCGGACGCGGCCGAGGAGGCCGAGGGACCTGCAGTTGCATTCGTAGAGGCGGACGAGTGCAGGGACGTCGGGGACGTGTGCGTACTTGTAGTAGAGGAGGACGCCCTCCCCTTTCTCCTCCTCTCGATCTCCATCTCGATCTTCTCTTTGTTGGGATGTCTCGTCCTCAACCCCCACCATTGTTCCTTCGCTGCAAACCCAAAACCCTAGTTTCCCAATTTTAGATGCTTCAAACGAGCAGAGGATGGGGCATGTCAATTTCCCAAAACAAAAATCGCTAACAAAGTGGATTAAGTTTTTCTAAACTTATACTGTTCTTTATTTTTAGAAAGATCTTTTACCTCTGATACCTCAAACATTCTACACTTATCCTTCCTCGTCTCTCCCACGTATTTCATTATAGAGGTGAAATTAATTTTATTATCTTTCTACGTCATACTTAAGATAAATATAAATTTTATAGTTAGTTACTCTTCTAAATTTATATTTAGGATTAATCCTTGCTAATTAAATAAGAAATAAATTTCTCCAAATAATCTTGAAATACATGTTAATTTCTTGAGGAAATCAAACGACACTTGTCTCAAAGGTTACTCCTTTAACCTTTGCTTATGAAAAGGAAAAATGATGTTTCAATTGCAATCAAATTGATCATATCAAAAGAATTTAAAACGATTCATTCTTTATTATTGTTATTGTTGGTAAAATTACATTACATGCTTTAAGATTTTAATTAAGACAATTGAAATTTTATAAAAGGTTACATTTTTAGATTTAAGGCCATAAACAATCAAACTCAATCATTATCATCAAAATGACTCTATACTCATATGGTATTTATTTAATTAAAGTTTAATTTTGTGTGGCAAGACATGATTGTGGAAGGACTTATCGAGATGCCGATTGGGTTGGATATACTTAAGCATACACCAAAAAAAGGCTCAAGGAGCTAATCAATTGGTCTAGCCAAGGTGGAGCAAGCCAAATAGGCTACATTCAAGCACCTTGGACATCTAAGATGGATTCTTATTGTTGGAAATTTTGAAAAGAGAAGAAAAGGTATAAAAAAGTTCATTCAAAAAAAGTGGTGGTGAAAGAAATCAAGAGTCGACAAAGAAGGAGCAATGAAAAGTCTTCTAGAAAAAATTCCTTATGGACCACCTTTAATTGCAACTACTCTTTTAAAGTAAATTTAAACAAACCTATTACTCAATCCAAAAGAGACTTCTATATAAACACCATTTCCATGCACCAATACACCCTCTCCCCGAACTTCTCCAACTTGAGGGCATAAGGAATTCACTTTTCCTCTCCCTCCCAATGTCCTCACCACCTTCCTAACTTCACCTTTATAGTCATAACCACTTCCTTCACCCCTACGATCGCCCACCAATTGCCTGCACCTCCATGAGCTCCTCCACCATTCTTCCCTTGCCCACCGTCACTAGCATCCTTCTTGCTTCTACCCTTCACTCCTATCCTCCTCCCCCCAAACATCAATACCTTCAAGGAGCTTGAAGCAAGGACGTGCAACTACAGTAACATCACCACCTTTCTTTCTTTCCACTCTTGTTCATGTGTTGCTTTCATTGTTGATATAAGATCAATGTGCTCTCATTTCATGAATGAATTATTTTAGTTGTCTTATACTTTCAATAGTTGGTGACACTACCCTGCTTGCCTTCTAGTTAATCTACCTACGATGATTGCCTTTTAGCTAGTTATTCACATCCTTACCTAGGTAGTATTGCTTCTAATGCATCTTGAGCCCATTTTGATAGTTTGTAAGCACTCCTCTAATTCTCTTACATAAATCTCTTGGAAAACATCTTTGAAATTCGAAATGGCAAAAGGAGGTCATTTTAGAAGTCCCTTAATTTCACATTTTGATTCACATGTTGAGTTATATGTACCGAACATGCCTCCCCATGAATATGATCCTTGCTCACCCTATAGGTTTTATAAAAGCATGTTTTGGGATGCTAGATAAGGATAAAAGGATCACCTACAAGATGAAACTTGTAGTGAAAAGGATCATATATTAGATAATTTCTTAGTGAGAATGGCTTTTGACGTCATTATCAAGGAAGCAACTACCATGTGTACTTCCTTGCTTCTGTTTGCATATTTAAGGTTACTAACTAGTTTGCCTCATTTGGTAGAACATTTTTGTAGGTACCCTCAAGTACTTGGGCAAAGCCAACAGGCCCAAGGAGGTGAGCACTCACCCATAGATCCAGGATTACATTATTATTATAGTATGCATCTTGTATTATTTCATGAGAAGCACATTGCATGCATTGCATCCATGTCTCTTGATCTTAGTGCAAAAGCTCTTGGTCTAGCCTTAATAAGCTACATGTTGCATTTATGAGTTGCCTACGAGCATGATAGGTGAAAACTTGACGTATGCTTGATTATCATAGCTTAAAAAAGCATGTCAAGTAGAAACCCCTTACATGCTAAGCATCTCATTCTAGGATACATTTGCTTATGGTTGCCCTTGTCAAGCATATCATTCTAGGAAGCATTTGCTTTTTTTTTTTTTTTTGCCAAGAAGGAAGTATTTGCATTAGGAGTTGCCTATCATGAGTTATTTGCAAAGCATTTGAATGTAATATACCAACCCAACTCTAGCAAGACCTCTCTTAAAATCCACCCTAAAGAGAAACCTAATCAAAACGTTAACTTGACGTCAACACAGGAAAATAAAACTCAAAATCTAAAAATTTAAAGGATTGTGGCTACGTGATCGTCTCATTTGCATTATTGATTAATAAGGGCAACCATCATCCTAAGACCAAGACATTTTAATGCATGAGCATTATCTAAGCCTCATTATCATTATTATTATTATTTTTGAAAAGGCTAAGCCCCTTAAATTAAGTATACATTAGCACAAAGGTTAGAACATTCAAGTCTTGTTCATGTGATTTCAGTTTGTTTAAGTGATTTACCTTAGTTTCTAAGTTAAATCTAACACACATATTGTTTATGATTTACCTTGGGATTTGATTAGACCTCCTAAGTGATAGGAGGGTTTGACTCAATAATTCAAACAATCACACAGAGATAAAAAGATTGATAATCCAGTTTCACCACGAAAGAGTGTACGTCTAGGGAGAGAGCGATGCTTCTAAATATGTACTAGTAAGGAATAAGAATACAATATCTCTTTTTCTTTTGAATTGCCTAAGAGAAAGCCTCGAGGGCCTCTCTTACCTATTTATAGTGCTGGGATCAGTTCTTTTGTAAGATCTTCTGACTAGATATGCCTATTGCAAGGGTATGTATGTTGTCAAGTTATTAATTGCAATAGCTATGCCATCATTTATTGGTAGTATGGTCGCGTTGGACTTTTTCCACCGTCTTCTTGTTGGTGTCGAATCCTTAGGCGGGTCAGGTCCTTCGAACCCACCCGTATTCGGGCCTTTTTGGGTGTAAGCGGGTCGAATCCCCGGACCCACCTGTATTCGAGTATTTCTGGGTTGAACCCCTCATGTTGGGATTTTCGCGGAGTTTTGAGTTCGATGGTGTAAGTTCCCTACTTGGAGGGGTGAGATCAGCGTGACAAAGAAAATGCGGAATTGAAAATATAAACAATCTCACAAAAATAAGCAATCACAAAATGTACACAGGAATTTTTAGGTGGAAACCCAAACCGGGTGAAAACCACCACCTAACCCTCTCGAGTTAGGATTTTCCGATCAACCAAGTTGATCAAAATCCACTAAACGAATCACTTTAAAACGAGGGTGATTCAACCTCAGTACAACCACGCTACAAGTACGAGGGTAGCGTTCCTCAACCCCTTCTCTCCACGAGAAGGATTTTGTCCCACGAAGGAGACGGGAATTCGCAAAGCGAATACCCAACCAAAATAACAAAGATAAAATAAAACAACGAACCTATAGAGCCAACAAAGTAATTAACCTAAGCTTCTATAGGATTTAGGAAACTCCCCTTTGCAAGGAGTGCGTCGACGATGACGCGGGTGCGTGAGCCACGCAACGGCGCAATGTCGCTCTCGTAGACAACGGCGGGAGAGCGGGTGCGCGAAGGGAATGATGCTCTCAAGATGATGGAGCTTGAGCTTAGAGAGCAAGAGCTTCTTGGACACAAGAGAGTGAAAGTATGTTGCTTAAGTGTGTCTTTTGTATTTCTAAGTGTATATCTTGTGTGTTTTTGAGTTGCAAAGGCTCCCCTCTATTTATAGAGGCCTTAGGAAGGCTTTGGAAGGCTTAGAAAGGGTTCTATAGCCGTTGGGAACAAAGTCCAAGAGAATCAGGTCGAAATCAGGACAATGATTACATTTGACAGGGTCATCAGACGTCTAACTCTGGCATCAGACGTCTGGAAGGCCACTTTAAGACGTCTGATTCCAAGGTCAGACGTCTGATTCTATGCGGATTTCTCCTTGACTTGAATCAGATCTAAACAGGGTTTTTGTGCAAGTCCATCAGATGACATACAGGATGTCTGGCACTATGTCTGGACGTCTGGAAACCTACTTTTACTGTGGGAATTGATTTCCAAACGTTGCAACGGCTAGAAAATCTCTGAGAAGAGATTTTGGGTCAGCCGAGGCAAAACGGTCAATTATCAGACGTCTGGAAAGGCCTAAGGACGTCTGATAAGGCTCTAACGGTCATATTCTTGAGTGCCTGCTAAGCTAGCCAGCGATCCACTATCTGGACGTCTGGCAAGTCCATCAGACGTCTCCTAAGCCGTCTGGTCTAAGGTCTGGACGTCTGATTTCATCAGACAGAACTAACTATGTCCAGCCTAACAGTTATCAGACGTCTGAAAAAACAGTCAGACGTCTTAAAATACATTATCAGACGTCTGATTTGGGAATTAGACGTCTGGAAAGTCTGTTTGAACCCTATATTGGTTTTCTAAGTATTTTACAGAAAACCTAAGTATCCTAGGGTTGTGCCGGTGTTCCTAGGACTACTGTTAGGGTTCTTTGAGGCTCTTTAACATAATTTCTAAGGAAAATAAAGAGCAAGAAAAATAAAGATAAAAGTACATGAAAGGATTAAAAAGAATCTATCATATTCTTCTTGTCTTCTATCTTCAATCTGTCACTCCACGCGAACCTCCTCTGTTTTCCGTCAAGCTCCTCCAATCCGTCCTGGATGCGAGCTCGAATTCCGTCTAAACACGTCCACATTTGCAATTGACCTGAAATCTAGGACTCAAATTGCAAATGTTAAATAACACGTGTTTTGTTATCATCAAAACAAATGATCGTGGTGCTTTAGCACCAACAGATGGCACTTTTACTCCTCATCATATGCCCCTTACTCTTTAGCTAGAGGATGCTTGCTGAGAGAGTAACTGTAGTGGTAAAAACTTTGCAATAAGTAATACCCCCAAATCGTGCCTCAGTTATTTGTTTAAGCAGGGAAGCATTTGTTATGGAGCAGGATTTGCAACTTTGAGTGACTAAGGCGGTTTCGGTGTTGCCGTCTTTGGAGGGGCGACTCTTTACTAGAGAGGTGGCTTTGTCAGTGAGGGGGTCGTGGACACCCATTTTCTCTGTCGACCTTAAGAGGCAATGGAAGGCATGTTCGCATGTCGTGTTGCTTGACTTTAAGAGGTGGTTTTAGGCGTGTTCGCTTGGTATGTTGCCGGCCTTAAGAGGCGACTGAAGGCATATTTGCCTGTATTGCTACCGGCCTGAAGAGGCGGCTTGAGGTGTGTCCGCCTGCTATATTGCTAGCCTTAAGAGGCGGCGTAAGGCGTGCCTGCTTGTTGTATTGTCGGCCATAGGAGGCGGCATGAGGCACGTACACCTGTTCTATTGTTGGCCTTAGGAGGCGACGTAAGGCGCGTTCGCCTGTTCTATTCCGCAAGTAATGGCCAGTTACTGTAGGATTTAAATTTTACCTTTTTGTTTGGCAAGACTGGCATTAATTGGCATCATGATTAGGCATTAAGGCCTAAAATACCGCACTTGGCAGGGATGTGACCGGCATTATTGCTGTGAGAGATATGTGCTTGCAGGCATTAAATGTCCGTAATGATTACCGAGATATCCCTGCCTTAAAGGGGGTATTTTATGAAACCCTCACCAATACGGCAAAATTTTGTTTTTTGAAAATTATGCCCCGCAAAGGGGGGAACCGCCAGGTACGGGGGTTATAAATAGGGGGTGTAGGGCATAGTTAATGCCCCACTTGTCCCTTAGTGAGAGCTCTCTGTTGCTGATGCAAAGCCTTCCTTCTTAGGCAAAGCGCAAGGAGGTGTCCTCTCGGAGCTTCTTTTTCTGGCGAGTGTCGAGACACTGTTCAGGATGTCTAGACTCGTGGGCAAAGGTAAGTCCTCCTAGTCTTCATCCAGTATCTCGCCTGAGACAAGGAAGCTTTATACCTATGCTTCCGACTTTCGTAGTTGTTCCGCCATTAGGGCATTTTTGAGTGAGTACGGACTCGATGGAGTTCCATTCCACCCCTGCGAGTCGTAGACCAGCCTATGTTTGAATGGATCAAAGGACTCGTTTATTATTTGTAAATATGTCATTAAATATGACGTTCAGATTCCCTTGAACCCCTTCTTATGCTTGTTCCTCGTTTACTACCGATTGGCCTCCTCTCAACTTAGCCTAAATTGTTGGTCGGTGTTGAATGTTTTCACTGCTATTTGTTTTCATTTACGGATTGTCCCCCGCCTGGGTTTATTCCGCTTACTTTTTGGACATATGCCCCTCAAGGTCAAGAAGGGGAAACTCCCGTCTGATACCTATACACTATACAGCTGGCACACCAAATACCGTATAGTTGATCTGCCCGATAGTTTAAAGGGGTAGGATCGCCATTTTTCCTTTGTCCTTGTAGAGGGTCACGGCATCCCATATACCTGGCAGGGTCTGTTTGATAA
This sequence comes from Thalassia testudinum, assembly GCA_037157565.1. Taxonomy (NCBI): domain Eukaryota; kingdom Viridiplantae; phylum Streptophyta; class Magnoliopsida; order Alismatales; family Hydrocharitaceae; genus Thalassia; species Thalassia testudinum. The sequence goes on from JAZHRO010000037.1 coordinate 4,083,255, forward strand.
GAACTTGCCACCTATGCCTGAGGAGCTTGACCCGGCTGCTCAAGCGAACAGTGATATGATTGTTGAATTCTTGCCAAATCACCTACTCGGAGCTCAAGTGGGAAGACATCCAGGCAGCTTTGTGGTTGGTTGCGGATTCTTATCCTATGCCATGTAAGTAGAGAGGAGGTGGTAGTTTTAGAACGCGTACCCTCCTTACTCGTTACTTAATCGCTTGATAATTCTATTATTTGTTTGCAACTTTTGACCGATTTGCTCGACTAGATACTCCCAAGTGCCGAGGCAATGGTTTCTCCTAGCACCGGTCGCATCGAGGGGAGAAGAGGCCTGCGGAGTGGAGAGAGGGAAGCCAGTCCTCTCGCTCCAAGGAGCCCAAGAGGAAGGAGGCGGGGGGGAGCACAGAGAAGGTGGAGGCCCCTCTTAAGCGCCCAAAGAGGGGTCCAGGGAATGTTCAGCTGTCGCCATCCGCTCATGAGAGTTCGAGCAAAGCTGAAGTGGAGGAAGCCCCGGTGGATTCGCCTGCCCCCTCAGGCTCGCCGCCTGGAGCACCAGAGGGATGTGTCGTCTTCGACTCTCCGCTTGTCGCTGTAGCTGAGAAGGCTCAGTTGGGCGAAGCGAGTGGGTCTAGCGCCCCGTCAGAATCAGTGGACGCCTTTTCTCTGTTGGCATAGGAGGTGGCCATGACCGAGGGCTTCCTTAGTGAGAGCATTTTCGCGCAGCTGCACTATAGGAGGAGCTCGACGGGGGCAAGGGTGTTGGTAGATCCTTTGGGCAAAGGGGGCCTGGGATGATAGGGCAAACGGTCGGATCCACTAAGGGATTTGTTTTGGAAGCCACCAATGTCGAGACTATACCTGGTCGGGTAGTCCCCATCCTGATAGGTAGTCTTGGGGGGCCAAGCGGTTTAGGCAAGGGGCTTATCGTGGAGAGGCAGCTCATACAGCACTTGGAGGATGCCATATCCTGGGCCACGTCCTGGTCGGGAGACATGCACCTGAACCACGTGTTCTACTACTGCCTCCAAGCAGTAAGCATTGTCTCACTCTGCCCTTTACTTATCCTTTGGGGAGGATTTTTTTCTTATGTTTGCCCATGGTTTTGAGCAGGTGGAACTTCTGGGGATAACTTTTGTTCCCCGCAGCGACGTTCCTGCCGACACTGCTGTGCCTGGCGGGTCATCTGGGGCGGTTGAGATGACCGCGAAGTGGGCCATGATAGCTAAGGCAAAGCAGTGCGACTTTGCCCATCGTGTGGAGGAAGCATCTGCCGCCCGAGAGAAGGTGGAGAAGAGAGCGGAGGATGCCCTTCTCAAGCTGTAATCACAGCAGCAGATGGCCCACCAAGTCTCCTAGCTAGAGGAGTTGAGAAAGGCTCGGTAGGCTTTGAGGCAGATTGCCACCCAGGGCGAGAGGCTAGAGGAGAGCCTTATCGGAGCCCACAAGACTGAAGTCGTGGCTCTGCAAGGCTTGTCCAAGTGCCTGGAGACTTCCTGCACCAACATTCTTTCTATGAAGGAGGAGGTGCAGGTACTGAGGGCCAAGTGCTCTTCGATGGTGGATGGCTATGAAGCGACCCTTGAGAAAGAGCGCGTTCGCTTGGGCGTGGCTATTGACAAACTTGCTGAGGTGTCGGCAAGTGAGGAGGCGCTAAAAGTCGACCCTGGTAAGGTTCAGCAACTCGCGGAGGACCGAGGCAAGGCAGTACTCGAGTTGGAGAAGACTGGCCAGCTGGAGCTCGATCTGACATAGTGATGAGGTTCTTCACTACTGACCAGTGTTGTAAAAGTTGGTAGTCGATATTCAGTCGGTCAGCTCACTGACTAAGGAGTATATGGTATGCAAGGGAGTAGTCGAGGTGTACTTGGTTGGGCATTATATATATATATGTGTGTGTGTGTGTGTGTGTGTGTGTGGACACACATATATCAAGAAGTAAAATATATCATTGCATAAAAGTAAACATATTCAAGTTCAAGGTTATAAAATAAGCTACAAAGTACAAACAATATCAAATTCATTACAAATTTAATAATTAAACCAAGGTATAAATCATTACAAATACATTACCAACGACAGAGCAACATAAACCAAGAATTAATATATGCTTGAATCAAATACATTACAATATACGCTTCGGCGATTGAGGGTTTTTGCTTGGTCGAAGAGAAGTCTCAGGTGAAAATAAACAAGTTTAGAGGAGTGGTCGGGGGAAGGGGGTCAAGTGGGGTTTTATTTGACCTAAAAAAATAATAATATACCTACATAACTATTTTTCCCTCTATGCAAAAATCGACCTACTACTCAGGCGACTACACCGACTACTCGGTTGAGTAGTCGGTGTTGCTGACTATAGGACCAACTATGGGTTATTCGGTCGATAGGGCACCTCATAGGATTACTCGATCAATTACTCGGCCGAGTAGGCCGATTTTTACAATACTGCTACTGACCCTTCCATGGAAGAGAACCAGGAGGCCTTGTCGAGGGAGGTGGGGAAACACACCTTGGCGGCGGTGCAGGCTCTGCTGGAAGGCAAGCGTACCTTTGTGGAGGAGCTGTGCGACTGGTCTATGGATCGATTCTTGTCCGAGCATGACCATCAAAAGCCGATGGTCACATTGTGGATAAGGCTCCTATAGAACCACCTAAGGAGAAGACGGAGCCGAAGCCCTCAAGCTAGCTGAGAAGCCCGATCCCTAAGGAGGAGGTGCCCAAGCCAGGTCTATTAGAGGCCGCGGGTTCTCCAATCTATCTAAGCGGCTCTCCTCGCACTGCTTTGTCGCCACCCAAAATGCCTAGGGCAGACGTCTTCGAAGACTGTGAGTGAAAGCACTTAGTCTACGAAGTGGTCTTGTTATCTCTCTCTTTTGATGTAACAAGTAGCACTCTTTTCAATAAAATAAAATTTTCTATCTTTATTACCTATCTGTGTTTATACATGGTACAAACGTAAGTTGCTCGCATGCCAAGTGCAAGAGATGATTCTGCCTCCTAGGGTCTGTAACTCATAGAAGTTTCCTAGACTGTCTTTACGAATCTTATAAGGCCCTTCCCAGTATGCGTCTAATTTCCCGCCTAACTGACTTGGCATGGAGACTTCGCACTTGCGTGGGACTAGGTCTCCTTGGGAGAATGTCTGCTTGCAAACCCGCCTATTATAGGCGACAGCAGTCGCTTCTTTATGTTTGAGTGATGCCTCTGATGTCTTATCTCGTAGCTCATCCACAAGGTCTAAGGATAGACGAACTTGGTCATCATTAGTGGTGGGGTCATAAAGTTGTGTCCTATAGTGGAGAGGACTATTTCAATAAGCAGTTGGGCTTCCATGTTGTACACCAGGCGGAATGGTGCGTAGCCCGTAGAAGTCCTTTGGCAAGTCTTATATCCCTAAAGCACGTCCGGCAGCTCGTCTGCCCATCTCCCTTTGGCTGAATCTAGCTGACGTTTTAGCATTGAGATGATGGTGTGATTGGTCACTTCTGCTTGTCGTTCGCTTGGGGATGTCCCACAGATGTAAAACATAGGCAGATATCCCAGCTGGTACAAAATTCCTAGAACTTTTTACAGGCGAACTAGGTGCCATCGTCTGTGACAATGTAGTGGGATATCCCATATCAAGCTATAATTCTTTTACGGACGAATGAGATAACTCTATGAGTTGTCGGGCTGACCATGGCCTTAGCTTCGACCCATTTGGAAAAGTAATCAACAGCCACCCGTATGAACCTCTTCTGAACCGGGGCTGCCGAAAAATGGCCAACGAAGTCCAAGCCCCATTTTGCAAAGGAGATGGGTGACATCGCAGGCACTAACTTTCCAGGCAGCAAGTGGTGCAGGGTAGCGAACCGCTAGCACTTGTCACACTTGCGCACGAAGTCCTTGCAGTGTTGCTTCATTTTAGGTCAGAAGTAGACTACGTGGAATAGTCGGGCCAGAAGTACCTTGTACCCTTCGTGATTCCCACACACACCTTCGTGGGCTTCTTGAAGGGCCTGAGTTGCATCCTCTTTTGTTATGCAGCGTAATAGAGAGGTGGAATACCTTTGCTTGTACAGTTGCTCCTCTATCAAGGTATACCTTGAGGCTTTTAGGCAGAATGCCCTGGGCCGCGGTTCCCTTGGGGATAGCTCACTAGAGTTCAGATAAGTGACGATAGGTGTCATCCAAGAGATGGACTACTCTACCGCGAACGTCTTGGGAGCAAATACAGTTGGCTCTTTTAGGGTTTGGAGGTAGATATCTTCCTCTTGTCCCAGAGGGATGGCAGTAACAAGTTTGGCCAACGCATCTACCAGGGGGTTGTCTACTCTAGGCACTCGCCTGATCGAGATAGCCTTAAAATCTGCCAGCTCCTCTCTAACCTTTTCAGCATATGATGTGAACACATTTATTGAGGGTAAAATGCCTATCCATGCATGTTCCTAGGCTTAGATTTACATTTCACGTTATAAATATTGCATAGCATGTATCATTCTGCATTTAGAGTAGTTGTATAAAATTTAGGTTAATTGCATCCTTTTTGTGGTTAGGAGAGAAGAATATTTATTTCGGAGTCTCGGATTGACGATCCGACTGTACGGATCTAATCAAGACAATGATCGAAGTCCAACACCTCCGAAATCGCCTCGATTGGAGTCCCATAGCACCATATGCAGTCCGAGGAAGATCAACAACCAAGGGACTAGGAGACATAATTCAGAGCTTCAAATGACAAATCCAACCGCACAGATGGGCTTGGGTCAACGATTGCAGCCTAACAACGCGAAAATCGACTCAATTCGAGCTCTGTAGCAACCCCTACAACAAGAAGAAGATCGACGACCTAGACTGCGCCACGTGGCGCAGGCCAGGCTGCCTAGCGCACGCACGCGTGCATGTGCACAGCGCAGTGCCAGTACATCCAAGGACGGGGGAGCGCAACACTAGCTATGCATGGGTTGGACCTACAACGACACATGAGCTGGACTTACAGCGACGCTTACAACCGTCGGTAATTCATCGCATGCCAACAAAGCCAGCGGTTGGTGCCAACGAGCATAAGCTACCTACAGCGACGTTTCCAGCGACGGCCTGGATGTCACTGATGGTCCCATACCTATTTTTGCCTCTTCTCCTCTACTATAAAAGGACCTACACCCCTTCCCTTCCAAGCGATCTCTACCTACTCTACTCCCAAGCTCTAGCAAGCCTACCAACGCTCCATTAGAGCTTGTTCCCAAGCTCCCAATGAGCTTATTAGTGTAGCGAACCTCTGCCTCACCAAATACTCCTCCATCTTCCCATCTCCCTTCATAGGTCGCCTTGGAGTCATCTTCCCACTTCCATTCCGGTAGCAGATCATCTCCGTCTTCTCACCTCCATTCCGGAGCCACGCCGAAACTTTCCTCAACACAACGTCCTCCTACATCTCACCTCCGTCGTCCCGCTCCTCACCTCCTTTGTCCGAGCTTTCGCTAGGCGTCGTCGTCTCGCCGAACAGTCGATTGGGGAGATTTCCTCTCACCCCCCCTCTCTTTTTATGCTTTCATAGTAGATTGTAATAGACATTGGATTGATATATATATCATTTTCATTCCACATCTCTATCTTGTGATATGTTTGCTTGTTTTCTTTTATTTCAAAAATATAAAAAAATAACAAAACCCCAAAATACCAAAAAGAAACGAATCGAAGTGCGATTTTCAATAAAGTAAACGTCTCCTCCCTGTGTTTAACCTGGGACTCCCTTGGAGTTTCGGTATAAATTTTATTTAATCGACGTGTTTTGCAACTACGACGATGGGTTACTCGTAACCCCAATTTCTAACATGCAAGACCAGCATACAAGATCATGTTTGGATCCCAAGCTTGATATTCGCCATTTATTTAGTTAGCAATCAGCTGGGAGTCTGTGTAAATCTCTAGCGAGGTAACACCTGTGGATTTGGTTACCTGGATGCCTGCCAGCATGACCTCGTACTTCGCCTGGTTATTGGATGCAGGGAAATCTAATTTAATGGCTTACATATGAGTAATGCCATCTAGGGCGGTTAAAGCTATGTCGGTGCCAAACTCAACTGTCATAGATGAGCCGTCAACATACAAGTGCAAGGGGAGCGTGAGGGAGGCATCGAGATCCGTGAATTCTGCTACAAAATTCGCCAAAACCTGTCCTTTGATGGCTTTTCTTGGCTGGTACTTGACGTCGAATTCCGCCAACTCTATAACCCATTTGATCTGTCATGCAGACCCATGGGCTTATGTAGCATTCGTCGCAGGGGGTAGTCTAACAAGACCATTATAGTGTAGGCTTGGAAGTATGGACGTAGCTTCCTGGCTGCAGTGACCAAAGCTAGCCCTAGTTTATTGACGACTGTATACTGAGCTTCTATGCCTTGATAGGTTTTGCTGACAAAGTATACAGGTCGCTGCGTTCCTTCCTGCTCGTTGACTAAAACGGCACTAATGACGAACACGGACGCCGCCAGGTATAGTGAGAGGATCTCCCCAAGCTGGGGAGCCGTTAAGATGGGGGACTTCGGAGTGCAGTTTTGACTTCCTTTAAGGCTTTCTAGCAATAAAGAGTCCAGTGGGCGGTAGTATAGCCTTTACCCTTTTTTACGCACTCGAAGAAGGGGAGGCATTTGTCAGAAGATCGAGACAAGAATCGACTTAACGAGGTGATCTTGCCGACTAACGACTGCATTCCTTTCAAGGTGTCAAGTGGTTGCAGGTCTATAATTGCCTGGATCTTGTCTGGGTTAGCTTCGATCCCTTCGTTGGAAACCAAGAACCCTTGAAACTTACCGACTGAGACCCCAAAGGTACACTTGTCGGGTTCGGGTGAAGGCGAGTGTTCCTTAGAATCTAGAACACTTCTACCAAATATTCTAAGTGTTGAGGGGAGTTAAATCCTTTTACAAACATATTATCTATGTACACCTCAAATGATTTTTCTATTATTTCTGAGAAAACCATATTCACAAGGCGCTGGTAAGTTGTTCCAGTGTTTTTCAAGCCAAAGGGCATGACTCTATATTGGAACAAACTCCTATCGGTGATGAAAGAGGTGTGAGGCCTGTTTGCTGGAGCAAGGCTGATTTGGTGGTACCCATTATAGGCGTCCAGGAAAGATATGTAGGATTGTTCGCTTGGTGAAATCTATGCACATGTATCATTTGACGTTAGCTTTTTACACCATCACCACGTTTAAAAGCCATGCCAGAAACATGAATTCTTCGATGAATCCAGCTTCAAGGAGCTTTAGGACTTCAACCTTAGCCACTTACCATTATTTGATTGACTTGTGCCAGAGTGCCTATTTTATCGTGCGGGTGCCCACCTTGATATTCAAGTGGTGCTGGATGAAGGACGAGTTGACTCCCGGCAGGTCATTTACGGACCAAGCGAAAACATCCACGTTGACCCAAAGCAAGAGGAGCAACTCCTAGACCCCAGAGGGATCAAGGTTTGCTCTGACTTCGACGAGCTTAGTCGCGTCATGAGAAAAAAGCTGTATAGACATAGCTGAAAAGCCTAGCTGTAGTCCCGAAGTCGCTGGCGGATCAGCCGGGTTTTCCTCTTGCTGGATTGCCTGGAATTGGTTTCTCTTCTTTCCCTATTTCTGTGGTTTGGAGGGTTTTGACTACATAGATTGTTTCAGCTCAATCCTTAGGAGCTCTCGTCCAGCCGTTTAATCCCCATGTACTATTCCTACTCGAGAGGAGTGGAAGAGTATGAATTGGAAGTACTAGGAGGGAATTAGGGAGAAGTCGTGAGTTGATGGGTGGCCAATGATGGCGTCAAATGCTGCCGTCAACCCAGTTGCTATGAATGTAGCCGTACAGTTGAGGTGCCTGTCCCTGTCGCAAACGAACAAGGGAAGGCTAATCTCCTCCTTTGGCATTACTTTTTGGTTGCCAAAGCTCGCGACCAGGTGGGCCGAATGGGAGAGATGCTCATATCGGAAACCCAGCTTGAGTAGCATCTTTGTGAACAGGACGTCTACTACACTGCCTTCATCCACTAAGAGCTTGGGCTACAGCTGCCTCGCCTGGAGGAGTGTCACTACAAGCAGGTTCGTTTGTTCTGCCAGATCAGGTAAGGAGGCGAATAGCCGGGATGCCGCTTGCTTAACTGTACTCCTCTCGCCCTACTAAAGAGTGGGGAAAGCATTATGGGCCGCCTGCTCGGAGGGGGTGAATTATTGACCCAGGGTAGCGTTGACCCTAAAAATCACTTCAACCTCCGCACCTAAAGAGGGTGGGTGGTGAGTGTTTTAGGGTAATCCAGGCATAGCCGCCAAGACTTGACAGTGGTACTCAGCCAAGGAGAGCAGGGAGAAACCGCTTGTTTGAGGCGACAGGCTTCAGCATTGTCGAGCTTGCGACCCTCGATGAGGACCATGTGGACTCTACGGAACTGCTGAAACATTTCCTTGTGGTAGTCTTCTAGGCCCTCCATGGGTCCTTTGCCCTTATCCTGACCCTCACTCTGCCTAACGAAGTGAGCCAGATTTCCATGGTGGATTTGGGACTCGATTGGGTCCCTCAGGTTCCGACAGTCTTCAGTGGCATGCCCCCGGGCCTTGTGGTATTTGATATGGGGCCCGGAGTCGGCCTTCCTCTTCATCGGCTTAGGCAGGGGTAGTAGATCTTTGTTTGTAGACCATACTTCCGCCAACACGTCTGCCTGGTTCACAACCAAGGAAGTGTACTCTTCGAAATAGTCTCGCCTAGGTTGGCGGGGTCCACTGTTTCGGCCCTTAGCTGGCCGGTTATTCCTCCGCTCTGGGAAGCTAGCTTTGCATTCGTTGAAGCAGCTGCCTCCGCGGATGGAGACGAGGGTGCAATCTCCCAGGGCCCGCCTTTCTTCGACCGGGTTGGCATCGTCTCTGTATCCCTCTGCCAGTCGGCTACGAGAGCAGAAAGAATCGCCCTGCTTTGCAAACCTTATAGCTCTGTCCCAGAGCTCCGCCATATCTCTAGGCGAGAAATCGTCGATGTCATACTGAAACGACCTTTTCCCAGGGCTGTCTTGTTTTTTTTCCGCACTTTAGGGGCCTTATCAAAATTTCTACGCACCAAAAGGTTTCTGTGCAGAATATTTTAGTCCTTAGGGGGTTTAATGCAAATACACCACACCATACCCCCCATGCCCCTTACACCCATGCCATACTCCCATACCCCATGCCCCTACACCATACCTCTCCATCCCTCACCATCCATAAACCCCCCCTCCTCCATTTACTCTCCACCATAGCAACCGAGTGAGGGAGAAGGAGGGGGAGAGCGAGGAGCCAAGGGAGATCGGAGGGGAGGAGGGTGTGCGGGAGGCAAAGGAAGGCTCGCGGGGAGGTTCTGCGGAGTCATTTTTTTCCACAGATCCAGACGTCTGCAACACTTGTCAGACGTCTAGAGGGACATCTGGGACAGACTCAGGATGTCTGGAAAGCACGCAGAGTGTCGAGGTGCTAGAGACGTTAGGAAGGTGCGTTGGCACGGTGTTCGAGGCACTTTAGGACATTTGGGAGCATCATTAGACATCCGACTACTCCAAGACGACTGGGAGCAGTGACAGACGTCTGGAGACAACCTTAGACGGCTATAAAGGGTTCAGACGTCTGAAAAAGATGCAGAAAGTAAGGTGAGATCCTGCGCTCGTTTAAGACATCTGAGACTCTTCCCAGACGTCTGATTTTGGTTAAGATGCGTGTTTTTAGGCCGATTCAGGATCCAAACAGAGTCGATTTTTCGCAAACCAAGTATCGTTGATTTTCTTTCAGAATTTTCTACGTGTTAGTATAGTGTCTATACTATTTTTGAGCTCGTTTGACATATTAGTTAACAATATATGTCTCCAGTCCATGGTGCACACGGGACCCGCGGAGACGTTGGGATCTACCGTTCAAACCCCCATACCACCCGTATACCCTGGTAGAGTGATCTTCTCTACTTCTGTTGTTTGAATTAGTAAAGTGCATATTAAATTAGAAATATCTATTTGAAACCTAGGTTATGAGATGAACCCTAGGACCAAAAATGTGAATGATTTATTTTCAGTGCATGAAATCTGAGAATGCATGTTGTTAAACTTTATACTGTGATAATTGGAATATTAAATGATAAGGTGAACGCTTATTCTGTAAATGATAATTGCTTATCCTGTAAATTCATGAGCTACTTGTTATATGAACAAGAAACTAGACTGCGAGACAGATACATGCCAAGTACTATGCATGAACCTTACGGGGAACTAGAAAAGGAATCATAGTACAGTAATATGGATATTCGATATATGATGGGACTCGTTGTCTACAGGCATGTTCGTTAGTTATTCAGACTTGGACATGGAAAGTGAGCTGGCCTTCGTGTACGTGGTATCGAGGAGAGCAATTGTCCCTTTAGTTGGGAAGTGAGCTGACCCTCATGTACCTGGTACCGAGGAGAACAACTGTCCCTTTAGTATAGGGGGGAGTTAACTGCCCCTTGGGTTGGGACTCGGGGGTTAAGATTAGTCACCCTATACCGACTCTTGTTAGGCCCATTGGGCAAACCGGAATAGTGGAGCGAGGGTACGTAGACTGTTGAGGGGTGAGGCCCCTGTTCTGTTCTGTGTTGTACGTTTGGGCGTACCCGCTAGAGGAAATGACTGATAGTGTGCCAGTGTGAAGTAGCTACCTGTGCGTTTATCGCACGTGCCGTAGTCACCGCTACGTCGCAACCGTGACCCTGGGGTGGTAGACTGAGTGTAGGACTACTACGGGGTACTCCCTCGGCCAGGAAAGCACCATGTGTACATCCTGCATCACGGAAAAACTGCAAACAAGATCATTCCCTTTAGGAACAAATGAATTAAGAAATGTTGTGGACCCTTACTAGAAACCGAATCAGAAATGCATAGCTGATTTAAACGAAAAATAACTAATAATACATAATTGGAAATTATAGGATTAGTTAGCTTTTTGTTTCCATTATGTTTAATTGCATATAAATAACATATACACTACTCTACTCAACGTTTGCTGGCTACAGATATATATAACTTGTTCAGGTCAGCGAGTTGAGTAGTCAACACCACCGGCTGCAGAGGGTGCTGGACCCAGTCGAGCCCATCAGTAGTTTGTTCTTTCCGTTTCAGGGACTATAGTTACTCTTAGTGAATACTTTGGTATATGTTGGAACTTGTTGTTTATGTCCTTTCTACATTGTTGTGATTGCATAGCTAGCAAACTTTATTTTCCGCCTGTAGAGTGTGGTTCTTTTTTAACTCTGTTCTACTTTCCGTTACTGCCATTCTCTTATTTGCTTAATTACTTTACATGTGTGGTTGTGGAAATATTTATCCTTGCATTTGGTTTGTTTCTCGTTAGACAACTAGGTCTTGGGGTTACTTGAGGCGAGCCGTTTCCGAGTTCCAGTAGGGAGCTGAGATTGGGTCGTAACACATACCAAAACCTCTAAGTCAGGAGTCCTAACTTGAAGTATCGGATGGCGATGGCATCGTTGGACTGCTTGCACTTAAAATACTAGGCCTTGAACCGGTCCAAGTAGGACTGGAAGATTCACTCTTCCGCTGTCGGATCTCCGACAGCCTTTCGGGGTTGTCTCTAACTTTTTGCTGTTCGACAAAATATTGGCAGAACTTGTCCGCTAATTCTTGAAAGCATGTAATATGTCCGGCCGACAGTTTATTGAACCACTCATGGGCCATGCCGGATAGATAGGACGGAAATACTCGGCAGAGTACTCCGTCAGAGCAGCCATGCACCAGCATCATTTGACGGTAACTCCCAACAAAGTTTTTGGGGTCCGCCATTCCGTCATATTGGGCCATGACGAGCTGCTTAAATTTCTCCGGTAAGGGGGTCGTCATCACCTCCTCAGTGAAAGGGTAGGTGGTGACGTAAGCCTGAGGGCGTATATCCCGCATTGTCCTAATGACCTGGCGGACGATCACAGGGATCGAGCCTTCGCTGCTGGTTGCTAGGGGTTGAGCCCCTGAGTGCTCCTTCGACGAAGGCAGGCGGGAAACTTTAGGCAGATCAAGAGAAGCCTCCCATTTCTGGTTACTAAGCTCTTGTTTTAACTTTTCAAGCTGTTCGCATAGGCGGGCATTTTCGTCCTCCACTATACGATGCCAACTTTGCTGCTCGTCTTCAAGGCTTGACTGGCGGGACTCCTCTGGAGGGATTTTGCTGAACTCCTGGATCTCTTTGATCTTCAGGAGTTTCTCAGCGACTGAAAGCTCTTCAGCTCGAAGAGCTGCTAGCTTAGCCTAATACTATTCCCCCATCACCTGTATTTTAAGGAGAGGGTCTCGCTCAGGATCCTCCAGTAGTCGACCGGGGACTCCTTGCTTCTCCTTGCTCAGCTCAACCGGCTGAAAGTGTTTCTTAGATACTAAGACACTGGACTCAGCCTAGGCAGACGATTTCTTAGGGTCAGCACGTGAGGAGTTGCGAGTTGTGGGGGCCATTGGAAGGACTCGAGAGCTTACAAACGCTATCAACTGATAATCGTTTCCCATAGATGGTACCAATTAATCAGACCTCGTAACTAATCAGAAGGTCTGACTTGACAATTCAAGCAATCACATAGAGACAGGAGGATTGATAACCCAGTTCCACCGTGAAAGGGTGCACGTCTGGGAGCAAAGCGATGCTCCCAAATATGCACTAGTAAGGAACAAGAATATAATCTCTCTTTTTCTCTCGAATTGCTTGAGAGAGGGCATCAAGGGCCTCTCTTAGCTATTTATAGTGCTGGGATTAGTCCTTTTGTGAGATCTTCTAACTGGACACGCCCGTTGCAAGGGTATGCATATTGTCAAGTTATTAATTGTTGTGGTCATGCCATCATTTATTGGTGGCATGGCCGCATTGGACTTTTTCCGCCGTCTTCTTGTTGGCATCGGATCCTTAGGCGGGCACATAGAGACAAGAGGATTGATAACCCAGTTCCACCATAAAAAAGGTGTATGTTTGAGGGGAGAGCGATGCTCCCAAATATGCACTAGTAAGGAACAAGAATATAATCTCTCTTTTTCTCTCGAATTGCCTGAGAGAGGGCCTCGAGGGCCTCTCTTAGCTATTTATAGTGCTGGGATTAATCCTTTTATGAGATCTTCTAACTGGATACACCTGTTACCAGGGTATGTATATTGTCAGGTTATTAATTGTAGCGGCCATGCCATCATTTATTGGTGGCATGGCCGCGTTGGACTTTTTCCGCCGTCTTCTTGTTGGCGTCGGATCCTTAGGTAGGTTGGGTCCTCCGAACCCGCTTGTATTCGGGCTTTTCCAAGTGTAAGCGAGTCAGATCCCCGGACCCGCCTGTTTTCAAGTCTTTCCAGGTGTAGGTGGGTTGGATCCCCAGACTCGCCTGTATCTGAGTCTTTCTGGGTAGAACCCCTCTTGTTGGGCTTTTCACGGAATTTTGAGTCCAATGGCACCTTTTGCCCCTCATCAGGATTCGAGTGATTCTCTTAGTTTATTTGACAAAGAAGATGATACAATTTACTAAGGCTAATCCTAAAAAGCATGTGTTTACACTTTGACCATCCATAAACTAATTGAAGCAAGCATGTCTATGGAGGGACTTGGGTTTAAACATCCTGACCGGTAAGTAGAGACATCTATAATAGATTATTAGGAGTTTCTTGCTTTCTATGCCCATTTCTATTTATTCAAAAGGCCATTGAAATGACTGAATGGAAGGATTCATTTGCAACCTCTTTGGAGATAAGAAATGAATGGTATCTTCTTCCTTATTTCAACTACTTCACAAAGTGGCAGTAGGTAGGCTAGGGAGTTTGGTAGAATGGTGCGGTTAGAGTTGAGGGTTTAGTCATTTGATGTTCACTTAGGGTTTTGTTTGCTTGAGGGATATCCTTGATCAAAGGGGTATCTAATGGAATATCCAAAGAATTGAAAGAGAATATCATTTCTTCCACCTCATTACAACAACACTATTTCATTACATCATATCAACACCAATATATATTAAAATATACATAATCTAACATAATGCATCCATTGGTATACATTCACCACATTAGATCAACCTATCTCACTTTCATATAATAATGTTAAAATATTATCCACTAACATCACATTCACAAACCTGTCAATTTCTCTCACTACTTATCACATTTCCCCAAACACCTACACAATTTTTTCCACTACCTATTCTATCTTGGGAAAACGTTGTTCGTCAAGCAAACACAGCCCAGAAAAAGTTCATTGTCATGGACCATGGCAGTACTAGGTACCGACATTATTTTTACTTAAAAAAAAAAAAGGATGGTAAACAATGATGTTGGTTGTTCAGTCCCTGAACTGTAAGATTTTTTTTTTCAGGAAGAAAACTGTAAAATGCTTGATCAACTGTTCAGATGAAGCACTTTGTGCAATTTGTAGTACCTTCTTGGATTTTACGTGGAAAGAAACACATATTGAAATCAACACAACATAGATTTATGCTTCAGTCTGCATTACTGGTTCAATTATTGTGATTGCATGCTTGTGTTAACCCAGCTCTATCACAACATAGCTATTGAAAGTCCATAACACGCCAATTAGAAACACTGAAAACAAAATGGAGAATGGTGGTACACCTAAAATATCTCACAACCATCCAAACCATCATCTTGGCCAGATTCAACACAGATCTGGCAGTTCAAGCATTTCCCTACAACCAATTGTTTGCAGCTTTAAACCACATATTTAGATATACAACAACGATGACGACGACGACGACGACAACCAAGTCTTCTCCATGCTAAGTGGGGTTGGCCATGCCTCCACTTAGATCCATACTCTGAACAATTTCTAGGCTCAAATTGAAGTAACTAAGGTCATACTTAATAATTTTCTTCCAGCACTTCTTTTCCCTTCTTCATTCCCTCCTAACGGGTTCAACCCCCAGCTCCTTATATCTCGTGACTGAAGCATTTAGTGGCTTTCTGTACAAATGTCTAAACCACCTTAGATGTACCTTTCTCATTTATGTAGCTGCCCCCACTCAACGTGGGAGATAGCTTGGTTGTTGTACATATTTAGATATCTTAGAGGAAATACCATTGATGAGTAGAGTTACAGCAGTGATTGTTTTCCAAAATGACAACTAAGCTGCATCCCTGCTTGGTCTGCTCTGATCAGCCAAAGATGCTGAAAATAGACAATATGTGACAAGTACCATGTCTACTTGGAGGGACCTCCTCCTGCAACCTCATTGCTTCCAAAAGGTTCTTGTCTGTTCAAGCACCTAAGCTGAATACCAGGCACTTGCTTCTGCAGTTTGTGAAGTTGCTGGATACAAACTGCTATAAATTATAATAACAATGTGCTTATGCTAATAGTAACGAATCCTGTCTCCCATGACAGTTTTAACCTTATCCTAATAAGCACCATTCCATTTGCAAAGAGGTTCCAGTAGGGAAAATTCATATAAATAACTTATCTTCCACCAAATAGATGGTCGACATACATACTAAAGGACTTTATCAAGCAGGCAATAAAACATGCAAAGTTCAAGCTGTGATGTGTTCCTCACTGTGCTCAATTGGAGTTTTCATAGGTATTCTTAGTTACTGTTATTACATGAGTGCGTTTGTGCACAAACTGTGATTTGTCCGACCATTCAATTCATAAATGCAACTATCCTACCCTTCAATATATAGATGCAACTCTCACTAGTAAATCGGCAACGGATAAACTCTAGGCAGGTAGGGTGAATGGTGAATCTGCAATTGCATACTATATCAGAAATCCCACTTCCCATGTGTGATTGTCTCTCATGAATTGTCTAGCGGCCATTTGGCATGGACAGCTTATCAAAATGACAACTTAGCTTTGGACAATATTAACATAAAATGGCCCCTCATTATTAATTGTGCCATACTCAACCAAATTGTCGCATACTTGCCTAACCAAAAGTCCCAAAGGCAATTCCTTTGTCCATGAAAATCCAAACTGAAACTTCATTATTAGATAAAAAAAAGGCTAACAAGAAGTTCAACTGTGTCAATGAAAATGTAGGGTTTGCAGTCTACTAATCTCTTCTGCGTTTTTGGAGGAGAAAAAACAACTTGTCAATCAACTTAGATCACACACATGTTGACAAGTAAATTCAGCATGGAATTTCAAGCTATTTTAAAGGACACGGCCCTATGCACCATCCAACGCAACCATTAATTCATAGATGATTACCATAACAGGGGTGAGAATTTCCACCCCAGCCCCTCCAGTCCTAGTATGGCAACTGAATTGCACGTTGGAGCGTGCACGAATGTTGTGGTGGGTGGATAGGGAAATTGGAATTGTTTTCTATACATTAACAATCACACAGGCTACTCAAAAAAGTAACAGGTGCAAAAATTGTCAACTAACGGGATATCAACTGGGCAACTCAGCATGAGGAAAAAATAAATTAGACTATAGGCTGGTTCAACTTACATAGAAAGACATCTACGGTGTATGCTAAGAGAATCTCCCATGTATCAAGTATCTGGTAAAACTTGAGTATTGCAGAATTGAGCTTGAAATGGTAATTCTTGAGCAAGCGATTCCCTCTCAGCTATCAAGAGTGACAACCTGTTCCACTTTCTGGGGGAAGAAAGACCGTATCTATATCTTGCCTTATTTCTAGACTCATAATTTTCTACATATCAGTTATGCAGCATTCCAATCCAAGTTTGCAACTGACTGCAGCCTCATTCTGAAAAGGACATCATTGATTGTCAAGGAAAGCTAAGACCAATTCTGAGAGAGGAGTTGATATTATTAACAAAAGATGCACGAAACAAGACCTGCTACCTGTCTACTAAGGCCCTTCTTTGAATAATTAAAATCATATAGAAGGGCCAAAACAGCACCCACCAATAAAAAGCATGAGCAGAGTGAAATCCAACTGTGAGACATATCTTCTGGCATTTGATATATTCAGCAGCTTCAACACGTAATAGCACCTAAAACTAATTCCTGGAAAATGAAATAACTATCATCACTACAATCATGTAATTAGAAACTTCAGTATAGAACAAAATATACAAACCATCATTTGAAAAAAAGAAAAAAGAAAAAAATGCCAGCTATCTTCTCTGCTAATGAATTTAGTATCTAAATCAAGGCAAGGGCTATAGTAAAACACTTAGAAAATCAGCATCATCTAGAAGCAAACGGATGCAAGACAAGCAAAACAAACAATACAGATAAAGACTAAAAGGAAATAGAAGAGAGAGACTGGCAGAGTGCAGCACTCTAGTTCTGGGGTTCATCTGGTGAACAGAAAGCAAACACAGGTTAGAAATGGAAGTATGAAGGCCCATTGAAGGTGGCCTTGCAATTAGGGTAGAATTTATTATTATGAAGACCAGTACAATGAAGATGGTTTAGATATACATATATCCATCATGATATTTTTCATGAAGAAAAGGTATGTGCAATCTAGATAAGAATGATACTGCAAAAGGACCTAGAGTGGAAGAACACGCAAAGAGCTTGGTGAAAATCAAAAGGCACACAACATGGAAACCAGAATGAATGTAATAATAGTACTCTTCAAGAAAAATAAGAAACACAATAGATTTTGGTTTGCCAATTGGTTAACTGAAGGTTCTCTTCCAGATATTGAAGTTTTTAAGTATAGGACCACAGATTCGGAGTTTGTTGATGTTCTAAAGTTAGTGAAATGGTAGAAAAGAAGCTTAGGGATTTCAAAAGACCTGTCGGAATACAGTTAAAGATTCCAATAGAGGCATTTCTTCAGATCAATCATCACACGAAAAGAAGTTAAGCGAAAAAATAATGAAGATGTCTCCAAAAAAAGTAAAAACCACTTTGACTATACTGACAGAGTTCTATAATATCAGTTGACAATATATATGGGACCCAGACATACTCTCTTTTTTTCTTTGAGAGAGAGGCCTAGATGTACACATTGCGGAGAACCCTCTGTCTATCATGACATTCTGGTGCAAAGTTTTCACAGATGGCTATCATCTGCCATCTAGAGTCAACAGTGAACAAGTATCCTAATATAGAGGATACACAGATGGTGTATCTTTTGGGCCCTTTTTTTGTTTGCTTTCGTTCAAGGAGAGGCAATCCAAACAATCTGGACAAAAACCCTGGTAGAGGAGATGTATATGGGAGAAAACAAATGGGGAAGAACCTAGCATCACCCTGCCCATATAAGGTGAAAAGGGGCCCTCCTGAACAGGTGACAAAGGCCAAACAAGCTATCAAGAACAATCGGATTAGCTTGTTGAAGCCTAGTGAACATTGAGTGCAGGAAGAAAAAGGATAAGCACAACTACTACTCAACATCTATCATCCGAAACTCCAGTGCAAACACACTTGTCCAAAAGGCATCAGTTGGCAAGCAATGAACAACAAAATGAAGTTGGATGAGTTTGGCAGCTATGTGAAGAGGCATGAATCTTGTGCTCCTCAAAACAGAAGCTCACTGAAGGATTCCAAGAGTAGCTTTATTCAAGATGGATGAATGGCAAATACTGAGCAAGCACCAACCTTTGTAATACCACACAGATCCAGGCAATCAATCATGGTAGTACAGCTTGTCAATCCCTACAACACATACACACTGAGCAAAAACAGATACAAGTCAAATCAAAACAGGCCCAATCTGAAGCTAATCCATATTAGGGAGTCTTGAAGATCCAAGGGAGGCTTGACAGGATCCCCCTTGACATGGCCGAACCCAACCAGTCAAGACTTGGTTCCAACAGAACCAACCAGAAGCGGGAACGTTCAAGCAGATACCAGGTCATCCAGCCCGAGGACAAGGATCTCTGACTGCACAATCTACTTTTGAGTACTTAGTACGCAACAGAATTCATTTACTGGAGAAATTTTCCATGACAAGATCTTTTTCTCCCTGGATTTTTTTTTGTTTGTTTTTTGAAAAGATTTTCTCCCTTGAAATGTGGTAAATTGTTAATATACATGTCAAGAACGCATCTTACTTTGAGAATTAAAGGGCTCTGTTTAGCAAGATGCCAAGAACAAATAAAGAGCACCGCCTCACCAAAAGGAACTGCAAAAAGTTCAAATGCCCAGGATTTCCGTACATCCAACAATAAGTGTGAACCATAGAAATCCGGCAATGTTTACTAGGAAAAGGAATGATCTCTTCCTCATTACAAGGTATTGAAGCTAGGAGAAAGCTTCCTCAGATTACTTTTCAAGGAGGATGTTTTCTAATATATGAAGTGGCAAAAGGGGACTTGTATCCTTAAGAAGGCCGTGAACTATGACACTCCAGGTGGTCACATTTGGAGAAATATTCTCACGGAACATCTTTTCCAGATAGCCTACAGCTTCAGATATTTTCTGCTGATGAAAAAGACCATGCATTATTGGGGTATACGTAAATACATCTGGGTAACAGTAATTCATTGCCATTTTGCCCAAGAGCTGTGTAGCACTTTCGATGTCACCTTCCTTGCAGTAAGCACTGATTATAGTGTTACATGTTATCGTATCTGGTTTAATTCCTCCCACAAGCATTTTTCCAACTTGCATCAAAGCTTCATTGATCAGGCCAATTTGACAGAAACCATGGATAATAGTGTTATAAGACACTAAATCAAGTTCAATTCGACTGTCCAACATTTTATTCACAAGTTTTAAGGCTTCTTGGAAGTGTCCTTCATTGAATAACCCATAGAGCAGTTCATTGTAGGTAGTGACATTTGGCAAGCACCCCTGTATCTTCATGTCATTTAATACTTCCATTGCCCACACCACTCTTTTGTTCTCACATAGACCCTGAATAAGAGTATTGAATGTGATCACATTTGGATGGAAGCCCTCTTCCCACATTTTCTGTATCAGATCCCGTGCATCATCAAACATGGATTTCCTACAAAAGGCGTCCACCATGCAGGTGCAAACAACAACATTAGGTTTACAACCACTGGCTATCATCTTGTTCCACATATCAATAGCACTGTCCAAGTCTCCTAACTTACAAAAGCCATTGATTAGTGTGCTGTATGTAAC
The DNA here is from genome assembly GCA_037157565.1 of Thalassia testudinum. Classification (NCBI taxonomy): domain Eukaryota; kingdom Viridiplantae; phylum Streptophyta; class Magnoliopsida; order Alismatales; family Hydrocharitaceae; genus Thalassia; species Thalassia testudinum. The sequence goes on from JAZHRO010000037.1 coordinate 4,103,259, forward strand.
TTGATTGGGGGGACAGTCATTCATCTCCATTGTTCTAAGAACAGACACAGCTTTTGGCATGTTACCATCGCTTGAAAGACCGTGAATGAGTACATTATGGGCAACAGTGTTCGGCTTGCAACCGTCTTCAAGCATCTTCTGCCAAATTAGCAGTGCATCATGCACATTCCCTTCCTCAAAGCATCCATTTACCAAAGCCACGAAAGTGAAAATATTAGGTCTGCAACCTTTCATGAGCATCTGAGACAGAAGGGCCAAAGACAACTCAAAACTCCCTTTGCTGCAAAGTGCATTAATTATTGTTGTGTAGGTAACCACATTGGGCCATATTCCTCGATCCAGCATTTCCTTCACCAAAGATAACGCATCCTTTAATTTAGATTCCCCACATACACCATTTATTAATGCATTGTAGGAGGCAACGCAAGCAGGGAAATTCACGGTGAGATCTCTAGCTTCCTCTAACTTTCCTGCCCTACAAAGAGAAGATACTATGGTTGAGTAGCTCACATCATCAGGTGTGCAGCCCTTGTTGGACATCTCCAGCAGAAGCTTGTGAGCAGCATCTATTCGATCATTCTTGCACAACGCCTTGAGAAGAATGTTGTACGTGTAGACATTCGGTTGCATTCCATCCTTCTTCATGTTATCGTAAATCGGTCTGATCACATCAAACTTGTTCTCCTTAAGAAGTGCGTCAAGAAGATGGTTGTATGTCTTCACACTTGGCCTACATCCAAAGTCCCGCATGCGATAGAACGACTTAAGTGCCTGTCCAGAAGATTGGAGCTGAGAATACGACTTGATGATAGTACTGAAAACATCCTCGGAGCAAGTGACGCCATCTAACTTCATTTGTTGCAAAAGGTACTGCACTCCATCCATCCGAAGCTCCTGCCCAAGCCTGTGGATCATTGTCTGATAGGTGAGGGATGTGTGCTTAAATGCTTTCGTATCAGAAACCGACTTGAAAAATTCAAGTGCGAGTGAAGTACTGCGTTCACGCTTCAGCCTTTTGAGCACTTCAGATTCACTCAGACACGGGGCTTTGGGGTTCAATTGACCATCACAGTTTGTAGTGGAGTTGACAATAATCGGTATTTGCGGCTTCCTAACTTTGAACAATAACAAGCGCCCCTCCTTCAAATGCATGATCAGTAACCACAACAAGCCGGCAAGCTACTTGCAACAAACCCTCTGATCTTACATGCACACTTCAATTATGCCAGAATACTTATCTACCCGTTTCGAGTCAAACTAATGAATAATTTGGCGTTCTGCCTAACCACCTAAAGGGATGCAGCTGCATGAATCGCGTTCGTGGCCATGGGAAGATCGCAATATCTTGACATCCAAAGGAGAGAACAAGAAGAAGCACTGTCAGGTCTGTGACCAGTTGCTTAATAAAATAATACAGTTACGCAGATTCCTCGACATCGTAGAAAACTATAATGACCTGCTTGTTCAAGCTCTTATCTGTTAAATTTTACCTTGCACAATACATCCAATTCATCTGCGACAACAGAGTCACAATAAAATCAGGGTAAAAAGACCCACCTGAAACAGCTATCATAAATTGGGTATTATAATTAGGAGAATGTACGTATTTTCCTACCAAAAAAAGAAGACAAAAGTAGGACGGTGAAATTTTTGTCGATGAAACAAAACAGAAAAGTGAAAGAGGTGATAAAATTTTGTGTGGTATCTCTAATAATCGATGTTGGTCACGAATAGTGTAGTCCACAAGTAATGCCCAAAAGAAGCAGCGATGTATTTGGGCAATCGATTGCTGTTTGCTTAATTTTAAAAAGGAGAGCAAAAAAACAAAAAGGAAGGCCGACTCTTGGGACTAAGACCGACGGACAGAATTAGGAAGCTTTACACAATGGATTCAAAGAGGTGGGTTTACATGGATAGGGAAGGAAAGACCCCATCTTTTACCAAAGTTACGGGAGGCGGCGATCGGAGACAGCAACGGCGGCGAGATGGGAATAGGGAGGGAGCGGCGGAGGTGTTGATGGTGGGTTTCTGTGGTGGAGAGGAGGGGCTCGAAGAAGAAGAAAGAGAGGGACAGAACAGTGGGAAATTGATGCACTTCGGTGCGAGATCCAAGTAACGGGTTAACCGACGTCTACCAGAGGGCTGCGATGCAAAGTTTCGGAAAATTAGACCCAAATCTGACTTAATTTGATCCGAAAACAATGGATAAAATCTGATTTGAAGTCGATTGATTTTAGATATGGGTTATATCTGAAAAATTTGATTGGATTTCGAAACAATTGAGCATGGATCTATATTTAGCTACCTAAGTCAAATATCTAAATAAAATCTTAATTTATCCAAGGTATATAAGTGTCACTTTAAGTTTGTCATTCTCACAACTGTTGTTACTAGAATACTACGATCATTTATTTTGATAATAACAAAATACGTGTTATTTAACATTTACTTTTGAGTCCTAATTTTCATGTTAAATTGCAAATAGAGACAGGTATTTAGAAGAAGTTCAAGCTTGCATCCATGGTGAATTGGAGGAGCTTGACAGAGACGAAAGAACTTGGCGAGGAGCGAAAGCTTGAAGAAGGAAGGAGATGAAGAATATGATAAATTTCCTTTCTATTGTACTATATATTTTGTTTCTTTTGTTGCTCTTTATTTTTTAGATCTTATGTTAAAGAGCCTCAAAGAACCCTTAAAGTAGTCCTAAGAACACCTACACTACCCTAGAATACTTAAGTTTTCTGTAGAGAACTTAGAAAACCAAAATAAGGTTCAGACAACTTTATCAGACGTTCAATCTGGAAATCAGACGTCTGATAGTGACTTTTAAGACGTCTGACTGTTTGATCAGACATCCAAAACATTTAAGTTGGACTTAATAGGTTCTATCTGTTAGAATTCGTCGTCCAGACCTTAGTCCAGACGTCTGATGCTTTTGCCAGACGTCAAATTAGTAGGACGTGGCTGTTTACATAAATGTTGAGGGAAATGACCGTTATCCTTATATCATACGTCTGTAAAGGACCCTAAACGTCTGATATGTAACCGTTTTGCCTCGACTGACCCAAAATCTCCTTTGAGAGATTTCTAGCTATTGTACTCTCTTGGAAATCTATACTCGTTGTTAACTTAGTTTCTAGACATCCAGATCCTGAGCTAGACGACCGATCTGTCGTTTGATCACTTAGACCTAGAATCCTATCTAGGTCTGGAAAAAAACAAAAAGGATTCCCATCTAGAATTAAACGTCTGACCTTATGTCAAGACGTCTTAAAAGACTTGTTTTGACGTCCGCTCTGATTCAACATCGTCCAAGAAGATCAACCTACCTAGATCAAACGACTAACTCTAAAATCAGACGACAACCCAGATGTTTGACCATAAGTCAAGAAGTCTGATAACCCTATCAGAGTCGTGATCGATCCTGATTCCGACTTGATTTGCCTTGGATTTGCACCCAACGGCTATGGAAGCTTTCCAAGGCCTTCCAAAGCCTTCCTAGTCCCTCTATAAATAGAGGAAGATCCCTTGGCTTGCAACACACACCAAGATACACCAAGACACGCTTAGCAACACACTTTTCACATCTTTTGTGTCCAAGAGAAGTAGTAGAAGCTCTAGCTCTCCAAGCATTTATTCCATATCTAGAGAGCTTTAGTCCTGTTGCGCACCCACTCTTCTTCCGCGTTACGAGAGCAACAAAGCACTATCACGTGGTTCACGCACCTATGTCATTAAGCCGACGCACTTTCACCAAAGGGAAGTTTCCTAATTCTTATAGAAGCTAGGTTTAAATATTTGTGGCTTTATAGGATTGTTATACATTTTATTGTCTTTGGTTGGGTATTCGCTTTACGAATTCCCGTCTCCTTCGCGAGATAAAATCCTTCTTGTGAAGAAAAAAGGTTTTGAGGTACACTACCTTCGGTCTAAGTAGTGTTGTTGTAATTGAGGTTCAGTCACCCTCATTCAAGTAACTTAGTTTAGTGGATTTAATTGACTAGATCGATCGGAAAATCATAACTCGAAAGGTTAGGTGGTGGTTTTCACCTGGTTTGGGTTTCCACCTAAAAATACTTGTGTAATTGTGTAATTGCTTATTTTTGTGAGATTGTCTATTTTAATTCTGCATTTTATATTACGTCACGCATATCTCACCCCCTCCAAGTAGGAAATCACACCAACCTGATCTTCCCCATGATTTCTTTCATGATTTGGAAGGTTAAGAGTATTTATGAAGGTTCCATTGAATATATATTTTGGGAATGGGAATCTTTTCCTTGAAATATACTTGTATTATCTTTCTTTGTATTGTTTATTTTTTATTTTTTCTTTTTATATATTTCCCTTGAAGAGTTACTTTTGTAATAGTTTGAATAGGGATCAGAAAAATTGAAGTAGCCTGAGCGCTTATATTTTGGAGTTGTTAAAAATAAATAATTAATTAATCATGTTATATATTTTTTTCTTCTTTGACTCTAATTTAAGAATGATTTAATTGTAAGATCAATTTATGAATAAATAAATGGATACCTTATTGATAGATGGGTATAGGTATGGATTTATATTTTTATATCCGATGAATAAATGAATACGATATCGATATGAATTTTCTAAATGAGTGCGAATATGGATTTAGTTAAACCCAACCTGAATCCAACCTATTTGCATTCCTAACTGTAAGGGATAATTCGAGGTACATGAGAGGTTTACTCAGTTCCCATTCTAATAACCTTCTATTACAGGTTAACCTCCTGTCAAGGAAACACCTACACTGATTAACTCCCCAACCAGGTGTAAACATAAATGAAGGTTAACCCATATTTTAAAGTTGCAAATTCTAAGTTAGCTAACCTATGACATAAGCTAACCCTTAGGTCTCGTTTGGCTAAGAGATAACTCAAGGGTTATCCCCCACTTAGAGGATTACAAAAGAAAGTTAAAAGAATTATTTTAGAAATCAAAAAATACAACTCATTTTACAGTACGAATCAACATCTACATTAAACTATCCGACTACATCACATCAACATCACTATATAATAAAATATATTCACTTCAACGTAATATACACATTAAAATATATTTATTATATCACATCAACTCATTCATACCTATATCATAATATTAAAATTATCAACCAACATCACATCACACTACCAATCATTTTAACCTACTACTTATTTTTATACCATAATCAAATACACCACAACTTATCTCTACAGTATTTTATCCTAATATAACTCTTACCCTTGTATCCAATGCAACCTCAAGATAAGAGATATAATAATGAGTTTAGATATTGTAATTCACAAAATAAAATTATCCATTGTGGTCCATTTTGTACAAGAAAGAAAAGATTCTAAACATAATTAAAAAAAAAAAGTAACATGCAAATGATACCTTTCCCTTGTTACGCTATTTTTTTTCCTTTTGGAAATAGCATGATCTATTCGCATGTCATTTATATTCGTCTCATAGGGGTTTTTTTTTTTTTTTTTTGGCTTTGGGGAGCGGGGGTGGGTTTAAAAAAGTTGCCCAACGTCTACCATTTCACTGGATCCCTGTAGGATAATTACAAATAAATCAAAATCGGTGCTAAATGGCCCTCATAGTTAAGTAACTTATGTCTCATGACTAACCTTTAATAGCTTTAATATAGAATTTATAACACACTAAATCAAGGCATGAACATTATAAATTTATAAAATTATAAGGGAGTAGATGGGTTGACAAATGATTATGTACACAAGTGTTCTTGGATTACTAGAGAAATTACAATAATAAAAATCATGAGTTTTAGGAGTCTTCAATAATTTCCAGTGTTACCTTTTTGTTCTCCTTGAGTCATTTTCTCAAAACTCTCCACCTAAATAATCCTCTCACTTGTCCAAAGTCTTACTTTTGCAATTTCTTATTAGATCGTCGAACATGGTTAAATTCATAGCTCTATGTTAAGTTACTTACATCCTCTTGCATCATATTTGATTACATCACAATTTTGTAGAATTCTAATCAAAGCCTATTTGGTTGGGTCCTATTTGGGATTGAGAATATGAATAGATCCATTTAATAAAGTAATCGTACAAAAAAATATGAAAATTGGTTATCCAATTCCACCTAAATTGGTTACCCATTTTCGCTTCTATCCACCGAATTGGTCTGTCATCTCTCATTTTCCTATCTATTATCAAGATTCTTTTTTTAGATGCCTTTCATGTGCCTCTTCTTATGAGTGGATTTGATGTATGTAATACAATCAACTTGTCATTTTTTCTCTATTTTAGATGGATGACCATAAAATGAAATCATATGTGCCTTTGCTTGGCTGAGAAAATTAATAATGGAATGTTTTGGATACATTCAATTTTTCATGTTGTCATCTCTTAAGAGGAGGACCTTTTGGGTTGGAAATCATGTAAAAGCTACCACTTCTGCGATAATTTTCATCGACAAAGATTCCAATGTCCACCAAGATGAAGCAGCAACTAGATTAACTCTCAACATCTATAATGAGCATGTAAGGTATTCACTTGATTCACCCCAAAAAGATCATTATAAAATGTGGCAATGATTGATGATTACTTGGAAGAGTGAACATGAGGCTAATAAGCATGAATAAAGATCCTAAGCAAGACCAAAAATACAAAAGGAACTCGTCTTCAACTTACTAGTTGTTGGGGTCTATTAGTTGAGGTGATATACAAATTGTGACCTCATTTTTTGCCAGAGTTGTATAAAAGAGGTTCCTAGGTTGCACAAAGAGTGTCCTACATGTAGGGAATCTATTAATATGTGTTGAATAATGTTGCATACATTGATGGCACTTATTTTTATTATTTGGTCTTTAATAAAGGTGGGCTCTTATATTACCATGCTCTTCAAAAATAAGAAAAGATGAAAGAAAAATTTATTAATTAAAATAAGGTAAATATTGGTGAACAGGCCAGCCAACTCAAACCTAACCTATAATGGATTGAGCTTGGTCTGAGCATTCTAATCTATGGATGGGTTGGACTTAACCTAAGCAAAGGTATTATTTAAGGTTGGCCTGACTCATGATCCGGCTCGACTTGACCTATAATGGGTTGGGCTTGGTCCAAGCATTCTAATCCATGGACATGTTGAACCTAACTTGGGCTTGGTTTGTTTTGAGAGATTGATTTTTTTTTTTAAAAAAAGGGGGATATTTCATTAACAAAAGAAAGTACCCGATACAAAGGATGCATCATAAATGGGAAGGGAGAGAGAAGAAAAGCCTAATGCCTTTGAAAGAGGGAGGTTACGCCCGTAACAATGGGGGAAGGCCAAAACTCAGAAGACATCAAGACAAGAAATAAAAGGATCAAGAAAAAGAAATGTTTCCCAAGAACAGGAACTGGATGACCTCCCAAAGGAAGGCGACCCCATGCTCATAAATACGGCAAGCACCAACGAGATAACACTCGAAGATTGCACTAAATGAGAAAATCAAAATATATGGACCCAAAGGTTGAATTTGACCTCTGTCTCACGTCAAAAACTCGACCATAGAAGCACGAGTTCACACGTGGTCTCCAACAAAACAACCACACCAAAAAGGGAAAAAGAATAGAATCATCCAACAACAAACAATCAACCGGAGTGTTGCACGACTTGCACGCAAAATGAGACAAACAACATCACACATCGGCAACCGACCAAACCAAGGCCATGCGAACACTGGACCCGTCCCTACTCCACCGCATGCCACCGCATCATCCCCACCACAACACACCATTGCACTCGCCATTGCGCACGACACCTCGCACATAGCTGACGAAGAGAAACCACGTTCGGTGTAGCAACGAACGAAGAGGCACCGCACGTAGCACCAGTGTCGTCGGAGAGGACAACCCTCGCTTGCACCAGCCAACCTGCTACTGCTACCGCTGTCACCACACCCTCACTAGCCACAACACACCATGCATGTCACTCTCGAAGTTGAAGGAAGATTTTGGAGCAACGAAAATGAGAGCCAACAAGGGGGTTCCGATCAACTCCGATCGGTCAATCGAAACCTCGTACGAATGCATAGATTCTTTTCGCGAGAGGAAAGTGGAGAGAAAAGATTTCATAGGATTCAACTCATTTCCCTTTCATTATCACATAGATGTTTTTCACATATGTTCATTTCAAAGAGATTAATTTTAAGAAATTAATTCTGGAAATGATAAGATCACGAAGATTTTATATTTAAAAAATATATAAATCAAATCATAATATATTTCGTACCGAGGACTCTATTTCTAAATTATTATAATCCAAAGTTAAAACACGAGAGTATTACACAAACGCTCAATTCCTGCGAATGATAAACGTTGGCCCAACTCATGATTCAACTGGAACTCAAAGGATAAAGAGGAGGGTTTGAGCTAACCCGTTCCCTAATCCGATCGAATCCTAGCCCCCGGTTCAGAGATCACCCCCTTCCCTCTCTTCGAGATCGATCCCCTCCCTGGCCGCGACTCCCCAGGTTTTCTCTCTCTCTTTGATTGAATTGCACTTCTTAATCGATAGGATCTGGAAATATGGGATCATCAGCTCGAAAAAGCTACCGACTTTTACATGTTTGGTGACTTTATCCATCCCTATTCCTCGTTAGGTCCTTTCTAATCTTTGCCTCGCTCGTGTTTCAAGGCCATGTCCGAAGTCAATGCCGACGTTATTCTTGGGAGGAAGAGGCGTCTGCCATCGTGGATATCTGGAGGAGCAGCAGCAGAAGCTGTCACCGCGAATGCGACGTCTGAGGCGATCGATGCGGCGGATGAGCAGTTGCAGCCAACAGGAGCTCCAAGCTCCAAGAAGGTAAGAGGTGAGGGGATCCTTTCGGGAAAGGAGGCAGCTTTGGAGTTAGAAACAAAAAGAAGAAACAGGAAGCGCAGTGTAATAGATGGAGGCCTAAGCGCTTCGTGTCTTAGTTCTCAACAGACTAAGCTGCGAAGGAGAGAACCGAGGAGTAACGATGGTGGGAGAAGAGGAAAAAGGAGAACCATTCCAGCGGAGGAGACCGATGAGACTCGATATGTTCAGGAGAGGCACAACGTCGACCAAGTGGATGGAAGTGATGGCGAGGTGATGGCTTTGACTGTGGAAGATTTAATAAGCCTCGCGCAGGAGGTATAGATAATTTTATGTTTCTTATCATTGGAGTCGATTTTGAGAGAAAAAAAAGACGATTATTGCTGCTTGATAATCATCTAGAATATTATTTAATTAAAAAGAAGGAACGAACTTACGAATTGATCAGCCATAATTCAGAATGACAACACGTCTTACTTGCAACATTTTCAACCCACGCTTGCTCCCTCTTAAAAAGTGGAGTCGTCATGCTGCAACCAAATCGATCAAATGGCATACAAGAATGACAGGTGGTTATTTCAAGTAGGCAGGACTCAAAGGGCAGATTAGATTAACTTTCCTTTTTGTTTTTCATGGTAAGCTACGAATCAACAACAACCAACAACAACAACTAAGTCTTCTCCCACACTAAGTGGGGTCGGTTATATGGATTCTTTGCCTTTACTTAGGTCTATTTTGAGCTATTTCTGGACTTAAATTGAAGTAATTGAGGTTATTGTTAATAATTTCCTTCCAACACTTCTTTGGTCTTCCTTGCCTCCTCTTAATGGATTCAACCCCCAACTCCTTGTATATCTTGACCAAGACATTTAGTGGTCTTCTTTGCAAATGTTCAAACCACGTTAGACATGTCTCGCTCATTTTATTCTCGATCGGTACTACTCTAATGTTTTCTCGAACAATCTCATTCGAATAAGCTGTGAATCAAAATGAAGGAAAACAAAAATCAATATACACAGACAGAAAAAACATATATGTAGCAAGCAGCAAACGAAATTCTATACACTGAAAGTTGGTAATTGATCCACATCAAAAGCAGCTCCCTTCCCTCAATTTGCTTACATTTTCTGAAACCTTTTGTTCCTACTGATTTCAGCCTGCAAGACTAACATTGGCAGCATCTCCTACGTCTAAACTGACTCCGCATGTTGCTGAGCATGTCTAAATTGTTGTTTCTTAATCATTTCTAATCACAGTGATTTCCTCAGTTGTAATTGCTGCAGCGACAAATTAATTGAATCCTTTGAATAAGTTAAAATCACTAGCATCCTTGGTCACTCCATATTGTTTTCAGCAATATCCTTCAGCAACCTCTGCTATTTGCCAACATCAAAAACACCTTTTCCTGCCGCAAAAAAAATCCATATCATTCCAATGGCCAGAAACTTTAACATTATCTTTTCAATCTTATTTCTATAATTAAATTTTCTTCAACATCCTCAATATGCATCTACAATATTGATACGCTCTATGGTAGTATCTTGTCAAAAAAAAAAAAGGTCTTTAATGGCAGCTCCACTTTAACAGCAATCTTTTGTGTGCATATCCAAACTGGATATGCAGCTTGCCAAGGTATTACCAGACTTATCAACCAAATGTTTTTGATTTTTTTTTCTCAAATTTAGCAACTTTTGAGCACTGCTAGCAGCTATATCATCTTCAATATTTGAACTTGATCAGTTGAAGTTAGTAATTATTGTCCTAAAAAAAACAGAAGTTAGTAATTATTCTTCTTTAAACAATCAACCATGAAATGAACTCTGAGTTCACATTTTCAAAGAGAAGAGGGATTTCTCAAGACATATTGTCCGACATATCAGACTTATCCCCCTTAATCAATCTCTTTACTTTTCATAATATCCCCATTATGTTAAGCATAATTGGCTCAGCTGTAAAGTAATGCAGCAAGAAAGCAGCAGCACCAAGAAGATATAAAACTAAAAATGCAAATGGAAATACAGAAGGGGACTTATCTTTCATGTTCATATTATTTCCAAAAAATCTTTCACGTGAAAGTTGGATATGCACACTTCTCAATCATCCAAGGCACAAGCCAAATTTTCCACTCTTGTCATCTTCAACAGAGATAAATCTTCCCATCAAGCATTTTCAGCCAGAAATAATGCAGCAAAAGGAGAGCAGTACCAGGGAAAAAGAATAAATTGTAGCTAAAAACACATAAGTGGGAAGAACTGCTGTGCACACATCAAGAATGATGTGTGCATGTGCACTCCCTGATTTAATTGCCAACAGTTTTGCTCAGACATACTCTCCTCACTATAAAAGATCCCTCTTTTCTCTCAGCAAAACAATCAAAGAACCCTTATTCATTCTTCCTAGCAGCAATTTAATCTCCAACAACAGTAAGCTCCACAAAACCAGTCTGAAACCAGCCCCAACGTCTTAACTTTTGTCAATGGTCTCTTTGACCTTCTTGGCCGAATGAAGAGGGTTGCAAGTATCCTCTAACAGGCCTTTCTTTGCTTCCCAAAGCTCTTCGTACTGATATGTGGTTTTTATATAGTTCAGACCTGTATTTCAATGTATTGAGCCTTTCTTTTTATCACTGTTTTGATGATTTAAATTCTGTTGAGGACTTAGATTTGCCATCATCAAAATTAGTGATAAGATTGCTCTCTCCGTGAGAGCTCTCTTCCAATTCATTCAAATTGCAACGTTCATTTAGTTGGCGAGCACCATGAGAATTCTCAGACATCTTATTTGTCTCCTCTTCCCCCTGACCCTGAGTATTTGAATAAACTTCCTTGGCTGCATCATCCTCCATAGCTATGTTGACTTCTTTCTCCTCTTTTTTGTTTTCAAAATTATTTAAGATGTCGGATCTGTTATTATAGCCATAGACTTCTAAACCCTTTTGTCGTGTCTGTCAGTCATGGCTTCCATTTAATGATAGCTTGCTACCTAGCTTGCATTGCCTCTTCTTTTTCATTTTCTTATCTCAAATTATATGCTGGAATGCTGTTTCAAATCTCTATCGATATTCTGCTCTTTGTTTGTAAATATCAATTCTGCCCCCTGCATGGTTATAGGACTGCCCCTGGTCAATAGCATCTGAACACCCCATGGTACCACTCATCTGCTGTGTATTCATTTGCTTTTGTACCCATTTGTCCCTTCCACAAAATCAACTTTGGCATCACCAATGTCACTATGAACATTGTGATCAACCATCTTTTCTTTCCCTCTCCTCCCTTTATTATAATCATGCTTTGAATCTGCCGTTGAAACTGATTAAATATTTCCCCTTGAACATACATTTGACGTAACACTAGGCATTACACAACCAGACTAATATCAGTCAGTTGTTACTAGGAGGAGGTCTAATTTGATTGATATTTTGAAGGTTGGGGATGCTTTACTTGACTAGAGAGATAAGATTTGCTTAGCATTCTAGGATCGCTTTCAAGATTTCACTAGGAGACAGCCTATTGGGGTGTGGTGGTTGGGGAGGTTGGATATGTCAGTTTTGGATGAAGAGATGAGGGGTGACCTCTTCGGGGAATCTAAGAGGAGGAGGTTATGAGAGCACTCCATGACCCAAACGTGGAAGGGTCTTCGAGTCTTGATAGCTTGCAGGTTATTTTTTATAGGGAGACGTGGGAGATTGTTGGCCGTGATGTTATGGCTATGATTTACAAATTCTTTTCTGAGAATAGGGGTTTTGATAGATTGAACGGATTTTATTTATTTCTTTTGACAAAACAGCCTGAAGTAGATTTAATTGATGAGTTTAGTCCAATTGCTCTCTCCAATTTGATCTATTTGGTGGTGGCAAAGGTGTTGTCTAACAGACTTCGTATGGTTATGCCTAAGATTATTTCTCTTGTTCAGTTTACTTTTATTAAGGGTAGATCTTTGCAGGGTTCCTTTGTGCTTGTAGAGGAGATGTTAGCGTCATGGAAGAGAAGCAGTGCTACTATTGCTTTCATATGGAAGGTGGATTTTTCAAAGGCTTATGATTCTGTGGCCTAGATGTACTTTTGGGAGATCCTTAGAAGGAGAGGTTTTCTTGAAATGTGGGTTCAATTGATGAAGAGATGTATTACCACCACTTCTTTTTTGGTGTGGGCACAATCGCAGCGGGGGGTTCGTAGGGATGTCCTTTGGCACCTCATCAGTTTGATATTTTAGTTGATAATTTAGCTAATTTGGCTTTTAAGGCCTCTAGAGTGGGTTTATTTAATGGTTTCACACTTTATGATGATGGATCTCTTCTTACACCTCTCTTGCAGTATGCACATGATACCATTTTTTTTATAAAAGGGGGAGGAAGTGTTAAGGTGGTCCACATGTCATCCTTGGTGAGGTTTTTTGTAGAAATTTCTGAATTGAAGATTAATAGAAGGAAATGCTCGTATGTTCCTGTCAATGTTCCAAGTGATACGGTGGAAGATATTTCCAATGCGTTGGATTCACCGATTACACATTTACCACTAAGATATTTGGGTCTTCCACTAAGGGAAAAACGGCTCTTGGCTTCTGATTGGAATGTGTTAGTGGAACGTATCACTAGCAGGCTATCTTCTTGGAGCGGGAGATTGTTATCTAGAGGTGGTTGTGTAGTGCTCCTTAAATTTGTTTTATCCTTCATACCGGATTTCTATTTTTTGATTTTTAGGCCACCAAAGAAGGTTCTTAAGAAGTTAGAAGTAATTTGGAAAAGATTTTTTTGGAAGGGTCCAGATTCGGAGGAGAGATTTCTACAATTGGTGGCTTGGAAAGAACTTTGTAGGTCAAAGAGGGATGGTGGGTTGGGGATATGCCATCTTGATGCTTTTAACAATGTTCTCTTGCTAAAGTGGGTGGCTAAATTGTTATCTGGTGTGGACTCTATGACAGTGATGCTTTTAAATGACTCATATGGTGTAAATATGAATCTGTTGGACAGGGCCGTTTTAAGGCGGGGTACCTCTTTTTTTTGGGGAGCAATTCAGCCGATTATGCAAGAATTTGCAGCAAACTTTAGTTCTATTTTGGGTAATGGAAATTGTTTCAGTTTTTGGCTGAATGTTTAGAGTGGTCTTGGGCTGTTTTTGGAGCTATTACCACATATTTTTCAGCTAGTCACTGATAGAAGTGTTACTGCTTCTAATGTTTGGGACACCCAATCTAGATCTTGGAATATAATTCTACCTCCTGGTCTATTGGAGGCTTCCTGTGCAGAATTTCAGCACCTCCTTTAAGTCATTTCTGATCTCTGTCCAAATGTGAGGCTGCCAAGTTTGTGTGGAGAGATGGGCGATTTACAATTGGTAGAGCTTACAAAAAAATCAATGGGATCACCTCTTGACACCAATGAAATCAGATCTGATTGTGGGATGTTGTTGTCCTTGAAGCTGCCGTCGAAGATTAAGTTGTTTTTATGGCTTCTTAGATGGTAAAAAATTGTTACAAAGTGTTTTAGAAGAAAGTGGATTGTGGATGGTGATGTGAGTTGTCCACTTTGCCATGACGCTGATGAAGATGTTCAACATTTGTTCTTTCCTGCAGCTTTGTTAGGGAAGTTTGGCAGCATTTTAGTCTTTGCACTGTGGATCCTTCATCCTTTCATAACTTCTAGGCATCTTTTAGAAGATTGGTACATGCCAACACTCCTGGCTGGATTGTGGCTTTTTCTATTTTATGGTGTTTGTGGCTACAACAGAACGGGAAGGTCTTCAGGGAAGAGAGGTGTTGGGTGGAAAATGTTGTGAGGGACATTTCTTTTTTGTCTGAGTGTTGGCTTTCAAACCTGTAAGTCCATTCCTTTTATGTTAATAGAATTTTTTGGATGATTACCGACCTCCGGTAATCATCCTCACTTAAAAAAAGAAAAAATCAGTCAGTTGTTGCCATGGTCCCTGTCAATACGAGGTGAGGCTGCAGTTGTTCCAATAGTCAGTCATATCCATGCACTTCTTTAGAGGCATTTGCAGATGCCTGAGATTAACTGCCTTATTTTCATCTCCACAATGTTTCAAAAAAAAAATTTCATCTCCACAACCTATCAACAAGTAACCCTGAATTGTCCACTGACTTAGTCTTCATTCCATCTATAAAAGTTTTTGCCTTCTCCCATCATCTCTGTTTTTTTTTTCCTCCCCCTGCCAAACCATTTTGCTTGTGTTAGTCCCTTTCGCCTGTGTTAGTTTAGTATATGCAGATTATCTTCAAGTTGAACTCTTTTTGTTCCCGTCCCAGATATCCTCTGATTTCTTTTTTTGTAGACCCTTCAGACTGCCTTCTAGTCTTTCTGTTCTATCTTGTATCTTCCCTGCGGTAAGCATATTCTTTCTTTCTTTTTTCTTTCGTTCCTTTTTTTTTGGGGGGGGTTGTGAAAAGAAGGATGACAACTAGGAATTAGATATATTCTTGTCTTGTTATTGTATCGAACTATCCTCAATTCAGCTCTTTGACAACTCCATCACGTCCCAACATCCAACTATTCTTAAATTTTGGCAAAATTATGAATTCTGAATTAGCTGAGATCTACTTTGAACCTATATACAATAATCAATAGGCCTCATCAACTCAATTTCCACAAGGAAATGTGCATATCCTGGTCTCAAAAGCTTTTCAACATTTGAGTGAGCCACTAGCAACGTCCCACTAGGTTGAGCTAGAGATCTATAGCTTGATCATGAAACAAGTGAATCAATCCCCAGCATCCAGATGGCAATGACAACTTCAATGAAATCTGACCAGGTCTGCAATAGAGTCCACCTTGTCAATTGCATTATGCAAGAATACACACTGACAAAATCTTCCTATGCTTGAAGTTGCATCAAAGCACTTGGGGAATCCAATGCATACTACTGAGAAGAAGATGAAAGTTTCAATTGTTGCTACATTGTCTTATCTATCATCTCTAATGTAGATGTCTTCTCATTAAATTGGCCAACTAGATGTTATTGCAATGGCTTGCTGAGCTCCCTGTTTTCCTCATATGAGAACATTACAATCTTCTTCCCATCAAACATCTGTGGAGATCTGATGGGTATAGGTTTTCCCCATTCAGGTTCTGCGAATAGGCCCTGACCTCTGAATATGTTTGATAAAATACTATCCCCAGTAACTGCCGCATTGCCAGTCGTCATCCCCTCACTAACCATCCTCCTCAAGGCTCCTGACTATGTGGCACTCTCTGACACCTCAGCCAAGCATCTTTAACAAACATGTGGCAAAGACATCTGGCTGATTCAGTGTCCTGCAACTCATGAACTCTTGATCCACAATATTGATCTCACATGGATCAGACAACTCAAAATACAATCTTACAATCTCGCCAAGGACAGACAAGAAAACAAATGGATAGCAGAACCCCAAATCTCAAACACCAACCAATTCAGCTCATATAACTGCAATTCTCGATAGAACACCTCAGCAACTCAAAGAACTCCAAGATCTCATCAAAACCTCTAGATTTGCAAAAATAGGCACCAAAGAGATCAGATCTGAGTCTATTACCTGCATGTTTTCCAATTAGAACATTGAAACTTACATATTAGTAGAAATATCCCCCTGATAATGGATCTGCAACCAGATCTTTGATTCTCCTTCAACTTAACCACTTCTATAGCTTTCTCAATCATGAGTCCTGACCTCCATTTCCCCCTTAATGCAAACAACTTCCTCTTTTCTGAAGTGATAAATGTGATTTTGCTCTCGAGTATATCCAGTACATGCAATAAAAAAACACTCCTGACTTGAGCAAACAGAAGAAGTGCATTTCTTTCCAATCGCTCTTATTCCTTGTTAAAGGTAGAACATGGCGATGCATAATACGAAGGAACCTTGGCAATGGAGGTGGGAAGGATCTTGAAGGAGAGTAAAATAGAAGAAAACCAAACTTGAATCCGGTTAACAAACATTTGGTAGATGTATGACTTGGCATACGGTGGATTTTGCTTGCCAGAAAATCATTAACAGCCACTTATCTCTCGTGAATCTTGATGCTGCATCCAATTGCTCCTGTTCTTTGCCATCTCATTTTTCAGATTTCCCTTAAGCATCGTAAGAAATAAATGCATTATACTGCTGTTTATGATCTTACATTAGGAAAGTATCTCACAATCTTTTCAAAAAAGGAAAAAAGAAGAAAGAAAGAAGAAGAAATATAATATCAAATAATGAACATGGTACAATTTCGTTACGCATCCATTTGAATTGACTTTTTCTTGGAAAGATAATCCTCTACCTTCATGACAGCAGTTTGTTAATGCTGATGCCAAGAAGAGAAGACAAGAAGCAGCAGCAACCACCATGGCCACAACAGCAGATTACTCCAGAACGAAGTTCTCAAGAGTAAATTCTTCAGTCTCTGTGAAGAGAAGTTTAGATGTATGTTCTGGATCTACAGCGTCCATATCTGGGTCATTAGAAGGGACTTTGCTACCCTGCAATTCTACATCATCCCTAGCAGAAAAGGAGGAAGAGCATCACGAGCCAGTTTCCATGAAGAGAGGTTTAGATGTATGTTCTGGTTCAACAGGGTTCATAACTGGGTCATCAGAAAGGACTTTGCTACCCTGCAGTTCTATATCATACCAAGCAGAGCAGGAGGAAGAGCATCATGAGCCAGTTTCTATGAAGAGAGGTTTAGATGTATGTTCTGGATCAATAGGGTTCATAACTGGGTCATCAGAAAGGACTTTGCTACCCTGCAGTTCTAGATCATACCAAGCAGAGCAGGAGGAAGAGCATCACAACCCTGAGAGCTCTACTCTTGAGACGACCAGGACAGGGGATGTTGCTCAAGACATGCTGAATCTATTTTTAGGCCCATTACTGCAGAAATCAGATCCCAGTCGGAGAAAATTAGATAATTGCTTTCCTTGCGAACCTATCAAACACTCTTCAAGTGAAATTGCACTTGCAATGAAGGTAGGGGCTCCTTCCGAGAAAAAGAAGAGCAGTCTCAAGGACAAAGTATCCTTATTTCTCTCTTGAGTTCTGTGATAGCAGGAGCTCTACATGGTGGGATTTACACGTTATGGTCTGCAAAAGATGTGGATTTATGATAATAACTGATTTTCCTTTTCCTTTTTTCCTGTTTTTGTGTGTACACGAGGGTTGGCTACTGACAAAGGTTGTCTTTGCTGTTGTAAATCGATATATAGTGGATTACCTTGAAAACACCTTTTGTGATGTAACTAGAAAGTTGGTTGTCTGAAGTAAGAACATTGTGCTTTTTATGGAAGCTTTTTTCCAGATGACTGGAACTCCTTCTGCAAGCTTATTTTGGTTCTAATCGTAGTTGATTGACCACATGAACATCATAGTCATATCAAAATATTTTTGACGGCCATACTTTTGGGCTATTGTCGTATTTGTAGATGGGTTAAATGGAAGAGATCACACTTAATTGTATTGCTTGTGATGCATTATATCGTGACACATTATATGCTTCTTTCCAAAGGGGTCACCCAGGATCCACCTCTCCTTCCAAATACCAATTATGCTCCACATGAAACATATCATAGAGGAGTACTTTAGACCCCCAGATATGACATACCAAAGGCTCTCAAAATAAAAATTTTCATATGCCATCTCTGCCCCAATGAAGTGCAGATTAGTTTGGGCCCCCCAAAAAAAACGAAATGGCTCTTCACATCAAAATCTAAGCTTTCACATCAAGTTGCTGTCGTGAGTTTGAGAGGGTAGGGCAAATAGGCAAGAGGTCGTTGGAGAAGTCTAGCGACTTTGGTACGTGGAGGCTTTGGAAGAACATTTATTTAAGCATTAACATACCATGGAAGTGGAGTTCTAACTTAAACTGTATCGGTGAAATCAAGGACAGGCAAACGTGCTTCTACGTGCGTCTGCACCGTTATATTAGCTTAGAGAACTAGAAGAGAGAAATCAAATGGGCAGCTGCACGTGACACATAAAAAAAGAATATCAATGCATATTAGTAATTTTTTTAATCGAATTATACAAAGTAAGGATGCCAGCAGTCAAGAAACGTAGATAAAGTAGGCACAGAAATCCATACACATATCTTTCTGAAATAAATGCATTTTAAGATCAGAGACCTTTTTTTTTTTTTTTTCCTTTCTACCAAATCTCCTATGGGGTGAATGGAGGAAGGTGATGTTTCCCGGGACACTACTCTCGAATAATAAGGATTTCACACTTAGGTACCCATTATCATAGGTCAGTGTTGACATGGACTGAAGGCAAGATCAGACAGAGGAAAACCATGACAATTAAGGGCTTCCCTCTCCTCTCCCTACCTTCCTTTTTCTCTCACCTCGCCCTTGTTGCAAAAATGATCTAAATGGTCTAGCAATGTTCCCTGTAGTTGACCAACTCCATTTCTCTAAAGCACAACTAATAGAAGCGCATAGAGGCACTTTGATGCTTCAAGAAAGAAGATTCTCATTTTACTTTAGAAATGTATATAGGCACTTTGATGTTTTGGGAAAGAAACGAAAACAAAGTAGTCAATAAGGGTTTTAGGTATTTTCTTGCTTTTTATGAAATTGATGACGAGAAATTAGATGATATTTTGACGACACTTTCTTCCTTCGGTAATCCAAGTTAGGAGAAAACATATCCCTTGAAAACTCTGAATACCATGAGTCTCTCTTAAAAGTGAAGAAGAAGATCAAAATTGAGGAGGACCTCTCCTCAACAGTTGAATTACTCTTTCAAAGCAGCAGAGACAACAAGCTTAGGAGTTGGTTTGAGCCTTGAAGTACAAATATGGTCCAAAATCTCAAGAGCCTACCAAACAAGACGGTGGCTTTGATTCTAGGGTTCTCGAAATTCAGAAGAGAGCCAAGTCGATCATGCGAAAACCTCAACTCCATTCATTTCTTTGAAAAGCAACACACGCCAACAAACAATAAGTACATGATAAAACGCTAGAAATAGCTCATTCATATTGTTTATTGGGCTTGTCTGTGCTCCGTCTTGTTGCCTTCTTCAGATCAACCATCAACAATCTCAGAAGAACGATTAAACATCACTCGATGCTTGGGAAACCCTAAGCTTCCCTTACTTGTAGCTCCTAACGCATAACAATCAATTAAAGTCCTTTCACTGATGATAGAAGACTTTCTTAGGAAAGTGCCCTTGCACCTCACCTCAAACCTGGTGCTTTTCAAGAGGGGCAAATTCGGCCCTTGAGATCAGGGAGAGTTCCACCAAAGATGAAGATGTGTTAATTTAGATGACAAAGCTGGTGGAATCAATCAGCCACATCATACTTCATTTTGTCAGGTTTGAGCATTCTTCGGCTTCAAATAAATCAGAAAGTTGGATGGGATAATGACACGGACCAATATACTTGAAATGTACAAACTCGGTTGAGAGTGTATTTATTACGCCAAGCAGTGGGGCATGAAAATATAATACAAAGGCTATTACATCCTGTTAAGTTTAAAAGGGGTTCATATCTAGATGAACCCGAATGATAAAAGGTAGGATTGCATGAGGGCAATAACCTTCATCAGCTATTTCCCTGTAGATAGCATAGAGATCAGCAGTCAGGTCAACTGATAACAGGAAAAAGACTGAACTCCAACAAACAAGCTGGGAAAAAAAGAACCATAAGTAATAAGTTCCAATTGTGTTCCCATGGATTCCTGAAATGTACAACTCATGATTCCAGTTTTGCAGGGGGGAATGCGCCCCTTCTTTGTATGTACATAGAGAGAGAGTAGACCTAAAAGGCAACATCTTTTGATCAGAGACGAATGCGGCCTTAGGTATCCCACCCTGCTCATGACCAGATAAAAAGATCTTCCACACCCTGGAACAAGGATGTACTTACATGTCACTCTTCTTTTCCCTTCCATCATCCCAACTTGCAGGTAGGCTTCCTCATCTGGAAGGTCTCGTGAGTATACTTGACTCATCTTGGGTGTCCGAACCAGATACTTGTTCTACAATGCTGCATGAGGATCATGGTGATTGATTTTATCACAAGCAAAGTGAAAGAAGTGTTTCAATGGGAGCATCAAATGTTTTGTATGTAAAGGGGGGTTTGCAAGAAACATACTTGGGGGATGCAGAACTTGAAAGACTGGCTTCAGTGTCTGGAGTGCTTCGGTAATATTGGACAGAGATCAACCCTCCATTGTTTCTCAATGACGATACTGGGGAACCCTCGAAGCCCAACTCAGAACTGCTTCTGGAGCAGAATCCTTCAGAGAGAACCAGACAATATGGTCAGTTGGAAATAATAGGCCCAAGACTTTAGTAGTTATGGCATTCGTTGACTGCTATTGAAAGAATCTCAACAAGGTTAAGAAATGCTTGATTTGGCAGAATGGGTACAGATTCCGCTTACATGCGGTTCAGTTACAACAGGAAGTGGTTTGCACGAAATAGAAATTACTAGGGCCAGAAGTTGGAAGATTTGCATGTAGTCTAATTAATGATTCAGCTGCATCCAGATTTAATCACGCAAAAAAATTATCAACCTCATCAAAACTAACAATGAGAATTCAATTATACATACCAATTTTTTATGCAACAAAGTATTATATTACAGTTTGAGAATCAGGGCCTAAGAGGAAAATATGGGAGGAATCAAATTCATGAAAAATATCAAGACAAATATGGCACCAACAAAGCCTTTGCGGAAAATCCAGCTCAACTAATACACAATTATGGTGAATGAATCACTAATCCTCTGGAACTGTATCCATAAAATAGACGGATTTATTAAGTTGTTTATTTTGCAATTTCCATTCCTTTAAACACTAAATCAAATGCTTATACATGATGTATCAATCTTAAATATCAGATGAGGAGCTGGCAATTCAAATACGTACAAAGGTGGCATAACAAAAAATTTCTATGCAGCAATAAACCAAAGTATTCCAGTTTATCCCCATTTTCAATTTAAGTAGAACACGCTGCTGCAACCCATTGGACAAAGATGAATACGTTTAGGAATGTTATCACCTACCGTCATATAATCACAACTAATCCATCCTTGAAGCCACATGCAATGCAATGTAATTGGCCAATGGACAAATTGAACAATGACTGCAAGTAATAGCATTAAATTGGTATGTGGGAAAGATATGGCAAATAAATATCTATGACAGACACACTGGCATTTCCTGAAGATACTCTTACGAGACAAAAGCAGGTCCAACAAATTGTTAATTGATGACTTTATGAAAGAGAATTATTATATCTTCATCATGGCTGTCTTTGCCCTAGAGCGGCAAACCCCAAGATATAAAGTAAACCACCTCAATCCCACATCCTCTTTGCAGTTAATTACTTTTCCCAAGGCTGCATATAGACCGACAGCATCAAATTGAAAACCTGATGAGTATTGATGCCCATCTCACCCATCCTAGCTGTTCACCTTTTTCGAAGATAAAATACTACAAGAGTTGGATTCAGGCATATAGAAATACACGTCAGACTCACCTCAGTTGACATGTTCTCTACAATATCTCCTGAAGAGATGTTATTTACAATATTGAGTACATCCTCCAGTTTAGATATGAAACATGAGTTCAGATAACCAACATATAAACATGAATTAGCAATGAAATAAAACTGATAATATTGCTCAAGCTGTAGAAAAACCAGCGATCACAAGCCAACCATAAGCATGCGAAAGTCACAACTCATCAATACCTTGCCATAACACCATGAAGCAGAAGATGGCTGTAACAATGAACGCCCAAACATTAACACTAGAAGACATCGTCTTGGTGTTTTTCATCTTCTTCAACGCCTTCATCCGTTCGATCCTCGCACGCCTCAACATGGCAAGCTCTGTTATCTCCCTGATCAGCTTCTGATCGGCCTCGTCTAGCGAAGGGGCCTTCGGAGGACGTGGCGGTTTTGGGGGCTTCTTGCAATTCTTCTTCTTTTGCTTCTTCTCCAAATTACCACCATTCTCCTCTCCTCCTCCTCCACCACCAAATTTATTATCCCCAACCAAATCCTCGACGGGCACCACCACGGGATTCGATGGGGATGTCAGGGCTCTTCCCTCTCCGCAGCAGACAACATTGCCAGGGAAGCCATCCCACGTCCTTCCATCCAACAGCCTCTCCGGATGTCTGGAACCAAAGGCACCGTCTTTCGACAATTCGACACCACCATTCTCGATATCGATCACACAATCACTTCCTTTGAGACCCTTCTGATGCATCCCAGACTACATCTAGAGACCTCTATACCAAAATTGGGGAAAAAGCTCCAACCTTTCCGATCCTTTTACATACTCAAGACGAAACCCCTCACCAAAAGCCTCAAGTTCCTGCATCGTCGCACACATAAACACCACACGTCATCGAACAACGCAAAAAGGCCAACTTTTTACACCCAACATTGCACAAAACCGAAAAAAAAAAAAAAAAAACAGAGAGAAGAAAATCCAACTTTACACCCACAAAAAACCAGCCGGATCACGGGAACGAACTTGGGAAAAGCGGGACCTTCGACGCGTTTTTGCACCGAAAACCCAAAATAGGAAGAAGGCGTATCTGTCAAGCGGACGCGAAAGATCTCACCGAGGGAGGCGCCACGGTGAGAGCTTTGAGATCCCAAGCCGCTCCGGAGGATCAGATAGAGAGACCCATTCGGGTGGATTGGTCGAGAAGTATCCGTGATTTCTGGTGTGCCCAAGAGGTGTTCGGTGAAATGCCGCTTCAGACCGGTGGTGGCTCCTCCGAGATATAAAAAGGAAAGAGAGAGAGAGAGAGAGAGAGAGAGAGAGAGAGATGCAACGAAGAAAAAGCGAGAGGCCGAGGATATAAGGGAAGGGAAGGGTGGGGTGCGGTCACGTGGAAGGGGTTGTCGGTGAGGTTACCAGCGAGGGGGAGTAGGGGTGAGGACAGGACAGGCTGTGCGTGGGACCAAGGTGAGGTCACCGCTGGCCGAGGAGGGGAAGCGGTGGGCTCACCGCGAGCGCCGGTAGAAATAACGAGGAACGTGAGGCCCACCAGACCAGACCACTGAGGTAAAGAGGGAGAGAGGGAGAGAGAGAGAGAGAGGATAGAGGCAAAGCAAACAAAGAGATAACCTGCGAGATATTCCCTTGTTTTGGGTGATTTTGGCTGTGAGATCCCTTCAATCTAGGGTTGATTTAAGGATAAGGGCTACTTTTAGAACATAATATTCGAGTTCGTTCGATAACACAGGAAAAAAATTTTTTATCACAAGGAGAACGAGTCTTAAATTACACTCCAGACTCAAGTTCGAAAGGTTTGGCGAAATCGAACACGAATGCGAATGCATTCGTTGGCGACAATTCGAGCTGCATTAGTACATGTAGATATTTTCTATGAGCGTATGTATTATCTTGATTCTTAGCCAAATTTTTTTTTTAAAAAAAAGTCATAGATCAATCTCCTAGAGGCATTGAAATGTATTCTCATGGTAATTGAACCTATTGAGCTCTTATGGAATGAACCGGAATAGTTTGGAATCGAAAATGAACGTAGATAAACAGACCTTCGTAGGCCACAAACTAAAGGGTCTTTGGGAAAAAGTCGCTAAAGATTATAATCGGGGGGAAATTCTTTTGTCCAAGACAGACAAGAGGGTTTGGAAGGGCATGCAAGTTTGGTGGCATTAAGGTACAAAAAGTTTGGTGGAATTAAGGTATGCAAAAGAGGAAAAAAAAAATATTTCCCTTGATGCAAGGGAGAACCATATTATGTTTCGGGCGAAAGAAGTCGTCACCTCTTAGGAAAGGTGAGTACGCAGAACTCACGTCGGATTTGCCTTAGTCATTGCGTGGATTTTAAATCACGCATGACTTTTTCAATCTTCAAGAGGGGAATGGAAGGCATGAAGGTGAGTGCGTATCGTATAAGGTGACGTACGAAAGAATTGGCCTCTGCTTTTGAAACCACAATTTTGCCATGGTTTTAAGGCAATCGGAGTTTTTTTAGTAATACGATGAAAAATTATCTCTTTTGAATACGTTATTAATCGCTCTCCTTCAAGTGTTTATCAATAAGTTTTTTTTTTTTTAACTTCTTTCAATTAAGTTTCTAAATCGTGCATTGCACCTTCCAGATCAGGAAGTCCGTTATATTTTTGCCCATGTTTTCGAGGAAACGTTGTGGTGCGGGATGTCCGTTACGTGTATGGGATATTTATATTCATATCTTTATAATTATATCTAATTATATTTATACTTCTAAAAATTATATATATATATATTAAGTTAACTTTTCGGTCGGTTAAAGGTGAATATTTCATGAAATATTCTCATAAAATCTAAAAATTACAATATTCTCATAATTTTTTTCATCATTTTCTTACAAAGCTTCCACTTCCTTCTCAACCCATCATCGGCTCCACCATCTCCATCGACAAGTTCCTCCATCAACTCCATTGGCAAGTTCCTTCGTCGTCAGCTCCTCCTCCTCTCGTGGAGTGTCGCACCTTTATTACATACAACCTCGTCCTTTCCATGTTTGTGATACTTCTTTTTCTTTGATTTTAAACTTCGGTCGAAGTTTTGTGTCGATCTATCCTCCTCTTGGGCAATGTCGTGTATTTTCTTTTTCATATTTCTTACATCACTTATATAATTTCAACCCTATGAATAAAAACTCTCTTGGAAGAAAAAAAAGGAAAAAGTAATTAAATATACTAAATTATGATTTGAAATGAATGACAATGGGATGTTGAGTTCAGGCATCGGATCCATTTAGGGAAATTTAGCATTAGGATATAGGTATGGGGAAATATTAGGATAAGGTGCATGAATTGTAAAATTAATAAAATGGGGTCATCAGCTTTGGTAGTTGCTCAACTAGAGGTTGTCGGACCTTCGATAGGTTGTTGCATTATCTAGCGACCCCTGTCTCCAACTCAACCATTTGTAGGTCACTCCAATGAGTCGTTAGAAGTTCCAGTCGTTGGCGGAAGTCGCTCGATGATCTAGCGACCTCTGACCAACCGGTTCCCACACCCCGCTCCTCTCCCCGCTCGGCTATATAAGCACACCCCCTTCACTCTTCTCATCACACATTTTCCTCCATTCCCTCTTAAAAATTCTCCTCCATTCTTGTTACGACCCGGTTCCCGAATCCTACAGGACCCGAGATCGACTCGACTAATCCCAAGACCCAGTCGCCCAACGGGAAATAACCAAAAAGCAGGAAAGTAAATCACATTTACTATACTAAGCAACTAACAATAAAAGAGTACAGCAATAAAGAAGTAAAAGCTGCTACAGTACATATCACCATCACAACAATAGAACAGTAACAAGGTACAGGAACATAAAGGTACAGAAAAGTAAAGGTACAGAACGTAAAGTACAGGAGTCTGAACTCACTACTACAAAAGAAATACAACAAAAGAAGCTACTACTACTGGGCTCTACTGGACCCAGCACCCTCTGCAGCCGTAGACTCAGTTGCTCAACACCTGGACCTGAAAAGGGTTATGAGTACAAAAAGTCAGTGAACGCTGAGTAGAGTGGCAACCAATTAACTAAAGCAGTAAAGCTAACAGGTAACTATCTATTCCAATTCTTTAATTTACGAGTTGTTCCTTTTCACCCATTGATTTATATATTTTCCAAGTTTCTTTCTTGATCTCGAATGTTCCTTGTGGGAACGATCTTGATTGCAGTCTTTTCTGAAGAGTAGAAGGCACACGTAGTGCTCTCCTGGCCGAGAGAGTCCCCCGTGGTGATCCTACACCCGATCAACCACCCCAAGGTCATGGACAGATGTAACGGTGACTATGGCACGTGCGATAAGTGCCCGGGTAGCTACCCCGCATTGGCACGCGGTCAGGCGTTTTTGCTAACAGGTGTGCCCAAGTATAACACGGAACAGTATAGGGCCTAGCCCTCTCAGTAACAGGGGTCTAGCCCTTAAGAACCAAACAGGGGTCTCACCCCTCCACAGTCCGCGCACTCTTGCCTGACTACCCTGGTTTGTCCAGTGGGCCTAACAAGTCGGTGTAGGGTGGCTAGCTCTCTCCCTACACTAGTAGCTCTTCTCGGTACAGTGTACATGAGAGTCACGAAGTCAGTGCAAAGTGGCCAAACCCACACCGGGTCTTAACCCAAAGGGCTGCAAGCTCCCCTTTACACTAAGAGGGAACATGCGCTCCCCTTGGTACCACGTACTCAAGGACCAGCACACTTCCTGTCACATTTCCAGATCTATTCATCTATTTCCAGGAGCTCTACTCTTATTTTCCTTGTAGGGTTCATGCTCATATTCCTCATGCCATTCCATACCAGGTTTCATCATTCACATTTCCATTCTCAGGTTATACACATGCAGCTTGTATTTCAAGCATTCACATTTCCATTCTCAGGTTATACATAGGCAGCTTGCATTTTATCATTTAATGTATACAACAGGTAAGGTCACATGTAACTATTTGACTAGCACAAGTAAATTTGCATTTTACATGCAGCTCTGGTTCATTACAAGCAATTGTTAGCATTTCTCTCTACTTAGCAAGATTGCAATTCAATCACGCATACAGACATTTCAAGTATTTCTCATCCTAGGATTCATGCTATATCCTAGGTTCTAATTATTCATTCCACACAAGCATTCAGGTTTATAATTAAATTAGGGGAAGCCACTCTAGCAGTCAACCTAGGAGTATTGGGGGCTTGAACGGCAGGCTCACGTGTCTCAGTAAGCCCCGAACCCTCAGCGGAACGAAGCCCTATAACAAGGAATAAACACAATGGAACATTCAGAACAGTATAGAAATCCTTCTAACAAGTAGAGGAACTCGCAAGGAAAACATCGGTATCTTATTTGCGTAAAACGAACCTCAAACGAACTCTAAACGGGCCAAAAACAGGGTTACTGACTCAAATTAGATGTCTAGCACCATGTCCAGAAGTCTTAAAAGTGTCCAGAAATGCACCTCAAGCTCTGCGTCGACCTCAGACATCCAGGAACTCTTTTGGACCGTCTGGACCCAGCTCCAGACATCCGACCTCCTCTTCGGACGTCTGGAAGTGCTTCCAGCCGTCTGGTAAGCCACCCAGACGTCTGAAATGTGTGGGAGGGCATTTCCCGTGCCTTCCTAAAGCAAATCCTTCACGCGACAGGGAAATCCTCTCAAAATAGCCACACAAAGTGTAGCTATGGAGCGGCTTGCATGGCCGTATCCGCAAAGGGAACGTACCTTCGCGAAGATCTCTCCTCAGACGTTTGGAATCGCCTCCAGATGTCCGCTCCGTCTTCTGGACGTCACTCTAGACGTCTGATTCTGGGAGAAACCTAGAACCAGAACCTGCTCTCACTCGCTCTGGCCGCGCGTGGCCGCAGCTCGCCTCCTCGCCTGCAACTCCGGCTGCAGCAGTGTCGGGGATGACTCCCCCGACGCGCTCCTCCTCCTGCACACGTAGCTTCGACAGTGCACCCTCTAGTGAGCTCCCACACGAGCTCGCGAGCTCATGCTCCTCTCCTCACGCTGCTCCTCCTCGTCGCCACTCTCGCGCTCGCGCTAGCTCTCTCGCTGGGGTGGAGAGGAAGAGTAGAAGGTGGCTGGAGGGGGGAGAACGAGAAAGGAGGAAGGGGGGTTATAAAGAGGGCGTGTTAGGGTTCGCTGGAGGAGGGGGGGAGAGGGAGAAGAAGGGGAGAAAAAGAGAGGGTACTGTTTGCGCGTAGCCCGCGCGTAGACATGAAGCTCGTACCCAAAAATTTTAATTTCCAGACGTCTGGGAAGGTGTCCAGATGTCTGACCGACAGTCCAGACGTCTTAAAGGCTCAGAATAGCACGGGTGTTAAGACCCGAGGCACCAAGACCACTTTAAGACGTCTGGAAATTAATTTTGTGTGCGTACGAGAGCGAATCTGCACGCATGCGCGCGCAGACTGATTCCCAGCCGCCCTCTTCTCTTTCTTTCTTCCCCCGCCGACTTGCATAGCCCCTCGTGCCTACATATACCCCTCCTCTCCCTCACGCCACCCCACTCCCTTCCACCCATCTTCTCCTTCTCCCTGCCAGCAAGAGCACGAGCGAGCGAGAGCGGCAGAGCAGCTACTGCGAGCGTGTGGGGAGAGAAGCTGCTGCGAGAGCAAGTAGAAGCTCGACCGTGAAGGTGAGAGCTTGCCGGGGTTGCTCGAGCCGGCCGGCGGGAGGGCAGCGAGCGTGGGGTAGCGCGGAGGAGCTGCTGCAGCTCGGGCAGCAGGCAGACGAGGCGCGGCGCGGCCGTGCGTCACGGGCAGAGAGCGAGCAGAGTTCTGATTCTGGGAAAATTTCCTAGAATCAGACGTCTGGACTTACGTCCAGACGACGATTAAGACGTCTGGAGGAAGGTCCAGACGTCTGACAGGTACTAGATTTTCCTACTTCTTCCACTTACGCGTGTATGGCCATCCAGCCGTCCGCCGCGTCCTTCTGCGCCTTTCGTGATGAGAGCGGATGCGTGTGTACGCAGGTGTTGTTCGGGAGGGCGCGAGGGCTCGCCATCCCACAAGAATCAGACGTCTGGCCACAGTACCAGACGATGGAGAGGACCTCTAGACGTCCGGGGTGACAATCGGACGTTTGAAAACTAAGGCCAGACGATCTAGCGGGCTTTTGGACGTCTGAAGGACTGCACAGACCGAGGTATGACATGATAAACCTTTTAAGATGTCTGGAAGAGGTTCCAGACGTCTGATTTTGGACAGATTCGTCGTTTTTGACCCGTTTAGGGTCCGTTTTCCACGTTTCGAGTTGCGTTCTTTCCAGATTTATTTCCTCTACATGTTTACAGTAATTGTATACTGTTTTGAGTAACTCCTTGGGATGATCCTTGTGTTAGGATCCCGTTCTGTTGTGGCTCTGGGGGTTGCGGAGGCGCGCGGGATTGCCGACCACGCCTTCAGTACTCCCGATTTCGCGGGTAGAGTGGCCCTTTAGTTTATTTAACAAAAATTGTACAATTATGAAACAATTGATAGAGTCTAGGGCATTGCATGAACCCTAGGACTGAGAAATTAGATTGAATGGTAGATTCTAAGGTATTGCATGAATTCTAGGACTGGAAAACTAGATTGAATGATAGATCCTAGGGTATGGCATGAATCCTAGGACTGGAAAACTAGTTGAATATATACATTGCAGTCTTGGAAAAGTGGAAAGGAAATGATAACTGCCTGTAAATTGGTTAACAGCAGCCTGTTATGAATGAATAAATAATACGGTTGAGAAAATGAATTGTACGAATATAAAGATGGAACAGTGAAACCTGAATTGGCTGAGTTAAAAGAGCTTGAACCCTACGGGGAATTAGGAGTAGAACTCCTGGAAAGTGAATGGAATAGAATTGGGGAAGTGAGCTGGCCCTTGAGTACGGAGTACCAAGGAAAGCTACTGTCCCCCTGTTTAGTGCAGTGCAGAGCTAGTCGCCCCAGGGACCCGGGGTTAGGACTGGCTACTCTGTACCGACTTTTGGCCCTCATGTACACAGTACCGAGGAGAGCTACTAGTGTAGGGCGAGCACTAGCTACCCCACGGGCCCTGGGGTTCTGCTAGCTCTCCTACACCGACTTGTTAGGCCCACTAGGCAAACTAGGGTAGTCAGGCGATGGTGTACGGACTGTGAAGGGGCAAGACCCCTATTTGGTTACTGTGGAGGGGCTGGACCCCTGTTACTGAGAGGGCTCTACCCTATACTGGTTCCGTGTTGTGCTTTGGGTGCACCCGTTAACGGAAACGACTGACCGCGTGCCAGTGTGGGGTAGCTACCCGTGCGTCTATCGCGCGTGCCGTAGTCACCGTTACGTCTGTCAGCGACCTTGGGGTGGTTGACTGAGGGTAGGACCACCACGGGGGACTCTCCCAGCCAGGAGAGCACCACGTGTTACTTCTACTTTTCGGAAAAGACTACAATCAAGATCGTTCCTACGAGGAACATTCAAGATCAAGAGAAGGATCTGAGAAGTAATCAATAGTGAATAAATGGAAAAATATAAAGAAAGAAAGTAAAAATATAACAGCTACTGTACACTCTATTGTTTCTTTTAGCTTTTAGTTGCCACTCTACTCAGTGTTTCGCTGACGTGTCACCTGTAATGACCCGATTCCCGAGTCCCTACGAGACACGAGAACCGGACTGACTCGACTAATCCCAAGACCTAGTCATCCAACGGGGAAGTAACCAAAAGAGTAGTAAAATAAACCACATTCAGCATGAATATAACTAGCAATAACAAAAAACAACAGTAAGAAAAGGAACGACTACAGTATATACCACCACAACAGTAGAACAACATTCATAACATAATATGAACTGCAGGTAAATAAAAGTATAGCGGTAACAAGAACTACTCACTACAGTGGAACAAAGAGAGGTACAAGAGAACAGTGGTGACTCTACTGGACCCTACTCGGCCCAGCGTCCTCTGCAGCTGCTGACCTTGGCTGCTCAACACCTGGTCCTGAAAGGTAACGAATGTAACACGTCAGCAAAACGCTGAGTAGAGTGGCAACTAAAACTAAAGAAACAGTAGAGTATACAGTAGCTGTTATGTTTTGTTACTTTCTTTATTTACGTCTTTCAATTGTCTCACGATTTCATTTATTTCTTAGATCCTTTACTTGATCTCGAATGTTCCTCGTGGGAACGATCTTGATTGCAGTCTTTTCCAAAAAGTAGAAGTAGCACGTGGTGCTCTCCTGGCTGGGAGAGTCCCCTGTGGTGATCCTACTCTCAGTCATCCACCCCAATTTCACGGACAGGCGTAACGGTGACTACGGCACGCGCGATAAATGCACAGGTAGCTAACCCGCACTGGCATGCGATCAGTCGTTTCCGTTAACGGGTGCGCCCAAAGCACAGCACGGAACTAGTACAGGGCAGAGCCCTCTCAGTAACAGGGGGGTCCAACCCCTCCACAGTAACCAAACAGGGGCCTTGCCCCTCCACAGTCAGCGCACCCTCGCCTGACTACCCTGGTTTGCTCCAATGGGCCTAACAAGTCGGTGTAGGAGGCTAGCAGAACCTCGGGACCCATGGGGTAGCTAGTACCTCCCTACACTAGTAGCTCTCCTCGGTACTACGTACATGAGGGCCAGCAAATCGGTACAAAGTGGCCAGTCCTAACCCCGGGTCCCTGGGGCGGCTGGCTCCGCTCTGCACTAAACAGGTACAGGTACTTCCCTTGGTACTACGTACCCAAGAGACAGCACACTACCACGTCTTTTTTCTTAGTTCCATTCCTTTCTCTTTCTAGGAGTTGCACTCCTAATTCCCAGTAGGGTTCCATCTCTTTTAACTCAGAATATCTAGGTTTCACTTTCCAGTTTCACATTCTTACAATCCATGTTCTTAGTCACGTTTATTTATTCATAACAGGCAGCTGTTAATTCGATTTACAGGTAGCTATTTGTTCCTTTCCATTTTTCCAAGACTGCAGTATTCATATATTCCACTAGTTTTTCCCGTCCTAGGATTCATGCCATATCCTGGGATCTATCATACAATCTAGTTTTCCAGCCCTAGGATCTATCATTCAATCTATTTCTCATTCCTAGGATT
Organism: Thalassia testudinum; assembly: GCA_037157565.1. Classification (NCBI taxonomy): domain Eukaryota; kingdom Viridiplantae; phylum Streptophyta; class Magnoliopsida; order Alismatales; family Hydrocharitaceae; genus Thalassia; species Thalassia testudinum. The sequence continues at coordinate 4,135,597 of JAZHRO010000037.1, forward strand.
CATGCAATGTCCTAAGTTCTATTTATGGTTCCATAATTTAACAGATTATACTAATAAACTTAAAAGCCACTCTACCGGTTACAACAGGCGTACTGGGGGCGTGGTCGGGAATCCCGCGTACCTCCGCAACCCCCGAGACTGCAACAGAACGGGGTCCTATCACAAGGATCAAACACAAGGAGTTTTTCAAAATAGTATACAACTACTGCAGACAGGTAGAGGATTTAATTTTGAAAAACATGCAACTCGAAACGCGGAAAACGGACTCCGAACGGGCCCTAAACGGGTCGAAAACGACGAAACAATGTAAAATCAGACGTCTGGAACTTCTTCCAGACGTCTTAAAAATGGGGATCAGATGGTACCTTGTCCTGCGTGGTCTCTCAGACGTCTGGAAGCCTGCGGGGGCGTCTGGCCTAGTTCCCAGACGTCCGATGGTCACCCCGGACGTCTGGAAGTTGTTCCCGTCGTCTGGCACTGCAGCCAGACGTCTGATTCGCGTTGGATGGCGAATCCAGAACCTGCGCGTACCCATTTCTCTCTCTTAGTACAGATGGCCGAAGAAAAGGAAGAAAGACGAAAAATAACTCACCTTTCTGACGTCTGGACAGTCCTCCAGACGTCCTCCCCGTCGTCTGGTTGGAAGCCCAGACGTCTGATTCTGGAAAAATTTCCAGAATCAGGGCGCGACTCGCCCTCCGTTTGCGACGCACGGCCGCACCGCGTCTCGTCCGCATGCTGCTCCAGCTGCAGCAGGCCTCCCGCGTCACCCCGCGTCTGCTGCTCCCTTCGCCGGCCGGCCCTAGTAGCCCCAGCAAGCTCGCCCTCACGGCCGAGCGCCTCCTCCCTCGTGCAGCACCTCCTCCCACACTCACCGCGGCTGTCGCTGCCGCCGCTCACTCGCGCTCGCACTCGCGCACCGGCTGGAAGGAGAAGAGGAAGGGGGCGGGGTGATGAGAGTGAGGGAGAGGGCGTGGCGTTTTAAAGCCGCGCGGGGAGGAGAGAGAGAGCGGAACAGAGGGCGCAGCCTGCAGCTGCAGGAGAGAGGGAAAAAGGCACTCACAGGTCTGCGTGTGCAGGCACGCAGACGCAACCGCGTGTGCCGCCAAAACCGAATCCCAGACGTCTGGAAGGGGTTCCAGACGTCTGGTCCGACGTCTGGGCCACATCCCAGACGTCTTAAGCCGCACGTTCGTAACATCACCCTTGTTACCTTTTCAGGACCGGGTGTTGAGCAGCCAGAGTCAGCGGCTGCGGAGGGCGTTGGGCCTAGTAGAGCCCAGTAGGGTTACCTGTAGTACCTTCTGTACTTTTTTTGTTGTTGTTGTGAGTTCTGTTTTCCCCCTGTACTCTCTTTATTGTAAGCTTCATGTTTATGTATATGTTTATTTCTCTATTGTTGTGGTGGTATATACTGTAGTATTTCTTTTCTATACTACTGTATTTTGTTACTGCTAGTTATATACATGGTGAATGTGGTTTATTTTACCGCTCTTTTGGTTACTTTCTCGTTGAACGACTGGGTCTTGGGATTAGTCAAGTCGGTCCGATTCTCGTGTCTCGTAGGGATTCGGGAATCGAGTCGTTACAAGATGGTATCAGAGGTTCGAGTGGACAACTGTTTGTAGCTGAGAAGGTATACATGGGTTGCGAGGTCAGTATTGAGGGACATAGCCTTCCCGCTGACCTGATTATGATACAGATGGAGGACTTTGGCGTAATTCTGGGGATGGACTGGCTGTCCGCTTACCACTCTTTGGTGGACTGTTTTGAGAGGAAGATCGTCTTCTCCATACCGGAGTTGCCTTCTTTCGAGTTCCACGGTCAGCCAGTAGACGGAGGCTTCAGGTGCATTTCTGCACTTCGGGTGGCGAGACTTTTGAGTCAGGGGTGTGAGGGCTTCTTAGCTTGTGTGGTGGCAGAGCCCAGCCCTGTGGCAGACTTCCAGAGTATCCCGGTGGTCAGAGAGTACCCCGATGTGTTCCCAGACGACTTGCCAAGACTACCGCCCGAGCGTGAGATCGAGTTTGAGATCTCACTAGTACCAGGGACCAGCCCCATCTCCACCGCACCATACAAGATGGCACCACTTGAGCTGCGAGAGCTCAAGTCTCAGTTGTAGGATCTTTTGGAGAAGGGCTTTGTGAGGCCCAGTGCGTCTCCCTGGGGAGCCCCGGTATTGTTTGTAAAGAAGAAGGATGGTACCCTACGCCTTTGTGTGGACTACCAACAGCTGAATAGGGTCACCATCAAGAACAGATATCCGTTGCCGAGGATCGACGACTTGTTTGACCAGCTGCGAGGTGCCACGGCATTCTCCAAGATCGACTTGAGGTCTAGATATCACCAGTTGAGGATCAGGGAGGCAGACGTCTCCAAGATAGCTTTCCGCACCCGGTACGGACACTACGAGTTTCTAGTCATGCCGTTTGGGCTGACCAATGCCCCCGTTGCCTTCATGGACCTGATGAACCGGGTGTTTAGACCGTACTTGGACTAGTTTGTGGTGGTATTCATTGATGATGTGCTCATCTATTCTCGAGATTAGACGTAGCACGGACAGCACTTGCAGATGGTTCTGGACACACTGAGATGACGTAGGCTGTACGTCAAATACAGCAAGTACGAGTTCTGGTTTAGGGAGGTGACCTTCTTGGGTCAGGTGATCTCTAGAGATGGCTTGGCGGTGGACCCAGCCAAGGTCGAGGCAGTGCTCAGGTGGGAGAGACCGCGTACGGTTACTGAGATCCGCAGTTTCTTGGGACTGGCAGGCTACTACAGACGGTTTATCAGGGGCTTTTCACAGATTGCACGTCTTATGACACAGTTGACCCGGAAAGACGTGCCCTTCACTTGGACAGACGCCTGTGAGGCGTGTTTTCAGGAGCTGAAGGAGAGACTGACTTCGGCTCCCGTGCTCACCATCCCTGACAGTAGTGGCGGGTTCGTTGTGTACACGGACACCTCCTTGCAGGGGTTAGGGGGTGTGCTCATGCAGAGGGGTCACGTTGTCGCTTACGCTTCACGGCAACTGAAGTCCCATGAGCATAGCTACCCTACCCACGACCTGGAACTGGCAGCTGTTGTCTTCGTGCTGAAGACTTGGAGGCACTACTTGTACGGTGAGACCTTCGAGATTTTCACAGATCACAAGAGCCTCAGATACCTTTTTGATCAGAAGGAGCTCAACATGAGACAGAGACGTTGGTTGGAGCTCCTGAAGGACTACGACTACAGCATTTCCTACCACCCAGGAAAGGCCAACATGGTGGCTGACGCCTTGAGCCAGAAGGCACCCGCACACTTGGCCAGTTCACAGGTGCAGAGTTGGAGCCTTTTGGAGGAGATGGGCAGTTGGCGACCCCTAGAGTTACGGGGGCACTGTAGGGCAGTGACTGTGACACGACAGACGAGGCCAGAGCTGATAGATCGCATCATCACAGGACATATGACTGACCCGTACTTGCAGTCTTTGCGTGACAGAGTACTGTTAGGAGACCCGAGGGACTTCTCTTTCACAGACCAGGTGCTGCGCCTGAGGGGACGTCTGTGCATTCCCAGAGACGAGGAGCTGTTGAGAGAGCTCTTGACTGAGGCACACGGTTCCAAATTCACCATACTTCCCGGAAACACGAAGATGTACCATGACTTGAGACGCGAGTTTTGGTGGAGGGGGATGAAGCGGGATGTGGGTTAATTTGTGCAGTAGTGTTTAGTGTGCCAGCAGGTGAAAGCCGAGCATCAGAGGCCTGCAGGGTTGCTACAGCTGTTTCCAGTGCCAGAGTGGAAGTGGGAGAGCATCACCATGGACTTGGTGGTGGGCTTGCCTATTACCCAGCGAGGACACGACGTAGTCTGGGTAATCGTTGATAGCTTGACGAAGACGACGCGTTTCTTGCCGATTCGAGTCACCTTGGGACCAGCACAGTTGGCAGAGAGGTATATTCGCGACGTGGTGCGTCTACACGGAGTTCCACGGGAGATCGTATCCGACCGGGATACCCGCTTTACGTCCCAGTTTTAGGCTGAGTTTTAGCAGGCCCTTGGGATACAGTTGAGGTTCAGTACAGCTTACCACCCCCAGACGGACGGACAGTCTGAGCGCACGATACAGACACTTGAGGACCTTTTGCGTGCCTGTGTACTGGACTGGAGGGGCTCTTGGGAGGAGCACTTGCCCCTGGCGGAGTTTGCATATAATAACAGTTATCACTCGAGCATCGGCATGGCTCCCTACGAGGCTCTGTACGGACAGGGATGTACGGCACCCTTGAGTTGGGTTGAGGTGGGGACCAAGTGGGAGGTTGGCCCCAGGCTGATCCGGTAGAGTCAGGAGGTAGTGGAGCAGATTCACAGGCGACTCCGCACTGTCAGGAGCAGGCAGAAGAGCTATGCGAATCGGAAACGCAGAGAGGTGTAGTTCGAGGTTGGGGACCACGTCTTCCTTCGTGTTTCTCCCATGAAGGGCCTGCAGCGGTTTGGGGTGAGAGGGAAGCTCGCGCCGAGGTTTGTGGGGCCCTTTGAAGTCGTGGAGCGGGTTGGACCCGTTGCTTACAGGCTTGCCCTCCCTCCCCAGCTTTCTGGTGTACACGACGTGTTCCACGTGTCCAACCTCAGGAAGTATGTCGCCGATCCCAGTCACGTCTTGAGCCACGAGATTGTCGAGGTGGGTGACGACCTGACCTACACCGAGCGGCCAGTGCAGATTCTTGACAGAGCCGTCCGCAGTCTGAGACGGAAGCAAGTACCCCTGGTGAAGGTCTTGTGGAGGAGCTAGCGGTACGAGGAGGCCACCTGAAAGCCTGAGTTGGCGATGCGGGAGCGGTACCCGGAGATTTTCGCGGGTACGTCCTTTCGGACTGGCTTCGATCCTCTTTGAGTTTGTTATGCATATATTGTTCTTTTCCACACCTTAGTTAGTGCAAGTTTCGGGGACGAAACTTCCTTTGAGTTTGTTATGTTGTTAAGACCCGAGGCACCAAGACCACTTCAAGACGTTTGGGAGTTGGCCCAGACGTCTGATCAGACGTATGGACGCCTTCCCAGATGTTTGGAAATTAATTTTGCGTGCGTACGAGAGTGAATCTGGGCGCATGCGCACGCAGACTGATTCCCAGCCGCCCTCTTCTCTTTCTTTCTTCCCTTGCCGACTTGCAGAGCCCCCTCGTGCCTACATATACCCCTCCTCTCCCTCGCGCCACCTCACTCCCTTCCACCCATCTTCTCCTTCTCCCTGCCAGCGAGAGCACGAGCGAGCGAGAGGGGCAGAGCGGCTGCTATGAGCGTGTGGGGAGAGAAGCTGCTGCGAGAGGAAGTAGAAGCTCAATCATGAAGGTGCGAGCTTGCCGGGGTTGCTCGAGCCGGCCGGCGGGAGGGCAGCGAGCGTGGGGTAGCGCGGAGGAGCTGCTGCAGCTCGGGCAGCAGGCAGACGAGGCGCGGCGCGGCCGTGCGTCACGGGCAGAGAGCGAGCAGAGTTCTGATTCTGGGAAAATTTCCTAGAATCAGACGTCTGGACTTACGTCCAGACGACGATTAAGACGTCTGGAGGAAGGTCCAGACGTCTGACAGGTACTACATTTTCCTACTTCTTCTACTTACGTGTGTACGGCCATGCAGCCGTCCGCCACGTCCTTCTGCGCCTTTCGTGATGAGAGTGGATGCGTGTGTGCGCAGGTGTTGTTCGGGAGGGCGTGAGGGCTCACCTTCCCACAAGAATCAGACGTCTGGCCATAGTACCAGATGACGGAGAGGACCTCCAGACGTTTGGGGTGACAATCGGACGTCTGGAAACTAAGGCCAGATGATCCAGCGGGCTTCTGGACGTCTGAAGGACTGCGCAGACCGAGGTACAACATGATCAACCTTTTAAGACGTCTAGAAGAGGTTCCAGACATCTGATTTTGGACAGATTCGTCATTTTTGACCCGTTTAGGGCCAGTTCGGAGTCCGTTTTCCACGTTTCGAGTTGCGTTCTTTCCAGATTTATTTCCTCTACCTGTTTACAGTAACTGTATACTGTTTTGAGTAACTCCTTGCGATGATCCTTATGTTATGACCCCATTCCGTTGCGGCTCTGGGGGTTGCGGAGGCTGGGATTGTCGACCACGCCCCCAGTACTCCCGATTTCGTGGGTAGAGTGGCCCTTTAATTTATTTAACAAAAATTATACAATTATGAAATAGTTGATAGAGTCTAGGGCATTGCATGAACCCTAGGATTGAGAAATTAGATTGAATGGTAGATCCTAGGGTATTGCATAAATCCTAGGACTGGAAAACTAGATTGAATGATAGATCCTAGGGTATGGCATGAATCATAAGGCTGGAAAACTAGTTGAATATATACATTGCAGTCTTTGAAAAGTGGAAAGGAAATGATAACTGCCTGTAAATTGGTTAACAGCTGCCTGTTATGAATGAATAAATAATACGGTTGAGAACATTAATTGTACGAATATAAAGTTGGAATGGTGAAACCTAAATTGGCTGAGTTAAAAGAGCTTGAACCCTACGGGGAATTAGGAGTAGAACTCATGGAAAGTGAATGGAATAGAATTGGGGAAGTGAGCTGGCCCTTGAGTACGGAGTACCAAGGAGAGCGACTGTCCCCCTGTTTAGTGCAGAGAGGAGCTAGCTGCCCCAGGGACCCGGGGTTAGGACTGGCCACTTTGTACCGACTTTTGGCCCTCGTGTACACAATACCGAGGAGAGCTACTAGTGTAGGGAGAGCACTAGATACCCTATGGGCCTTGGGGTTCTGCTAGCTCTCCTCAACGACTTGTTAGGCCCACTGGGCAAACCAGGGTAGTCAGGCGAGGGTGCGCGGACTGTGGAGGGGCAAGACCCCTGTTTGGTTACTGTGGACGGGCTGGACCCCTGTTACTGAGAGGGCTCTGCCCTATACTGGTTCCGTGCTGTGCTTGGGGCTCCCCCGTCAACGGAAACGAATGACCGCGTGCCAGTGCGGGGTAGCTACCCGTGCGTCTATCGTGCGTGCCGTAGTCACCATTATGTCTGTAAGCAACCTTGGGGTGGTTGACTGAGGGTAGGATCACCACGGGGGACTCTCCCCGCCAGGAGAGCACCACGTGTTACTTCTACTTTTAGGAAAAGACTGCAATCAAGATCGTTCCTACGAGGAACATTCAAGATCAAGAGAAGGATCTGAGAAGTAATCAATAGTAAAAAAATGGAAAAATATAAAGAAAGAAAGTAAAAATATAATAGCTACTGTACACTCTACTGTTTCTTTTAGCTTTTAGTTGCCACTCTACTCAGCGTTTCGTTGACGTGTCACCCTTGTTACCTTTTTAGGACCAGGTGTTGAGCAGCCAGAGTTAGTGGCTGCGGAGGGCGCTGGGCCTAGTAGAGCCCAGTAGGGTTACTTGTAGTACCTTCTGTACTTTTTTTGCTATTGTTGTGAGTAGTTCTGTTTTCCCCCTGTACTCTCTTTATTGTAAGCTTCATGTTTATGTATATGTTTATTTCTCTACTGTTGTGGTGGTGTATACTGTAGTATTTCTTTTCTATACTACTGTATTTTGTTACTGCTAGTTATATACATGGTGAATGTGGTTTATTTTACCGCTCTTTTGGTTACTTTCTCGTTGAACGACTGGGTCTTGGGATTAGTCGAGTCGGTCCGATTCTCGTGTCTCGTAGGGATTCGGGAATCGGGTCGTTACAAGATGGTATCAGAGGTCCGAGTGGTCAGCTGTTTGTAGCTGAGAAGGTAACACGGGTTGCGAGGTCAGTATTGGGGGACATAGCCTTCCCGCTGACCTGATTATGGTACAATATGTTCTTGCGGTTTTATTCAATTAAAGCATATTGTTTGCAGGCATGTGTTAGTTGCTTATGCACATATTAGATTTGATCATCCTTCATTTTGCTTAGAGTATTATAAAACAACAAATTATCGATCAGCGTATGCAGAATCCTTTAATCTGATCCATGTCAAGAGATATTAGGGACAGAGAGAATTTCCGGAGTTACTACTTCCAAATATCAAATATGCTAAGGGTAGACCACGTGTTGAAAGGATTAGAAATAAAATGGATGAAATGTTGTCGTCGTATCCCTCAATGCTCGAAGTGTCGGCAACAAGGACACAACAGAAAATTATGTCCCAATAAAGGTACCGACTAAACGACCTACCACACACACAGACTTACATTCACACGTCATGTGCAATACTTTCCATTTCTGCGCATTATATCATGTGTGTATGCGCATGAGTTGCACACACATACGTGGTAACCCACGCACATTAAGCCTTCACACACACACACACGTGCGCCCACATGTCCATTTCACATCTCGCATGCGGCGCATTATTAATGGCGATCACGTCTCCGTAGACGTCGGTTGAGCTAACCCGCACTACATCCAAATTCAATAATCACTTTATTTCCCATTGTTGGTGCAAGGGCACTAATGTTGTTGATTTTAATGATAACAAAACACTTGTGATTTAACATTTGCACTTGAGTTTATAAGTTTCGGGATAAATACAAATGGATACAAGTGTGAAGGAGTTCAAGTTCGCGTCCATGGCGGATTTAAGGAGCTTAATGGAAGAGGAGCTTCGCTTTGGGTTCCCGTTCCCCTCTTCCAATATCGCTCCCCCTCGCCTTGGCAAGGGCTCCTTGCGAAGATCCCCGAGTGATCACTGTAGGTTTAAAGATGCTGCCACTCCATTTTAGAAGAAAAACATGTTGTGGAGAACTGCATAGCTGCTTTTGATGCCTCCAAGTTGGTGGATCACTACAGGAGTGCAGTGAAAATGGACGAGGTAGACATGCAGTAGGGAATGAAGCCATTGGTCCGCATATATAAGTTTTGTAACATAAACATAACATAGGAACATGGAAAGGTGCTTAATATATCTCCAATGTAATTTATGTTTTGAACATTGTTCACCGGTAGCCTGTTAATCGATCTTATTTATATAGCTATTGCCTATTTTGCAACTCAATTCGATTGCTTCTCTACCCAATATATTGCTTATAATCCTTTTTCCCATTTAATGATCAATGTGTATTGCATCTTATGAACCTCAGGTATCAACGGTGTAGAGATGCTTTGATATGTAAAAGAAAAAAGAAAAAAGAGCTTCGCTTGGAGTGAGAGTTTGAAGAAGGAAGGAAATAAAAAATATGATATAAATATTCTTTCTTGTATTTTGTATTTATTCTTTCTTGTACTTTACTCTTATTCTTTAGATTTTTGTAAAGAGCCTAAAGTACCCTACTTTAGTCTTAGGAAACCCTACACCTCACTAGGACTTTTAGACAAAAACTTAGAAAAATCAGAAGGGAGAAACCTCCATTTACGGATCGGAGGTGGGATTTGTAATTAAAGTATACTATTCTCATTGAAGTAGTGTGGTTAGTGTTAGTTCAACCCCTCATAAATAATATTTTGGTGATTTTACGAAATAAATAAAATGAAATAAAACATAAAAATAACATATTTTTCTTTGTCATGACATAATTGCAGGTCTCCTGAATTTTTCAAGATAGATGATTAGGAGCGTGAAGATGCATTTTGTTATAGGTCTTAGGCCTTTTTATGTAAGTATTCAAAAGGTTGTAATTTTCCTTCTCATTGAGTCTGGAAATATTATAAAGAGCCCCCAAAGATAATATACACATAACTAACTTAGGCTTTTTACACTAGGAAAAATAAAAAACAAAAACCTAACACAAACACATATCAAACGTCCAACACATCTGTTAGATGTCTAATATTTAACTTTAAGATGTTTGATCATTATTATAGACATCCAATTACTTACAGACTTGCCTCGCATTCTGAACATTTAGGCTCGAGTCGATGCAACCTTAAATCAGACTTCCATAGGCTTATCCAGAGTTCAATACATACCTCAGATGTCTTTAAGCCAACCGTTAGACTCCACTTAATATTTCCTTCATCATCTTTAATTCTGATGGTTAGATACACTTTTAGAAGTTTGGACATGTCTCCAGACATCTAGTAATGGATTGCTAGCCACTTCCTCTATAGAGATTTGTTAGAAAGCAAATCTTGCTTTTTTGATTCCCTAAGCAAGATATTAATCTTTTTCCAGACGTCTAGGGCACTAAGTAGACATCCACATTGACACCTGATGCTTAAAATCTTTGGATCTGATCAAAACATGAACAAACCTGCCTATTATTAGATGTCTAATTTTAGTACTAAACATCTTATGATAGCATATCATACGTTTACCTAGAATCCTGTTTTGATCAAATGTAAACAGTAAGTCTAACCTATAAAATCAAACATCTATAATTTTAGTTAGACATCTGACCTAAAAATCAAACGTCTAATCTTGCTGGTAGAATCATAATTACCTTGATTTGAGTTGGATTTCGCCCCAATCTCTTGGGGCTTGCCTCCAACGGCTAGGAGTCCTCTCCCAAGCCTTCTTGAAGGTTTTAAGCTTGCCTATAAATAACTATAACCCCTCTTAGGAAAAATACACCTCTTGAGATATAATTCACTTAGATTATCACTTGCTTACTTGCTCATTGCTTCCTTTACCTCTTGTGCTGTGCAACCACTCTGTTTAGGGCAAACCAACACTCCCACTATGCTACATATTTTCATCTTTAGGGAGTTTCTTTCAGCCTTAATAGATAAGCAAATTATTCATATTTTGGGTGCTCTATAGGGTGCGCTTTACTTTTCATTTTACTTGATAGTTGTAGTTGGGTATCTGGCCTGTCGGATCTCCGTCTTTTTATTGTGAAGGGAGAAACCTCCGTTTAGGGATCGGAGGTAGGATTTGTAATTGAGGTACACTACTCTCGTTGAAATAGTGTAGTTAGTGGATTGATCATTTTTGATTGTAAATCCTAAATCAAGGGATTGGCTCAGGTGGTGGTTTTAACTCGGTTTGGGTTTCCGCCTAAAAAATCTTGTCTCCTTTTTTGTGATTGTATTTCATCTTGCAATTATTTTTTAAATTCACTGTTCACCCCCCCTCTAGTGCAATTTTAGTTAGTGGATTGATCACTTTGTAATCGTAAATCCTAAGTGAAGGGATTGGCTTAGGTGGTAGTTTTCATCCAGTTTAGATTTTCACGTAAAAATCTTGTGACTCCATTTTTGTGATTAAATTTTATCTTGCAATTATTTTAAGGGGTTTTTCATACATTCCCTTATAAACTCAACAAAGGAAAAAATGATTCATGTCACTTACACATTTGAAGAATGTACATTTTATTATTACAACTCAAGAGAGGAAAAATGATTACAATGAAATTCAATGTTGTCGAACAACATTACTTACAGCACTACTGAATGCACTAAAAAAACCTCTCTGTCACTTACCTTCCCTTCCTCCAAGTTCACCCCTGCCTTGTGACAAATCTTCTTGTGTAACCCTTCATCTTTCTCTTTCAAGATTGTCACGATTTAGGTGAATAGACCTGCTGCCAATATTAGATCGATCACGTGCGCTTGTAATGTTGGGTGTATAACCCTCATTATCACTTTCAGTGTCGTCGCCTTCTTGTTGTTTGATTCGAGGTTCATTCCAAATCTGTGGAGGTCTTAGATGTTGATAGGTAGGCATTGGAGGGGGTTGAAATGGTGATCTAGATGGGCCTAGACTCGATATAGAATACCTTGATAAGTATGGATTTTGCATTGGATTTGAAAAAAGCAAATCTACAAAACTACTTGGCTGACTCTCAGAAGGAGCAAAATTTGGAACTTGCGATATTCCTTCTCCAAACAGATTGTAAGCATACGATGGTTGAGTAGATTGCATCGGGTTGTAAGTATAATTCATCGGTTGCTTCGTGTCATCCATTGGAGGAGGCTAGGTAAACAACATTGACAGAGGCTGGGTAAAGTGTATCGGAGGTTGGGTGTACTGCGTTGGAGGTGGGCCGACATCCTCCTCGGAAACAGCATCCGCGGATTCATTTCCAACTCCATGGTCTTCAATGTCACGCAACCCATGCTCTTCTATCTTCTTGGTAGGTTGGTTAACTAAGTCCTTTATTTCCTTTTCTCTTACGTTTGATCATAAATGAGGTGTATTTAACCACCTCATCATCTGTTATTTTGCTTTAAAGATAAGAATTACCTAATATTAAGCAAAATAAATGAGTATTATTAAATAAAAAAAATATAAATTAGAATTTTAGTAATTCATTTAAAATATAGTTTTCTTACCAAGTCTCTCTCAATTAGGCTTCGAGGTTCGTATGCGACTACATGTTACAGCATTTGTTCTTGCACTCACATTCTGGTCTTTCTCCAATACCATTGCAAGTAACGTTGTCTAAGTTATCTATATGTGCCTTATAAATCATGCTCCTTAACAATTACTTCTAGCCTTCGAGTCCACCGATCAATGTAGCCCATGAAGTGATACCCTTGACTCTTCTATCAACATATCTGATTTTATCCATCTGTTTGGGTATGTGGTGCTTCAACACGAACTGTGCCATCACATGATCAGGAACGTGTATAACTACTATATTATAACAAATCAAGCACATCCTGGATCTCCAAACCCCTGAATTTACTGAACAGATGGAGTGAATGTACTGTGTCCTCTCATATGTGTAAGGATTCCAAATTACCAATAATACGAATGGAAATATTTTGAATATTGTTATTGCATAATAAATCAAGAATTTATGATAAATATGGAATTTAGTTAGACTAATTGTATGTTACCTGATGAGTGCGTTATGTATCTAGCTCATTTCGGTAGTAACTATAATTTGTTATTCTCACATTGTCATTAAATTCTTTACTACCACTCCACCTGAAACATAACTATCATGCTAAGAAAAGAGTAATGAATTTAATTATTATTATTATTATATTGAATATTTTGAACCTACCATACACCTAACGGTGCAATATGTAATAAATGAGGTGGAAATGACATTTCTTTTGGCCTCCCAATATGAAGGTATTCCCAAATCCATAACTACGAATACAATTTAAATATTATAGCGTATATTTGAAGAAATTTATAAAGTTTATATAAATTAATGTAAAAATTATATGTAACATCGTAAAAAAGCGTTTACGTTTGTTGTTGAACAACATATTGCTTCATTTAGTTGGTGGTACAACTGAGCAAGTGAAACAGCTCCCTAGGCTAGCTGCCCACATACTCTAAGATCTTCTACTAGTAATAAATATTTGCAAATGTATAAAAATATTGGTCAAGTATGTACAAAAACGTTACTCGAGAATATTGTATGTGTTTTATTCACAGTATCTAATTGGGACCTTATTTTTGGTTGAATCCGGAAGGATACTAGCTCCTAAGAAAATCAAAATGATACCTCAAGTATATCTAATCGCATCATCTTCTGTTTCTGTAGACTTGAGGTTATCTACAAATTTACACTTCAGCCATGTCATACTTAACCCTTTAGAGGTTAAGTTCTTTTTACTTGGGTTCTCATTCGGGTGTTCTCCAAGTAATTCTACACACTTTTCCCTCCAATCTCCACGTTATACAACACTTGTCACAGGAGGACCATGCACGCGAAAACCTGTCAAAATTACAACATCTTGTATTGTCACGGTAACTTCTCCTTCCGACGATGGAAAGTGTGAGTTTCTAGATGTCAGTGCTCAACCATAGCATGCATAAATGCATGGTCAAGTTGTGGCCTCAGCAAATGTGAGGTCACTCCAAAACCTGCTAAGTCAAATGCTCTTCCACTATTTTTTTTCCCAATACTTATCCATCGTTTTGGTCTACTCAATAAATCTCAACTACAATAAAAGTTCTTAAAATTAAAAAAAAATCCTAGAAATCGCTTATATAAATGAATAATATTAAATAAAAAAATTTACAATATCTGCATAACGTCACGTCAGTCTGAATTGGAGATATGAGGACGATCTTTCTGGATAATCTCGTAATCACTTACATTTTGCTATGCCATCTATTATTACATTATAAGAGAAAAAAGAAATATATCATAAGAAAAAAAAACTTAGTATATGCATAATTAATAAAATATAAAAGTATTATTTATTAAACAAAAAAAAGTTAACCTTAAAAAAATTTCTTTATATAATTAAAAATAGCGATTACATTGCAATCATTATTATTATCATCATCAAATACAAAATAATAATTTTATTTAACGTTATTACGTTTGATACGAATGACATAATCTTACATATTATTACATTTTATAAATTTATTAATTGTTAATATCTTATATATTATTATAGCAATTAAAATAAAATAAATTAGTACAAATGTACATAAAATAACTACACATGATATTAATTATTCTTTAAAAAAAATAAAATTATCTTACTATTAAATGTAAATGTAGGAGGGGAGTAGAAGAAAATTTAAAGTCGGAGAGAGAATCTCAATAAGATTAATAGATGAAGCGGAAAATTTCTTAAGAGAGAATGAAGAATGTTGTATGGTGAAAAGAGGAGAGGGGGCGTTTATATAGGCAGTCGAGGAGGGGCGGCTGCGAGGGCGTGGCAACGGTTAGGTATAGGATCCAGCAACCTTTAAACCTCCGCCTAACGTTCCACTTCGCTAACGGTTGGCCAGAGGTCACTGACAAGTTGCTGGATCTTCCAGCGACCTCCGCCTAAGCTCCAACGTTTACTCATAAGTTGCTGGATGGTCTAGCCACCTGTCAAAGGATCTGACGGTCTATGACTAAATGTTAGAGCTTAGGCGGAAGTAGTTGGATCTTATGACCCTATTTTAATATTTTTGGAATTCTAGCCCCCTCTCTCAAATTCCCTCTTCACCCATGCCCCTTTTGCGCAAAAGCCCTATAGTTCATGTGAAGTTGTCGGCTTGTATCATACATATGTGTGTGTGTGTGTCAAAAAGTAAATAAATGTATGTTTGCAATATAATTTACAACATATAAAAGAAGAGTGGTGGTTTCAGTTAGTGTATTTTAGTTTTCAATCGGTGGAAATTACTTTCATAAATGAAAAATCAATTTACAAGTGAAAAATTAATTCCCATAGATGAAAAGCTACGTTTCAAGTGAAAAACTATTTACCACCAATAAAAGGTAAAGCACATCGGTATATTTTTATTTTCAATTGGTGTATTTTGATTTTTAACTAGTTGAAAACCATTTCCAACCGGAGTATTTTGATCTTCAACCGATTAAAAATCATTTCCGACTAGTGTATTTTAGTTAAAGTCATTTTTAACCAGTATATTTTGATTTTCAACCAATTGAAAATCATTTCCAACTGGTGTATTTTGATTTTCAATTGGTTGAAAACCATTTTCGACCAGTGTATTTTGGTTGAAAACCATTTCCAATCGATGTATCTTGGTTTGCTTGATTTTCAATTCATTGATTTTGATTTTCAATCGATTAATTCTGACCATGCGTTGTAAAATGTGCTGCAATGTATATTTTCGTAGTCATCTCCTATATATATATTTGTGGCTTGCGTGTTGAGTATTTAACGAACCCTTTCTTCTTGGATCAGAGGGAGTTACAATTGATGTTAACACCACCAAAAATGGTGAATATTTGTGGATGGAATTGGAGAGGTATTTTAAGCTTATAAGTAAGGTAGGGCACCTCCAAGTTAAAATTATTGATGGCATCGTCATCATCTTCTATATCTAATTTAATTTGGTTAAATTTTAAGGTTAAATTCACCTAATTGATCTATAAAAGTGTATAATTCAATCAGGGCTTAAGAAAGAATTAATAAAAATAGGGATTAATTCTGTTATTTTAACAGATAATTATAAATGCATAGTAGCTTAAGGGAAAAATTATGGTGAATTAAAGGTTAATTGAGCTTAAATTTCTCAAAAGTGAGTTAGTATTGAATAATTTAGAATTTTCATTCAAATTGAATATTAATTCTTAAGTAAAAGTCATAATTTCAACCCTACTCTAATTAAAATAATTTTGAAAAAAATAAATGTACTATAAATTCTCTAAAATTCATTTAAAAACATTCTACGAGGATTAGAACAATTAATTTAACAAACGGAGCCCATTTCGACTTAAAATGGAGATCTAGGTAGGTTTTTTATACATTTTGGTGTCAAATTGTAAAGTGACCATGCAAACATCATAAAAATCCAAAATTGAAGTCACCATGAAATTTATTACGCCTAAATTTGGTTACCATAAATATTTGGGTTCATTTGGACTTCATTTTCCCTTTGTTTGTAATTTGGCCCGTAATTCTCAATTTCCTTGCAAAGACCCCCCTAACTCTTCATCTTCTTCACAAAAATACCCTTGCCAGCACGAACACCATGGTTGCATGCGTGACTCTGAGGTGAGCTTCGACCTTGTTTTTCCGTTGACTTGCTCGATGGAACTCCATGAGACTTGGAGGGGTTGTTCTTCAACCATCCCTGCATCCATTGGCAAATACCACATTGCCGGAGACCTCTTCTTGTGCCCTATTTCTGCGGTAAAAAACTATCTCTCTCCCACGTCCAATCGGGTTTTTCCATGTGAGTTAGCACCTCATTTCACACGGCCTTCGTGCTATAAATCGTCGTGGAGCTCCACACTTCTTAATCGTCGAGTTTTTGGTGTGCTACACCCCTTCCCCCTTCTTCCTTGAAAGCTACCATTGACGTCGGCCTTGGAGCTCCTCCATCACCTTCCTCCGCTGCTCCTTTGAAGAAATTAGTTGAGGGCTTTGTCTACTCTCATTGTCACTGTTCTCCCTATCAAAGGAAACAGTGCTTCTACCCCCCCTCGTTGCTCCAAACTCCTTGCTGTCTCCTCCACCTTCTCCAAGATCGGTGTCCACTCCAGCTGGCCTCTCATCATCCTCTTCGTACATTAGATAGCTCCTTCTCTTCCCCTCTTCTCATAGTGTACGTCTCTCGTCTTAGATCTCGCAACCAACCCCAAACTCTCCTCCACGCCATTTTCTTCTCCAACACCAGCCACACTCCAGCATAGCTCCGACGACGCCAACTGCATCGCACATGCCTCCTCACCCAACATCGACCTCCTGACGTGGCGTGGGGCGCGTATGTTTAAAAGAGTCATTATAGCTTGCACTCGCAACATTGATTTTAAATAAAGAAATGGACGTGAGTCCGAGTGTCGATCTCAGGGAGGTGTGAAAATTGGATTTTTCTTGTCACCTTATGTCACAGAAATCATGGGTTTTTGCTTACGAAAACTCGTGGGTGAAAAGCGAGTGAGAGAGAGAAAGGGAGAGAGAGAGAGAGAATAGGGTTAGGATTCTTTTCATTTACAGCATGCAACTCAAACATAAAAGAGAGCAAGCAATTGAATGGAAAACAACTTCATTTGGCATGCGACTTTAGTTCATAATTACAATACTAGATGAATGCTTGAACATAAGTAAAGTAAAGCTTAAGATAAAGAAGGAAAGAGAGAGAGAGAGAAGACGGCAAGGCTGCCACGGTGGTGGAGAGGGGCTCCGTTGGCGGCTCATCGTCTCTGGAGATTACAAAGAGAGCTAATGGTGGCTAGGAGGGGGTAGAACACTTGCAAGTGGAGTGAATGCCTCCTATGGATGGTTGGAAGGGGTTTAAATAGGAAGAAGAGCTTTCCAAATGAAGAAGGGGTTTTAGCGACATCCAGGATGTTGCTAAAACCCTTCCCAAAATGTCGGTGAAGGCCCCTGCCCACCGGTGCTCGCGCGTGTCTGTTATTCTTCACGCCCGATCCGCGTGCGCGTGTCGTAAGTCGTCCGATAGAAGATCGGACGGCTGAGCTTCAGCGCGGGGAGCTGGCGCGGATCACGTATGTCATCACGCACGTCTGGTCAAGGTGCATCTGCGGGCGTCATGTCTCGCAATCGCACCCGTCCGCTCGCCGATCTATGGTCCAATTTCGCCCGCGCGTGCCTTCGCCTTCGATTTGCTGCGTGGTGCATTTCGATCCCGCGTCGCTTGAGCGCGGGTGAGCGCTTCGACCATTGCGCTGCCCTGTATGGATGGTTGCGATCATGCGTCGGTGCTCGGCTGCTGCCGACTGTTGGATGGAGATCTGACGGTCGTGATCTGTTGCGGGCGAAGAGTGTAGTGATGGCACTGGCGATGGTGCGGCGTTCTCAGCCATCCAATCGAAGATTGGACGGCTCAGATCGTTCTGCGATTGATGGAGGGGGCTGGGTGAGGCGTGTAGGCGCTGATCGGGTGCCACGTTTCGCCTTGTGAGTTGTTGTTCGTTAGATCAACAGTCAAAACTTCTTGGGCCCATTGCAGGAGCTCCAGATGTTGGATTTGGCTGATTTTGAGTCCGTTGGACTCCATTTATTGCTCTGAATTCATCTGTGCGGTCCGATTGCTCATCTGAGGCCTGCTTTGACATGTCCTTGTACACATGGCCGTTAATAATACATTATGAGCAATCTGCATGCGATGCTCCTATTCCTATTTATGATGTGTTATTTGTGCATTTTGCTCTTAAGATAAGCCCCAATTGACAGAATTATCATCCCACGATGCAGTGTTATCATACCCCCATGCTTACTCTTTGCTAGTCCCTAGCAAGGTTTATTCTAGCCTTTATTTCCATTCAGAATTTAAGAAATAACTACTTAGACACTTCGTTACTTGTCAATAGGAGGAAATATATTGAGATCTTAATCTACAAAAACTAAGTAGTGCTCGAGTGTCTGCCAAAATATGAATCACCTGAATCCTTGCTTTAATGTATGTAAATATATATATATTCTTATTTTTAGATTTTTTTGGAATTAAGAGTGTGTTGGTAACTTTTTACAGCTACCCAACTCACCCAAAACTCGGACAAAACTCTAAGTGCTAAGCATCTTGGTGTGAAGATTGTGATAGACTCACTCAACGGTAATTTAGACAGACTTCGGGTTTCTACGCCCCTAGGTGACCGGAAGAGGAAGTATTTTGCTTGAAGGTGTATTTGTTCGATCGGTAGCTTTCTCCCTACGTTTGTTTTAATTGGGGTCAACACAAGGATTTTTCCAGTGTATATCTCCCCGGCTTGCTCTACTTCCCCGCTTCTTCCTTAAGTGTTTTGGTTCCTTTTGGGAATTTACTGAGCTGGGCTCTGGATAATCGACTAATGGGCTATTACCCACGATCACTTACCAGCCATACTCGTGCAGTGAGGTGTGGCTTATTTTATTCTCTTTTTCTCTCCTTTTTTTTTTTTTTGGTAGGTGGCTTCCCTGATCTTAAATTTACCTAAAGGTAATGAAGAAGAGGTGGTCACGTGGCAGGGCTCTGGACAACCTGCCAATGGGCTGTTACCCACGACAACTTGCCAGCCATACCACCCTATAGAGTTCATTACTACCCAATTTCTGTCAGAATCTCCGAGGAGTGAGTCTGTGCAAGAATGTGTGCAGATGCTTAGACTAAAAGTCCTTCTGAGTTAGAGGGTGAGTTGATAAGTCGTATACTTATCACCTTATTTAGTTAGTGGATTAGAGTAGCTTAAGGTTGCAAGGATTTGAAGTTAAATCCGTATTTTAACGAACACCAGTGCTGATTAAGCCTGAAGGCCTGAAAAGCCTAAGTGTTCAAGTTCTTTTCGTATTATTTCCCACCATTAACAAATTTCTAATGCCTAAGTTTTTCTTCTTAAATTCATTCATTTTCATTTTTTTTTTTAATTTTATTCTATTCAGACTGATTAAATGAGCTCAGGATCATGCAATTTACCACCCCCCCATGCTTAAGTTAGACAATGTCCTCATTGACAAATACATGGATGCAACAGGGGTTTGAAAAGATATTACCTGAGCGAAGTAGAATACCTGATCAGTCTGAATCTTCTGGGTTGCCTCCCAGGAAGCGCTGAGTTTAATGCCTCTAGCTGGGCGGTGCTTCGTGTCATCCCTCAATGAGGGTGACACTCCTTTAGGGAAACTTGGGCTAGGAAGTGTTTCAATCTTTGGCCATTGACTGTAAAAGTGTGCCTAGTGTTCGGATCAGCGATTTCAATCGCCCTATTGGAGTGAGGCTTGACCACCCTAAATGGTCCTATCCACTTGGACCTGAGCTTCCCTGGAAAGAGTTTTAGGCAGGCATCAAAAAGCCAGACTTACAGGTTAGGCTCAAAGGTCTTTTTATGGATGAGTCGGTCGTGGACGGCTTTCATTTTCTCCTTATACAATCGACTGTTCTCAAAGGCGTCCCGACGAATTTCTTTGAGCTCAAAGAGTTGGAGCGTCCTCTGCGCACCGGCTAACTGGGAATTCATGTTACACTGCTTGACAGCCCAGTAAGCCCGGTGTTCCAATTCGACAGGAAGGTGGTAGGCTTTGCTAAAGATCAGGTGATAAGGCGACATGCCTATCGGGGTCTTGAAAGTGGTCCTGTATGCCCACAGGGCATCATCCAGTCGTGTGGACCAGTCCTTTCTGTCAGGTCTCACAGTTTTCTATAGAATGTTCTTGATTTGTCTATTTGAGACCTCAGTCTACTCATTTGTTTGCGGATGATACGGGGTAGCGATGTGGTGGTTAACCCTGTATTTTCTAAGTAGGGCACGGAATTGGGAGTGAATAAAATGACTTCCACCATCACTGATCATGGCCTTTGGTATTCCAAACCGAGAAAAGATGTTCTGCTTAACAATGTCCATGACAGTCATTTGATCGCATCGGCGGGTGGCGACGGCTTCAATCCATTTAGAAACATAGTTTACCGAGACTAGGATGTACTCAAAGCAGTTGGATGGTGGAAAGGGTCCCATAGAATCAATACCCCACCCGTCGAAGATCTCGACAATCAAAATGAGTTGGAGGGGCATCATATCTTTTCTGGTCATGGTCCCCAGTGTTTGGCAGCTAGAGCAAGTCTTGGAAATGTTGTGTGCATCCTTGAATAAGGAAGGCCAATAAAATCCGAACTGCAGGACCTTCGCAGCCGTTTTCTTTCCTGAGAAGTGGCCACCACAAGCTTGGTCATGACAAAAAGATAGCACACTCTGAACTTCATCCTCAGGGATACACCTCCAGATGATCTGGTCGGCAAAGAGGCAAAATAGCATGGGATCATCCCAGAAATAGTGCATGGCCTCGGCCAAGAACTTGTCCCATTGCTGTCTGGACCAGCTGTGCGGGGTCTATCCTACAACCAGGTAGTTGGCATAGTCAGCATACCAAGGCAGTTTCTTATCTTGCACAACCAAAATGTGTTCATCGGGGAAGGTGTCGGATAAAGGTAGGGAGGGTCCAATGTGGTCTGGGTGAAGTCTGGATAAGTGGTCAGCCACCACATTCTTTGATCCGGCTTTGTCGCGGATTTCCAGGTCAAATTCTTGCAAGAGCAGGATCCATCTGATGAGCCTGGGTTTCGCGTCCTTTTTAGCCAACATGTGCTGGATGGCTGAATGGTCAGTATAGATGGTCACGTGGGATCCCAGCAGGTAAGGTCGGAACTTCTCAAGTTCGAAAACTACAGCGAGTAATTCTTTCTCTGTGATAGTATAATTTCGTTGGGCCTCGTCCAACGTCTTTCTCGCGTAGTAGATCACCATGGGTTTCTTGTCTTGTCTTTGTCCCAGGACAGCGCCTATGGCAAAATCTGATGCATCACACATAATCTCAAAGTCCTGGGACCAATCCGGGAGCTGAAGTACAGGTGCTGTGGAAACTAAGTCCCTTAGGGTGTGATAAGCCTCGATGCAATCAGAGGTCATGTGGAATATGACGTCGTTGGCCAGAAGGTCGGTTAAGGGTTTGGAAAGCTTGGAGAAGTCTATGATGAACCTTCGGTAGAGGACAACATGTCCCAGGAATGAACGGATCTGCCGGATCGAGCTTGGAGGAGGAAGTTTGGAAATCAAATCAACCTTAGCCCGATCCACCTCAATGCCCCTATGCGATACGATGTGGCTGAGGATGATTCCTTCTTGAACCATAAAATGGCTCTTTTCCCAACTTAACACCAAATTAACCTCGATACATCGTTTCAGGATTTTCTCCAAGTTTCTCAAACAGTGGTCGAATGAATTCCCAAATATAGAGAAATCATCCATAAAGACCTCAAGATATTCACCCACCATTTCTGAAAAAATGGCTAGCATGCAGCGCTGAAAGGTAGCGGGTGCATTGCATAACCCGAACGGCATACGACGGAATGTAAACGTGCCATACGGGCAAGTGAATGTGGTCTTCTCTTGATCTTCAGGAGCAATTGCGACTTGGTTATATCCTGAATATCCATCCAGGATGTAAAAATGCTTTTGCCCTGCCAATCTTTCAAGGATCTGGTCAATGAATGGCAAGGGGAAATGATCCTTCTTGGTTGCTTCATTGAGCTTCCTGTAATCAATACACACCCGCCATGAGGTGGTGGTGCGGGTGGGGATGAATTCGCCATGTCATTGGTAACAATGGTGAGCTCGACTTTCTTTAGAACCACTTGAGTGGGGCTCACCGAGGGGCTATTAGAGATGGGATAGATGATGTCGGCGTCAAGCTACTTGATAATTTCTTTCTTAACGACCTCCCGCATGTTTGGGTTTAACCATCTCTGCATTTGGCGGGAGGGTCATGCCCCGTCTTCCAGTTAAATCTCATGAGTGCAATAGGCGGGAATAATTCCTCTCAAGTCTGAAATGGTCCATCCAATGGCGGCCCGATGTTCCGAAAGGGTCGTGGTCAACCTGAGTTCTTGATCCTTGGTTAGATGAGAGTTAATAATCACAGGGAAGGTATGGTCAGGTCCCAGAAAGACATACTTGAGATTCTCAGGTAGTGGCTTTAGTTCAGGTGTGGGTGGAACAACAGTCGACGGGAAAGGGAAAGGTAGGAGTTGATCAACATCAATCTCCTCATATGGTGTTGTTTGATGGTAATCAACCCAAGAGAGGTCCATGGGAAGCGATGGTGATGGGTCAGAACAGTCGTTACAGGATTGGTGATCTGAGACAGAACTAAGGGTGAGGCATTCCTCGACCAAGGGTTCCACAGGATCATGTTCCTCAACATAATCGCAATCAAAAGATTTGCTCATCCAGAAGATATCCAACTGCATTTTCTTGTCTTCGAAGGCGATTTCCATACATCCCGTGTCACAATCGATGTTCACCTTAGCCGTAGCTAAGAAAGGTCTACCTAAGATTATGGGTGCGTTCTGTAGTTTTTCAGGGACTTCCATGTTGAGCACCAAGAAGTCGACCGGAAAATAGAAGTCCTCGAACCGCACAATCACGTCCTCAACAACCCCCTTCGGGGTCTTCACAGATATATCAGCCAGCTGGATGGTGACAGGTATGGGTGTCAACTCTTCGAAACCAAATTGGTGGTACAGGGTTGTTGGAATCAGATTGATGGAAGCACCTAAGTCTAGGAGCGCTCTATCAAATGTCATGTCCCCGATATTGCAACATATCAGGGGTGCTTCTGGGTCAGTTTGCTTGAGCGGAAGGTTGCTTGATATTATGGAACTTGCTTGTTCGGAGAGCACAACCTTCCTAGGTGCTTGAGGTCTTGGCTTACATTTGGGTGTACAGGCATCCTTTAAAAACTTGGCGTAAGCCGGGATGTGCTTGACGGCTTCGAGGAGTGGAATATTAATCTAAACTTGCTTAAAGATCTCCAAAAGCTCCTCAGTTTCTACAACACTTTTCTTCTTCTTGATTGTTTCTAAGGACTCGGGGTAGGGTGTCTGAACATAGATAGGGTCTATTTTTGGGTCCTTGGGTTTTTCCAGTGCCTCTTCTGAGTCGGGTGTTTCAGCTGGTGAAGTCTTGGGAAGAGTCGGCCATTTGGGATCCTGGGTTTTGGTACTTCTCCTCAAGGTTACCGCATTCACAGAGGCATTGGGACCATGGGTTGATCCTTGAGAAGACGAGGACGAAGAAGCACTGAGCCCAAGGGGTGTTTGTGGGGCTGGCTGGACCATGTGTGCCTGCCCGGGATTGCCCTGGTACCCTTGAGAATTGGGGCCTCTGTTAATCATGTTTCGCGGGTTTGGTTATAGCTGGGAAGGTTGGGATCCTTGTCGTTTACAGTCCAAAAGTTGGCTTAACTATCCCTTTACTAAGGCCATTTCCTCCTGATGTTTCTGGTTCATTTCAGCTATCATCTTTATCAGGGTGTCCATTTGGTTCTGTGGGGGAGGGGCTACCCTATTCTAATTCTATGGGGGTCTAACTGGTGGTCCTTGCTGATAGGGGGCAAGTTTGGCTGTTGGTTTGGCCTGGGCTGGTCTGGAATTGAGGTGGTTTCTAATTTGTCCAACAAAAGTTGGGGTGATTACGCCAGCAAGTGTTGTAAGTGTTGGAGAAAGGGTCAGGTTTAGTGATGTAAACACATTTATACCACTTAAAATGTCTATTATGCATGTTCTTAAGCATAGGATTGCATTTCATGATATAAATATTGAATTACATGCATCATCTTGCATTTAGAGTAGTTTGAATAAAATGGAGGTTAATTGTCTCCTTTTATGTGCTTGGACAGGGCAAATATTTTATCGGGGCCTCGGATCAAAGATCTAACCGTATGGATGTGATCAGGGCGACGATTGGAATTCAACGACTCCAAGATCGCCCTAATCAGACATCCGTAGCATCAGATAGTGACCCAGGAACCCTAGAAGATCAATGGCCAGGATGGTGTAAATCTACACTTCAGATGATAAATCCAATTGCACAGATGAATTTGGATCGATGATCGCAGCCCAAAGACACAAAAAATCGAGTCAATCCGACATCCGTGGCACCATCTACAACTTCCAGAAGATGGACGGCCAAGATAGCGCCACGTGGCACCATCTCAACCGCCCAAACGGCCGCTTGCATCTTGTGAAGGCCCCGTGCCCGATCGTTCTCCGCCATTGGATCTTAATCAAACGGTTGTGGGCGCTCGCGCTTAAAAGCGTCCGCTCGACCATCCGCGCCCCATAGCGTAGTGGTCGAGTGCGCTTTCGCGAGCGCCGGACGCGGGTTCGAGCCGTGGAGAGGGGCTGGATGGCGCGGTGATTGGGTGCGGGTGGAGCGTCAGATGGAGATTGGACGGCCGCGTGCGCCCGATAGCGTCGACGCGCGATTGGACGCGCAATCAGTCGCGCGGGCGGGTGCGCAACGCAGCGGGCGCGGACGCATCTTAAGCCGTCCGATCTCGTGATCGGACGGCTGAAAAGCGACGAATGTGCGCAAGCTGTTGAGCGCGCGAGCAGGCGAGGAGACACGCGCGAGCCGCCCACGAAGCTCACGTTGAGGCCTTTAGTGACGGATTTATCCGTCACTAAAGACCCCTCTTTTATTATTTTGATGTTGTAATGTCCATTTTGCCCCCACTCCTTGCAACTATAAAGGGAGACCCCCTCCATACGAAATTCTCATCCCTTCTTTCTCCTCTCTACCCCTCCAAAGCTCAAGAGTGGCTTGTCCCACACCTGGGATGCTTCTCGCGAGATAAAGTCCAATTTTCGTTCCCCTTCGGAAGTGGATCCCACGACGACAACGGCGTGTTGCTTCGTTCCTGTTCTTTTGCTTCGTCCTCCTTTGTCCTGCTTCGTTCTCCTTCGTCCAGGCGTCGTCTCGTCCGGCTCGTCCTCCAAGCAATCGTCGAGGAGGATAACTTCTCTCTCCCATTCTTATTTACAGCTTTTCTAGTGTAGAATTTTCCTGCTTTATAGTGTAATTGATTTTCCGCTTTCTAGTGTAACTTTTATAAACAATTGAAATATTGAATGCATGTTCTCTCTCTCTCTCTCTCTTTTAGTCTTATAGCTCCATTGTAATTATATCGCCTTGCTTATAAAAAAAATCCTAAAAAAATATAATTGCGAATATAGATCAACGTAGCCTCCCTGTGTTCGACCCGGAATTCTTTTCGGTATAAATTTTATTTGTTGAACACGAATCCTTCTCTTTCGAACTACAACGACAGGTTTTCTAAAACCGAACACGTTAGCGTAGCGATTCTCAAAAACCGTTCAACATTTTGGCGCCGTTGCCGGGGAGGCAACAATTTCCGATCTTTCCTTCGCATTTCTTGCACTTTATTTGTTTTCTAACTAGCTTTCTCTTGTGTCTATTGTTTTGCAGAGACCTCCATCAAGGAATCAACAAGCGGTAGACTGGAGTAAAGTGCAGTTGAAGACAACTGTAAGTGCTCCCCCATTCTTTCCCACTCCATAGATTCCATTCGCCACATTAAATCCAAATCTCAATTAACCTAGGTGTTTGCATAAATCCTAAGAATAGTTTGGTTGTTTGGATTTTCACTCACATTCATTCCACCCTCATCCATAAAAAAAAATAACAAAAAGATAATCTTGTGGGGTAATTTTCAACAAACACACAACACACACCCACATTCAAGGCACTTGATCAACTTGATTTGTTTTTTACTCAACCAGGTTCTGATCTATGGAACCGGTACACACAAAGCAACATATAACAGAGTAGAAATTATTCTAGGTTAACCATTTTTGAGTGCCTAACATAGTGGTGCATTTGTGGCCAATTGTTTGAGTTGTTTGGGCTGCACCACTTCAATTAAAATCAACTCATCAAGTAGCTGCCAATTAGGTTCAACTCTTAGGGATTTACCAGGCACTCCACATTCTTTCAAGCTTCAAAGGAAAACATTTTCACCCGTGCTTGTAAAACTTGGTGTGCCAATGAAACTTGTTTGAAAATACCTAAAGTTAAATCCTAAAAGCTACTAAGCAAGATGTGAACCTTAAAATTCACCACATCAAAAACAATCTTGCTTGAAAACCACTGGTTGTGCACGCACACACAAATCAATCAATCATTAAGGGCACAACCCATTTAAAGGGCCCATCACATTCCAAAGCACATTCAAACCTAGCCCTAAATAAAACAGAGTAGATGTTGGCCTTAAGGAATGGACTCGCTCTTCAAAACTCAGAACGAGATTATTTTTGATTAGTCTATTTTTACTGTTCAATCTGATGTCTAGCTAGGGGAGCAGAGTCAAATGATCGCGGCTGGGGGGTACACTAGGAACCGGAGGCGCAAGCCGAAGGAAGAACCTTCTCCCCAGTCCCTCCTTCTAACTGGTTGGATTGAACAGACAGAAGTAGATCAAATCGTTCCTTTATCTCAAGACGGGTTTTGGGAGTCTGTAGGTCTGTAGGCTAACCCATTTAAGGACATGTTTGATTGTTTGTATTGCAGGGCGCCTTTCTTCCTCCCATGTCTCATGAATTCTTCCACATATTTCACGCATTCCCGCTCTTTCCCTCCTGTTGTGACTTATCTTCAACATGACGATTATCCCAACTCGTATTGTAATCAACCATTAGTTAGTTAGGATAATTCGGATTGGGGATACAATTCCGGACCCTCGTGTTTAGGGTCTAACCCTGAACACTTTAATTTTGATTTCTATCCTTCTCAGAGCTACATTGATTATAGATCGTCTTCCTTTCATGCACAACCTAATACGATCTACAATCAAGAAGGATACACCGATCCTTATCCATCCTCTGATTTCATTGCCTTTAGGTCATCACTATCTTTTCAACAATCTAAAATGACCTATTAACAGGAAGGGTATAACGAATCTGAATTCGTTAATTCCTCTGCATTGATGTCAAACCCGCCCAACCCTGAACCAACTCATTTGGTTCAGGTTAACCAGGTTCAAGATAAGGTTCTGACTAACTTGAGAAATATCATTCAATCTTTAGAAGTTCAGCCAATACCTTGCATTGAGAGATTGGAGCCCCTGATTGAAATGATTGATGATTTAAACAAGTCTTTGTTGGATTGGCTCCAGGATGTTAAGGATAAGAACCTTGGTGAGTTTCTACTTGGGAAATTAGCGAAATTGAGGATGAGATTCGTGGTTGCTTTGATTCAATCTTGGAATAATTCTTAGGATGAACCCTTTTCAGGAAAGCCAATAACAGAACCCGCTCAGGCACCTGTTGGGGGGGACACATGTTACGAGGTTGACCAGATTGAATTAAAACAACCAATTAAGGATGATCTGATTTCTTCACCTGAGATCCCTAAGCTGGGTTACGAGGAAACGTATGTCTCCTTGGAACAGAAAGTGACAAATGATTTTGGGACATACATTGATATGGATCCTGATGGTGAAGATTCAAGTTGCGAAGTCTCACGCGAGTTTTTTGGACACGATTTCTGTGAGATGATTAGGCCTGAGGAATCTGATAGATCATTTGATAGTCCAATAACTGAGGAAACTAATCTTATTAGGGCACACATTACGGATCTAGAATCGCATTTTCTGGAGGAATCAATTCAATGCCCTGATTATCAGTTACACCCTGTTGAGCTTATTGATGATTCTAGTTCTGAGATAATTAGACCCAAGTCAATTTTGATTCTGCCACATCATTTAGACTTGGAGATTTTAGACGGGGTGATGAATATACAAGAGGTCCTGGAATTTGATATGTTGAAGGAGGAGAATAGGAGCTGGGAAGTTCTGATTTGGGAAGTTAATTTTGGAGGAAATAGAAGATTGAGTCGAAGGGTTCCTTTTAAGCTGAATCCAACAAATCAAAACCCTTACGACATTTGTTTCGAGGATGTTCAACTCAAGCACACATTCAACGATTATCCTTTTGAGCTTCAATTCTCTGTAACTCGACTTTTTGGTCTTGGGTTGCATCCTCAT
The DNA here is from genome assembly GCA_037157565.1 of Thalassia testudinum. NCBI lineage: Eukaryota > Viridiplantae > Streptophyta > Magnoliopsida > Alismatales > Hydrocharitaceae > Thalassia > Thalassia testudinum. Next base: position 4,164,180 of record JAZHRO010000037.1, read on the forward strand.
AAATCGCAGGCCCAACCCCGCTTGCATTCTGATTTTAGGTTTTGGGTAATTTTTATCCAGAACCTAAGATATTCTCGATTATGAGGTGTGGGTCTGCACCACAATCTGGTCCACATCTGTGGACCTCTGCTGACAGGTCAGAGGATTCTTCTGTTCATTCTAGTTCTGACCTACACTTGTGAATTCGTCATTTCTTTTCCTTGTATAGTGTGCCTAGCTGAAGGTACTAAACTCAGCACATATACATTTTTTCTTAGTTTTCATCTCGGAGCTGACCTGACATTCACGCAATTCAGATGCTTTCTACGCCTTTCCACTCTGTTTTATGTCTTTTTAATACAACGAGGACATTGCATTAGATAGGCATGGGGGGGTGGATATTCATCTCTGAATTCATTCATCAGCTCCGTAGATTTGTTTTATTTTGATTTTAAAAAAAATTGAAATTAGGAAAGAGAATTTGGGTTTAAGAAAATTTTCAATCTTAGGAAAAACTACATTAAGATCTAAACACAAAGACCCTTCAGGTCTTTGAACTTAATCAGCCCGTGTATCCACTAAAATGTGGATTTGTTTTTCGAGTTCTCGCCAACTTGAATTTTATTTTAAATAGAGTAAATAAAGTTTGGGTGATAAGTACACGACTTATCAACCCGCCCTCTGATTTGAGGGAATTTTGAGTCTTAAGCATCTGCACACTTTCTTTGCACTGACTCGTTATTCGGCAATTCTAACGGAAATTGGGTAGCTAATGAACCTTCTAGGGTGATATGGCTGGCAAGTTATCGTGGGTAATAGCCCATAGGTAGGTTGTCCAGAGCCCAGTCACTGGACCTTTCTTAGTTTGCTGCCTTTAGGTAAATCTTAGACTAGGGAAGCCACCTACTTAAAAAAAAAAAAGGAGAAAAGAACAAAAAGAAATAAGCCACACTTCGCCGCACGAGTATGGCTGGCAAGTTGTCGGTGGTAACAGCTCATCGACCGGTTGTCCAGAACCCAGCTCAGAAAATGCACTAAAAATTCCCAAAACATTTAGGAAGAAGCGGAGAAGTAGAATAAACCGTGGAGATATACGCTGGATTCACCCTTGTGTTGACCCCGTAAAAAAAATAAAAGTAGGAAGAAAGCTACCGGTTGTAAAGATACACTTTTAGGTAGAATTCTGGTTAAGTCACCTAGAGGCATAGAAATCCGAAATTCGTTTTAATTGCCGGTCAACGAGTCTATCACAATCACGATAAGATGCTTAAAGCTTAGGGTTCTCATCAAATTTTGAGTGAGTTGAATGGCCGTAGAAAGCCACTCTTAACCCCGAAAATTTGAAAATCCAAAAAAGTTAGAAAAGAGAAAAAGAGAAAAAGAAAATTTTCTTTTAATAAGGCGAGGGCTTGAGGCGGTCCGCATTTTGGCTAATACCCGGGCACTGTTGTGTCTTTGAAAGTTCAGTTCCTAAGTGGACAATTTCTTAATGATTGAAAAAGAACTTAAGTCCAAATAATCCAACCTAATTCTTTTATAAATAGCATATAGTTTTTGCTAGGGACTAGCAAAAGATAGGCATGGGGGAATGATGTAAACACATTTACACTACTTAAAAAGTCTATTTATGCATGTTCTTAAGCATAGGATTGCATTTCATGATATAAATATTGTATTACATGCATCATCTTGCATTTAGAGTAGTTTGAATAAAATGGAGGTTAATTGTCTCCTTTTATGTGCTTGGATAGGGCAAATATTTTTTCAGGGCCTCGGATCAAAGATCCAACCGTATGGATGTGATCAGGGCGACGATTGGAATTCAACGACTCCAAGATTGCCCTAATCAGGCATCTGTAGCATCAGATAGTGACCTGGGAATCCTAGAAGATCAAGGGCCAAGATGGTGTAAATCCGCACTTCAGATGATAAATCCAACCGCACGGATGAATTCAGATCGACGATCGCAGCCCAACGACACAAAAATCGAGTCAATTCGACATCCGTGGTACCACTACAACTTCCAGAAGATAGACGGCCAAGATAGCGCCACGTGGCGCCATCTCAGCCGCCCAAACGGCCGCTTGCATCTTCTGAAGGCCCCGCGCCTGATTGTTCTCCGCCGTTGGATCTTAATCCAACGGTTGTGGGCGCTCGCGTTTAAAAGCGTCCGCTCGACCATCCGCGCCCCATAGCACAGTGGTCGAGCGCGCTTTCGCGAGCGCCGGGCGCGGGTTCGAGCCGTGGAGAGGGGTTGGAAGGTGCGGCGATTAGGCGCAGGTGGAGCGTCAGATGGAGATCGGATGGCCGCGCACGCCCGATAGCGTCGGCGTGCGAATGGACGCGCAATCGGACGCGCTGGCAGGCGCGCAACGCAGCAGGTGCGGATGCATCTTAAGCCGTCCGATCTCGCGATCAGACGGCTGAAAATCGACGAACATGCGCAAGCTGTTGAGCACGTGAGCAGGCGAGGAGACACGCGCGAGCCGCCCACGACGCCCACGTTGAGGGCTTTAGTGACGGATTTATCCGTCACTAAAGACCCCTCTTTTATTATTTTGAAGTTGTAATGTCCATTTTGCCCCCACTCCTTGCAACTATAAAAAGAGACTCCCTCCATACGAAATTCTCATCCCTTCTTGCTCCTCTCTACCCCTCCAAAGCTCAAGAGAAGCTTGTCTCACACCCGGGATGCTTCTCGCGAGATAAAGTCCAATTTTCGTTCCCCTTCGGAAGTGGATCCCGCGACGACGACGGCGTGCTACTTCGTTCCCGTTCTCCTCCTTCGTCCTGCTTCGTTCTCCTTCGTCCAGGCGTCGTCCCGTCCGGCTCGTCCTCCAAGCAATCGTCGAGGAGGATAACTTCTCTCTCCCATTCTTATTTGCAGCTTTTCTAGTGTAGAATTTTCCTACTTTATAGTGTAATTGATTTTCCGCTTTCTAGTGTAACTTTTATAAACAATTGAAATATTGAATGCATGTTCTCTCTCTCTCTCTTTCTTTTAGTCTGATAGCTCCATTGTAATTATATTGCCTTGCTTATAAAAAAAATCCTAAAAAAAATACAATTGCGAATATAGATCAACGTAGCCTCCCTGTGTTCGACCCGGAATTCTTTTCGGTATAAATTTTATTTGTTGAACACAAATCCTTCCCTTTCGAACTACAACGACAGGTTTTCTAAAACCGAACACGTTAGTGTAGCGATTCGCAAAAATCGTTCAACATTTAGCATAGCCTTGGACAGCCTGTACATCTTCAAGGATCGCAGATGTCGATGGGGAGGGAAGAGAGTAATCAAGGGTTGAGGGAGCAACGGTCCCTCCGTGGAACGTGGTCAGGGGTTGTTCCAGGTTCAATTGGCTTAAGGGCTGGACCGGGTCAACATTGTGAGCTCCTTTTGCTAGGGAGAAGGTCTGTAATGGGTTCCTGGTCTAGTTCAGTAGCTCATCAATCTTTTTATCCACCAATTCCACTCGATCTAATTTCTTGGCAATGATGTCCATGTCAACCATTCCAGAATTTGCTTGTACCTCATAATTCCCACCACGGGGTTGACTGGATCGGTTAAATTGGGTCATGGAGGCATTGTGAGCGAATTTTCGCTCAAATACGCTCTCCTCTTCTTTGTTTAGGAAGTTTCCCCCGCATGAGGCATCGACGAAGTTCCGTAGGTTGCTGTCCAGACCGTGGTAGAAGATCTGGGCTAATTGCTACCTTGGTACTTCGTGGTGTGGGCATTTCCTTAAGAGTTCATTAAATCTTTCCCACGCCTCATGGAACTGTTCCCCACCCTGGAGTGTAAAGGTAGTAATGGCTCTTCTGAGGGCATTGGTCTTTCCTATGGGGAAGAATTTCTTTAAGAATGCATGCCTCAGTTCTTCCCAAGTGGTGATGGGTCTACCTAGGGTTCTAAGCCAGTGAGAAGCCTTGTCTCTCAACGAGAAGGGGAACATCTTAATCAAAATAATGTCAGGGCTAATGTTCCTAGGTTTCACAGTTCAGGCTATCTGGTCAAGATCCTCTAGGTGCTGGAAGGGGTCTTCATTTGAGCTTCCATGGAAGTGGCTCTGAATCAGACTCAAGACATTTGGTTTTAGCTCAAAATCATCTCCCCCTTCGGGGATCCTAAGGTGTGGCTTGACCCTAATTGCGGAAGGATTGTAGAAATCACGGAGGGGCCTCGGTTGGTCCTAGAATGGTGGTAGATCAGGTGGCGGTTGCCCCTGTGGGTCCTGGAAAGGTGGTGGTGGTTGCCCTTGTAGGTTCTGCAACCGGTGTATGGCTTGCATGATAGTGTGGATTTGTTGCTACTGAAGCCGGTGGTTTGCGTTAATCTGGGCTTGGATGATGGCCATTGTGTCTGGTGGGGGTTGGCCCTCAACCTCATCTACCCTAGATTCAGCCATGTTTCTAGCAGAATCAAGTCGCCTAGATTCCCATCCCAAAACAAACAACTCGGGATGCAGTGAGCGTCTCCCGTGCATGTGCTAGAGAAGAACAGGAGGGGATGCGGAGAGCGACAGATGCGGGAAGTGTGTGTTCAATCAAGCAAACAAGCTTAGTCCTTATGGTGTGTTCCTTAGATGACCTAGAAATCTCCAAAAGGGTGATTAAGTCCGTAAGCACTGGACTCCCCTTCCCAAAGCTAATCTGGCCAAGTTGATTACGAGGGGATTGCAGGGAAGGCTCTTCCTTTGGCTTGCGCTGCCGGTTCCATAGACCCCACAACCGCAGTCGTTTGACGTTTCCTCGCAACCTAGTCACCAGATTCTACTAAGGGAATGAAAGCTAAGTGCCCAGCGAACAAAACCCCGCCTCTCGAGGTTTAACCCAGTCTTGCCTAAGGCACGTCTACTCTATTTTAAAAGGGCTAGGATAGCGCTTGTGCTAGGGTTATGTGATGAGGCGTTGATTGGGGTAGTGCCTCTTAATTTTCTGATTTCAGTGTGTGTGCTTCTATCAAAACATGGTTTTCAAGCAAGGATTTTTTTTAAGATGTCTTTTAATGTTTCATCCTTACTTTTGTGTTTTTTAGGATTGACGTGTCTTAATGTTTTCATACAAGTTTTAGTGGATACGTCAAGTTTTGCACACAATTTGGTGAAAGTAGATTTCCTTTTGTTGTGTAGAGGCTCTAAAACCCTAATGTTCTCATCCTAGTGGTCATGCAGCTTCTATTAGATGAGTCGATTTTAGGGTTGAGTGATGCGGCCCAAGTCAATTCAAGGTGGCTTTGCAAACACCACTCAAAAAAAGAAAAAGAACACTCCAAGAATCTTAGATTATCCAGAATGTTAGAGTGTATTTTTTTTTGTTGGGTGATGTGTTAAGGATGTGGGTCAGGCAATTATACACCACGTCAATTTTTTTTTCAGTTTTACAATTTTTTTTAGATTTTTAAGCAAGCAATCAACCATGGGTGAAGAAATACTCACGCCCGGTCCTTATTGCGCTTACTCCTCGTTACCGTCATGAGTTGCACTGCTTTGCCATCCAAGCATCGAATTCTTGCAACCATCAAGTAGAAGGAGACAAGGCATTAGACGATGTGAGCATGGATGTAAAGAGGAAGTGACAAAATAAATTCATTGCCTCCCAGGCAACGGCACCAAAAACTGACGTGGCATGGGGCGCGTATGTTTAAAAGAGACGTTATAGTTTGCGCTCGCAATGTCGGTTTTAAATGAAGAAATGGACGTGAGTCTGAGTGTTGATCTTAGGGAGGGGTGAAAACTGGATTTTTCTTGTCACCATATGTCACGGAAATCATGGGTTTTTGCTTGCGAAAAGTCGTGGGTGAAAAGCGAGTGAGAGAGAGAAAGAGAGAGAGAGAATAGGGTTAGGATTCTTTTCATTCACAGCATGTGATGTAAACTCATTTACACTACTTAAGATGTCTATTTATGCATGTTCTTAAGCATAGGATTGCATTTCATGATATAAATATTGCACAACATGCATCAACTTGCATTTAGAGTAGTTTGAATAAAATGGAGGTTAATTGTTTCTTTTTATGTGCTTGTACAGGGCAAACATTTTATCGGGGCCTCGGATCGAAGATCCAACCGTATGGATGTGATCAGGGCAACGATTAGAGTTCAACGACTCCAAGATCGCCCTAATCAGACATCCGTAGCATCAGATAGTGACCGGGGAATCCTAGAAGATCAAGGGCCAGGATGGTGTATATCCGCACTTCAAATGACAAATCCGACCACACAGATGAATTCGAATCGGCGATCGCAGCCCAACGACGCAAAAATAGAGTCAATTCGACATCCGTGGCACCATCTACAACATCCAGAAGATGGACGGCCAAGATGGCGCCACGTGGTGCCATCTCAGCCGCCCAAACGGCTGCATACATTCTTTGAAGTCCCCGCAGCCGCTCCCTCTCTGTCGTTGGATCTCGATCCAACGGCTGTGGACAGTCGCGCCTAAAAGCACCCACTCGACCATCCGCACCTCGTAGTGCAGCGGTCGAGAGCGCTTTCGCGAGTTGCAGCCGCGGGTTCGAGCCGCAGTGAAGGGGAGAGAGGCGCGGGCGAGCGAGCGCGGGCCGGCGTTGGATCCTCATCGGGTGGCTCAGATCCACCGGTAGCGTTCACGCGCTATTGCATGCGCAGCGAGGACGCGCGATCGTACGCGCTGGGCGGGCGTGCAACAGCGGGCGAAGACGCATCTTAAGCCATCCGATCTCGTGATCGGACGGCTGAGATTTGATGAATGTGGGCGTATGCGTTGAGAGCGGGCAGCTGAGGAGGCGCACGTGGGCGCGAGTACTACACCCACGTTGGGGCTTTAGTGACAGTTTTATCCGTCACTAAAGACCCCTCATTTATTGTTTTAAAGATGTAATGACCCATTTGCCCTCACTCCTTGCAACTATAAAAGGAGACCCCCTCCATACGAAATTCTCATCCCTTCCTCCTCTTTTCTACCTCTCCAAAGCTCAAGAGAATCTTGTCCCACACCCGGGATGTTTCTCGCGAGATAAAGTCCAAATTTTCGTCCTCCTTCGAAAGTGGATCCTGCAACGACGACAGCGTGCTGCTCCGTTCCCGTTCTTCTGCTTCGTCCTCCTTCATCCTACTTCATCCTCCTTCTTCCAGGCGTCGTCCCGTCCGACTCGTCCTCCAAGCCACCGTCGAGGAGGATTTCTCTCTCCCTATTCTTTTTACTGCTTTCTAATATAGATTTACTGCTTTCTAGTGTAGTTTTGCTCGTCCTCCAAGCATTCGTCAAGGAGGACATTTCTCCCTCCATTCTTTTAATGCTTTCTAGAGTAAATTTATTGCTTCGTAATGCAAGTGTTTTATGCTTTCTAGTTGTAATGAACAATCTCCTTAATGATAAATTCTCTGTTTATTCTACATCTCATTTTTTATTTCTGTGTAATATTCTCTCTCTCTCTCTTACCCTCTCTCTTTCTTTTATTTATTGTAAATAATTAGATAGTTTTAAATTGAATTACTTCGTGACAAATAAAAAGAAACGCGTAGTTTTTAAATCAAACATCCGCTTCCCTGTGTTCGACTCGGAATTTTCATTTCGGTATAAATTTTATTTGTTGAACACGAATTCTTCGCTTTCAAGCTACAACGACAGGTTTTCCAAAACCAAACACGTTAGCGTAGCAATTCGTGCGTTCAACATTTTGGCGCCGTTGCCGGGGAGGCGACAATCTTTGACTTCTCTTCGCGTTTTGTAACTTACAAATCATTTACCTCACTTTTCTCCTTTCTTATTGTAATTGCAGGTACTCTTTCAAGACAGGCAGCTGTTATCCATTTACAGGCAATTGTTATTATTCCATTTACTCATACAAGACTGCAATTTAGGCTTTCAATACAATCATTCCAGTGTTTCTAGTCCTAGGATTCATGCAATACCCTAGGATCTAACGTTCAATCTAGTGTTTCTAGTCCTAGGATTCATGCAATACGCTAGGATCTAACATTCATTACAGATATACATTCATATTTGTAATTAACTAAGGAAAGCCACTCTACCCACAAAATCGGGAGTAATAGGGGCTTGATTGGCAGGTCCACATGCCTCTGCAACCCCCAAATCTGCAACAGAAGGAGGTCATAACACAAGGATCAACCACAAGGAACCACTTAGAACATGATAAAAGTATTTCAAACAAGTAGAGGAACTTATACGGAGAAGAATGAAATCTTAAACGCAGAAATCGGACCTTAAACGGATCCTAAATGGGTCAAAAACGACAATTCTGACTCAAATCAGACGTCTGGAACATCTTCCAAATGTCTTAAAAGGAGTCCAGATCTATACCTTACTCTGTGCTGCTCCTCAGACGTCCAGGGATCCTGCTGAATCGTTTGGACCTAGTTTCAGACGTCCGATCACCTCTTCAGACGTCTGGAGATGCTCTCCGCTGTCTGGTGCCTTACCCAGACGTTTGAACCGTGTGGGAGGGCGTGTCCCGCGCCTTCCCAAAGCGAATCCTGCACGCGCACACAAAATCTAAAATCTACTTAACATGGCACGCAACAGAGCCTCGGCGGAACGGCCTGCATGGCCGTATCCGCAAAGGGAAGTATAGGGCGTAGTACGTACCTCTCAGTCGTTTGGAACTTTCTCCAGACGTCGTCTGGGTCGTTTGGATGTAGGTCCAGACATCTGATTTTGGGAAAAATCCCAGAATCAGAAGCTCCTTCGTCTTCTTCCTGCTGCTCGCGGCCGCGCCGAGCTCGGTCGTCCGCTACTCTAGCTGCAGCAGCGTCGAGGGAAACCTCCCCAGCACAACACTCCACCTTGCGCACACCCGACCGGTCGCGAGTTGCTCTGGCGAGCTCTGTCTCACGGCTCGCGTGCTCTCCTCTCTTCCCTCTCGCTGCTCCTCTCCTCTCCGCCGCTGTACTCAGCTGCAGCTGTTGCTCTCGCTCTAGCTCTTGCTGGAGAAGGTGGATGGGAGTGGGGTGGTGAACGAGGGAGAGGGGAGGGTTTATGTAGGCGCAGGGGCGGGGTTCTGCAAGTCGGCAAGGGGAAAGAAAGAGAAGGAAAGTGGCAGAGCTCAGTCTGCGCGCGGCACACGCGCAGACTCGAGACCTTACTCACACAAAAACTGATTTCCAGACATCTAACCAGACGTCTTAAAGAGCTTTGATGGCACGGGTCTTAATAAGCTTCATTTGACATGCAACTTTAGTTCATAATTACAATACTAGATGAATGCTTGAACATAAGTAAAGTAAAGCTTAAGATAAAGAAGGAAAGAGAGAGAGAGAAGACGGCGAGGCAGCCACGGCGGTGGAGGGGGGCTCCGTCGGTGGCTCGTTGTCTTCGACAATTACAAAGAGAGCTAATGGTGGCTAGGAGGCGGGTAGAACACTTGCAAGTGGAGTGAATGCCTCGTATGGGTGGTTGGAAGGGGTTTAAATAGGAAGAAGGGCTTTCTAAATGAAGAAGGGGTTTTAGCGACGTCCCGACGTCCCGGAGCGTCGCTAAAACCCTTCCCAAAACGTCGGTGAAGGCCCCTGCCCACCGGTGCTCGCGCATGTCTGTTTTTCTTCGCGCCTGATCCTCGTGCGTGCGTCGTAAGTCGTCCGATCGAAGATCGGACGGCTGCGCTTCCGCGCGGGGCGCTGGTGCGGATCACGTGCGTCATCACGCGTGTCTGGTCAAGGCGCATCTACGGGCGCCATGTCTCGCAATCACACCCATCCGCTCGTCGATCTACGGTCCAATTTCGCCTCCGCGTGCCTTCGCCTTCGATTTATTGCGCGGTGTGTTTCGATCCCGTGTTGCGTGAGCGCAGGTGACCGCTTCGACCTTTGCGCTGCCCTGTATGGATGGTTGTGATCGTGCGTCGGTGCTCGGTTGCTGCCGACCGTTGGATGGACATTCGACGGTCGTGATCTGCTGCGGGCGAAGAGTGTAGTGATGGTGCTGGCGATGGTGCGGCGTTCTCAGCCGTCCGATCGAAGATTGGACGGCTCGGATCTTTCTACGATTGATGGAGGGGACTGGGCGAGGCGTGTGGGCGCTGATCGGGTGCCACGTGGCACCTTGTGAGCCGTTGATCGTTAGATCAACGGTCGGAACTTCTTGGACCCATTGCAGGAGCTCCGGATGTCGGATTTGGCCGATTTCGAGTTCGTTGGACTCCGTTTGTCGCTCTGAATCCATCCGTACAGTCTGATTGTTCATTTGAGGCCTGTTTTGACATGTCCTTACACACATGGCCATTAATAATACGTTATAAGCAATCTGCATGCGATGCTCCTATTCCTGTTTATGATGTGTTATTTGTGCATTTTGCTCTTAAGATAAACCTTAATTGACAGAATTATCATCCCATGATGTAGTGTTATCACCTCCCCACAAGCTTCACCACGATCCCACCAGCGTCAAACCCCTCAATTGAGTGGTTTGACGCTCAAAGAACCTCGCTGGATGCTTGACGCCGTCGCCTCCTTCCTTGACGTCGTCCGACCACCACCGACCTTATCTCACCAAATCAAGGGCACCTCCAACTTTAGTGAAGGATGGCGGAGCTTCTCGATCTATTGGTTGAGAGTTTCGACCGGGTTCATGCATCGTTGACGACCCGCCACCGTGCCTCGACCTCGCTCCATGTTTGTTGCCTCCACTTCTCGCCAAGCTCCCAAGCTTCTCACGAAGCTTGCTTGGGGCATGAGGAACATATTGCAACCTTCGACGGAAAGTTTTGTGCCTTGAGGCTTGAAGTCAACCACCATCCTTATGCTTCCACGCCTTCTGCTGGAAAATGAAGGGAAGGGAAGAAGAACCCTAGGGGTGTATTAGCGAGGAAAGAAAGTCTTTAGGGGCCCTTTTGCAAGCATCCAAGGACCAAAGTGCAAAGAAATCAAACTTTTGAGGACTTGTTTGTGATCTCTCCCTATTTGTTTCATATTTGCACCATTTTTTAAATAATTAACATATTTAATGGAAGATTTTCGATGACTACATATATTCGATACTTAACTATATTATTTCATCATTATTTAAAATTTTTGTTACTTGCAAAGATAAATTATTTGATTAATATTTTGAATTAGACTTTATAAAATAACAACTAAATTAATTATGCCTAATTCTTAAACTTAACATTCTAGGTAATGATATTCACATATTTTTTACTTCCAACAAACAACCTTGGAAAATAATAATTTTCAAAAATATAAAATTTAAATATTAAATATATTTTATCATTTATGCTACGACATATCTAGTTTTAAAATAACAGTAGAAGCATGTTGACAATTTCATACAGGCGACGTACGTCCCCATCATCTCTCAATGGAATCTTTAACTTCTGATACGTTGAGATTTTATTATTTTAGGAAGCGTAAATGGTTGTTGGTGCATCCCTCTCTTTGGAAAGTCCCTCGTGGCCATGTTGATCTTCGTAGTCGATACGAAGAGAGATTAGACGTACAGCCCTCCGTTAAAAATAGCTAAAATATTAAAAATATACAACATGACTTATTTTGTAATACGTTGAGGTAACGTAAAATATTTATATTGATGTAAAATAATTTTATATTGATATAAAATTATTTTATATTAATATAAAATTATCCATAATCATTTTATATTGATATAAAATTATTTTTTATTAATATAAAATGATTATGGATAATTTTATATTAATATAAATCCTTTTATATCGGTATGTCAATACATTATAAAATATATCAATTTTTATATTTTTACACTTATATCCTTTAAAATATTATCTAACTCATAATCTTATAAAGAGTAAGATGTAATAACTTGATTTTAAGCCAGCATTTTCGATTATTAACTTTTAGCTCATTACTTATTAATCAAAAGATAATAAGTTATTGAGATCAATCTTTTCATATTAGATTTGATCGAGCTTTGTACAGTTTATCTATAAAATTACATCAAAGTTAAGCTCCTTCTAATTCTTAAGGAGTACTTAAGAAGTAGAGCTGTCATTGATGAAGAAGGCCAGTAAAAAAAATGGTTGTCTGAGAGGTTTTGCCGCCACCATTACTGTGATTAAATTAAGCGATTTGAGCCAAGTTATAACGAGACTATCAGTGTAAATTTTTCCCTCTTGTAGTAAAAAATACTTGATGTAAATAAAAGCGTACACATTTTTATATATTATCAGAGAGAGGCACGTGACACGATTCCGCCAAATCGGACTTGGATAAAGATGTTACGTCATAGTTTGTTGCAAACTCCCACCCCGCTCCGAGATAAAAAGCTGGAAAACTAAGGGATGTACTTTGCAAAAGCTCTATCTTTAAATCATTTACTAAGCCCACTTCCCAAGTACTCCATCGACTTGTTTCTTCCCGTGGTTTCTTTCAATCTCCCGTAAACACCAACGTAGCACAAGAATTTTCGAATTAATTATTATAAACATCTTACTCAATGCACCCAACATGGTTCCAACCTTCCCCTACCACCTTAAGACCTTTATTCCAATCCTGTATATGATCTGATAGATAACTAATCCTTCCTGGAAGAAAAAAAAGTAGGTAGGGTTCCATTGACTCGGTAACCGTTGGCTGTGTTTCGGCAGCATTGTCGTATCTCTCGGCTGCAACGAAGATTTTTACTTACGAGGGTACTTTCTTTATTATTATTATTTTTTGAAGTTTTATTTTTATTTTATTCTAATTTTATAGTATTTCATTTTGAAGTTTCCACGTTCTTCAGGTTAGAAAATGTCAATTTTCCCCCTTTGGATGAGGTATTTCAGTCGTCTTTCCTTCTTCACCTCTCACAAGTTTATGCCGTCGTAATCTCTCCGGGTTAGTTTATGGGTTAAAAATTTCTAAACATGGGATATCCCTTGTTGTTGGTATTTATGTGTACTTCAGAATAATTTTGTAGAGATATTTCTGTATGTAGGGGATAGATGGGGATGGAAGATTGACGTATTTGCTTGAAAATAGAGGATGAAAGAAGAGATAAATTATTAAAAGATAATTATATTCATAGGATGGATGGTTACGTTGGTTAGTATATTTTTTCTTTTTATTTTAAGGTAAAGCGAGAAGGGGAGGGCAAACGTGCAAAGAGGGTAAAGTGGGAGGGAAAGGGGGGACCTCGTCCACGTCTAAATTAAAGAAAATTTAAATTTAAGATAAAATACGAGTTCACTCGTCAACCAATCTTTTGTCTGGAGTTCTATTTGGAAAAAAATACATAAAAAAAAAAAAAAAAAAAACCGTTGGCTGTGGATTGAGACGAGGAGATGGGGACGGGTCGTCCATTCGGGAACACGGACAAAGTCTTCCCCTGTTCGAGAGCCAAAAGTTTTCACTTGATGGATGATATCGTGTGAAGGATAAAGGGTTGTGGGGGGGGGGGGGGAGCACACAACTTTCGATTCACGATAAGGTATGGATGCACGCGGTTCCCATTCCCAATACTTTTGTGTGATTTGTAGGTTTCTGAGAATTTGAGTTGTTTTGTCTGTGGTTTTCCAGCTGTTCAGTTAAATTTGCTGATCGCATTTTGTTTAATTTCTGAGAATTTGAGTTGTTTCGTCTGTGGTTTTCCAGTTGTTTAGTTAAATTTGCTGAGCGCATTTTGTTTAATTTCTGAGAATTTGAGTTGTTTCGTCTGTGGTTTTCCTGTTGTTTAGTTAATTTGCTGAGCGCATTTTGTTTAATTTCTGAGAATTTTCAACGCTTTCTCTCCTTTAATTAGTCACATTTCCCAGACTCCTTGCTCTGCGTACGTCATTTATTTCTCCTTTTTAACTTTTCCTTTTCTACTTGATACCACCGTAAGTATTTGGCGTGTTACGCAGAGGTCTCGGTAAAGTTGCTTAATTATATGTACATGTCTCTCCATCAATACAAACTTCCCGATTAATCATGTACGATTTATTTTACATGCCAAGTTTAAGGTTAACTAAATTTTTTTGGGATTCGGTCAAAATATTAAATACTAATCAAGAGAAAGACAGCCTTGTTACCAAATTTCACAAGTTACAAGTGAGCTTGAAATGATGGTAGATCTCTCGTTGAGGCGATTGAAGCAAGAAATGACATTAATTTGAATTTTACGACATCAAAGAGGGGAAAAAATAAAAATTTAATGTCTGACATAATCCATCGAAGATGGTTAACTTATCCTCGGAAATTAGTTGTAGGAGCATTTAATACGGAGGCATTAACTTTGTAACTAACGACATATGTTTGAATATCGTAAAACTAAGAGATATGAATTAATTTACGAGGTCGTATAAGTAGGAGCTCCTCTTTTAATTGGTTCGGGACCTTTTAAACGTGGGTTGCAGATACGTAAACGTGTTTATCTCTGTTCATGGAAATATTATAGAAATTCACACGGTTTTGGACGCCAAACTTCCAAATCTTCCACCATCTGTCTGAGTGCGCCCTATCGTAAAACCACAACCTATCCGAGACCAGAAGGATTGGGTCGACCCAAATTTTGCTTATTCGAAAGGATAATGTGAGATAGAGATACTCCATCCAACAAAGTTGACAAATGGCAGAGTGATTAATTTGTTGACTGCGAAGCAACATTTGGAAGAGTTCGAAGAAAGAACGGCACCTCTAAATGAAAAGTCAATTTTGATTGAGTAAAAATTTCAAATGAAGTGATGTAGGCATTTATTTAGGAAATCAAATTTGATGGTGTATCATAATTTTTGAAGATCAGAGTTGATGTATTGATGTGGGATAAAAAGTATCATTGGATCCAAAATTTTGTATTCGATCTGACAAAGGATTCGACTACTTGAATTGGAGGTACACATGTGGAATCGGCACCCCGTCCCACTTTAGATCAGACGGATCCTAGTCAATGCAAACTTGGTTTGCTAGAAGATCCTATACAGCAAGGGTAGAAGATACAAAATGGTGGGCTTGACCACCTGCACCCTGACGGGTATCACGTAACTTGACAAATAGGGATACCAGAGTTCGTCAATAAGAGTGATCCTCATGTTATAAATAGAGAGAGAACCTTCCGAGAGAGGGGGACTCCTTTTTGGGAGAGGGAGAGAGATCATGTAATATTAAAAAAAAACCACTATGAGTTCTAGTGGATAGTTGGGTGTCCTATCATCTCCCAAAACGTACACCTCTTACGGTGGAATTGGATCACCAAACCACTGTCTCCCTGTGTGTTTGCTTGATGAAGTTCGATTTCTCCCCTTAGCGACGGATGTCGATGGCTAAGCAGTGTCTCTTACATTAATAAATCTTTTAGCAAGACCTTCCGAGACCCATCATGTATCATATTTTTTGATTGGAGGAAAATCAGAAGTATCGATTGAAAATTAAAATATACCGTATATTGTAAAATATATTATCCGATGTATTTTTATTTTCAATCGATATTATAGATTTACCTGATTTTGTACTAACAAAATATCAATCTAATTATATATTATTTCATACTTTCGTAGAAATACACTCTATATGAGTCTCTAATGAAAGAGTGCATGATGAGAAAATTGATGACGAAGATAGATTTAAAAATAAAATAAATTAAATAAAAAAATAAAAAAAAAAGGAAAGAGAAGAGAGGATAAAAACCCTTAAAAATAATAAATGACGAACGATATGACAGACGCCTGTTACATGCGAGGAGTGCAAAGTTAATATTTGGCATTCCAAGATTAGTTTAATTGGAAGATTAAAAAATCAATATTAAAAAATTAATGTAAAAGGAATGTTAACCTTTTTACTTGCATAATGACATTGGCATTGGTTTCTGCTTAAGCTGTGATGTGTGATATTTACTTGAATTATTCGACGTTACAGGGAATAAGGGTATTTCTCTGTTGGTGTTTGGAGAGGGAATAGCCTCAGCTGGTGAGATGTGAGTAAGGTTAGTGTTCTGTGAAGATATGTAATATAGGTAACGCATGCATGAACAGCCTTATTTCTCCCTTGGAAATAGCATTTTGATATAAAAAGGTTTGAGTGGCTATTAATCTTGCCAAGTTTTGTTCACAATAAAGATCAATAGTAGCTCCTAATTAAAGCCATCGCCCAACTACGTGGATACCTCTGGGTTTTTCGTACTTAGACATGCGTGCAACCTTAAAATCGTTTATATCATTTATGGAAATGCCTAGGTATTAATGAGATCTTTAGATTCCAAGGGAAAAAGGTCAAAATAAAAAATGACATCTCACCCTCCCAGTTATCCAATACTTAAATTAATGCAAACTTCGCCTTCCATCATCTCGAGCATAGATCCATTTCGGATTCGAACTATTGTGATGTCAAAATCTCACCGATGAGATAGTCATTTTATTAATTTTTTAATGTTTTCATTGGTCGTTGGTCTTTGGATGGGCACTAATATTTTAATTAACCTTTACCTTGATGTCAGTTTATTACAAGCTCCTAATGATAGCAGTTTATAAGTGTAAAATCAAGTAATTTTATGAAGGAATACATGCTAACTTGACAAATCTTAGAGGTTAAGCATATGCACAAACCTTTTACAATAATATCTACGTAAAAAATCCCATAAGCACACGAATAACTAAATCAAAGGACATTACACATTTCCTAGGGATGTCATGCAAAATAAATCTTAAAGGAAACAAATAGATTGATAAAGTCCTACTTAATGCTTATGAAGAATTTATGGCACCTCTAATTTTTTCACTAGTTTTGAATTTTATATATAGTGCCCATCCTTGCGTTTGAAGGGATAATAGATAGGACCTCCCAATGCATCAATTCTCCCAAAGCAAGAAGGGCATGAGAATTATAATTCATTAGCTGATTATTGAGGATGATATCATCCCTTAATTGTACCGGCAAAATGAATAAAAGATGTATCCTCACAACGAGTCTAATCTATATAAATTATATACCATATACCATATACAACACAAGCTTTGTTTTTCCATGTTGATGCAGATTCTCTAGAACTCCATTTACATTAATGGTTGATAACTGACTTGGGATGCTTCTAGAAACGATACGATATTGTACAAAATGTCGACAAATATCATGCATCAGATCACCATGTTGTATCCGTTTAGGTTGCAGGGACTTATCAAGTGGGCCAAAGCATCGCAAAGGTCCAAGTTTCATGCCTTACGCACTACCGTAGGACCTGGTGTGTAAAGGTTTTAATTTTTATCAATTATATTTATTATAATCTATTACATCTGCAGCATACTAATTATACATATATCTACTAATTCTTTTATATCTATCGCATCAACCTCCCTGTTAACCTATTCTTAATATAAATAAAAATAAAAATTATTAATAATATATTAATTCAACTATCATATCTATATCCCTTGACTCACTTTTATCCAATCGCTTATCCCTCTTAGATTTCCTAAATTGTATCCGATGGTAAACTTTAAGCCTATTCCAAACGAAACCTCGTGGAGTAGGGTCCTACTTAAGTCAGGGTCAGCTTACTCCAAGGGTTATTCCCCAATCTACTTTTTGTCTCATCCCAACGCCAGCTCTTGCAAATCCAAGCGGGAGAGGGGAGGAAAGGGCAAGAGAGGCCCACATTAAAGAACCTAGGTTTTCTTCTCATAGATAATGCACTATGAAGGATTAATCACTTTCCTGATAAACAAAAACAACTGCAAATCAATAGTTCAATCCTGCTTAGATGCAGGGATCATAAAAAAAGAATAGATAAAATTCAACTCAAATCCGATCACATTTAGGTATATATTTTATCTCAAAAAAAATGATTAGTTTTGAGTATGTGTACCGCTATGAGTATGAATTTATATTTAATTATCTATCTGAATAAATTTTTTATTTATCAGAGATATATAAATTTGATCTTAAATTTTAATTCTCTCAACTTTAATTTCCTTCACGATTTGAAAGGTTAGAGTATTTTTAAAATTTTTATTAAATATTTATTTCAAAATGGTCGGAATATTTTGTTTAAAATGTACCATCATTTTGTCTTTTTTTTATACTTTTTATCTTTTATTTTTGATGTATTTCGTTTGAAGGATTTTTTTCGTAATAATTTTAGTGGGAATAAATAAAATTGGAGTTAACAAAGCTCCTACTCTTTCGAACTTGTTAAAACTAAATAGCTAATGAATCGTGTTATAGGTTTTTTTTTCGTAACTCTTGGGCATGATTTGATTGTGAAATCAATTTACAAATGAGTATCCGATAGATAAATGGATACTCGATGAGTGATGGGTATGGGTATGGGTTTAGATTTTTATATTCGATAGGTAAATGGGTAGGATATGAATATGAAATTTTTAAATGGATATGGATATAAATTTAGCCAAACCTGATCTAAACCTAACCCATTTTCACCCTTAGCTAGATGCTAACACAAATGAAAGTTAACTCCTCTCATGCAAATGTCAACTTTCATTTTAGAACTGATGAGGAGAGAGAAATCATTTCACAAATCAGGCAGCATGGAGGATCCGGCTACTCAGCAGAATATAGAGATTCGACACTTCAAGGTAGATCCGTTTACCCAGGTCCATATACTCGGCCGTGTGGTGGGCGGTGCCAGATTCGAAGAACGGCCAACCGAAGGGTTGACCGCAGTAATTAAAGAGAAATCATGCAAGTACGACATTGACATACATTCTAAATGGTTGCCTGGCGGTTACTTCATTAAATGCTTATTTGACGGGCTAAGATCGAGGTTTTAAAAGATGCATTCGTTGTAATAATAAATCCTCAAAAATAACTCGAACAACAGATAAAATTTATACTCGAATATCAGAAATGAAGTCCGAGGTCATTCGCTGGGAGAAAATATAGAATTCACACGCTAATCTCAACAATTAATGTAAATAAACACAATTAATTACTCAAAATCTAATTTGCAATGAGTATATGACGAGTTAAAAAAGAATTCTAGACAAAATAATGGTGATTTGGATCACCAATTATTAGTCTAACACATATAACAATTACTCAAATATAATTAATATGAACAAATAGTCAATTAGACGTCTTAAAGTGCGTTGTTGCAATGTTCAAATGAGTCTTCTTCTGTCTTTTGTGGTTCTTCCTTTCTTCTTCTTCTCTGATATCTTCTTCTATGGTCCTCCGCTTCTTCTGCCTTGGCTTCTCTTCTCTTCCTCTTTCTACTTTCTTCCTTGCCTTGGCTCTGTCTCTTCTTCATAACTCTTCAGCGGCCAAGTGTTTAGCCCAAGGCACTCACGCACAGAGCAAAACTCTCCCCTACCCCGCGCTCTCTCTCCTTTTCTCTGTAGGTCAATTTCCTTCACGCCCTCCTAGGGCCATGCACAGTACTGGGTTATTAGGTAAACAGAGGATTCGCGTACCCGGGTCTAGGGTCACCGGCGTGGTGTAGTGACCAAGGAGTGTACAGGTTTAGGTCGAGTCGGGTCAAATGAGTGGGTGAGCGGGGACCTCACCCCCAGTGTCTAAGGCAAAGAGCCTTAGGCCCAAAATCAACTTATGCGCTGTCAGAGCCTTCAAATCCCATGATGTGGGACTATTGTGTATCCTCTTCCTTGCGCGAATAGCCGCTAAAGCTCACGTCCAATTGGAGGCGAAGGAGCAATCAAAGCTCCTAATTGAAAGCTTGGGCGTCTTCCTGAGAGTATTCCGCGTCACCTGAAGGTGGCGCCTGGAGCGAATGCCACAAGAACACGGCTTTGAGCTTGCTCGAAGCAGCTTTGGTAATGGCGGTGGTGGCTGTACCTGAAACCAGAAAACGGGCTAAAAGCCCCAATTAGAAAGTTCAGAAGCTTCGCCTTGGTGAGGCGAAGTCGACAATGGTGGTTTCGTGGAGTTTGGTGCTCGGAGGTGGTCGGTCGGTGACAGAGTAGGTCACATGAAGGTGGGTTACTCGGTGAGCGTTTTGGGTGGACGATGGAGTGCGATAGGTTAGGGCTTAAGATGAGGGGAGTACGGCGGAGCTTGTGGATTTGTTGGTGAGGGGGATGTACGTGTGTGGCGGACGGGAACCCTCGTCAGAGTGGTCGTCAGAGATGCAGGGGATGAAGGTGAACAGTGTCGTCGGTGGTCGGATTTGAAGAATAAAGAGTGGGAAAGAGAGTAGGGGAAGAAAGGATGGTAAGGAACCTAATCTAACGGTCGAAGGGGGTTGAAAATTTACGCCGGTGTGATGGCTGGACGTGGGGAAGATGAATCCTCCATGAGGGGGATGGTGGCGAAGAATGGGGAAGATGGCCCTAGCTTTGGCACACCAGGTGCGGACGAAGGTGAGGAAGATCGTGGCCTGGCCAATTTGGCCATTGGCTGGTCGTAGGACGACCAGGAAGAGGTTCGTCGAAGCTAAGTCGAAGGAGGGCCAGAGGTGGAGTTTCGAAGAGATTTGTGACCCTAAAACTAGCTAAAGAGGTCGGCTTGACCTCTGGGATCCATTTATAGGCCACGAGGAGAGGTTTCATGCAAACTCCATGATTCTCGCGCACGTTTGACTTGCGTACCTTCAAAAGGTTCACACGAGGATTTGGTAAAGACATAGAGCCCAAGGAATGGTTCAAATGGAAGGTGACTTCCCAAGAAATCTTTGGTTCAAATTTGCGAAAGATTAATTAAAAATCGAGTGAGAAATCCTCGCTCGAAACTTGACGGTGAAGGTTCAACATTCCAAAAATGGTGCGAGGACCTACATGCAAAGAAGATGACAAAAGATAGGGACCTTTTTGAAAGGATTTTGAAAGTTAAGGGTATGTGTGTGAGATAAAAAATTTAGACGGGACCAAATTGCAAACTAGGTCAAGATGATCTTAGATTGGGTTCAAATTTTGGTATAAAGCTAATTTGGACCTAAGGAATCCAATGGTGAAGTTAGATTTTGGTTTTGACCAAATTTGACTGGATAAATTGCATCATTACCTAAATAAGGGCAAAAGTCTGTCTGTAGATTTGTTTTAGGTCAAGACGGGTTCTGATGGTCAAATTGAAGGTACCAAACCCTAGCGAATATTTTTATATAATTTTTAGAGTGTTTTGGTGAATTTTATCCTAACCAGAACCTCAGTTATTTAAGCGGATATGTTTTTAGGATTTCAAAAGTCATTTAATTCCTAAAATGCGCGAAGACCTATTTCTGTCTGCATGGACTCACTTGTTAGACATTTAAGACCATTTGACCTTTATTTAACCCTTAAGAAATCTCGTGATTGTACTACAATTGAGATATATTGTTAAAACTGCTGTTTTACCCCTGTTTTCTTGTTATTCTCTCAGAATGGAATTGCAGTGAATTAGGGCTCTCTGGCGGTTATGTAGGAGCATTTAATGATGAAATATGACTAAATAAATCTAGATATGGCTGATGATGACGTTATCATCAATGCTATTAATAGCCAAGTCTCGGGATTGATGGGAACGGAAAATAAACTCACGATAGGAGGAAGTTCACCCTATAAATACTTGAGGTGGACTAACTTTTCTTTTTTCATGTAATTAGAGAGAAAGGAGAATAATAGAGTGTTTGTACTACTAAATCATTAGTGAAATTTGGGAGCATTATCCTCCCCCCATACGTACACACCCTTTCGGTGGAACTGGGTCATCAAACCTCTTATGTACATTCCCTGTGATTATGTATTTGAGTCGAGGCACCTATTTTAAGGGCCTCGATTAATTGGCGTCATCTGTGGGAAACGTACAATACTTCGTTTCTCAACTTCATCCATCCTGTGATGGCTTCCTCTACACGTCACTCTTCTTGCACTATTCCTGAGAAGCCTGGCCCTACGGAATCTAGTGTTTTCGTGCCAAGGAAGCGCTAGCAACCCATCCGGCCAAGCAAGGGCAAGGAGGTGCAACCATTAAGTCTTCCACAGGAGCCTTCCTGTCAGGAGAGCCCTTAAAGAGATGCTCATCTTGATATGCAAGGAAAGGAAGATGAATACGAGGCTAAGATGGCAACCCTAAGGGCCAAGTAATAGCTGGTGGCAGAGCAATTGCAGGAGATCTAGATGACGAGAGATTAGGTTGAAATTCAACGAGAAGAACCCTAAAGTTCCAGCCCCACCAACGACAAACTAAAGTGGTGTCGTGTGGTGGAAGAAGAGAATACCCGCCTACGTGAACAGCTCAAAAAGATGTAGCGCGAGCTTAGTAGCCAAAAGGGTGAAGTCCCCCCTGGTCCACTAAAGGTACCCCTCTTGCCTTTGCGGGAGCGGATGAGTAGTCGGGGCCTCATCCTTTGGTGACCAGTTGTGGAGGCTCGATTTCTGAGATTGGATGCTATGTCACTTGGGTAATGAACCTGGGTAATGAGAGGCATGAGGCCCCGGGCGTACATGACCACATACCTCTTCATTGAGGAGGTGATGACCACCTCACTCCCCAAAAAATTCAAATAGTCCATCCTGGCTCAGTACGATGGG
The DNA here is from genome assembly GCA_037157565.1 of Thalassia testudinum. Taxonomy (NCBI): domain Eukaryota; kingdom Viridiplantae; phylum Streptophyta; class Magnoliopsida; order Alismatales; family Hydrocharitaceae; genus Thalassia; species Thalassia testudinum. The sequence continues at coordinate 4,186,500 of JAZHRO010000037.1, forward strand.
ATGTCAAATCCTAACAACTTTTTTTGGAGTTATAGGTAGGTGATGTTGGTCCACGGATGCTCGATGGAGTTCTTTGCTGGGTATTCTTGTCTTATTTGTCCGGGATGGCCCATGAGTGGTTTAATGAACTGCCGACGGGCCAAATCACTTGCTTCCAAGAATTGGTTGATAAATTTTGTCAGTGTTTTGCTAGCCAACAGTGGATCAGGGATAATCCTGAGAAGCTGTCGGAAATCTGACAGAGAAAATAGGAATCTTTCTAGTTTTATCTAGATCGATTCAAGACTCAATATTTCAAATGCAAGCAGATGCATGATGCCATAGCTATCTAGTACTTTAAGTCAGGCTTACTGACTTAAAGGTTCTGGTATGACATTAATGATTTCCTCCTAAAGTCATGGCAGAGCTATAGGATCACACCACAAAATTTGTAGAACAGGATGATTCCTTTCGCTCTCGTAGCTGTTTGGTGGATAGACAAGGTGAAGATCGTGCCTCCCTCGAGGAGAGGAAGATCCCAACCGAGGCGACGCTAATATCAGTCAGAAACAGCCACTGCCTCAATAAGAGAAAAGGGGATTTCATGGATCTACGGGACCAGCTCAACAAGAACCAACCTAATGGTCCTCGCCAACTTAGGTGGGACCTCTATGAAGAATACACTCTCCTCGCCATGAACCAGGCGGACGTATTGGCAAAGGTATGGTTTACTGATAAAGACTTACTTCCCCCGCCAAAGCCTTTGAAGAAGAAGACATAGAATAGACCTTATTGTAAGTACCATTAAGTCCGGGGCACGTCACGAAGGATTGCCAAGATTTGCGCAACCAGATCACATCCCAAATTCGGCATGGTAACTTGGCTCATTTCATTAAGCAAAATGGACTCCAAGATAGACGTGATCTTTGGCGTCAATGCTAATATTGGCTTAGGGGCTGCCCTTGCACCTGTGGGGACCATTCGAGAGGTGTACCCCACTTTGTAATGGGGAGAGAGGAGTTCCGGCAGGCAGGCCACCTTGAGGCTCTTCTTCTCCCTCCGGGAGCTGGCGGATCATATGGATCCCTTGGTAATAATGCTCCTCTTGGTTGGGCGATAACAACACTGTCTCCTTGTAGATGAGGGTAATGCTGTGGATGTCCTTTTCCTTAAGACCCTCACACAGTTGGGTCTCGGTGAGGAACATCTGTCCTTGCCAACCCTCTTGGTAGTGGGGTTTAGGAACCATAAAGAAATGTCGAGAGGAGAAATTAGCCTGTCGGTGTCGATATGTAATGGAGATAAACACCTCAACAGGACGATCACCTTTATAGTGGCAGGGTTAACGACGGCTTTTGATGGCATCATAGGTCTCCCTACGACCCACGCTTTCTAGGCAATCCTCTCCTTGTATTTCCAGTTCATACTTTTTCATTCTTCGCGTGGAATCAAGATTGTCCATGGAGGCTAGTCAGTTGACTAGGAATTGCTGCGCATTGAGCTTGAGCACTCAATGGAGAGGAGCCCCCCCAAACCTCACAAATGGGGGAAAATGAGAAGTTTGGTCCACACCCTGTGAGAGGACGAACCGCATGTTCAGCTACCTGCACAGGAATGAAGCCTGGTTCTTCAGCCATGGCTATCCAATTATACCATGATGCAACTGATAAGTTAGTCCAGATAAGAGCCTAGTTGCACGTGTCCGGAGTCCACGAGTTACTCCTATTAAGGGCCAACGTGGACATTGTCACATTGTTAGCCAACGACTTGCCAGGAGTAGATTTATCTCTGATTGAGCATCTGCTCAATATCCAGCCAGGCTCTTGAGTAGTCAAGCAAGCTCGATGACATAAGTCGACTGAGCAATGGCAGGCAGTTGCTACAGCACTAGACAAGCTACTAGAGGTGGGCTTCATTGAACAATCATTCTACCCGGAATGGCTATCCAATATTATGATGGTCAAGAAATGAAGTGGAAAATGGAGGATGTGTGTAGACTTCATGAATGTAAATGGTGCTTGCCCAAAGGATGAGTTCCCTTTGCCGAAGATCGATGCCCTTGTGAACTCTTGCAGCGGGCAATCACACATGTCTTTCCTTGATGCTTATAATGGTTATCACTGGATAAGCCTAGCTCTGGTTGATAGGCCCTTGATGTGTATACATCTGATTAACCTAAAATGTTTATTAATGCATGTTCTTAGTGTCACATTAGCATCATACATTGTAAATAGTGCATAACATGCATAATCATGCATTTAAATCAAGTTAGTATAAATTGCATAGTAATTGTCTCCTTTTTATGGTCAGGGACAAGGCAACTTTTTATCAGGGCCTCAGATCAAAGATCTAACCATACAAATCTGATCAAGGTAACGATTGGAGTTCAACAACTCCAAGATCGCCCTAATTGGACATCCGTAACACCAGATAGAGATTGAGGAACCTTAAAGAGAAAGGGCTAAAATGGTGTTAATTTGCACCTCATATGACAAATCTGACCGCACGGATGGGTTCAGATCGACGATCGCAGCCTAACAGAGTGAAAATCTATCCAATCCGACACCCGTGGCACCATCTACATCACTAAGAAGATGGACGGCTTAGATGGTGCCACGTGGCACCATCATAGCCGCCCAACACCGACCGCTCCTCTCCATTCAATATTTGAAGACAAAGGCGTGGACGATTTGGGCCGTTGATCTCCATCCAACGGTCACAGATCACGCACGCCTAATCTCTAAACGAGGCAAAGTTGGCCCTGCAGTGTTAGTCCAGCGCCCTTCGCAAGAAGAGCGGGTGAGCGTTCGAATCCCACTCGGCCGCCAAATCAGATCAAGCAAGCACGCAGGCACGCGATTGGAGCTGTTCGATTCGCATCAAGCAACGCTGAGCGAGCGATAGCGCCCACGCACGATCAGACGCGCGGCGCTTACGCGTGATTGCACGTGGGTGCACAGCGCAGGCGAGGGTGGTTTAAGCCGTTCGATTTCTTGATCGGACGACTGATAATGCCTAAACGTGCGTAAGAATTTTAGGCAGGGAAGAAGAGCAGGCTTGCGTGGCGCGCGCACACGTCGCCTACGACAGACCTTTAGTGACGTTTAAGTCCGTCACTAAAGGTCCCATATTAATGTTTTTGAAATTAAAATGTCCAAAATAACCCCACTCCTTGCAACTATAAAAGGAGACCCCCTCCATATGAATTTCTCATCCCTTCCTTCTCTTCTCTCCCTCTCCAAATTTCAAGAGAAGCTTGTCCCACACCCGGGATACTTCTCAAGAGCTAAAATCAATTTTTCGCCCCTATTTCGAAAGCGAATCCCCCGACGACGATGATGTGCTGCCTAGTTCCCGTTCCTCCTGCTTCGACCTCCTTCTTCGCACTCCATTCCTCGTCTTCCAGGCGTTGTCTCGTCCGGCTCGTCCTCCAAGCGATCGTCGAGGAGGATAACTTCTCTCTCTCATTCATTTTTCTTGCTTTCTAGAGTAGAATTTTCCTGCTTTCTAGTGTAATAATTTCTCGCTTTCTAGTGTAATCTTCTCGCTTTCTTAGTTGTAAAAATATTTTGCAACATCAAGTGAATGTTTTCTCTCTCTTTTATTATCTATATTTATTCCATTTCATTGTGATTATTCCGCTCTTTAAACTAAAGCATAAAAAAATATATATAATTACGAATTTTGATCGATGTAGCCTCCTTGAGTTTGACCTAGGATTTCTTTTCTGGTATAAATTTTATTTCTTGAACCCGAGTTCTTCACTACTCGAACTACAACGACAGGTTTTCAAAACCAACTCCGATAGTGTAGTCCTCTGACATTCAACATTTTGGCGCCGTTGTCGGGGAGGCAACGATTTTTCGATCTTCTTTTCACATTTCACGCACTTTACTGTCTTCTAACTTGCTTTCTCTCGTGTCTATTATTTTGCAAATACCTCTATCAGGGAATCGTTAAGCGGTAGATTGGAGTAAAGTGCAGTTGAAGATGACTGTAAGTGCTCCCCATTCTTCCCCCTCCATAGATTTCATTTCGTCACATTAAATTCAAATTTCAATTAACCTAGGTGTTTGCATAAATCTTAGGATTAGTTTGGTTGTTTGGATTTCCACTCACACTCACATTTCACCCTCGCATATAAAAAAAAATAAAAAGATAATTTTGTGGGTAATTTAACATACACACAACATACACTCACATTCAAGGCACTTAACCTAATTGATTTTCTTCTACTCAACCAGATTCTGATCTGTGGAGCCGGTACACACAAATCAACACATAAAAGAATAGAAATCATTCTAGGTTAATCATTTCTGTGTGCCTAACCCAGTGGTGCAATTGTGGCCAATTGTTTGAGTTGTTTGGGCCACACCACTCAACCTAAACTCAACTCACCAAGTAGCTTTCTCTTAGGGTTTTCAATCTAGGTTCATACCAGGCACTCCACTTTATTTCTGATTTTTAAAGGAAAGCAATCTTCACCCGTGCTTGAAAACCTGGTTTGCCTCAAACTTAATTGAAATCAACCTAATTCTAAACCCTAAAAGCTAATTAAGCAAGATTTGAACATTAAAATCTACTCATCACAAATAATCTTGCTTGAAAACCCTAGTTGTGCACACACTTACACATACTCAATTAATCATTAAGGGCACAACCCATTTTAAGGGCCCACCACATTCCATAAGCACTACAATCCCAAGCCTCAATAAAATCGAGTAGATGTTGGCCTTGAGGATTGATTCGCTCTTCAGGACCTAGTCTGAGATTGTTTACGATTAACCTACTTATACTGATCAATCTGATGTCTACCTAGGGGAGTAGCGTCAAACGACTGCGGTTAGGGGGTACACTAGGAACCAGAGGTGCAAGCCAAAGGAAGAACCTTCTCCCCAGTCCCTCCTTCTAACTGGTTGGATTGAGCAAACACAAGTAGAGTAAATCATTTATAATCTTAAGTTGGGTTTTGGGAGTCTGTAGATCCTTAGGCTATCTCACTTAAGGGCAGGCTTGTTTTGTTGTGTTGCAGGGTTCTTATCCCCAGTCCTTCCGACCTTTTCCTACTTTATGCTGGGAAGAAGGTCATTGAATCCCCGATTGGAAGGACCACTAGAGTATTCTAGGAGGCGTAGATTAGATTTTGGTCAAATTGATCCCATGGCCGATCAACAGCCTCCTCTGCCTTAGGATCCACAGGAGGAATTTCGAAGACAGCTGGAACAAATGCAGATAATGCAAGAATGGTTCCAGAGAATGCAGGGCACTCAGCCCTTGAAGGATTTTTATGATCCTTTAAATTACGGGGAACGTCCCGGCATCCAGATTCCTGTCGGAGACGTAGAAATCAAGCCCCAGGTATTAAGCCTGATCAAACATTTCCATGGACTTGGCTCTGAAGACCCGTTTCGGCACTTGGAGGACTTGACCACTTTGGTCCAGACCACCAAGGCGAGAAACGTAAATGAGGAGCAAATGATCATGAGGCTCTTCCCCTGCTCTCTTAGGGATAAAGTTGCTCATTGGTACAGGACTATAGGAAGACCAATTGCAACTTGGAATGAGTTGAAATCAGCCTTTTTGAAGAAATTCTTCCCTGTCGGACGTACCAATGCTTTGAGATGGGCAATCACTACCTTTACCTAATGGTCGATGGAGCAGTTTCATGTGGCCTGGGAGCGATTCCAGGACTTGTTGCGAAGGTGTCCACACCACAAGGTGTCGAAATGGCAACTCGTGCAGATCTTCTACTACGGGTTGACTGAGCAACTCAGAAATCACGTGGACGCTTCTTGCGGAGGCAATTTCCTCAACAAAGACGCAGATAGCGTGCACGATTTGTTTGAGGAAATGAGTGAGAATTCGATCAATCATGCCTCTATGAATACTTTTAACCGGTCCCAGCAGCCCATATCGAATGTTAATGAAGTCCACGACTCTCATTCATTCGATATGGAATTGATTTGTAATAAACTTGATAAGGTGGACTTGGTTTCCAAGAGAACGGAGGAGTGGATGGCTGGAAACTCAATGAACAACTCTTGATCCACTCAATCCCAGAATTCAGGATTCCATTCGTCACGAGCTCCTTTTGGATGGGAGTTCGTGAATCAACTTGATGCAGCTCAACCTGCGAGCCAGCATTATTCGGAACCCCACGGGTTCCAAACTAGGGCCTTTGATCCTAGTTTCTCTGATCCTTCCCTTTCTTTCTCTCCATCCTCACCCTATGAGGATGTTTGTGCTGTACAGGAGAATGTTAAATCCAACCCCTTCTCCAATGCTTATAATCCAGGTTGGAGAAACCACCCTAACTTCTCTTGGAAAAATCCGAGGCAGCAGACCCAAGTTCGACCCAACAACTATGCTCTGCAATGACCAATGGGTCAGGTCATGTTTATACTCAGTTGCCCCCGAATCAGGTTAATCAGCCAGCTTGGAATGCCTGTCAACCCGTAGGGTAGGCTGATTTGAACCGACAAATGGTAGAGATGCAAGGATCCATGCTCCAGCTCATACAGTAAATGAAAACCACGCTGGACAACTTGCAAATCAGGCTCATAGCTAATTCTCGTCAACCCGGATCTCTACCATCTCAACCCGTACCCAACCCACGAAATATCCTGAATCTGGGCAATCAAGCCCATGGGTACGGAAATCAGAGGGACCTACACGCACATGCTCAGGTGGTTGAGCAAGGTCCTTCCTCTTCTTCTTCTGCAAATCAACGATTCTTGGCTAATGAATCCCCTCCAATCTTTCCCAACCCTCCTTAAAACCCAAACTCATATGCATCCGCAAATTCTGTTACTTTGAGGAGTGGTAAATAAACTCAGGATCCACAACCACACAGTTCTAATTTACCGAATCCTGAAGAACCTGAGGAGAAAAAGAACTCTGGAGATGAAATCAAGGCTCAGGAACTTGAGTCCAAAGATCCGACTCATGTTCCTTTTCCTGAAGCCTTGATCAGATCAAGGAAGAAGAAGTTTGTTGATAGTAATGAGGAGCTTCTGAATATTTTCAAGAATGTCGAGATCAATATCCCGCTCCTCGACGCTATCAAGCATATACCAGCTTACATTAGATTTTTAAAGGATTTATGTATACAGAAGCGTAAGTCGAGAGAATCTATTCCGAGGAAGGTGATACTCTTCGAGCAGGCTAGTTCAGTTATCCTGTACCACCTCCCTCAGAGAAAGAGAGATCCAGGTGCTCCTTTGATTTCTTGTGTCATCGAAGATTACACTTTTGATAGAGCACTGCTAAATCTGGGTGCATCCATCAACCTAATTCCGACTTCTCTTTATGAGAAGTTTGGATTAGGTGAACTTCTGCCGACTTCAGTAACGCTGTAGTTAGCGAACCGTTCGGTTACAAATCTGCGAGGCGTTATTGAAGATGTTATTGTTAAGGTTAAGAATTTCTATTTTCCTGTAGATTTCCTTGTCCTTGACATGAATGTACCTGAAAATCTAAGGAACATGCCCATCATTCTGGGGCATCCGTTCCTGGCTACCGCTAAGGCCAACATTAATTGTGAAAGCGGTAGCATGGAAATCACCTTTGGGGATCAAAGAATGAAATTGGATATTTTTAAGGCGATTAATAAATTCGAGGATTGTGGATTTATTGAGGAACTTGAGGACGATAATGTGAATATTGAAACTTGTATGATGGTTTCTGCATTTGAAAGTTCCTCTGAAGATGAATTGGACCCGCAACCCTCTATGGCAGACCCACCATCTTCTGAAGAGGTTATTGATTTTGTTCACTCTCAACCTCTTCCTCTTGATGAGTCTTCACCAGCATCTTCCTTACCTTCAATCATCAACCCGCCTCAGCTTGAAATGAAACCATTGCCTGAGAATCTAAAATATCAGTTTTGAGGACCACATAAGACACTCCCTGTGATTATCAGTGCTAAATTGACAAAGGAGCAGGAGATTAAACTGATTAAGGTCCTAAAGGAACACAAGGAGGCAATTGGTTGGATCATTCATGACCTTAGGGGGATCAAGCCATTTTATTGCAATCATAGAATATTTTTGGAAGATGGATCCCACCCTTCCCACCAGATGCAGAGGAGATTAAATCCAAATATGCGAGAAGTGGTCAAGAAGGAGATTATTAAGTGGCTTGATGCAGGAATCATTTATCCGATCTCTGATAGTCCTTGGGTAAGTCCCGTGCAGATTGTTCCCAAGAAAGTCGGGATTATCGTTGTGACTAATGAGAAAGGAGAATATGTCACAACTCGTTTAGCTTCCTCTTGGAGGATTTGTATCGATTACAGGAAGCTGAACACGGCCACGAAAAAGGATCATTTCCCTCTGCCTTTCATTGATCAAACTTGGAAAGATTAGTCGGGTAGAAGTACTTCCGTTTTCTCCATGGTTACTCGGGATACAACCAAGTTCCTATCCATCTCGAGGATCAAGAAAAAACTACTTTCACCTGTCCCTACGGGACCTTTGCTTTCCGTAAGATGCCATTTGGCTTATGCAATGCACCTGCGACTTTTCAAAGGTGTATGCTGGCTATATTCTCTGACATGGTGGGAGAGTTTATGGAAGTCTGCATGGACGATTTCTCTATTTTTGGAGAATCGTTTGACTCTTGTCTAGCTAATCTTGAAATGATTCTTAAATGATGCATCAAAACAAGATTGGTCCTTAGCTGGGAAAAGAGACATTTTATGACACAAGAAGGCATCGTCTTGGGTCATGTAATCTTTGAACGGGGAATTGAAGTGGATAAACTAAGGTTGATGCTATCCTTAAACTTCCTCCTCCCACATCTGTTAAACAAATTCGATCATTTCTTGGTCATGTGGGATTCTACAGGAGATTCATCAAGGACTTTTTGAAGGTTGCTCGTCCTATGAGAAATCTTCTCGCCAAAGAAATGCCGTTTGATTTCGACAAATCATGCCATAAGGCATTTGATTTTCTTAAAACGGTGGTCACTTGTGCTTCGGTGTTGCAACCACCGGTTTGGACAGCCCCTTTTGAGATCATGACCGACGTTTCTGATTACACAGTCGGGGCTGTTTTAGGTCAGAAAGTTGATAGAAAGCCCTCTGTCATCTACTACACTAGTAAAACTCTGGACGAGGCCCAGAGGAATTACACTATTACTGAGGAGGAATTACTAGCCGTAGTATTTGCTTTGGAGAAATTCAAGGCTTATCTCTTAGGGTCTCACGTCATTATATATACCGACCACTCGGCCTTGAGACATCTCTTGGCCAAAAAGGATGCCAAACCCCGACTTCTTCGTTGGATTCTTCTGCTTCAAGAATTTAATCTTGAAATCAAGGATAAATTTGGGGTACAGAATATGGTAGCGGATCATTTATCGAGACTTTTGAGTGATTCTTCTCGTCTGGACATCCTGATTGCTGATACTTTTCCGAACGAAACCATTCTTACAGTTTCAGGCATCCAAACCTCGTGGTTTGCTGACATTGTTAATTATTGGGCTGTTGGTTAAATCCCCCAGGATTAGACCAAGCAACAACGGGATAGACTCAAATCTGAGGCCAAATATTACTTCTGGGAGGACCCTTAATTGTACGACATCAGCTCTGATCAGATTATTCACCGATGTGTTCCGGAGAACAAATTCAATAGAATACACAAGTTCTGCCATGCATCTGCGTGTGGTGGACACTTCTTCGGGAAAAAGACGGCTGCAAAAATTTTGCAATCTGGATTTTATTGGCCATCTTTATTCAAGGATGCCCAGAAATTCTTAAGGTCATGTTCTTGATGTCAAGTACTCGGGAGTATAACTAAGAGAGATACGATGCCCCTAAACCCAATTCTTCCTGTCAAAATCTTCGACGTTTGGGGCATCAATTTCATGGGACCCTTCCTCCCTTCATTTGGACATCAGTACATTCTCGTCACTGTTGATTACGTGTCCAAATGGATCGAGGCGATTCCGACCCGAACTAATGACCACAATGTGGTCATCGATTTTGTCAAAAAGAACATCTTCAGTAGGTTCAGGATTCCGAGGGCCATCATCAGTGATGGTGGCACGCATTTCACTAATGCCCAGTTCCGTAATTTGCTGGCTAAATACGGGGTTAATCACCGAATCTTCACACCTTATCAACCCTAGACGAATGGATAGGCCGAGATCTCCAATCGGGAGATCAAGAAAATTCTCCAGAAAATGGTTAGACCTGATCGCAAAGACTGTACTCAAAAGCTTGAGGATTCTCTTTGGGCCTATCGTACGGCTTATAAAACGCCCATCGGCATGTCTTCGTTTCGTCTGGTGTACGGAAAGACGTGCCATTTACCAGTAGAGATTGAACATAGGGCATTATGGGCAATCAAGTAGTGCAATCTAGATCTGAGTTTAGCTGGGAAGACCAGGAAACTCCAACTATCTGAGTTGGAGGAGCTTAGAAATGATGCATATGAGAATGCCAAGATCTACAAGGCTCGAACCAAAGCTCTACATGACCAATTGATTTCCTGCAAGAGCTTTGAGCCGAACCAGAAGGTCTGGCGGTTTGATTCTCAACTTAAGCTCTTTCCTGGCAAGCTTAGGTCGAAATGGAACGGCCCCTTCATTATTGTCTAGATTTTTCCAAACGGTGCTGTTTAGATCTCTGACCCAAAGATGGGTAATTCATTCAAAGTCAACGGTCAACGTCTGAAACCTGTTATTGACCAAACTCTTCCAGAACCCATCTCAGACACAGTTGTTCTAGCCATGTTGTGACTTCTTTGGCTGGACTTCGCCTAGCTAACGGCATTAAACTCAGCAGTTTTACAGTCTGACTCAAAGCTGACCTGAGTTTCATATTTAGGTGATATCTTCCATACTCTACCCTTCCTTTCATGTCTCTTTTTCTCATTGTGGACATTGCATTAGCTAAGCATAGGGGGGTGGATTCATTTTTGAATCATTTTGTCAGCTCTGTGAAATTCTTGTAAATTCAATTATATACATAAAAAAAAAATTGAATTAGAAAGGAATATTTAGACATTAAGACTTTTCAATCTTAGGAAATATTACATTAGGATTTAAACACTAAGACGCTTTAGGTCTTTGGGCTTAATTAGCCCAGGTATCCACTAAAATGTGGATTTGTTGTTGGAGTCCTCGCCATACTGAATTCTATTTTAATTTGATTAAATAAGTTTGGGTGATAAGTACACGACTTATCAACCCACCCTCTGACTTGAGGGAACTCTAAGTCTAAGCATCTACACACTATCTTGTTACTAACTCGTTGTCTGGCGATTTTAGCGGAAATTGGGTAGCTAATGACCCTTCTAGGGTGATATGGTTGGCAAGTTATCGTGGGTAACAACCTATAGGTAGGTTATCTAGAGCCCAGTCACTGGACCATTCTTTTCTTATTGCCTTTAGATAAATTTTAGACCAGGGAAGCCATCTAATTAAAAAGAAAAAAAAGAAAGTCAAAAAGAGAAGAAAAAGAAAAAGAAAAAGGAGAAAAGAAAGAAAATAAAAGAAAATAAAAGAAATAAGCCACACTTCACCGCACGAGTATGGCTGATAAGTTGTCGGTGGTAACAGCTCATCGACCGGTTGTCCAGAACCCAGCTCAAGAAATGCACTGAAAATTCCCAAAATACTAAGGAAGAAGTGGAGAAATAAAATAAGCCAGGGAGATATACACTGGATTCACCCTTGTGTTGACCCAATAAAAATAAAAGTAGGGAGAAAGCTACTTGTCGTAAAGATATACCTTTAGGCAGAACTCTCTTTTTAAGGTCACCTAGAGGCGTAGAAACCCGAAGCCCATTCTAATTGCTGATCAACGAGTCTATCACATTCACAATAAGATGCTTAGAACTTAGGGTTCTCATCAAATCTTGGGTAGGTTGAGTGGCTGTAGAAAGCCACTCTTTAACCCTAAACTTAAAAATCCAAAAAAATTAGAAAAGAAGAAAAAGAGAAAAAGAAAATTTTCTTTGAATAAGGTGAGGGCTTGAGGCGGTCTGCATTTTGGCAGATACCCAGGTGCTATTGTGTCTTTGAAAGTTTAGATCCTGAGTAAAAATTTTTCTTAATGTTGAAAATAACTTATACCCAAGTAATCCAACCTAATTCTTTTATAAATAGCATGTAGTTTTTACTAGAGACTAGCAAAAGATAGGCATGGGGGTGTGATGTGCATACATCTGATTAACCTAAAATGTCTATTAATGCGTGTTCTCAGTGTAACATTAGCATCATACATTGTAAATAGTGCATAACATGCATAATCATGCATTTAGATCAAGTTTGTATAAATTGTATAGTAATTGTCTCCTTTTTATGGTCAGGGATAGGGTAACTTTTTATCAGGGCCTCTGATCGAAGATCCAACCGTACGGATCTGATCAGGGCGACAATTGGAGTTCAACGACTCCAAGATCGCCCTAATCAGATAGAGATCAAGGAACCTTAAAGAGCAAGGGCCAAGATGGTGTAAATCCGCACCTCAGACGACAAATCCGATCGCACGGATGGGTTCGGATCAACAATCGCAGCTTAATGGCGCGAAAATTGGTCCAATCCGACACCCGTGGCACCATCTACATCACTTAGAAGATGGAAGGCTTAGATGGCATCACGTGGTGCCATCATAGCCTCCCAGCACCGGCCGCTCCTCTCCATTCAATATTTGAATACAAAGGCGTTGACGATATGGGCCGTTGATCTCCATCCAATGGTCGCAGATCGCGCACGCCTAATCTCTAAACGAGGCAAAGTCGGCCCCGCAACGCGTTGGTCCAGCGCCATTCGCAAGAAGAGCGGGCGCGCTTTCGAATCCCACCCGGCTGCCAAATCAGATCAAGCGAGCGTGCGGGTGCGTGATTGGAGCCATTCGATTCACATCAAGCGACGTTGAGTGAGCGATAGCGCCCATGCGTGATCAGATTCGTGGTGCTTACGCATGATCGCACGTGGGTGCGCGACGCGGGATAGGGTGGTTTAAGTGTGCGTAAGCATTTTAGGCGGGGAAGAAGAGCGGGTGCGCGTGGCAAGTGCACACGTCGCCCATGACAGACCTTTAGTGACGTTTAAGTCCATCACTAATGGTCCCATATTAATGTTTTTGAAATTAAAATGTCCAAAATACCCCCATTACTTGCAACTATAAAATGAGACCCCATCCATACGAATTTCTCATCCCTTCCTTCTCTTCTCTCCCTCTCCAAAGCCCAAGAGAAGCTTGTCCCACATCCGGGATGCTCCTTAAGAGCTAAAAGTAATTTTTCACCCCTTTTCTGGAAGCGGATCCCTTGACGACAACAACGTGCTGCCTCGTTCCCGTTCCTCCTGCTTCGACCTCCTTCTTCCCGCTCCGTTCCTCGTCTTCCAGGCGTTGTCTCGTCTAGCTCAACCTCCAAGCGATTGTCGAGGAGGATAACTTCTCTCTCCCATTCCTTTTTCCTATTTTCTAGAGTAGAATTTTCCTGCTTAATAGTGTAATAATTTCTCGCTTTCTAGTGTAATCTTTTCTCGCTTTCTTAGTTGTAAAAACATTTTGCAACATCAAGTGAATGTTTTCGCTCTCTCTTATTGTCTATATTTATTCCATTTCATTGTGATTATTCCGCTCTTTATACAAAAGCACAAAAGAAAATATAATTGCGAATTTTGATCGATGTAGCCTCCCTGAGTTCGACCTGGGATTTCTTTTAAGGTATAATTTTATCTCTTGAACTCGAGTTCTTTGCTACTCGAACTATAACAACAGGTTTTCAAAATCAACTCCGATAGCGTAGTCCTCCGACGTTCAACAATCCTATACTTTATTTGTAACTGATAGGGATCTGTTTTAGTGTAGAGTCATTCCCTTTGGCTTGAAAAACACTGGAGCTACTTATCAGCATCTTGTAAATTTGGTGTTTGGTCATTTAATTGGAAAGTCATTTGAAGTGTATATTGATGATATGCTTGTCAAAGGGCTAAGTTTTTCCCAACACTTGGGAAACTTAGCCCAAGTGTTCCAAGTCTTAGGGGCACCTGGCTTCGCTTGAATCCTGAGAAGTGCGTGTTTGGTGTATCTTCAGGAAAATTCCTAGACTTCATGGTCTATGACCGCGGGATAGAAACCAACCCCGAAAAAATTCAAGTGATTATGGCTCTAACGCCCCCAACTAATCAAAAGGGAATCCAGTCGTTAGTCGACAAGATTGCTACTCTAGGACGTTTCTTGTCTCGATCTTTTGACAAGTGTATCCCCTTTTTTGAGTTTATCAAGAAGGGGAAACGCTACACGCTAGCACATTGGACCCCTCAGAGCCATCCGGCCCTCGAAGAGGTCAAGAAATCCCTTCAAAAACCCCCAATCCTTACAGCTCTTTGGCAGCTTCAATGACCATCGTTAGCGCCGTCCTATTATGTGAGCGCAATGGAATACAACAGCTGGTGTATTTTGTGAGTAAAAATAGCAAGGGGCGGAAGCAAATTACACCGTGATCGGGAAGCTTGATCTCGCCCTGGTAGCTTCCTCCATAAAGCTATGCCCGTATTTCCAAGCTCACACAATAGTTGTACTCACAGATTACCCCTCACGCCAGATGCTTTACACGCCAACTGGGTTAAACCGACAAATGAAATGGGCCATGGTGTTGGCGGAGTTTGATGTAAAATATCAGCCACGGAAGTCCATTAAAGGCCAAGTCTTAGCGGATTTTGTGGCAAAGTTCACGGATCTAGGTCCTCCCACCACTTTGTCATGGAAATTATATGTTGATGGATCCTCCATGATGGCAGGGGCCAATGCTGGAATTGCTCTAATTGCTCCCGATGGCACTACTCATAAGTATGCCATCAAGCTAGCTTTTCCTGCCTCCAACAACATTGTGGAATACAAGGCCTTGTTAGCTGACCTTAGAGTGGCAAAGTCCATGGGAGCCTCATGTCTAGAAGTCCACATGAACTCGCAATTGATAGCCAACCAGATTAATGGTGAATACCAGGCTAAGAATCCTAATATAAGCCTCTACACAGAACAAGCAAGAGAGGAGTTGTTAAATTTCAATACTGCCTCAGTTAAGTGGATGCCCCGATTTGACAAGCCGTTGGTGGATGCCCTGGCTCACCTGGCATCCGCCATCCTCGTAGGGCAAAAGGATGATATACTTTTGCAGGCATTAAATAAATCTATAGTGCTCCCTCCACAAGCATTGATGATTGAGCCAACTATCTCTTGGATGACTCCAATAATAACTTTCTTGAAAACAACCGAGTTACCTCTCGAAGAGCCTCACCCAAAAGCTTTCTGGCTGAAGGCTTCGCACTACACATTAATAAGCGATTAATTGTATAAAAAGGGCTATCCAACCCCCTTATTGCGTTGCCTCACCTTAGAAGAAGCGTCTCAAGCAATTCAAGAGACCTATAGTGGTATTTGTGCCAATCATGAAGGATATAGAGCCCTGATAGCCCACTTGTTCCAAATAGGTTATTTCTAGCCCTATATGAAGCAACAATGCCAAGAGTTTGTGCGCAAATGCTATAAATGCCAAAGATTCACCCTAGTCCATCATCTTCTGCTTGGAAAGATGGTGTCTATAATGTACTCAATCCCCTTTGCCAAATGGGGAATAGACTTTATCGGCCCTTTCCCACCAACGCCAGCTCAAAAACATTTCATCTTGGTGGTAGTGGACTATTTTTCAAAGTGGATTGAGGTGGAGGCCATGGCCAGCCCAATAGCTAAGAGGGTCATAACATTTGTGTGGGAAAACATCATTACTTGTTATGGATTCTCAAGAGTCATTGTTATTGATAATGGTACCCAGTTTGCCCTAAGAAGTTCGAAGATTTCTGTACAAGCTGAGGCATTCGCCCGTGTTTTACGTCTATTACCCATCCCCAAGTAAACGGACAAGCGAAGGTGTCCAATCACACGATTATCTAAGCACTTAAAAGACGTTTGGATTCTACAAAAGGGAGATGGGCAAATGAATTGCTAGACGTACTATGGGGATATCGCATAAGTCAGAAGGCCGCAAACGGCCACACACCCTTCAGTTTAGTGTGCGGTATGGAGGCCTAGCTACTAGCTAAGACAATCCTCTCCAAATACCCTTCCTAGTTATATAACCTACTCATTAACGAAGACCAAGTCTGCCTGGTGCTTGACTTAGTAGACGAGGTTAGGGAGGAAGCATCGAAGGCAACGACCATGTACAAAGAAAATACCGTCGCCCATGACAAGCGGGTCAAGAAGTGAAAAATCACTGAAGGGGACTTGGTATTGCAGCACAATGGAGCATCCCAGCTGGTAGAGTCAGGCGGCAAGTTGGATGTCAACTGGGAAGGACCTTACAAAATTTGTAAAGATGATGATGCTAATTACTATAAGTTGCAAACACTTAGTGACATGCTAGTTCCTCTCACATGGCATGCTAGCAACTTAAGGATGTATTGCAAATAAACATTAATGCATAGAAAGTTTCTTTCCTTTTCATTATTGGTTGGAAAAAGTTACATCAGCACAATTGAATCCAGGGGTCGTTCCCATCAAAGGACCTATTAATAAAAGGAAAAAAAAATAGCCTTACTATCTGGGTGGGGCTTCATTACATGTCGTTAGGAAGGTTGACCTTAGGAGTTGGTGGAGTTAAGGCAACTTTGTAGGTGGGACTAAGGTGGCTAGAAGGCTGCTCATTATCGCCAGCAACATGTGGGGCTCTAATGGGGCTAGTCTTGTCCAACCCTTCTTCAGGAGCCGGACTGTTGGCTTGGTCCCTAGTGGTAACGGTGTGTTAAATCGACCGATTTGATTTTATTTTATTACTCGAATACAAAAATTCCCCGAGGTCGAACTTAGGGAGCAAGCTTGATTCTAGAAGCGTAGAAAATCACAATTTACAATATACTGTTTTACAAAAAGATTAAAGAGAGGAAATAAAAAGTTGTCTCGTCTCTTTTCTTCTCTCTTTCTTCTTTTGTCCTCCTTTCCCTCTGTCTTCAGATGTCTGACTCCATGGATCAGACACTTAAGTAGCCACTTGCTACAGTGCTTGTGCTCTCCTTCTTCTTCTTTCTCTCAGTTGTTGCTGTTGCTACTTCTTCTTCTTGGCTTCTTTTTCTCTTCTTTCAGCTGCTTGGCCTTCCTCTCTGCGGCAGCTTCTCTCTCTTCTTTCCTTCTTGCTCTGTCTCTGCCTTCTCCTCTGGCTTCTTCTTCTTCTTCTGTTCTTCTCTGTCGCGCCTTTGCTTTCTATCTTCTTTCTCTTCCTGCGGCTAAGTCTCAGTTGTGCTTCCTCCTTCCTTTTCTTCTCTATGCCTCCAAGTCCTTCTTTTCTCTCTGGCTGCAGTTGCTTTCGCGACGAAGTCCTCAGCCGCTCCTTCCTTGCTTCTTCTTCTGTTCCCTGCACAGGCATACGGTTAGGCAAAACCTAACCCCTACCCTCCCCGCGTTTCTGTCTCTCTCTGTTTCACTCCAAGGTTCTCTCTCCTAAAGCCTATTCAAGTATGCGGGTCGAGTGACACGCCCGGGACCAGGCGCACCGGTGTGGCTGGTGAGGGAGGAGTGCACGGGTAGTCGGATAGGATACCAGGTCTGTGTAGGTGTGCTCCGTGGACGAGGCATGGTAGGCGAGGGGACCTCACCCCATGTTAAGAGGCGCTAAGCCGCTGGCACTTTTGCAATTTATGCCGCTTCGCCCTCTCCTAATCTTTCGAGGTGGGACTAAATGTCCCACCTACTTTTGCTGGCTCTCGCAAGGAGGACTTCGCCTAGTCGCCGCAGTTGCAGTCGCTCTCCAGGCTTGTTTTCTGTTTGGATGTGTTCTCACACTCAACGCGAGCCACCTGGAGTGCTGCACCTGGGTTGATGCAGCCTGAAGCGATTCTTGCGAGCTCCTTCAAGCCGTCGCTAATGACGTCAAGGGGGGTCGACCTGAAATTCATGCATACGGCCTTGCGACCTCATCAGAGCACATGGGAAGCTTCGCCGTTTCACGGCGAAGGTGCCTAGCTAGGTGGTTGGCTGCGGGGCGGCCTAGCTGTCCATGCCTAGGTCGCTCTGTGGCAGTTGTGATGGGTGTGTTCGGTGGAGGTGTGGAGCATGTGGTGGAGAGATTGGAGTAGGGGGAAATGGTCAGTGAGGTGATGCGGAAGTCGTAGGGTGGTTGGCGAGGTGGATGGAGGCGTGGAGAGGCGGGAACACCTCGCCGGTGATTTGGTCGGAGGTGGGAATGATGGTGGTGGTCAGTGGCAGTCGAGGGGTCGAAAGTGTGAATTAAAAGAAGGGAAATGAAGAGGGGGAGAGGAGGAACTTATCTGTGGGTCTCTGGATGAAGGGGGGAGGCGGAGGGCGAGCGGCACATATTAGTCGTCACCGGAGATGTAGGCCTTGAGGTGAGGATGACGATGACGAGGAAGGGGTCGGAGGGGCACACGTGGGTACGGCGTGACGCGGAGGAGCACGGCGGAGATGACTCTGCCACTGCTATGGTGGCAGAGTGATGAGAGGAGGAAGAGGAAGTCACCAGAGCTTGTAGGCAGACGGCCGGAGATGAGGAAGACGAAATAAAGGGGGATTGTCAGGCCAGAACAAGCTTGAAGGATGCAGCAGAGGGTGCCGCTCCTTAAATAGGCGCCGGTCGGCCGCGAAGCGTGCAAAATAGGCGGGAAAAACCCTGCCGGAGATGTGGGTAGACAGAAACCCATACCTCTCGCACGTTCGCACGAGAGGTATGGCGGCCGACAGGGCATGGGAGCCGGCCCATGCAGTAGGGGACTTCGTAGGGAGCTCCCATTTCAAATCTGGGGTCGGCTTCCCATGCATGCGCGGCTCCATCCTCCGCGCAAAGTCGCCGGAGGTATGGCCTGCACAGGCGGGTGGCAGAGGGACCCGATTGAAGAAGACGATGGGAAAGATAGGAGGTTCTTTGCAAGATTTTAAAAAGTTAAGCGTCAAAAAGTAATTATTGAGGACCATTTTGTAAAGTGGGTCAAGACGACCTTCCCTTAGGTCCAAATTTTGGTATAAACCTAATTTAGACCTAAGGAATTCAATGGTGAAGTTGGATTTTAGGTTTGACCATGTTTGACCAGATATTTTGTACAAAAACCCAAATTAGGTCAAAAATTGGGTATGGTTCTCAATCTAGGTCAAGATCGGTTCAAACGGATAAATTGAAGGTTCTAAACCCTAGGAGATATTTTTTTAATAAATTTTAGAGGGTTTAATTAATTTTTATGTTTCCTGAAACTTCGTGAATTAAAGTGGGTTTGTTTTGGGTTACAGAATGTCATTTAATTCCCAGATTTTGTCATAACCCTTTTTCGACCAAACCATCCCACTTTTTCTTTTATTAGGTCCACTTGACCTGTGTCTAGACCCTTAAAAATCCCGTTCATGTACTGCAATGGTAAAATTGTAGTTTTACCCATTGTGTAGTGTTTTATTCTTTGCTCAACAATTTCCTGATTTAGGCCTTCCCTTAGGTTATGTAGGAGCTTTTTGTTCAATTTCTTATGTCAAAATGTGCTAGTTAGGGTTCTTGATGAAGTTCTCATCACCTAGGCAGGGAGATGAGAGCCTTATCTTCTATAGGACCCTCCTCCTTCTGGTGGACATACTTGGCATTCAGTTGGTCAATGGACAAACCACAAAGCTTCTATGCCAAGGTATGCCTACCCTTTAGAATGGATTGTGCTGTCGCCAAGGTGGAGACAAGGTCCCGGCTAGTTTTCATGGAAGGATCGAGTGCAAAGAATTCCATCACAACGTCTAGATCCTTCTCTATCACGGGAGCACTTTTCAACTCTTGGATCTTTCCAGTCCCTTCCTCAGCAAGCTAGCGGGTTGTGATGAACTCCGACCTCATCTCGCGGGCCTCCGCATCCACCTTTACCTGCACCTCTCTGGCCTTGGCGAGGTTGTCCACAACGTTTCTTAGGCGGAGATGTTCTTCCTTAAGGGATTTCTCATGCTCCTCTAGGATAGAAGAGTGGCATGTCTTGAACACTTGAACCTCCTCCTTCAGCCACGTTAAGTTGGTGACGGCACTTGGTCGAGACTTTTCGCTTGAATAGGTATATCAGGAAAATATGTCGTCGTAATTCACGTGATGAAAAAATCCCAAAAATATTATTGATCAGTGAAAACTAACTACAAATAGTTAGAGTGTCGCATCCATAGGGAGGAATAGATCTGTGACGACCCGAGTCCCACCAAGTGACAAAACTCAGGTGGTCGTGTTCTAATAACTAGCTTGAACACTCACAAGGTCGCAGTCACCTGACTTATAGCCATAAAACATCAATAGCCAACATTCATTTATAATGCATAAATTGAAAGAAAAACTAAAGTGCTGACAATGTAATAAAAATTCACCCTAAAGCATAAATTAAATAGAGTCTTGTACAATCACCAAAAAACAAGAGGTAAAACCTAATAGTGGAAAGAAACCTATTACTATGAACCACTGGCTTAGAACGGATCGTCTCCTCAGGTAAGACCTGGTTCCGCAGAAGTCTGACTGACAGCAGGCGTTGCACCTGACTGCTCAGCAACACCTGAGTACGGAACCCGATACAAAATTTCAGTGAAATTGAGTAGAGTAGAACAACTAGACAAGTAACCAAAGTAACAAAGTACAGGAAAAGGGGTACTATGCCGAGAATTCTTCTGTTTAGGATTTATTTGATATCCAGTTCCGTTTATGTAATTTGCCAATATTATCACTATTCTCAATCCGTCAATCGACGTCTTGGGTATGAGACGATCTTGTGTAACTTCCTGCAGCGCAAGATCGATATAAGCCACTCTCTTTGCTGGGAGGACTACTTATACCCATTGAATCGCCACACTCCATCACCCTGGGGTCATTGTGAAAAGGGGTGGCGGCTACATCGTGTAGCGTGAACACGTACAAGCGCTGTGTACACTAAATCACAGATAGCCAATGAGTCCTACAATCTGCTATCCCAATTGTTTGCTAAGCCTAACCAAAGAGTTGTAAGGAAGCCAGCAACTCCCTAAACCAGACCCTGGATTCGGTCTGGAAGACCAAAGCTACAGCCAAAACCCGGCGAATAGTGGGGCTGAAACTAGTTATCTAACTTTCCTAATTCTAGACATATCCGTCGTATTGATTATATAACCAATTCCAGATAATTGTATCTTTTATTTTTATCAGATCAAGCCATACTTAATAATCTCACATTATTTAGTCCAGGATTATCGGATATTCACATTGACCTTTATATGCATCATTTTATAGCTAATTCCAATTTACGACAGTAGTCCCATGCTATTTATCAATCAACGAACACAATGGAACTTATTTTATGAAAAATGGATCTTGTTTCATGCATGCGATAATAAGGTACATGAGATTATTAACTCTTAATTATTTTCACATAGTTCTGTTTATTTTTTTCATTAAAATGCCCATAAATCAAGGAAAAACACACCAGAGGATTCTAAACTCAGCAAAAGGAGAATCACACATCAACCAAGACGGTACACGCGAAGAATCGCACAAGACGAGTCCACAGGTGCTTAAAAATCAGACGGAATTGAGAGAAGGATAGACTACTCTACCTAATATCACCGGAAGGTTACTGTGACTCCGAAACATGTGCACAGGGCCTAGGGACAGTTGTTGGTTCAACCCTTCATAAGTAATATTTTGATAATTTTACAAAATAAAGTAAAAGAAATAAAATGTGAAAATAGCATATTTTTGCTCTGTTATAACGTAATTGCAGGTCTCGCGGATTTTCCAAAATAGATGATTAGGAGAGTGATGATGCATTTTGTCATAGGTCTTAGGTTTTTTATTATATACTTTCAAAAGGTTATAATCCTCTTTTTCATTGAGTTTAGAGATGTTGTAAAGAGCCCCGAAAGATAACATACACATAGCTAACTTAGGCTCTCTACACTTAGGAAAAATTAGAAACATAAACCGAACACAAAACACATATTAGACGTCCAACACACTTGTTAGACATCTGATATTCAACTATAAGTCATTTGATCATGATAATAGACAACCAATTGCCTATAGCCTTGCTTTAACAATCTGAACACTTAGGTCTCAGACAATAGAATCTATAGATAGATATTCATAGGCTTATTCAGACATCTAATACATACCTCAGACGTCCTTTAATCCAACCGTTAGACTGCACTTACAATTTCCTTTATCATTCTTTAAGCCTAATGGTTAAATACACCTTTAGACATCTGGACATGTCTCCAAACGTCCAATAATGGATCGTTAGTTGTATCCTTTGCGAAGATTTGTTAGAAAGCAAATCTCGCTCTTTTGATTCCCAAAGCAAGATTTTAATCTCTTTCCAGACGTCCAGGCCACTACACAGACGTCCACACTGACGTCTGATCCTTAAGATCTAGAACCCTATTTGGATCTGGTTAAAACAGGAACCAATCCGCTTATAATTGACGTCCAATTCTAGTGCTAGATGTCTTATAATAGCATATCAGACGTCTGCCTAGAACCTTATTTCAATCCAATGAAAATAACTATAGCTCTTTAAATTAGACATCCATAATTATAATCAGACGTCTGACTCAAATATTAGACGGCTGATAATGCTATCAGAATCATAATTACCCTGATTTTGAGTTGGATTTCGCCCCAATCTCTTGGGACTTGCCTCCAACGGCTGGGAGCCTTCTCCCAAGCCTTCTTGAAGGTTCTAAGCTTGCTTATAAATCCAACATAATCCTTTTTAGGAAAAACACACCTCTTGAGATATACACTTTCTCCATTGCTTCCATTGCCCTCTTGTAGTGCAACTACTCGGTATAAGGCAAACCAACACTCCTATTGTGCTTCATAATCTCATCTTCAAGGAATTTCCTGCTGTGACGACCCAAGTCCCGCCAACCGACGACACCCAAGTCACTGTGTGCTAACACTAGCACAAATCACCCATAAGATCGCAGTCACTCAACACATAATCATAAAATATAAACATAACTAACAAATAATTCATATAGCAAAATTTAAGGGAAGAAAAATTTAATACTGACCAGAGGGTTACTGTGGTATATAAGTCCAAGGAAACGTATAACGAAAAACTCCTAGAGAACTACCAAGTACACTTGAGCACGAAACCCAAAAACACGTCAATAAAATCTGAGTAGAGTAGAAACAACAAGAGTAAAGAGCAACAGTAATCAAGCACAAGAGAGAAGGAGTACTATAAATTTAATTAATCCATTTATTAAGTATCTCGTTATTCGATTCCGTTTCGTATATTGGAAGCCTAATTTATTACAGTTCACAATATGTGAATCAACGTCTCAGGGCACGAGATGATTTCATGTGACTTCCTATAGCACAAAATCGATATAAGCCACCCTCCTGGCTGAGAAGACAGCTTATACCCACCGAGTCACTACTCTCCATCACCCTGGGGTCATTGCGAAAGGGGTGGCGGCTACATCGTATGGTGTGAACACATACACCCGCTATGTATGCTGAGACATAGACAGCCAATGATCCACCCACCGGTCGAGAAAGAAACCACTCCAACCCTCGAGCCTTGCAAATCCGCTATCTCAGTTGGCCACTAAGACTAACCAAAGAGTCGTAAGGAGGCTAGCAACTCCTTAAACTAGCTCATAAAAGACCAAAGGTACAACCAAAATCTGACTAGTAGCAGGCTAAAGCCAGTTATCTATTCCTGTTGTTTTCGCGACATATCCGTCGTATTATATGTTCCATTTCTAGATAACTGTACCTTTCATTTTTATTCATTCAAACCATCTTTAGTAATTTCACATTTTTAATTCCAAAATTAACCAATATTCACATTATCCTCTACCTTATTTGTTTCCAGGTAATTTTCAATTTCTGATCGTGATTTCAAACAAGTTTTACTAAAAATAGTGTTCCTTTTGTACATGCGAGGATAAAGCCATATCCAATAATGCTTCATTGCTTTATAATTCATTTCATGAAAATTTTCAATTAATCTGTCGTTAACTCCTTTTAATCCGGCAGCTGACAATATTACTTGGATTATTCGCATTCCAAGTCAACTACTTGATTTTTATCATTTATATTTAATATTTCAGTACCTAGAGCAACAAGAATATGTAAACAGGTCCGATCTTAGCAAGAGGTAAGAACTCACACTAAACAGTGCAATATGGGAAGAAAATAGATAAACTGTATGGAAAGGGAGAGAGACTATTCTACCTAATGTCAGTGGGGGGTCACAGTGACTTCGGAATGCATATCAATTATTGTTGTTCTAGGGGCCCATCTATTTATACGAGTTCTGAGGCTAGATCAATGCCAAAATTCATGGGGAATAAAAAACATCATAAGTTTCATTTAAAAATTTTCATGAAAGAAATAATTCCCGAAATCGAATTTAAAAACTTATCTTTGTGTAATTCGTGAAGAGTTGGTTCCAACGAGTCTTGGAACACGAGAAATGGACGTTATTTGACCCCCTAACGGATCAAAACACGAACCGACGTTAAAATGGGAATCTTGCACGTGTTCGAGAATCCGAGTAGAAATCATCTGATTCGACCATATGGATGTGTCCAGCACCCTCGAGAACCCCAAGATCAAGTCTTGGATCACCTAAATCCATCTCTGGATCGCCTAGATCAGAGTAAAATAATCTGGATCGTCGGATATCCATAAGAAAACGAATCCTTTACAGGGACCTAATCGCAATATCAAAAAGTCATTATTTTTAAGTTGTAATTTTCATAACCCTTCGATTCTTCTTCTTCTTCCCCATCTTCGTTCTTCTCTCATGGCACTATTCACGTGCCTGCACAAGGCATGCTTGACCACCCCCCTTCGGCCACCACCTCTTACCACGACCTGTCGTTGTCGACGCCGCTGGCCTTTGTCGTCCGACCAACGGCCGTTGCGTAGCGACTCTAGTCTCCTTCTCCCTCTCCTTCCTCCAACGATGGGTGCACTTGTACCCATCAACTGCTATCGGCCCTAGTGACCATGCCGGTAGGTCGTTGGCCGCCGAAGGGTTCCTATGGGAGTGGTCTGATGGATTTAATACGTATAAAATCAAAACCAAATGATTTTCTACCATCCCAAGACTAATCTATTCTCCATATCATCAACCAAAATGAAAACAGAAAGGAAAGGATGGAGGGATACTTGAATCCATCGTAGCGGAAGCAAAGCGGAGATTGCGGAAATCCTCTGGGACCATGGGCTTGCTTCTCCAACGAGAGGTGATGGCTATGGTGCTTCTAGAGGGTTGAGAAGGTGAAAGAACTTATGGGGGTGGTGGTAGACGTGTTAGATGTGATACCCCTTGGGCTCTATTTATAACTTTTCTGCAATGGGATGTAGAAAAACAAATGTCCGTTTTGCCCTCACCCCTCTAGAGATCATAATCGCTTAAATTAAAATGTCAATTTCACCCATCACGGAATTGCATTATTCTCTTAAGGGTTCTATGCACTAAATCTCATATCCTAATGAGATGCGAATGGTAAATTTACATAACTAAACCACTTTAATGACCATAAATGTGATGTTCAAATATAAGTACATATTTAACGTATAATTCCTTATAATAATATATGTTAGTTCATATTATGATTCTAACAATCTCCCACTCAAACCACATATATCATCCATATAATCATACGTTTACATATACCTGAATGAGCTCATTGATACAACATCACAATAAACCGCATCTCCACCAATTTCGTCTATACTTTGTTAACATACGACCAAAGTTGGTTTTCGCCATTATGAAATTGACTAGATCAAATAATGATCACATACATTAACACAAGTAATGACATAGATCTCATATAGGTACATAGGATGAAAAGTGCATGTTAATGTGATCTATACATGCCTATTTTCAACTGGTCCAAAACTTTACTATACAAGAGATCACATGGCAAGGACTAATGAATTAAAAGAATGGAAAACTTTATTATTATACGCATAATCCAAAACATGTCCATACATGAAACACCAAAATAGAACAAACTCCCACTGAATTGTTGTATTACAAAATAGATACAACACCCATACAGACAACATGCTCATGAAAAACCTTTAGTGTTAGCCCTTTAGTGACCGGGTCTGCCACCATGGAGTTGGTCCCAATGTGTTCAATGGATACCTATTCACTTGACCGCTAAATACTTGATATCAATGTGCTTTGACCTCGAAGAACTTTTGTTGCTATTGGAGTATATCAGCATCGAATTATTGTCACAGTAAAGTCGAAGTAGTCTTTCGACACCATTAATGATCCGTAGTGCTGTGACAAAATTCCTAAGCTATACTCCTTGATTTGAGGCCTCGAAGCATGCTATAAATTTTGCTTTGCACTCCTCCACGAGATAGCCCCTCTAGTTAGTAGAAAGATGTATCCCGAAGTAGATCTTCGGGTATCCTAACATCCCACAAAGTCAGAGTCAAAATATCCGAGGACCTCCAAATGATCCAATCTCCTGTATGTGAGCATGAATCCTATGTTCTTTGTAGGTAGCACATGACCCGTTTGGTTGCCTTCTGGTGGTCGGGTCCAAGCTTGTTTATATATCTGCCTAACATGCCAACAATGTATGCTAGGTCTGACTACGTGCAGATTTGGGTATACATCAAACTTCCCACTGCCGATGCATAGGGAACACTTTCCATCTCTTTAGCTTTAAACTCATTCTTGGGTCATTGGTTAAGAGACAATTTATCTCCCTTAGCTACTGGAGTATCTCCTGGTTTTCAATTCTCCATGCCAAATTGCCTTAGAATGGTTTCGATGTATCTCCTTTGTGATAATCTAAGGATACACCGAGAATGATCTCGTTGTATCTGGATTTCTAATACAAAAAAGGCTTTACCAAGATCCTTCATTTCAAAATTACCAGAGAGAAATGTCTTGATTTCATGAAGTAAACCATTGTTATTACAGGCAAGGAGGATATCATCTACATACAAAATCAGGAAAATATATTTTCCCCTACAAAATTTGTGGTATACATAATCATCAACCGGATTTGTTTCAAAGTCAAATGAGACAATTATTTGATGAAACTTGTAATACCACTGTCTTAAAGCTTGCTTTAGTCCATAAATGGCTTTCTTTAGTTTGCAAACCCTTTTCTTTGCATCTCCTAATGCAAAGTTTTCTGGTTGCACCATGTAAATTATTTCATTAATGTTCCATTAAGAAACGCTGTCTTTACATCCATCTGATGTAGCTCCAAATCAAAATGAGCTACTAAAGCCATTATGGTTCTAAATGAATCTTTAGACGAAATTGGTGAAAATGTCTCTTTATAGTCTATGCCTTCCTTTTGAGTGAATCCCTTAGCAACAAGACGAGCCTTATATTTGTTCACATTGTCTTGTGAATCCCATTTGGTTTTAAATATCCATTTACAACCAATGGGCTTCACACCTTCAGGCAATGGGACAACATCACAAACCTCGTTGTCACTCATGGATTTTATCTCTTCATTCATGCCAATGATCCAGTCCTAATGATGGGAACTCTTCATGGCATGGGTGACCGAAATGGGATCCGTATTCATTTGGTCTGCCTCTAGTTCCTGGAGAAAGACAACATAATCACTAGATATTGCACTTCTCATTTCTCTACTGGACCTCTTAATGGGTGCAGGATCTTGAATGTTTTGAGGTTGTTCGGTTTGATTAATGGGAAGATTATCCACATTACTTTCTTCCCCTGATGTTATTGAAACAACGTTTGGAATAAGAATTTGACCTTGTTCAATGATTTCCTTATGAACAAGATTTGGTTCTTCAAATGTAATGTGGCGACTAATACCCCCAAATCAACATCCTCAAAGAAGTGGGCATTTTTGGTCTCAAAAAATGAGCGAGTCGTTGAGTTATAAAACTTATAACCCTTCGACCTCTCAGAGTACCCTACAAAATAGTAGGTGACCATCTTAGAGTTCAGTTTTCTTTCAGTAGGTCTATATGGCCTAACCTCAGTTGAACACCCCCAGATATGAAAATGTTTCAGACTAGGTACCTTATCAGTCCACATTTCATACGGAGTTTTGGGTGCTACTTTAGTTGGCACCCGATTGAGAACATATACAGCTGTTTTCAATGCTTCTCCTCATAGGGAATCCGGTAAAGAACTATGACTAATCATACTCCGTAACATATCCTTAAGAGTCCTGTTGTGGAGTTCAATAACACCATTCATGCTTGGTGTCCCAAGCATGCTGTACTGAAGCACTATGTTGCACTTATCTAGAAAAGAAGCAAATGGTCCTGGACGTTGTTCTCCTGTTCCATCATACCTGCCGTAATACCCACCACCACGGTCAGATCTGACGGCCTTAATCCTTTTTTCGAGTTGGTTTTTCACCTTAGCCTTATAGGACTCGAACACGTCCAAAGACTGTGACTTTTCATAAAGAAGAAATAGATACCCGTATCTAGAGTAATCATCTATGAACATAATAAAGTATTGTTGCTCATTCCAGGAAGTCATAGGGAATGGATCACAAATATCTGTATATATTAGTTCTAAGATATCTGTAGCTCTAGTGGCACCTACACCTCTCTTGTTTGCTCTTTTCACTTTTAAACAATCTACACAGACATCCAAATCCACGTAATCAAGGAAATTAAGAATTCCATTAGAAATAAGCCTATCCATTCTCTGTTTAGAGATATGGCCTAAACACTTATGCCATAGTAAAGCGGAATTCTCTTGAGTTATTTTACGCTTTGTACCACTCAAAGTTGCATTGAAGGTTTCTAAATTGGAGGAAAAAGCATGCAGCATATATAATTTATCACTAATATACAAAGAACCAGAACCAACTAAATTTGAATTAAGAAACAACTAAAATTTTCTATCTCCAAATGAACGAGAATAACCAAATTTGTCCAACAGATAGACAGAAACTAAATTCCGTCTAAATGATGGTACAACGAATGTTTCCTTTAAATTTAACTGATTACTGGTAGTCAGTGATAGCTTGAAATCCACAATGGCTTCTACCTCCACCTTTTTGCCATCGCCCACATAGATGTATCGTTCACCATCACTTGGCATTCAGCAGCTTAGGCAACCTTGCACAGATACACTAATGTGAATAGTAGTTCCCGAATCTATTCACCAAATGTCTAAGGGTACAGAAGCGTAATTAACTTCTAAACAAACTAAAGAGAGAGATGTACCTTTCCTTTCACGCCAAGCGTGATATTTGGTACAATCTTTCTTCACGTGTCCTTCTCCCTTGTAGAAGAAGCAGGATGCCTTAGGCTTCTTCTGACTCCCTTTGGAGGAGGATGAACTAGCAGTAGCTGTATCCTTAGCCTGCTTCCTTTTGGGCCCAGAAACCAGATGAGCACTTTCTGGTTTGTCTTGTTTCAGCCTCTCTTCCTCTTGCACACAATGAGAAATGAGCTCGTTAAGATTCCGCTTCTCCCTTTGGTAGTTATAGTTAACCTTAAATTGCACATATTGTGCAGGAAGGGAAATCAAAATTAAATGCATGAGGAGGTCATTTGACAACTCCAACTTAAGTGCCTTTAGTTTCTTGGCTAAATTGGACATTTCCATAATATGCTCCCTTATGTTTCCAGTGCCCCTGTACTTGAGTGAGACAAGTTTGTTACGGAGATTGCTTGTCTCAACTTTCTCTCTTAGCAAATTTTTTCTCAATCTCATCAACGAATTTCTTATCATTTAATTCCTCTAGATAGCACCCCTAAAGTTTTCTGGGATAGCACGTTTCATGATCATTAAACAAATGCGATTTGATCGCTCCCACCTCTCAGAGTTCTTTATTTCCTCAGAAGAACTCGTATCCGTAAGAGAGGAGGGAGGATCAACCTGAAGTGCATAGTCTATATCCATGCATTCCAGAACAATAAGGACACTTTCTTTCCAGAATTTAAAATTAGATCCATTTAGTTCTGAAATATAATTCAGGTTGGCAATTATGGCAGATGCAGAGGAGTTAACTGGAAAAAACAAAGGAAATAAACCAAATACATACTCAGAATGAAGTAACTTAACAATACAATCATTAATATTTAGTCTTTGGACAATAAATATTAATATTGTAAAGGGTAGTCTTAAGAATGATAAATAGCTATTGAAAACAATCATGTAAGTAATCAATCAATCTTTGGATTAACTTAACTATCCACATGAAAACCTAATAATTCAATAGGATATTTATCATTTAATGTATACATATGCATTCAGTCATGAGGTGACTCACCTTTGGGTTAAGCTCCCCACATAGGAATACAACATACACAGTCACTTTAATCTTTCAAATAAACTGACACAAGAAGTAACTTACTTTGGCAATAATTACTAAATGTGACAGAGTACTTAATATATTAAAACCACCTACTAATGTTCGCACAAAATTTTTTATAATAAATGTATCCCAAAAATATCACTCTAGTACCAATACTCAAGATTGGTACCGGTACCAGAATGAGTAGTACTGGTATTGATCTTAGGTGCCGGTACTTCATGAGTACTGGACCGATCCTAAGACCATGTCCAGTATCCTACATGTACCGGTACTCATGATGAGTACCGATACTCTATTGATACTGGACCGGTCCTGGGTCCAGTATTATGATTTCAATCGCAAAACTCGATTTGAATGTTAAACGTGGGATACAAATGAACATGAAAATTAAAAAACAAACATTAGTGGTCATCGATTCATCAATATGGGATCGAACCAATCCAAAAACTTACATGAAAAACAATCCTCAAAAAATCAAATGGAAATTGCTTTTCTCAAAATCCGATTCATTTAGGCAATGACAATGAATAGAAAGAAGCTCTGATACCACTTGATGGATTTAATATGTATAAAATCAAAATTGAATGATTTTCTACCATCCCAAGACCAATCTATTCCCCATATCATCAACTAAAATGAAAACAGAAATGAAAGGATGGAGGGATACCTGAATCCATCGTAGTGGAAGTGAAACAGAGATCGTGGAAATCCTCTGGGACTGTGGGCTTGCTTCTCTAACGAGAGGAGGTGGCTATGGTGCTTCTAGAGGGTTCAGAAGGAGAAAAGAACTTATGGGGATGGTGGGAAACGTGTTAGACGTGATATCCCTTGGGCTCTATTTATAACTTTTCTGCGATGGAATGCAGAAAACCAAATGCCTGTTTGCCCTCACCCCTCTAGGAACCATAGTTGCTTAAATTAAAATATCAATTCTACCCATCACAGAATTGCATTTTTCTCTTAAGGTTTCTATGCATTAAATCCCATATCCTAATAAGATGCGAATGGTCAATTTACATAACTAAACCACTTTAATGACAATAAATGTGATATCCAGATATATGTACATACTTAATGTATAATTCCTTATATAATATATGTTGATTCGTATTATGATTTTAACACGGTCATCCTCCCCCTCGAAGTTTGGCACGTCCACTCGATCACCCATCCTTTCTCACGTGGACTCCTCACGCGTGCACTGTTCACGTGAGGAACCCATGCATGTTGGCCTCCTCTCTCCTTCTCTCTCTTCGACGCTGTTCCCACTCGATGCTTCGATGATCTCGCCTCCTTCCTCCAATGCCTTCTTCTTGCTCACAAGCCACCAATGGCCTCCTCTCCGCACTCTCTTCCCGCGATGGGTGCAAGAACCTATCATCCATGGAAGCACCACTCGTTGCCACCTTCTCCTTCTCTCCCCCTTGTTTCTCTTCCTCTTTCCCTTTCTCTCTTTTGATCTCTCTTTCTTCCTTCTCTTTATTTCATTTCTCTCTTCCTTTCTCTTTCTCTTTCTCTTTCTCTTTCTCTTTCCCTTTCTCTCTTTTGTTGGACGTGTGGGAGTTATAGGGGAGGGGTATAGTTTGATTTTACATAGAGACGGAGAGGAGAGAGAGGCAGTGAGGGTTTAGAAAAAATAAAAAGGAAAGAGGAAAAAAATGATTAGAAAGGATTGAGAAGAGTATGTTTATTACGTATATTCTCGTAACATGATTAAATGGACTCCGATTCCCATGGAATACATACCATCGGGAATTGTTACGAGACAAGAAATTCAACAAAATTCGTGGATTTCCAAATAGAGGTTGTTTGCAAAATGTGATCCTTAAAGCAAATCGCATGCAAGTTTGTTCTCAGTTTTTACATGTTTTGCACATTCGAGGTCCGATTGCCACACAGAATATACCGTAGAAATCCTCGTGATTCTAGAAATTTAACAGTACTTTCAGATTGTCAATCCGAGATCCAGATTGCAAAAATGAAAAACACACAGGTTTTCAATCTAATTACCCATTTTAAATTCGTGTAGACTTCGATTTGCATGCAAGAAATGTCGACGGGTTTGTCTTAACACGCTTAGTTTAGAATGACTCGGAAATCCGAGTTCGGGACATTACAGCTAAACCCATAGTAGATAAGATAATTATACATATTTTTTTGGTGCTCTATAGGGTGCATTTTTGTTTCCATTTTACTTGTTGTCGTTGGGTATCCGGCCTGTTGGATCCCCGTCTCTTCATTGTGAAGGAAGAAACCTCCGTTTAAGGATCAGAGGTGGGATTTGTAATTGAGGTACACTACCCTCATTGAAGTAGTGTGGTTAGTGGATTGATCACCTTTTGATCGTAAATCCTAAGTTAAGGGATTAGCTTAGGTGGTGGTTTTCACCTGGTTTGGGTTTCCACCTAAACAATCTCGTGCCTCCATTTCTGTGCTTGATTTTTATTTTGCAATTACTTTTCAAATTCACTATTCACCCCTTAGTTTAATTTCAATAGTCTCCAAACCTGCCTTGGAATCCACGCATGCACCGAGGGTAAGACCTGGTTTACATGGACCAGAAATAAGGCCGAGGACTCCTAGCCATGCTTCCAATTTCTCACTAAAGGAATAGAACTCAAAAGTGAAAATAAATTATACCAACGTGTAGTACGCGTTGATACGATTCCAACAATATCTTGTTTGTCGAAATCTGAGGTCGGGAAGACATCGAACCAGTTGAAACAGCGCAAGGGGGTCCTAAACCACCCCTTGACCAACCGGTTCACGTGAACCGACCCTGCTCGAACCGCTGCCACGTGTCACCACTTGATTCTCCCACACCCACGCATGCGGATCTCTCTACTCGCCCGCTCATGCGCCCACTGCCGCTGGATTGCGACACTCGTCGTGCATCCAAACAATCGCGCTTCGCCTCTCCCTCATGCTCGCGCTTGCACATGCGCTTTGCTTGCAAAACACGTTGCTCGCATAGCATCGCTGTCACAATGCATCAGACGCTCGATGCGTGCCACCACCGCTGCCGTGAATTTTGTGATGGGAAGCCTAGTTTTCTCGGAATTACGAGAGGGTCCCAGGAAAAAGTTGACTTTTATGAAAGATTCTCTCTTCCTCTCTTAATTAAGAGGCTTAGAGAGAAGATGACAACCCAAGGACCCAAAGGGTCGTTATTTAGGCCCAAGGTTTGTTGGGATTGAGTTTAGTGGGTGAAATTCCTGAAATACTACCCCTAAGGTTGGGTCCACCTTACATATAGGTCCTTGTTGACTTGTTTTGGTCATAACTAGAGCTATACAACTAAGATACGCGCGAAATAAGCATCGTCAGAAAGCTTGCAATGAGAGAAATCCAACATTGAAATACACACTTTTGGCTAAGGCTTGACTCGAAATACACACTTTTTGATAATTTAAGGAGGTGCTGACACCAGCATTGAACTACCACCGAGTTTCTGGGTTTGAATTGACTCGGATCATCTTGACATGATTTGGAACTTGAATTTTGGGATGTTTCATGATCAATAAACCCACAAATATTTCATTGCATTATTCAGATACTTTATGCAAGACTAATAAAATGCAACATAGATTCGTAAGTATTTTGTAGCATCGAATGAGAGAGAGAATGACTTAAATGATCACTGATGTGAAATAGAGAGAAAGAGAGGGCATTTTAACAAATTACTTTAATATATTGAATATTAATATCTAAAATAAGAGGTCGACAATGGCATGAGCATGTAAATTTTAATAGGTGCTTTACTGTAACAAAACAGGGGACGTGCTCCCCTTGCTTATGCAAGGAGAGGGAGGCAGGCTGGTGGTGTGAAGCTCAATAGAAGATGGTCGCTGCAAGAGCTTCGTGATGGCGGTGGTCACACGGCGAGAGTTGGTTGGAGATGGTCGGACGGCAAGGATTAGGTCGCCTGATGGTAACACCATCATTAGTCATAACTAACTTGCATTAATTGAAATAAAGTGACAAATGCTCTTGAATGAACACATGAGAGCAGTAATTCCATGTAAATTCATTCTGAGGAGAGAACATTAAAACATGGTTAAATATGTAGTTTTAACATCACATCACAAATGCAGAGTAACCACGGGGTCACCTAGAGGTTAATTGAAGGTCAAGTGAACATAAGTCCAAAGAGTGGGTCCACGTAGACAGAAACAAGGTTTCACACGTTTCGAAAATTGAATCAGAACATAAAATCCTAATTTCAGACCAGCTTGAATTGAAGAGGTTATGGTCAGGATAAAATTTATTTAAACCTCTTAAAATTTATATAAAAATATTCTGAGAGGTTTGGTACCCTTAGTTTGACCATTTGAACCCATTTCGACCTTTAATAGAGTTGAAGACGGGATTTTACCCTAATTTGGGCTTTTGTGCCAATTGTCCAGCAAAATGTGATCAAAACTGACATCCAACTTCACCATCAGATTCCCTGGGTTCAAATTGGACTAAGACCAAAATTTGGGCCTAATCAGAGTCTATCTTGACCTATTTTCCAATTCAGTCCCTAAGATCTCTGTTCCTCTCACTTAAGCTCCTAACTTTCAAATTTTTTGCATTAACCCCCCTAGCTTCATTGTCTTCTTCACACTTTGGTCCTTGCCACAATTGGTGGTCAACAGGGCAAGCACTGACCTTTGACCGAGTTAAAACCCAATTAAATCACTACCAAATCCCACCAAATTTGGTGAGATTGGTGTTCAGATGTTGGAGATCAATTTCATCAAGATCTTGGACCCTGATTCATAGCAAGGAGATCGTGCAAATGCACGAAATCTGTGGGAATTCTTGATTCCTAAAAGAGGCTCAATCAAACCTCTTCCTTCGTTTAGAGCTTGTTCTGAAGCTCTATATAAGATCCTCATATGCTAATTGTCCTCCTTAGTCCAGTCTAAGTCCAAAAAGCTTCCTCTCTTCTCCCTTCGGCCAACACCAACCATGACTCCGGCGGCCACCCATGACCCTTTCCTCGCCATCGCTTTCTCACCAGAGTCTTCATCCTTTCCCCATTCGGCCATCAAACCGGCGAGGAATTCCTCCCCCTTTTGTCGTTAGTTTAGAATTTTCTTCTTTCTCTCCCTCTCTCAATCCTTCTCATCCCCTGTATCTCGTGTTTCACCCAACAATCACCTCTTTTCCCCATCATCTTCTCCACCTCCGGCATAGCTTTGACGAGCTTGCCACGCCGCCACTCCATTTCCCACTGCAGCTCATTGTCATGCTTTAACCTTAATCATCACCGTGCTCATCTCCAATTGAAGCAGAAACCTTTGCGATGCAATCTAGGCTTCCAATTGAGGATGTAGGCATCGGCAGCTGATGTAAACACATTTACACTACTTAAGATGTCTATTTATGCATGTTCTTAAGCATAGGATTGCATTGCATGATATAAATATTGCATAACATGCATCATCTTGCATTTAGAGTAGTTTGAATAAAATGGAGGTTAATTGTCTCCTTTTATGTACTTGGACAGGGCAAACTTTTTATCAGGGCCCCAAATCGAAGATCGAACCATACAGATGTGATCAGGGCGACTATTAGAGTTCAACGACTCCAAGATCGCCCTAATCAGGCATCTGTAGCATCTGATAGTGACCGGGGAACCCTAGAAGATCAAGGGCCAAGATGGTATAAATCAACACTTCAAACAACAAATCCGATTGCACGGATGGATTCGGATCGACGATTGCAGCCTAACGACGCAGAAATCGAGCCAATCCGACACCCGTGGCACCATCTACAACATCCAGAAGATGGCGACCCAGATGGCGCCACGTGGAGCCATCTTGGCCACCCAAACACCCGCACGCACCCACTGAAGCTCCCGCATCTGCCCCTCCCCGCCGTTGGATCAAGATCCAACGGCTATGGATGCGACACCTTGAAATCGACCGCACGACCATTTGGGCGAGGCAGCGCAGTGGTCTAGCTCCTTAACGCGAGGCGCGGATGCGAGTTCGAGTGGCGGCAAGCGGGCGAGCGGTGCGGAATTGCACGAGCGGGCGAGCGTCAGATCTTGATTGGGCGGCCGTCCGCGCTCAATAGCGTTGACGCGCTATCGCACGCCCGCGCCTCATGCGGCTTCGCACTCGGGCGGGCGCGCGTTGAGGAGTGGGGGAGGTGCATCTTAAGCCATCCGATCTAGCGATCGGACGGCTGAGATTCGTTGAACGTCCGGTATGCGTTGAGTGTGAGTGGAAGCCAACAGCCACGCGTTCAACTCCCACTACGCCCACGATGGGGCTTTAGCGATGGTTTTATCTATCACTAAAGACCCCTTATTTAATGTTTTAAAGATGTAATGACCAATTTGCTCCCACTCCTCGCAACTATAAAAGGAGACCCCCTCCACACGAAATTCTCATCCCTTCCTTCTCTTCTCTACCTCTCCAAAGCTCAAGAGAAGCTTGTCCCACACCCGGGATGCTCCTCGCGAGATAAAGTCCAAATTTTTGTCCTCATTTAGAAGTGGATCTTGCGACGACAACGACGTGCTGCCCCATTCTCGTTCTTTTGCTTCGTCCTCCTTCATCCTGCTCCGTTCTCCTTCGTCTAGGCGTCGTCCCGTCCGGCTCGTCCTCCAAGCAATCGTCGAGGAGGATAACTTCTCTCTCCCATTCTTCTTTACAGCTTTCTAGTGTAGAATTTTCCTGCTTTCTAGTGTAGCTGATTTCTCGCTTTCTAGTGTAATTCTTATTTGGTTTGATTGTATAAATATTTTGAAATATTGAATGCATGCTCTCTCTTTCTCTCTCTCTTCCCTTTAGTCTGATAGCTTCATTGCAATTACATCGCCTCGCTTTTCAAGAAAAATTCTAAAAAAATATAATTGCGAATATAGATCGACGTAGCCTCCCTGTGGTCGACCCGGAATTTCAATTTCGGTATAAATTTTATTTGTTGAACACGAATTCTTCGCTTTCAAGCTACAATGACAAGGTTTTAAAACCAAACACGTTAGCATAGCAATTCGTACATTTAACAGCAGCTGCTTTGATTTGGAAGGAGTACCTGCCTGTTGTAGAGCGAAGAAAGAAGGTGGGATATAGTCTCACATCGGAGATGGACAAATCCTCAATAGCATATAAAATGAAAACCTGGTGTGGCTTAGTTTCCTTATACACAAAGGGGTGAGGTCCCTCATTTCACTCTTCCCATACCACTCCTCGCTCACCACCACACCCGATGAGCCTGGACCCTTGGACTGATTACCTGCTGCAAACCTGATTATCCGATTGAATGCCCGGTTCTGAGAAAGAGAAGACGAGAAATTCTGAGGGGGTTAAGGGGTAGGTTTTGCTTTGGGATTCGTGCTCTGTGCCTTGAGATGCGTGCCTAATCGCCTGAACACTTAGTGACCATTTGGAGAGGCTTCTGCTCTGTGTTGGTTCTATACTTATTCTAAGGTCTTGATACTTAAGGCATCTGAGGTTCGCCTCTGACGTCTGACTTGGGCTTGGTTGAGGCACTGTGGGATTATTTGGCTCATGTGATTGATGTGGATTAGTAGTTCAAGATACTGTTGAAATATTTGGCTTATTTGAGATATTTGAATGTGCTTAAATGTAGGATTAAGTGGTGATTTAAATCACCACTCTTTTTAGATTCCTGATTTATTTTTATCCCATTATTTCTTGAGATACTCTTGATTATTATTGAATATACTTTTGAGTAGATTATTCATTGAATATATTTATCTTGTACTCATTGATTTATATTGTGATTAGTTGGTGAATTCTATATTTACTCCCTGCGAATGACCTTGGACTCAATTTCTTTGTTTTCAAGCACTCATATAAATTTAAATGTTGTAAAGTGGTTTTATTGAATGTACTACAACGCAAGCATCTCTTTCCTCATAATTCGACTCGAACACTCGCAACATCGCCGGCGGTGGGTGTGTCCACGTGTGAGTGAGGGTCACGGGAGGCATGACTAAGGGCATGGTCGGGTGTGTGGTGTTGAGGCAAAGCCGATGGAGTCGACGACACGGAGAACTAAGGCTGGTGGTGGCTACTACGCGGAGGGGGAATGCACCAATGATGGGTTCTTCTTTGGTGGTGAAGATGAAGAAGATGATGAGGATGGCTGCAATGCGGCTGGTGGCTGTGGCCGAGAGGCGCACTGTCTTGGTGGCGGTTGGGCATAGCTGGTGGCTCTCGGTGTCGAGAAGGATTGATGGCGCAGTGATGCTTTGGTGAGTCGAGGAAGATAAGTGGAGCATGGTGGTGGCCTGTGTGTGGGTGAGTCGCTGTGGTGGAGAGTAAATCGAGACGTGGTGGTGGTTGTCGATGGCTCGGAGGAGGGCCATGGTGCAAGCTACGCGTTGTCATCGTGTGGCTTGTCGCAGTCGAGGGCGGACGAGACGGGGTGGTGGTTGGAGGCGCGGTCATGGGCACATGGTCTTGAGGAAGGATGAAGGTCTGTGTGAGGGAGAGAGTTGGAGATGGTGGTGGCTCACGGTGGTCTTTTTTGGGTGGAGGGAGGAGTGATCTGTGTGGGGGCAGGGGTTCTCTCTTCTTGGACGTCAGTGGGAGGGGTCGAACAGCTTAAGGTGAGGAGGTGGTCGAGGATGGAGGCTCACGGTGGTGGTGCTCCTGTGCGTGGAGAGAGGATGTGGAGGGGGGAAGAAGATGATCCCCCGTGTGAGGTCTTGACCCCTAAAATATGAGGAGGGTGGTTGTCTCCTGTTGGGCTTAGT
This sequence comes from Thalassia testudinum, assembly GCA_037157565.1. Classification (NCBI taxonomy): domain Eukaryota; kingdom Viridiplantae; phylum Streptophyta; class Magnoliopsida; order Alismatales; family Hydrocharitaceae; genus Thalassia; species Thalassia testudinum. The sequence continues at coordinate 4,225,472 of JAZHRO010000037.1, forward strand.
CAGAGAGGGAAAGAAATCCCCCACGTAGCTGTTGTGGCCTGAGATTTCCGAACATATCACCTAAGATTGTCAAAACAATATCAAGGCAATCATTTCCTACTTCTTTTAAATAAGCTTGCCTAAAATCACAATTCAAATATGAAATTTGATTCTCATCATATTGGGCCTCCTCATTGTCCCAAATAGGTGCAGTAGCCACCACCGGCCTCATTTAGGATAATCATAATTGGAATGCCATCGTATCATATCTATGATGATTTTCTAATCCCTTTTTTGTTGGAAAAAATCAAATGTCACGATGGCATTCCAATTACGATTTGATACGATGCCCTTTAAAATTGAACTTCCAAAAATAATCCCTCATTAAAACTTCATAATTTAATCAAGAATATTAATTCTAGAGCTTAATTAATTTGATCAATGTAGTGCATGCTTTAAATAGAATTCTTATCCCAATAATAATGTACTTAAGCTTAATTCTAATCCACTAAAGTGGACCTATCAAATACCTCCATGCCTAAGTTTTGCTAGTCCTGAGCAAAATCATATGTATTAGACCAGGTCTCTAGGCTAGATTTTATCGTTAGGATGCCTTATTGTGCCAGACCTCTAGAGACTAGATCGAAATATCAACTCTAGGCGTAGAGGTACTCAAGTATTGGCCAAGATATGGACCTAACCAGCCTCAACCTTGGGTTTGCAACAAAGGTTTCTAAGGCCTCAGAATATGCCCAAAGGTTCGTTGACTCTAGCGGTTAAAGCACCTGTGTCGTGTAGCAAGGTCCAAGTTCAACTTACTAGTGCATTTTTTAGAAGATAAAGAGAGATATTCTTGAGATTCTTCTTTTTCTAATTTTTTTCTTTGTGATTCCTTTAAATCCAATATTAGATTGGTCCTCAACACGGTCTGTATTAGATTTCTTGTCCCCATCATCAATCCTTAAAGGGTCCCTTGCAATCGACACTTCGTAATAGTGCTGCCCATGGCAACCCTTAGAACCTTGGCAATCGACACTTAGTAATAATGTTGCCCATGACATTCTGTAGCTAAATCCAGACCCTGACAATCGACATTTCGTGATGATATTGCCCATGGCACCTGAACCAGCACAAGGCGCTTACATGCCTCTGGTAGGATATTTAAATATCCTAGGAGACAAGTGCCGATAAGACAATATGTTATAACACGTCCTCAAGGGGGCTATTTACTCATCTTTGCAGGGGGAACTATTCTAATCAACTTATGTTTTCAAGTTGCTCCTAAGTGAGATCTTCGAGAAATCATTTTCTTTTTTAGAGTAGAACACTTTTTGGCATTATTCTTCATTAAGCTCGCTGAATCAGATCGGTGTGTGAGATGTGGATGCCTAGGTTGCCAAGTCCCACAAAATAAAGGGCAGACAACAAGGTAGAATAGTTCCTAAGCTTTAGACCTAATACATCAACTTCGCAACTCCCTCAACCTTTGAGGAATAGTCCAAATTTTAACAAATACTTGAATTTTTAAGCCCAGATAGGCCCAAGAGTCCTAAAGTCGGTATCCCTCACTTATTTCTTTCTGTTTAGCACTTCAGGACTTAACTCATCATCTGACCCAACCCAGAACTTAGGTATATTCCATACTCAACTGCTACGACCAACACAATTTTTCCTTTCCTTTCTGTATTTTCCTCCTTTTTCTTCCTCAATACTCTTGCACTTTAGCTCACACAGATGTCACCTCCTTTCTTCTCTCTCTCTCTCTCTATGCAACTTCAAATGCCCTAACTACAAGCATGCAAAGTATATATAAATACTATATACAACCTCAAATTATACCCCCCATACCCAGATCTGACAATGCCTTCATTGGAAAGTGAAAGCAAGGAAAGATATTACTTGAGGTAGAGAGTGTTTGGAGCTAAGGCTCCTCTAACCTGTAGGTGTCCAAAACCTAGCCATCTGAAAGAGTAACATATGATTTCAAATGTTGGCCATTTACCTTAAAAGTCTCACCAAATGAGGGATTTTGGATCTCAACTGCACCGTGCGAGAACATCTAAGTGATAGTGTACGGCCTATCTCAATGGAATTTAAGTTTCGTAGGGAATAGCTTGAGTCTGGAATTGAACAACTAGACCTGTTGGTTGGGCTCAAAGGTTTTTCTTAAGATACATTTATCGTGGAATATCTTTGTGCGCTCTTTGTAAGCTTAACCAGTCTCATAAGCTTTATTCCTCAACTCTTCAAGCTCAGTCAGTTCTAATAAGTGCACTTTGCCTGCTTTCTTGAGATCCATGTTAACGTTCTTGATAGTCCAATAAGCCTTATGCTTAATCTCAACAGGCAAATGGTAGGCTTTGCCATATACTATACGAAATAGAGACATACCCAAGGGGTTCTTATATGCAGTTCTGTAAGTCTACAGTGCATCATCTAATTTCTTCGACCAATCTTTCATGTCGAGTCTTACAATTTTCTCAAGAATTCGTTTGATCTCCCTATAAGACATCTCGACCTGTCCACTCATCTGCAGATGATACGAGGTGGCCACCTTGTGGGTGACACCAAGACTTTTAAGTAGATGGGTGAAGTATACATTCTTAAAATGAGATCCTTCATCACTAATGATCGTCCTCGGGCAGCTAAATTAGAAAATGATATTGGCTTTAACAAAAATCAGAACCACCGAGTGATCGTTGGTCTTAGTTAGAATGACCTCTATCTATTTTGACATAATCAACTGCTACGATGATATATTCATAATCATGAGACGATGGGAAGAAGCCCATAAAATCTATGTCCTAAGATCAAATATCTCGACCAAAAGAATAAACTATTGAAATATCTCATCTTGCTTCCTGATTGTTACAATTTATTAAAAACAAAGATATGACTTCACATAAATAAGAATACACACATACACACCCACACACACATGCACAAGATATTAATTGAATCTTTATTTATCGAGTCATTAAGATCTATTTAATTTTATATGTCAGATCCTAATGGAGTCGTGGGAGTTGAAGGCATGATCTAACGTTATATCAGAGGGAGAATCTTTAAGAAGAAAAAGGCGACTAGCAATATGTATCGTGTGGGAAAGAGAGGGCTCTTTGGCTGCAAGGCGCTTTCTGTAGGTTAAAGGTTGCTTTCATAACCCAAATTTTTTCATGTGATTGTGTACACCTCCGATGTCACGCTCATTGGTAGGGGGACAAACTTGTCTTGCCATGAATGCTAATCAACTAACGCAAACTTAACCAAATAAATAAATAAATAAATATATAATAGAACACGGACAAAAAGTATACTGCACGAAAATTGAAGCGGCACTGATCCAGAGACGTAATTGACTGCTTCCATCTTCCTTTTTGTTTTTTTTCGCTCCTCCTCCATCTCACCTTTTTTTACCCATTCTTGGAAAAGGACTTAAAGGGTTGTGGTAATTCGGATACCGAACGAGAAAGGGAGAGGGCATCCTTTGTTCTGGATTTCCACAAAACTTTGTGGCTTTAGGATGTATGGTGTATGTATCCTATATGTCTTTTCTTTTATTTACGGGCTTATTTGAGATTGCACTTAGCCGAGAACAGGGACGGCGCCAATAAAAAGAAATAACAGGCGGATTCTTAACTTCACGGCTTCGTTGGCCAGCAGGGTTAACCTAATTTAAAGGTTATCTTAAATTTTTTTTTAAATTTTAATATAAATATCACATCAATACATCAATTATTTTTCACTTCTATCTTCACTATTAAAAAATATATACTATATCCTCCACTCTCAATTTTAATAATAAACAAATACCTACTAATATTCTCCACTCCTACTTATACTATTAAATAAATATTCACTAACATCACATCAATATACCAATCATTTTAACCATATACTTAACCCTATCTTTATTCCATCATCCAAATAAACACGATTTCTACTTATTTCATTTTAACATATTTCTACAGTACTTTATCCCGCCTCCAAACACAACCTAAGAGACCAAGAAGTTGGAGCAAAGTTGTCGTTTCTTTGTAATGTGTTTTGCAACACATATCTTCCATGTAATAAAATACATTGATGTATTTTAATTTTTAACTGGTGTGTTTTGATTGTCCATCGAAATACATCGGTTGAAAATCAAAATACTTCAGTTGAAAATAAGTTTTCACTTAAAGTGGAAATTGATTTTCATTTATAGGTTTTGAATTCAAGATTTAGGATTTAGGATTTAAAGTTTAAGGTGTATGTTTATGGAAAGTAATTTTTTAATTGAAAAGTGATTTTTCATCTTAGGAAGATGAAAAATTACTTTCCAAATGAAAAATCACTTTTCATAAGTGAAGAAATACTTAGATAGGTGAAAATCAGTTGAAAATTAAAATTAAACGATGTATTTTCATTTTCAACCAATGTATTTTGATTTCAATTGATGAAAAATTAAAATACATCAATTAAATATCAATGTACACTGATGTGTTTTGTTAAGTGAAAATATGTATTTCAAAGTATATTACAACTTGTATTTCCCTACCCACATCCGTTGTTCGAGCAAGGATTGATACAATCGTATGTCATAGAGATGAAACCAGAGAGGGAAAAATAAAATAATTACAATTGCATCGAGTTGGTATTCCAATTTAGTGATACGGTGGTTGAGTAAGTGAACTCTAAAAGATCTAATATTTAAACTTTACCTTATTTTTGAGAAAAAAAGTGCGCCAAGTTCGTGAATAATTCATCTCGACAAGGGAGTTTGAATTTAGAAATACTTCATTGTTTTGGATGGGGGCTTTTTGTGCCAATAAAAAGGAAGTGTCTCACTTATCTCGACATACAGATGGCTAAGTTGCGACCAAAACAACTGGTCCCAAGCAATTCCAAAATAAAAATAGAACAGGCAATTTTCATTACCTCTAATTTTGTCACCGCACTGATACCTCATTGCACAATTACTCCTTCATATTCATGAAGAACTAATGCTCATAAGCTTTTCTACTATATATTTATGCATGTATATAGTCTTATAAAGTTGGTGGCCTTTAACGTAAATGATTTTAAAACTAAACTTTAACGAGAAATTTGTCATTTTTGGTGACAAAGATTAAAAATAAATATTTTTTCCCCTCCATATTCTAATTTTCAAACTAATGGCAATTTTGCTTACCTCCACCTTAACTACAAGTGTGTTGCAGTTTCGAACTCGGGTGACCTCTAGATCTCCTGGAAAAGATCTTTTCTATTAGTTTTTAGGATTCACTATTTGTATAACCTTGGTACAATTTAGCTCGTATATTATCATTTTGTAAGCTCATATCTATATTAACATAATAAGCAAAGGAGCATATGTTGACTATCATATTATAGTAACATCTATGTAGAAAATCTTTCTTGAACAAGTTGAACGGATTTATACATAAGAACTTATCCATTCATATAAAAAATGTCTCTGCCTCATCTATCGAGTGATTCCCCATATTTATGTGCAATATAAGGACAGGCTATCCTTACCTAGTTTATCATGGGCTATAGCCTACGGTTAGTTGGTCCAACCCTCGTACTTTTTTATGTTCTTGGTTCCTTTTCTTGTGAGGATACAAGGAAGATTAAAAAAGTTTTGAATTAAAAAAAAAATCATAAAAGTTCCAGGTCATGTGTTGGGATGAGGGGATGTATGACTTCATGAAGTAAGATTGTCTCACCACAGAAGAAATTTAGATTTACATTTAGTTTAATATAATAAATAGGACTAAAATTATATCCACTAGTTAATAAGTGCGGGTTATGACAAATCAAAGAAAACGGTGTAAAATAAGCTTATTCCTGCTTTAAGGTGTGTGTGCCGAATAAGCCAACTGTAGCTTACTCTTAAAATAATTATCCCTGGTTCTTTTTTTTCCTCCCATTTTATGGTGATTTTCATTCCATGATCCCAAGATATTCACTCTGATTAGCCGGTGGTTGGTACCTTTCTCATTTTTTATTATAGAAGAGTACTTATCCCATACATGCATGGCATCTCATTACTTGTATTCTCTCTTTGTTGAAGTGAATGGTTTGCACTGAGGCATGAAAAAATGGCAAAGAAAAAAAAACCCAAAGTCTTCTCGAAAGAAAGAGAAAAATAGAAAAAGAAAAAGTGACTATGACCATTCTTGTTGTAGGAGATGCTGAAGGTACGGTGGATAACACGCTCAATTATACGGGACGAGTGGGAGCCATCCAAAGGTTGACAGTCAATAAATAAGGAAAAATTGACAGAAGGCAGGGTAATCTCATCACTGAAGTGTAGATGTTGCAAGGGTTTGAATGTACAGGGAATTTATAGTTGAGGTGATAGAAGAAAGACATGAAACTAGTTTGATTACCACATGGAGAGGAAAAAGTTCTTAATTTTTTGATCAGTTTACAGGTATCGCCTCTGTAAAGGATGTATGTGTAAGTATGAAATGGGCATCTGTGTAATATCAAGTCTACAAAGATATCTACGTAGAAGAAAAGCTAAAGAGGAAAAATAAAGTCTATCAGAAAGCCAAGGGTGTAAAGTTGGCAGTTAGAAGTTTAAAACTCCTAAATTTACACGCCTGTAAACTCGTGGGTTGCAAATTAACATTCATGGGAACTACGACCACCCAGGTAACCTGACATAGATCAACAGTACCTTATAACATAGAGCATCCACAAAGGCAGTCCCACTTTTGGCAGCAATTTACAAGTATGGTCAGGAAAAGAAATGACATGAGCTTGTTTGAGATCAGAAGACAAAATGGCCAACCTCTTCATCCTCGCTATCATCTTCATCCTCACCCTCATCGGAAAATATAACATCTTCAACATCTTCTTCCTCTTCCTCATCAACCTCTTTCTCATCCACCATGTTCCCAACAGGTTTCTTGTCCTTGAGGCCAGTGCTCAGAACCACAGTTTGACCCTTCGTGTTCTCCATATCCTTGCGCAGTCTATCCATGTTCTGCTGCCTGCGTTCCTCCTCCACCCTTAACTTTTCTGATCTTCTCTTCTCAAGATCAACTCTGTAGCATTTCCACCAGATCATCAATATCAATGAATATTTACATGTTTAGATATTAAATGCTTAAAGGTCCTTAGAAAGAGAGACACCTCAAGAGAGGAGAAGGTGATGCATTGATACCTGTAATTCTCCATGTAATCCTGAGCACTTTTGTCAATGGCTTCAAAGAACGCATCCATTCCAGCACCAGAAACAGCCGACACTCCAACAGAGCAAAGATTATTGTAGAATTCATCGAGAGCAAGTGACAAGCTTCTCACCAGAGTAGACGTGTATGAGTTGTCGGCTTCTATTGCAGTCTGGAATGCCTCAAAATCTTGCATCCACTGTTTCATGAACATTGACATAGGATAAGGTGATGCCAAAAATAAATTACTGGAATCAAAGACAAACCAGTAAACATGCAAAATAACATCCCAAGCATAAAAGTAGGGGAAATCTGCAATACCAGATTAAAATCAATGGAAAATCACAAAATCCATCAGATTTGAGAAAAAAATTCTTGACTGTCTACAGCCCTGTCTGTAAATAAAGGCATGGAGGGAGACTGATGAGAATTACCTTTGCACTACTATTTCCACAAAGCAAGCAGGGACCAAAAAGAAAAATCAAGGAAAATCATGGTTGAAACAATCAATGCATTTCATGCACTGCATTTCATTCAATGCATATATAGCACCGGACATCAACTAAAGGGCAGTGAGAGATTCAGAGCATGTAAACTATTCAATGGGGGGGGAAGGCATAGTTTAGCCTTTGTCCAGTGCCCAATCTTGAGATAGTAGAACTTGAGCAAATTATGAGAGTATATATATCTCTCTTTTTTATGAGAGGAAGTATATCCATCTTAAATCTTGACATATACAAAAATTACCAGCCTTGAGCTCTTACAATTGAGGGGAATGCCCCCAGTCCACCAATATCTAGACCCTTGCTCACTCTTCCATAATGGTTCCAGTCAGTGAAGTGCCATTTGGTGATTGAACTGAGCTGATTTCTGAGGGATCAACTTCTTCAGTTAGGTGCTACTCTTCAAACACTCCAATGGGAAGATCGCAGTCATCAAAGCTAGCTGAAATTCTAGTGATAATATCATGCCTATCAGATTGGATTATTTGTGGAGTATGGAGGTTGGCTCTAGAGGTCTAATGTTGAAACTTCTAGGCTCTTTTGTTCAGAATGTGGAAAGATAAGGAGGCCAGTAACTTAATTTTAGTGTTCGATGGAGTTGATAAGCATGATTCTAGAAGATTTATTGTGCAACAATATAGCAACATACAAAAACCACTATAATTTCCTTGTTGACAGGAAATATCCAGAAATTGGGACTATTAGGAGAAAAGAACAAAGGATGGCTACCAGATATCAGTATCTGTTAGCTAATTGAAAAGATTACATCTATCCAGTTCCAGTGTGTGGAAAATATGAAAATTTGTGCAGCATGTGCATTCTCCACGTAAGATCTTTCCCCTCTAAATGTAGTCCTGCTTCTCCACAAACAAAATGACCAAAGTGCTGCAAAAGCCCTGCCCTTGTATGGCTGTATATCACCCTTCAAAAGCCTCCCAGAACTGAACTAAACTTGTGAAGTTACAAATCATTGGACACCACCATTCCAAAAGGAATGAAAGCAGACTTAGCACGATTGAACTGTAGATGCACTGAAGCTGCAATATTAGCAGATTCTGCCAAACACCCTTTGAATTTTGTCATCATCCAACTGTACTACAGGAACAAAGGTAGGCTTACCCAGTGCCTTAGTAGAATCAGATAAAAAGTCAAAGTCACAAGCCCAAAACGCGGAAGCCATTGATACATCAATAGCAAGGATGGACACCAGCGCCAACGAGTAACCCTGTTTGACCCCTTCCAATGGTTGAGTTCTATCTCCCAATGGAGTCCATTCACCAGGGCAGAAAGAAAGTTGTTGTATATAGTATACTCCAAAATACTCATGAACTTCCATTATATTCAGATTCTAGATCAATCTTTTGAGCACCATTATATAGGTCTGTGTGCAGATGAGTTCTTAACAATGAGTGAAGATCTCAGTTATTTCGGAAGAATGATGGATTCTGCATGTAACACAAGAAGTCTGTCCCATGGTCCCAGCTCAAAGATCTGTTCCTTACTTTCTGCCAAGAGAACATAGCAGGTATGAGCAACTAAAATAGAGTCCAGACCAGCCTAGTGCATGAGCACATACTACAATATGATGTGAACTTAATAGACTGAGTGAAGGGATGGAAGTTACCCATCCTCAGCCTAGTCAGGAAGGAACCTTTTTTTTGAGGAGTTTAGAAGGAACCAGTTCCCAGTGATAGGCTATCCCTATGTTATGTTGAGCCAACTCTACGCTCTGATTCTCTTTTAGAGGCTGGCTTCACTTTTGCATATCTTTCTGAGATTCAAAGTCTCCAAGTAGGCCCTCATGATCAACCATGACCATTGGTTTTTAAGAGAATCCTACTCTTCTGTCATGGGACTTGTAGCTCAGCAGCTCACAAGATAAGTTTGTTGGTACTTACAGTTTTGAGTGACTCCCTAAATAGTTAGGAGGAAGGCCCCTAGACACAAGATGTACCTTGGACAGTCCTTCAGGGCAATGGCCATTCAGTCTGTGGTCCGTTGGGTAGTGGGTGGAAGGCTGAAAATTGGAAGACATTGATTCCTCTCATTCCTGTCCTTCGTTTCAAAGCTGGTTTTAGGAATGGCTTAGCACCAATCAAAATACTGCATTTCACTAGTGTCAATGTTTTTTCTCCTAAAGGTGGTTAATGTCAATATTGTAACTTGTAAGAAAGAACTGAAGCTAGATTAACATTGAACAAGAGGATGGACATCATTTAGAAACAACCAGAGCCTTCCTCCACCACAGGCTTCCAAATGATAGGCCATTATACTTCCACTTACCAATCAAATTCCCTCCACAAACACTAATTAAATAAACAAATTACAAGTTATTATGCCAAAAGGATCTCCACTTCTCTCTATCTCCCATGGTCTTCAGGTGTTTCTGGTTCATTCATAATCTTTCCCCAAACTTGAAACCTGATTATCATGCCATTAAAAGACACTTTGTCATCTATCAAATACTGACTTTTTTTTTTTTTTTTTTTGAGGAGGACAAGAGGCTGTAAATGTATACGGTTGAAGACATGACATTCTTTTGAGTTGAATCCATTCACAAAATAAAGTATCTCTTCAGTGAGAGATTGGTCAAACACAAGATATCAGTGTCGAATCCATATTCCAAGACAATTCAGTCAGGGTGAAATCAAGAAGAGTGCAGGAATAGTCAAAGAGAATGTACTGATGCAAAGAGAGCAATCAACAGAGTTCTTATCTCTCAATGAGCAAGCAGGACACTTTATCTGAGTATTTATCCTTCAATGAGCAAGCAGGAGTGAAAGTGACTTTCTTGTATAGAAACAAGAGATAGAGCTAAGGCAAAAACAGGCTACAGTGTTGTCAAGCTAGGAAAAGGCAGAAAGCCTAGGGATATTTGTTAATCCTCTATAGGCAAATTAAGTGGTCTTCCCCATCCAATAGTATGAAGTGACTATTTCATCCCTCAATGTTCCCTGCCCTGTCTAGCCTCTTCCCTTTCAGTTACTTTTGGTTTGCTATTGAGATACATGGCATTAGAGGTATGGTGGATGTCAATCATTTCCAACCAATTTGTGTGCTCAAATGAGCAAAATACAATTGAGGAATAGAGGTCAAGCATGCCCAAAGCATTTGCTCCCATAGTAGCTACGCCATGTCAATATTCATATTCAATGAAGTCTCATTTACAAGCTACAAAGTCTGCTCAGACATTTCCCATGTCTGCAAAGCACTTCAGGCCCCCTTAGATACCTTAGACTAGTTCATAATCCTTCAAGAAAAGTTTTCTCCCCTACTACCAGGAAAATCTGGAAATTTGGGTGATAACAGTGCTTTTAGAAATTGGGGTTGATGGAGCTATCTTCCCTATCCTTTCATTTCAGAAGAGAAAGAAAAAATTGGGACATGAGCATGGTGCTTCAAAAGGATGGTAAGCATTCCTCAGCTGCAGAAGTTCTCCACATATGGAAAAATCAAATAAAGTATTTCAAAGGAAAAAGCACCCATATTTTCCTTTTTGCAAGATTCAAGGGGCATGGTTCATAATTATATTTTGTTATGTAATATAAGTTATAACTGCCATATAAACCACCAAATGCACGAGTGGTTTGAGGCACGCCGCCTACTTGGAGGCACCATCGCACTAAACAAGATGAGGATTGAAGTTTGAGGTGCGAAACTAGCCCCTTATCATGAGACAAGAATGTTACCACTATTGCCAAATATTTACATGCTCAACCAGAGAAAAAGTTAAATATATAAAAATCTCATCATTGAAAGACCTCTAGGCTCCAACTAATTTCACACTAGAAAACATTGCAATTTGCAAATACCTGTGAGTGCATGGACTCCCAGTTATTGACAATATAGCATTATAGCGGTTTGTTTAAGAAAAAAAAGGAATGTTTAAACATTGAATCAGATAATGTTTTCTCCTCCACGGATCACACTTTGTGCTTAATGAAATACCTGCTAATTTATCCATGATACAGTTGGACAGATGCAATAGAAGCTGTGTTTTGTGCACATCCAGAAGTAACACACATATGAAAATGCTTGCAAATTACTTTTTTTAAAAAAATGAATTTCACAGGAATATGAGGTAGAAGCAATGATTTCCAGACCTCCAATGCAAATTCATGTTGGGCGACATCAACTTTGTTGAAGGTCAGAACCAAAGGCAATCTTGTCTTGTAGAGTATGCTGCAGGCGTAAAGCATGTTGCTCATAAACGTCACGGGGTTTGAAGAACGTGGTGTGTCAACCACATAAGCAATAATTGTGGGGAAGGTTGAGGCAAATGCTTCGGTGATTATGGCCCCAGAAGCAGACCATGTGAAGATCTCTATTTGACCAGGAGTATCAACCAAAACATAATCAAGTTGGTCTGCTCTCCTCTCAATCATTGATATCACCTTGACCACAAGTAACAATTAAGCATTCAAAAACAATATGTATTTGCAAAAGAAAAAAAAAGACGCTTAATTTCAAATGCTACCTCATCAAACTTGGTTGAAAAAAGATTAAGCGATGTTAGGATTCCACCATTGGGACCAAGATTGTACTCCTTCATGACTTCTTTATAGTTGACTGTGTCTCTTATGTCAATATTGGCTGCAAAGGGGAGGGTCATTACAGCAGGGTCAAGGTTTAAGACATAACCCCTGATATTTGAAGACCGTGTGTGGCAAACCAATCTGTGAAGAAACGTAGTCTTTCCACTTCCTGTAAAGAACATGGAACAGAATCAATGGAAAAACATGCTGCCATCGCTAAACCAATTTGGGACAGAAAAGGACACACCTGCCATTCCTACAACGATAATGATCACTGGCTTCTTCTTAAAAACAATGGATGAAGAACCAGAAGATGACTCTGCAATGTTGAGCTTCTCCATTGACTGGAAGATTTCTTCCTTCTTATTGCCCTTACATTTTACCACGAAAATGGGAAGTGAGCAGTTTTTAGATTCTGTATTCTACAGCGGAAGGTTTAAGGATCTCATTTATTCTTAAGCAAGATACAATCATTTTAGAATGATGCTATCTTTAAAAAAATATATTTGTTTGAATGGTATGATTGTGTCTTCCCCTGTCCCGAGTCAAGCGACAACTGCCCCCACCTCATGCAGCAAATTCTTGTCAGTCAGTCCCCCAACCAAGTAATCAGCACTTTATTGGGCTCAGAGTCTTCATCACTTAATTGCTAGATCCAATGCAAATTCAACTGAATACTTTTCAACTACATAGCTGATAAGTATTTTAATAATTCCTTCAAACGAATAAATATTGTAAGAAGATAGCAGCAAGTTTGTTCCGGTTACTTTTCAGCATTCATTCCTGCTACATTACATAGGAAGGAATTCCATTGAGTCCAATGACATCACATTAATCTGGAAAACAGAACCTAGAGCAACCTCTCGCTAGTATTCAGTTCTCCATCAAACAAGGTCAACTACTCGGCATGGTTCTTCAGCAGAAAACTCTCACCAATAGGGTTACAGGATGAGTAACACTTGAAGCAGTTTGCTATCCAGGTCCAGAAGACAGGCTTAAGCAAATTCCATATCTCAAGCGCAACAATGATTGTCTTTGAAAAGTAGACAGCTCAAGAATCGTTGATCGCAAACATAGAAGCCAGGCTAACTGCAACAAACAAACGACAGAGGTGGCTTAGCTACTAGGACACTTGATAGCCAGTCTGTCTTATGGTCAGATAATAATCGGGACATCAGCCTCTCTAGGGGCTCCTTTGTACAAGACTCACTCAAATCACGACTCGAAGGAAAAAGAAAGTGGAAGCATTGTTTTTCCACTCACCGAGATGGAAGCAAGACAGAGAGAGTCCCATTCGTTACAAAGTACTCGGATAAACAAAGAAATCCATGAAAACAAGCTACCGTATCATCGTAGGCAGGCTTGTAAAAATCGGCTTGACGGTTGACCGGCTGAACCAACTATCAGCACTCGGCCAGTTTCTTTTTTGGCCCATTTTTGCATGGAGGCTATTGCGACATTTTCTTTCTTTTTTCCTTTTTTTGACGTTCTCTCTGTGTGAATACATATGCATTCTTATTTCTTCACTTCAAATATTTCTAAAGACTAAAGTCTAAATTACCACCAAAATCGTTTCAAATTTGAATATAAAAAAAAGTACAAAACCGATTAGTCCCCAATTACTACTCCGCATATCGTATACTCCTCCTCCAGCAACCTCCCTCCCCGATTGAATAATAGTAAAAGAAAATAAGAACAAAAAGGGAAAGGAATGATCACTCAAGGTAATAATCACATCTTGATTAGAAGATACTTAAAATGGATTAAAAAAGGTTGCAGCATCTACCTTGGGTGCAGTGGAGGCGTCTGAGTCCACCTGCATGGCTTCCTCCATCTCCAGCTATTGACGCGAGGGAGCGCCCTCGAGACCTAATGGCAACTCGACGACGAAGCGTCTTTGTTAGGTAATTGGATGCAAACTAACTACCTGGTAGTTATCAAGAAAAAAGTCCTGAGTGCAACCGATACTCGAGCCGTCGAGATGGTAACCGCAGACCACCTCGAGATGAGATATGCGCAAAGGATAAGGGGAGTGGGGAGAGGAGCTCGCAAGCACTTACCCACGCGTTCCTCGAGGAGGTGTTTGGGTCCGATCGATCGGGATCCAGCGGCGTCGATGGCGCGGTGGGCGATGTGGAGCGGCGGTGAAGCGAAGACGGCGGTCGGGGGTGGGGGGTGGTGGGCAAGTAGAGAAGGGTTTTCGTGAGGGGAGAGGGGTTTTCGACGACGGGGGGATGGCATCCTCCCAAGCAATTAAAAGAGAAGACTTTTGTTTTATTCGATGAATACCTCTGTACGAGGAAAATTTTTTGTGGAAAATTTAGGGTTCGTCTTTTTTTTTTTTTTTTTTTTTGTCAACCTGACGCTCCTTGCACCCGCATCTCTGTTAATAGAGAAAGAGGGTGGGGTGGGATCCTATGTGTATACATTTATGTAAATTTATATATATTTGCCTCTATATTTATATATTTTCATATATTTTTTTGTAAAATTACTTAGCATTACAATTATACTCCACCATCAATATGAATTTAGGAAAATAAAATCATATGTAAATTATTTCTTTCAAGTATAAAACTAATTAAGATTCTATGATCCATCAAAAGAATTGAAATCCAATCAAGTTATCAAATAATTTATGAAAATTAATAGCAGGATATTAGAACTAATATAAAGTCGTTATTGACATGATAGAAAGGAGAAAAGTTCCTATTTCTTGATTGTTTATTTTTCCAATAAAGAGATCAATTTTCTCCTTGGAGCTTAATTCTAAAACGTATCTATCTATGTCTTGTATCGATGTTCTAAGAGTGAATGTATAAATATAAGGATGTAAGAAGTATATATGTAATGCTAATAGTTTCATAAGGAAGTCAATGGAAAAAATCCTGAAAAAGGTAAAAGAAAGTTGTAAATAGGGCCATCATCAATTGAGTGAGTTTAAATGAAATCTTGTATTTTCAAAACAAGCGGATAAGGTCCTCAGTTGCTATGATATGAAGAGATAGATTATTATGACCCTTTTACGAGAGAAGATCTACCAAGGAGTTTGCCTAACTTCCACAGAACTTAATAGAAGGTCAAACATAGATAAAGATGGGTGATCAAGTAAAATAGGCCTTTATAAGACACCACTTTAATGTAACTTACCCACCCCGTAAATTGAAAATGACGAGAGAACAAACGTGTCGCGGGTCATCCAAATGAATGAAAGGAATCAAAATGCGAACTAACTTGTCTATTAAAGTTAGATTATAGAAAGAGGATTCCCACCAAGGATAGACGTTATCATGAGATCAATGATTAGTTAAGACCCATCCTGTAGCAACATGGATATCTTGTCATATGTCACTAGATAATTAAAAACAAATGGATATATTCATAGTTTTCATTTTCATAATCAATAATGATTAGACCAACCATACTATGAACACCCAATCCCAAAACCCCTTAACCAGTAACGATCTAAAGTACTCCATCATCTATTTCATTGGCACCATCCATTGTAATCTTATTCCACATAGAGTAGAATAAATTTATGTCGGATTAAGTTAACTTAACATGCTGCACCGGTGTAAATTCACTCAAGCAAGGGTTAAGTGCACTTAACCTACCTACTAAACAACACCTAAGAGGGTTGGGGGCACCCACGCCTTCATAGTTGGCATCCTCATTCTCATAGAGGTTGTTTGGGTAGAGGAATGAAAAAAAGGAAATTACAAGAGGAATAAGAAAAAAAATGAAATTATGAGAGAAATTGAGTAATTTTTTACTTTGGGTGAAAAATCAAAATTAAATTAGATATTTAGAAGAAAAGAATATCACATGATGAAATTATAACATATAAAAATAAGAAATAAAATAATTCCACCTCCCAAGATTAAACACCTAATTGCAAAATAGAATAATTTTAAACTTAAAAGTTCGAGGTGAGAAATTACACCCTTGATTCTCATAACCAAACAGCCCCACGGGAAAGGAAATCTCGCACTTCTCTCTTTATTTACATGACAGAAGACATATTTACGGGATTTTGAACACTTTTCGTAGGTGATACTTTTCAAAACTTGATTGAGGTTGAAAAACGATTTTCCAAGATGATATAATGCTATAAGTTATGGAGTTGAAGAATATTGCCTATACCCATATGCCACTTGCTCATGCATTTTTCTGAGATCATTTTGGAAAGCACATTTTTGCACGTGAACTAGTGGCCTCCTTTTGATATGGGTCATCACCCGCCTCACAGCCAGATGCCTCCAACCGAAGCCTTTGCTTCCCATGCATGTGTAGTGTACTTATGAGTTATGGGTCTACTCTATCTTTCTTTATCATCATCCTGCATACGTATAAGAAAGAAACATATTCATCTACATTCTTATTGGAGAGACGGGTAATGAACGTAGGATATGTACATGCCATCTAAAGTAAGCAATCTCAAACGTTGAGATCTAATTTGTTTGGTAGGCTATTCTTTTAAAATGGAGATAATTCAATTCGATTGTCAGGATAAATTAACTTAAGTTATAAAGGATTAATCTAGGATAACTTATCCAGCTTCTTAAACCTTGCTCACTATGTCATCCCACATAAACATAGCAAGCCATGGTTATTTTGTTATACAAATAAGATAACTCTTCACATTAGCCCATTGCATTACAAACAATTATAAATTAGCTCAGGATAACTTTTTTAACTTCTAAACATTAACTCTTCTAAAACTTTCTATGCTGTAAAATTCTATCCCTCATCCTAAATTAAGCCTAAAGTTTCCCATGCCCCTCTCCACCTCACCTCAATCTCTGCACACGTTGAGACTCTGTGAACCACATAATTTGTTGACTAGGCAATGTGTGGTCGTCTAAGTTGAAGTTTCGAGATAGCATCGGAGAATCTAATACCCCTCTTGGCTTTCAATCAAGATATGATTTTGCTCTCTCTCTCACAGGTCATATACCCAAAAATTTCCAAGAATGCATATTTAAATTATCAATAACATGAGTCGTTTATCTCGTGAAATAGTTTGGGAGAAAAGGCAAGCGAACTAGCTCGATATCCATACAACTAGTGATACGAATTTCAAAGGAAGCATACTCCTCATAATCCAGTTACTAGTAAATTTCTATTCATGTCTACTATTACATTTTTTGATGTATAAAGACAAATTTTATGATTTTTACACAATTTCCTTTCTAATTTCTTTTCCTCATTTCTACAAAATTTTCCTGGCATGCCATATTGCCAAGTGTTTAAATTGGCAAGGCATCGGCAATAGAGTATGACCTGAAGCCCCTGGCGTAGAAAACATGTTTCTAACTTCTGTTTTCATAGATCGGTGCTCCCTTTAGATAAAATTCCTTCTCATCACTGACCTTTTGCTGAGAGAAAAAAAAAGGCAGACAACGATACGGAAACTGCACGACAGCCTAACAGGACAGATACAGGCAGCGAAACTATGATGAAGAATTAGCAGAAAATATGTGCATCCTTGTTCATTTAAAAAATCCCGTCTGAGATCTTGGGACCTTTGGCTTCACAGTATATGAAACTGACAGGTCTGAGGTAGAATCTGCAGGTTCTTGCTGAAATGATACATCAAATACGAGAGATTGGTACAAGCAAACCTCATCCTCCTTGCAGTAGTAAACCTGCATAAAAAAAAAAAATCCCAACATCATTTACTGAGTATTGCAAGGCAGTCTTGTTAGAAGATCATCCCAAGCCAATGAGTTGTGATTAGCACCCATACATAAAGCACCAGAGACCATAAGTGTGCACAGATGGATGGATACAGGCACTCTAACAATATAGGAACTTTTATCACTACTGGCAAAACCACCAGTAGAATGACCATAGACTATTTTCTTATTCCATGAATTGGTGCCTCCGTAATCCTGGAAGTGTTATAGCCTGTGTCAAGGATTCCACCCTAAATTGATGTTCTTGTGGGCTGATCAAGTGGGTACATCGGTGAACATTTCCTCGACTTGGATGAATACTCTTTTCCTACTGCACTACATAGGTGATGCTTCCGAGAAGTCTGTGGGTTCTCACTTCCTGAACTACAGTCTATTTACATGACTAAGGACCTTCTTGAACTGCGGCGGTTGCTGTAGAACAATTGAACAAAAATCATCTGTATGGTCCCTTTCAAAAAAAAAAAAAAAATCATCTGCATAGAGAGGAGGATTTATAAAGCTGAGAGGTCCCAGACATCTAGTTGGTAAACTGGGTATCACGACTGCTGCCTTACCGGACCATGTTTCTCCGGTTTTTTGTTCTTGTTTGTTTGTGTGTGTGTGTGTGTGTGGATCGGTGTTGGAGGCTGTAAAAGTTTCAAATATGTGGCAACGAACAAGGAAAATCATCTCTAGATTACGTGTAGTGTTATAAAATATAAATAAGTGAAAACATAACATGATACCACAAGCATAAAATAATCAAGGAATATTTGGATTTACGTGAAAACCTCACTCACGAAGAGCAGGGAAAAAAAACACGAAAGGCCTCGATAAGGCTGATAGTTCTATTCTTCTCTCAAGAAACAAATGAGGGCATAACAACCTATTTATAGGCTCCCACACCATACTTCTCTTCGCACCACTATGTGATACTAAACGTACAATTACAATAGATCACATCTCTCAACATATACAATTGAATAAAATAAACCAACGGAAGCCTAAAAGTATCGAGCATAAACAATTACGAATACTTGGATTTACATGGAAACCTTACTTACGAAAAGTAGAGAGAAAACCACGGGAGAAGTACTCCGATAGGGCGTGTATTTTTGTATTTCTTCTCAAATGAATAGGTGGGGGGGTATATGCCTATTTATAAGCCACCACACACAAAACAAAATCCACATCTTACGATGTGCCACTAAATCAACTCACATTTTTCGACACTCCCCCTTAAGCTGGAGCATGGAATGCTTAGTTTGTAACACAAAGAAATCCACTTTACATAACAGAATAAAACTTCTGGATTAGTTCTTGCTCATAAGAGAAAACACGGGCTAGAGCCGTCGAACGAACTGTAGCTGGCTCTGACAAGAGGCCTCTCCTCTGGAGACCTGGTGGTGGTGGCTTCTCATTCAGTATCTCTGAAATGGGTCTTCCTCTGAAAACCTTCAAAGTAGATCTCCCTCTTTGGAGTCCACAAAATTGGATCTCCCACATAGAAACCTGAAATGGGCCCTTCTTCTGAGGACCTCGAAATTGGATCTCTTTGGAGACCTTGAAACTTTGGACCTCCCAGAATTATGATTTCTCATGTGTAGTCCAGGAATAAAAGGGACTTCTGAATGGGGGATGACTACAACAAGCTTCCACACTTCCCCTTTCTCCCATACTCGTATGGAAGAAGAAAATGACAAGAAGAAGAAATGATCATAAAAACTAGAGAAGACTTCTCCACCTCTTTTCTTCAATTCAAACTTTCTTTTTCTTCTTTCTTTTTTTACTCCTGACTTTTATCTCTTCCCCTCATTTTTTTGATTTTCTTCTCTTCTTTGTTTCTTTTCTCTCCTCCATATCCTCCTCCTCTCTTCTTTCTTTTCCTTCGTTCCTTTTTTTTACTCTTCCTGCCCTTGTTCTCATTAATGAAAACATATAAAGGTCGGAGTGGTTCCCTCGACTCCTCTGAAATGTCAACTAGAGAGCCCCTGTTGTGGTCGTCGTGGTCATCCAAGATTCTCATGATCCTTCCCATGATCTCGCACGAGAATGTAGGTGTTGTAACAAGCAAATTGCGCTAGATCGTCTAGGCATCATCTTCACAAGATCCTTGCTGCGTCATGACTCATGTCGGTTGTTGTGGCCACGAACGATCATCTTGAAGGTGCGCGGACTCACCTCATCACCTTGGCCGCCCCATCGTCGGTGTCACTTGCACCTCCATTGGGGACACCTCTGTTGCGCTCTCAGCCTACTGCTTCGCCTTTGCCGCCGAAGCAATAGTGGATCTCGCCGCCATCTCCTCCCATGCCACCAGCGCCACTGGCGCACACATCTCTTAAATGCTTTCTTTCCTTGAGCAGGGTTCATTTGGTGGAAACCCTAGGCGTCGCTCCATCTTGCGTAAGCCCTAACAGCTACGGCAGGGGGAGGTGGCGTTGCTCGCAGCGTCGAGCTCGTTCTCAAGTCCACCCTCCAAGGGCTCTCACCGCCTCCTCTTATCAGAGTCGCCGTCGCACAGGGCCTAGATAGCCTGAGTGCTGTTGTGCAGGGCCTCTACTAGTTCGCCGGCCAGTGCTTCCTTGGGTGGGACTCCTTTTATCTCGCGTGAGATTGATGCTCGCTGCTCCGCCTTGTGTCTTGCGACGTCTCCTCTTGTAAGTTTCAAATGTGTCGCAACGAAGAAGAAAAATCAAATCATCTCTAGATCACATATAGAATCCGAGGTGTAGGGCAATGGCACAAACAATCTGATGGGGGTGAAAACAGAGATACAGGATTTGGGAGCTTCTGCTATTACACCAATTCCATTTCCAGCAATTAAATTATCATCGTGGCTTAGATTATTAAAGCAGATAGCCACAACATTCTTATAATATCAAAAGAGAGATCTCCAACCACACGTCGTTTGAAGAATAAATTACTGACATCATGTGCAGAGCATCACAAACTTGAGTCTCTAAAGAAAACATAAGTATATTTGAAACCTAGGCCTTACCTAGAGGGGGAGTATAGGAAAAAGCCATCCAGGTCCTTATTTTTTCTAGTGTCCATCCAATTTTATTTATGCCCAGAAGTTCTATATGATTTTACCAACTGGTAGTTTTGATCCAGAGGAGTTATCCAAGTAATAGCTATCAAATTTCTTGTCTCTATAGCATTGCATCTTCCTACTTTACAGGAATTAAGATTTTCTCGAAAAATTTCGTCCATTGTGAAGCCTTGTTCACAGTAACTAATACATCGAAAGCAGGAGTTCCATGTTGAAAATATAACATAGAGGCACAACACCGCAAGAATACCAGTATATAAGGTGGTTTATGACAGTACCATAATATATTAATCCATGAGAAGCGATCTGATATCTCAATGCCTCCATTATTCTTTTAGAGAGAATCCAATAGTAATAATGACTCTTCCTATAAATCTACTTGCTCTTACAAACTCTCAAAGAGGCAAGGTAGGACTAGTTCACCCCACTACACGGACCCAGATACTCATCCAACTGTAGATCACATGACTTTTCATGTACGTAATTGACCTTCTTCAGTGGCTATCTATAAAGGAAGTTCTATGCTTGAAATCCTAGGAGCTAACATATCAATGTGGGCAAGGCTGGTTTTAGGCTTGAAATCGGTAGCAGAGGGATTTACAGAAGTATGCTAATTTAAATCTAAAGAATAGTTTTTTGGTCCTTGATGTTGCAAAAAATGCATAAACATATGAATTCGGAGGCAGAGAAAAAAAAAAGCTTAGCACACTGCCCTCATGCAAGGAACAATGTTCTGCTGCCCCCACCCCCCCTTTTCTCCACCTGCTGTCACCACAACCTGCCCAGCTGGCATAGTACTGCCTCCCTTCCAGCATACTGTAGGATCCAAGCTATTGGTTGAGAACTCTAATGTGTAAGTTGGATAAGATATGGGTATTGGCTGTTACTATCCTGCTATCTTGCAAGACCAGTGAATTTAGATATCTATCAGAAAGTTTATACATCTAAAGTAAATAACTGAATCCTCCAAATAAAATATCTTATGTACTGACTCTCCACTTATCATCAAAAGTCAACTATTCTAGCTGGGAACAGTACAGTAAATTATAGAGTATGAGATGTCCAAGTGGTGAATTCATTTGCTCAGAAATACCTGTTGTATTGATTATGAAAAAATTACCTTGCAGTTTATCCTTCCAGTTGCCCCTGAAGATGACACCCTCCTGAAACGAAGCATAGCAGTCCCATCTGAAGTTAAAGTTCCTTTTGAAGGTTCGAAAGTGACAGCATTAGGAGGATCAACTTCTACATCATATTTGCTGCTTGCTTCCTGCATGTAAAGGATACATTGCATCAGTTAACCACTTGATTTCTTGGTGTTAATCCATTTATAACATGAATTTTGCATGATGAAACAAAAACACTATGACATTATTCAGTTAAAGAGGTCTATAACTGAATTGACATGGAGGAGATACCCTACAGATATCCTGAAAGTCTTATTCTTTTTCAATATTCGCAATGTCTGCCCTTTCAAGAAAAAAAAATCGTAATGTCTGCAGTTAAACACCTATGCTTGTAGAGGAAGACTTTGGTAATACATGTTAGCAATTGTGAGTAGATATTTTAATTTATTTGTTTCTCTGTATTCCCTGTGGAAATTCTTTTTTTTTTGTTTCTTTTGTTTTTCGTATTTCCTTTTTATGTATTCCTGTTATTATTTTGCTTTGACATGTCTCTTTATATGTAGAGATACCCCTTCAACAATATTTACATGTTCACATTATCATGGTTTTAGAGTAGGTAGTCCTTGGAACTTTCATACATGGTGCTTTCCACCAAAATCCTTCTTGTCATCTCCGACACCACTGCCACAAGGAAAACATTCATCACCTGGTCCATAGCAGTGCCAGCAGATGCCTAGCTGGTGTTGTTCAGCCTCCAGCGTCACTGCACCCCTAGTAGGCATTACTTGACCTCCAATAGTGTCATCATACTTGTAGCTGATGGCTCCTAGCTTACAACAGGTCCATCAAAACTCCAACTAGTGCCTGATTGCAGTGGTGCAGCCACATCTTTGATATGGGAAAGGTTGCAAAAACTCGATATTTGGCATTTGGTTAAGGAGGTTACTTACCTAAGGAGTATATATGCGGAGAAGTAGTCGGGGATTGTTCAGTAGAGTATTTTTTCTTTGTAGTTAAATATTTAAATATATAGATATATTCTTGAAACATATTAATGAGATGACATAGAGGCACCCGAGGATTTTGCATGTGACATTTAGTTGCATGGTAGGCATTGTGTGCCAATTCATGCATGATTTGCAATATAGTGCATCTTTATGTCAATATCACTACTCTAGAGTGCAAGACTTTTGGCCTGAATGAATCTTCTTTTTAAGACTGAGTAACTTCTTTTAACCAAGTCTTGGCAATGGAACATTATCTCTTGCTTCCAAATGATGACATAGTTGATCTTCATATAGCTTGTTGGCATTTGTATGTAGGCTTTCTCCCATAGGCTTCAATTTATAAAAGCATTTTTCATGTCTAGCAAGTACAATTGCCATCAACACTAAATGGCAAGGGCCAAGATTACTTTGATAGAATTCATTTTTGCAGCTAATGCGGAAGTCTTCATATAGTCTATCCCATACTTTTGAGTAAACCCCTTTGTAACCAATCTTGCTTTATATCTCTCCATTGTGCCAACGCTAAATCATATACATCCATTTTGCTTCCACTATTCGATTATTTTTCCAATATGTCAACAGCTTCCTATGCTTATTTTTGCTCGAGCCTTCATCTTCTCCTTCATGACTTGAACTCACTTTGGGTCTAATTGTGCTTAAGTTACAAATGTGGCAAGTGATAACAAGAAATATTTATAATTGGGACTCAAGTGAGAGAACGTTATATCTGTAGATAGGATATTTGATGCACTCTCTGATGTTGTTCCACAGAGTAATAAAAAAGATCCTCTTCCTTACATGCATCTATAATATCATTTTCAATAGAAATCAGTGAAGAATCAAAAGTCAAATCTTGATTGGCATGATCTTAAGATGGATCAGAATTAGGAAATGTGAAATAATTAGGATTTAGTATTTTGATGGTTCGGGTTTCTTATCTCTGTCTAATCACAGACAAATTCATGTTTGCCCAAAGCTTCCTCATTCCTCTGCTTCTTTCCTTCAATTTCATCACCAATAATAATAGAAGCCAATACTAAAGCAAGGAGTCCGCTTTTGGCAATGTCATTTTTCCTTTTGGTCTCGGTCATATAGGATTCATATAAACCAATAATCTAAGAACTCTTTTTGTTAGAGTACTAGGAAAAAAGAGTCCTAATTTAAAAAAGCCTATAAACCAATAATCCAAGAATTCTTTTTGCTAGAGTATTAGGAAAAAAGAGTCCTAATTTAAGGAAGTCTATTTTGTCAAGTCTTGAGTTCAATTTTATTCCTATTTTCTATTTCCTAGTTCTATTGGATCTTTTATGTAATTTACCTAACTCCACTCTCCATATAAAGAGGGTCGAGGTTCTTTATTTCAATAAGAGGCACTATTTTATTTCCAACATGGTATTAGAGTAGGGATTCCAAGGAAAGAAACCCTAACCGTAGGCCCCATGAGAGACAGAGAGAGGGCCCATGCCTACCACCTCCGTTGCTCTTCTTAGCATGAAGCACTTGCACATGCCATTGTCACTGTGATGTGTATACATCTAATTGGCCTAAAATATATATTTATGCATATTCCTAGGTCCATATAAGCATCATGCATTATAACTATTGCATAACATACATCATCATGCATATTAATTCACCTTTTTTTGTAGCCAGGAGATAGGACGACATCATTTTGAGGCCTCGGATTGAAGATGTAACCATACGGATCTGATCAGGGCGACTATCGGAGTCCAACACCTCCAAGATTGCTTTAATCGGACCTCCGTAGCATCAGATGCAGTTCGAGGAAGATCAGAGGTCAAGGGGCAAGGTGGTGAAAATATGAACCTCAGATGAAGAATCCAACTGCACGGATGGGTTCAGATTGACAATTGCAGCCCAACGACATGAGAATCAGTCCAATCCAACATTCGTGACACCACCTACAAGCATTTAAAGATGGATGGCTAGGATGGCGCCATGTGACACCATCCCAGCCATCCAAAGTGCCCCAATAGCCACCGCTGCTCTCCTTCATCAGCATCAGTTAATCTCGACTGTTGGATCTTCCATCCAACGACTGAGATTCAATCTCGGTCGCGCCTCATATCCTCTGAAGGCAAGGGTTCGAGCACTTTCGACCGTTGGATCGAGATACAACAGTCGTGAGCACGTGACTCTTAAAGCAAAAAAGTGACAGAGGGCGACATGGCATAGCGGTCGAGCATCTTACGCGGAGAGCACGGTGCGGGTTCGATCCGCAATGAGCGGATTCAATCCATTAAAGAGGAGCGCAAGCGAAATTCGACTGTTCGATCAACGATGAGCGGAGATGGAGGCAGAGACGTGGCGCCACGGATGAGCGAGGCTTTGTATGCACGAGATAATGTGCAATCATACACACCTCGCATGAGTTATGAAGGGTAGGCGAGCGTGATTCTCAGCTGTTGATGTGTGATCGAATGGCTCGTAGAGGGGCTACGCTGCCCTCTAACGAATGAAGAGGAAGCGGCAGAGGCGCAATCTGGGCCGCATGATCTTGATCGAACCCAAGCTTCTCAACGCATGAAGATCAGAAGCGGGTGACGTGGCGCGATGAGAGCGCTTGGATTAGCAACGAGAGATCGAGATTCCACACGCAGCTTGAGTGGCATGCGGCTACAGTGACGCACGTATCCATCACTAAAAGCCTGTATTAAATTTTAAAGACTTGAAGTGCCTCTTTTGCCCCCATATCCTTGCCTATAAAAATGACCCTATACCCCTCATTCTCATCATCCATTCCTTTCTCTTCTTACCTCCTCCAAAGCTCTAAGAGCTAGACCCATACCTGGGATGCTCCACTAAAGTTTATAAAAATAATTTTTTCCATCTTCTCATCCCCTTCATGGGGTGTCCGTGGTTGTCCTCTCGCCACCATTCGGGAATCAAATCCCGCTGCAATGCCACCCAGCTTCGTTCTCTCTCTCGTCTAGCATCTCACCATCATCTTTCGGGTGCTCCGTCAACGTGGCTCTTCCCCTTAATAGCCGTCGAGGGAGATTTCTCTCATCTCTATCTTTTTATTGCTTTTTAGAATAGATTTATTTTCTGCAAGAAATTGTAATAGACTCTTGATGTATTTAAATGCGAGATTTGTTCATTCTCTCTCTCTTCTATTATTTATTCTTTAAGTAGAGTAACTCGTGTAGATTAATTTTTACCAACTAATTTGCTTTGTGACAATGATTCTAAATTCATGCTTTAATCATTCTCCTCCCCATGTTTGACCCGGGACTCACTAGAATTTCGGTAAATTTATTTGATAGTAGATTTTTATGCAACTACGACGGGTTTTAACTCAATCCTTTTCACATATAAAATCTCGTTAATCACATTGCCTCTTTGTGTGTGCCATGCCCCACGTGTTGCAATGCTCCTCTACCCATGCGCATTGCTTATGTGGATTGCCCTACTACGTGCAAGTGCGCACTAATTGCTGCATCATAAGCATGCAGTTGCATGCTCCTGCCTTGCTTTTGTGTGCACATCATGTGCACATTGCATGTGCAAATGCACACTGCTGCTCTGCCCCTACGCATAATTCTACGTGCCATTGCCCTATCCCTCGCGCATGACAATGCACGCACTATTGCCCTTGCGTGCATAGCGCACCCTTGCCTTGTCACTGCAGATGCTATTGCTCTTGCCGATGTTGATGGCATTGAAAATTGCATATTTTCCAATATATAATGGACCTTCTAAGGACTTTACTAAGGAGTGAGCCCTCATTTACTGCTGTTGTTTCCTTAAGTCTTGTGACCAATACTACTGCTACTAGTTCTTCTGATCGATTACTACTTGTGGAGCATCTGATCCTACAACTGCATATTATGATAGTGTTGAAGGTTTTAAATGTCGATATCGATATCATATCGATAAGTCAAAAAAGAGATGTCAGGGATATATCGTTAATATCAGTGAATTTTGAGGAATCACTCAAAAAGGCCTAGAAAGGCCTAAAATGGCATAAATTTGATGAAAATTAATATTTTAATAACTACTATGTGCACAAAGAAATTCCTAGAATGCCAAAATCATAAATTTTAAATGAAAACATAAAAAAACGTGCTACTGGCATATCAACAAAGTCATATCATAGCATTGAAAAGAAAATGTACATAACATGATAACTAAAGATCATTGTAATACTTATTAGAAGAAATGAAGTATAAGTAGTACTAGTGGAACACACCAAGCACCAACCAATGCCACCAAATCAATATCATGTTGAGCTCCGGCCTGGCTCGATACCTCTCCTTTGATTTCCTTCCTCTATTTGTAATACTCTAACATACTCATAGTAGGAATCCCACGCTATGAAGTTGTATCGAGTATTGTATTTATTGATATATCGTCGGTAGTCTTCATTACAATAGTAAAAAAATATTCGAAGACGTGGATATCGGTTGTAACTGTCAGAGGAGCTACTCCTACTTCTAGATCGACCCTGACTAAACTCACGAGGTGGACTTGGCACAGGGTCTCCATGTATATTTGCATATTTTTGCATATATTCCTGTTCGGCATCCTCCCTACTAGGACCTTGACGATATCTTTCATCCCCTCCACTACTTTATAGTTGTGGCTCTTCAACCATCACTGCATCATCATCTCCATCATCATCAGCATCATCATCATTATCATCATTTCTTGTTCCTCCTGAAGCTGGGAAATCTTCCTCTAAACCCTCTTCAGGTTAAAGGTCACGAATTACTCTTCTACCAGATTTCCTACCCATAAATTCAGATACATATTTTTTCTGCTATCTAATGATCAGGACCATCATTTGTATCAAGCAATGATTCTCCATTGCTATTCAATCATTCTTGTAAAACATCTCCCTCATCTCTAGCTCAAAAAAGGTATGCCACATTAATTGTGTCCGGACACACATTGACATAGACGATATTTTGCTTGACATATTGGAAAAATTGCATACATGTTCTTCAATTTCGACGAAATATCTCCAACACACAGACATGGGTGATATTTCACCCGACATCGTAGAAAGAAGACATGGGTGATATTTCACCTGACATCGTAGAAAGAACACATGGGTGATAATGTCGACACAGGTGTTGTTGGCAATATCGACATATCGGCAACATGTCATCGATATGTCGCGACATCCCTTTCACTGATTAATGACATATCACCGATATCTTGGAAAAAAGATATTCTTGTGATATCGACAGGAATCATGCTGGGGATATGGATATATCGCCGATATATAACTGTATATCAAGATATTTGTTTCCATGAATTGGTGATGGCTCTTGAGGGATTTGAGCAAGTTCCCACTCTCCTCCTGTTGCCACTTGGGATTGTCTCTTGCCCTATTGCCTTGTCGATTTTTTTTCACCTCTAGGGTGTTTCTTCATGGTTAGGCCTTGAGTGCCTTTACTTTTTCTTTCTTGAGTTCATCTCTCATCTACCTGCATGGCATCATCTCCTGTGCTTGCATTGATTTTTTCTTTTGCCTCCAGCAAGGTTCTTCATCGTTGTACAAACTCCCTAGCGGTGTTTCCTTGTGACTAAGTCCTAACTTGGTGACCTCATTACCCCTACTTGGGATCGCCTCCCAAACTATTTGAGATCATCTCTCAACTATTGCTCCTACCTACTTGGGATCGTCTCCTACTGCCTACTTGGTCCTCTAGCCAAAAGATGTCTTGATTGGGGGGAATCCTATTTTGTCTACAAGTTGGGTGTGATTGTCATCCACGCTCCAACTTGAGGGGAAGTGTAAGAGTATTAGGAATAAAGAATCCTAATTTAGGATAGTCTATTTAGTTAAGTCTTGAGTCCTATTTTATTCTCATTTTCTATTTTCTAGTTGTATTAGGTCTTCTATGTAATTTATCTAATCCTACTCTCTATATAAAGATGACTAGGGTTCTCCACTTCAATAAGAGGAGCTATTTTATTTTCAACACTTTTGATGTAAAATCTCTCCATAAGTTCCATCTCCAAAAATCAAGGATCCTCTTTGATAGCATTGCTAATCTCAACTAAAGAGGATTTTTGGATGCAAAGTAGGACTTTGTCACAAGAAAGGTGACATCTCAAGTGACAACTTTTTACATGTAGAAGGATGAAGGCATTTATAGCCATTCTGTGTAGCTATATAACCTAAGTATATTGCCTTGATAGCCCTTTGGATCAAGTTTTGATTGCCCGTGATTTAAATTGTGTACAAAACATACACAATCAAATACTTTGGAGGGAGAGCAAAGGGTTCCTTCCAAAAGGAGAAAGAAACCTTACTACCAAGTACATGAGCTTCAATGCAAAATGCTTTGTAACTCTTTTTTGAAACAATAAAAAATTCCATGACGTTTGAAGGTTTCTGCAACAAAAGAACACTACAAAAAATCATAGCCACTTTGATATGTAGGGACATTTAGATGCTAACTGTGCTATTGCACATGAGGATAAAAGACTGACTATTGGTTTTTGCGCGTATGTAGGTGGTAATGTAGTCACTTGTCAAAGCATTTCAGTATGTGTCATGCTCCTTGTTCCAATATTTTGATAATTAAGCAGCTATCTTCATTGATAACAATTCCACTTTCCATGAACATGTCAAACTGGAAGGCGATTGCTATTTTATTAGAGATGACGCATTGTCTGGGGAGATTTCTACACCTTACATCTCTGCTCATGAACAAATTACTAATATTTCTAATAAGGTTCTCCCATGTTATTGGCTAGAGTATATCGTTTACAAGCTAAGCATGCTGAATCTTTGCTCCAATATGAGGGGGAGTGTCAGGGTAGAGTTTCTTTTTCATGTGTTTCTATTTGTTATTGGACATATCTAGAATATCCTCTCTAGTGCCTATTAAAAGAACACTTCCTGCTTTCTACCTATCTGTTTACAAACTCCCAAGAAAATCTTTAAGAAGATGACTGCTATCAGGAAGAGGTTCTTCTACAAGGGCGTGGAGCATGTTGACCATTTCCTCCACTTGGTTAATTGGAATGAGGTGTGCAGGCTGTGAAACAAGAGGGCCTTTGTCATAATGATTTCAATGATGCTCTTCTCTAAAAGTGGGTCATCAAGCTCTTCCATATGTGACTATGTTTGATGGTTGATTCTTATGGTGCCCCCTTAAAGGTGCCCACTCTTGTGGGCTCCTTGACATTTTGGGAAAGCTTGGTTCCTGTATTGTGGAGTGTTTCTATCCATTTAAAGCCACATCTTGGTGATGGTCAGACCTTCAGATTCTGGGAGAACAATTGGACAGGTAATGGTTCCTTGATGGAGTTGGTTCTGAGATCATTTTCCTTGGCTCTGGTGAAACTCTGACCAGTGGTGGGATCTTCGGATGGTGATGCCTAGATGGGAGGTGGGTCATGGATGCCTTCTTTTGAGGGAAATCTCTCTGATGCCTGACTGTCTGATCTGCATCTCCTTTTAGATATTATTAGTGATTTTCATCCTATGACAAATGCACCTGATTCCCTCCAGTGGGATATGGGGAGATTCTCGACAGAGAAGGCCTATCTTCTTTTTTGGGAAGAGGCTGTGATGATTGATGTGGAGCAAACCTTAGATTGTTATGCCATTTGGAGGTTGAAGATTCCTTTGAAGGTTAGAATCTTTTTGGGGCTTCTTAGAAATGGCAGATTGGTCACAAAGGAAGGGAGGAGTTTATGGGCTAATGAGGAAGATGCTATTTGTAGTTTGTGTGGGGAAAGGGAGGAAGACTATACTCATCTTTTCCTCTCTTGAAATTTTGTGAAAGCAATTTGGAACCAGCTGGCGATTCCTGGCACTGTGGTAGACTCCTCTGTGGACTTGACTCATTATTATGGTGCAAAGCTGCAGTGACTGTATGCTACATCTGGCTACAAAGGAACAGGGTGGTGTTTAGGGGTGAAAGGGGCTGGGTGGAGAATGTTGTAAGTGATTCCTTCGCTTTGTTTGAGTCCTGGCAACAAAATATGTAATCCCTGCTTTGATGGTAATAGAGTGGACAATTACTAACCTCACAGCAGTTGCCTTTTTCCTTTCCGGAAAAAAAAACAAAGCATTCTCTTCCATCAACTGTAACCCTTCCTTTCGCCATTCTTTTTGTTATATTGGCATACAAACAAGGTGGTTAAGTAGAGTTGATGGTAACAAGCAAGAATCTATATTGACATGCATGAGGACTTTGAGTACCTACCTTGTGCAAAGGAAAGCTAATTTAAGGCTTGATCCAATAATCCTTTTAAACTGAAAACAGGGACCGCATGGATGTTCTTGCAATAAATAGTGTAAACCGATGTTAAATTTAGTTAATAGAGCTTAAAACTTGTGGAATTTTTATGCATTTATGGAGGAAATAGATGCCCACAAGCCTGGCAACCTGAGTGTTTCCTTGAAAAAGTTGGCAGCAGATGATGAAGTACAAGATAATTCACCATCCCCAGAAACATCCATGTAGCTAGAGTCTTGTCAGCCCCCCCATCAAAGGGAAAGAGTAAAGCAGGCCCCTGAGGGGAATTGGTAGAAAACACAAGAATGCTTCCAAGAATATAGAGGTACGCAAAGGTAGAGGGAAGGAGATCTATGGCCCCCCATCTCCCCACCACACACACACCCCCCCCCCCCCCCCCCCCCCCCCCCCCCCCCCCAACACCAGTTTTCTTCATTTGTAAGTGTGCACGAGGAAGGGGGGAATGGTTACGGGGCCTCTAGATGTTTCAGTGGTTCTCATCTAATGGCTAATAGGGAAAAAGAGATCCCATGGTTAAGATGGCCTCATTCAGGCTCAGCAAAAATAATGAGATCTTGCCTAGAAACATGTCACATAAAGCAATAGGACTAAGATACTTGATATGGCATGGCAAAAAAGGCAGCATCACTTATTGTTTCTTCTGTACTTGGCATCTTAAAAGTAAACCCAAAAAGAACTAACAAACATTACATAAAAAAGAAATAGGTTTGCAAAAATTGAAATGTGATATAATACAATTGGACATGAAGCTGAATAAATTTTAAGATATTGATATCAGACCTTCGATAAATGGTATCCATCAGGAACCGATACGTTAAGGTAAAAGTTCCCCTCTAATGATGAATTGCCTTCAATTTTGATAATCTCCGCATCAGAGGATACCCTCCTTCTAAGACGTTTCATCGATTTAGTCCCAGACAATGGCAGTGGTACACCTTTCAATTCTAAAGTATGCAGCTCAACATTCTTTGTGTTCAAGTCCAAGTATCTGATCAAGTTGTTGTTTGTATCTGCAATTAAGAACTTCCCTGCAAGATATAGCAAATTATATAAGACACAGTAATTATCATATAAGCAGCAAAAGGGTTGGCATATCCACTTCTGCAATTGGCATGAGAAGATAGTTGACGCCAATTTATGCTCCATGACAAATAGCTTATTGATTTATGTCAAGGATGAAGGAAAGTGGACTGAGATATTATCTAATACAATGACATTACTTGCTGGTTGCACAATCAATGATTAATGACTCAACTGACAGCCCCTAGTTGATGGGATGACCACTTGCTTAGAAGAATCAGCTAACTTATGTGGACATTTAAAAAGTGTTGAGTATAATATATTCCTATCTGCTTTATGTTGTCCAAATGTTCCCACTTCACCTCCAATAACTTGGGTCTTATTGTTGACAGACATGCCTGCCATTATTTTGTTTCTATTTTGGTGCTTTTTGCCAATTTGATATCTTCTATTGGACTGTTGTGCAGTTTCTGCACCCAATCCACCATATAATGAGGATTAAGGTCCTGACAATGAATAGAATGCTCTTTCTTTCGGCAGCATGTTAACAGAGTGAAGGTCTGAGGCTGAAACTCTATATACCCTTATTGCCCCTATGTTTTTCTCTTCTACCAGAGATGTTGTTCTTTAGTCTATTGATCTTTGACAAAATTGTGAAGTTCACTCAATCAATCAAGTGCTGCTGGACCTTCACAACTCACCTATTTAAGAAGATATCTTAAGAAGATACTTGAGTTGGTAGCAGCAATGCTGCCTTCACCTATGGCCATGCTGGATCAGGCCTCGCCTGATCAGACCTTGCATCTCCACTTTTTATGAAGCCCTGACTGATTGTTGTTGAGTTTGGACCTTCAAGGTTTCCATCTAGGTGAACAGAGTCAGGCTTCCTCTAATCTGTATGAATCAGGCCTCCTTGCTGCAGGATCCCCTTGATCAGGAGGTATCACATTGCCTGATTGCCACCTTATCAGGGCACTTCCAGCCACTGATTGGCTAGGTCATCAAATCCAGGTAAGATATTAGGTTCCTCCACTATGGGATTGACAGGTTTAATTCATCTGGACTGAAGGTGGACTAGAGAATGCAGAAATTTCCAGGGATCATAAGACCTCATTCTCCTTTAGTACTATAGTGAAGTTGGATGAATCCAACTTATTAAGATGGTTGCACACATTCATGTTGTTTGTTAAGGCACATGACAAGGAATATATCATCTCAGAGTCTAGGCTGCAAGGCTGGGTAATATGGGATTTGGAAGAAGGACGGTAAAATCATGAATAGTGTCATACCTCATATAAGCAACAGGATTATGCTTCATGAGATTGGCGAAGGTAAAACAAGACTTCTTGTGCCATATAGACAGGAGAAGAATAGGACTCGTTCTTAAAATTCATCAGGAGATAGATACGTTGGAAATGGGTGACAACTGACAAGTGCTCCTCTAATACTATTCAGATCTCAAATTTGCTTTTCAGAAGCTGAAGGCATATCATCCGGTCTGTAAATGTGAGCCCAGAAGCACAGACAGGAGCATTTGGTGGGACATTTTCTAGGAGGACTAGCAAATAGGAAGTGAATTAAGAAGGTAGGCGTACAGAGGAGATTGCTGGAGCACATATGGAAGTATGTTGGTTGCTCATTGGGCTATCATTTTAGCTCTTGTTGACCATTTGACGACATCAAACTCAAGTCTCACTAGCAGAGTATGATGAGGTTCAACCATTGATGGGGGTGACCCACATGTCCGCAGCTTTATACCTCAAGGACCTCCTCAGGTAAGACTCTTGTGGTGCATTTGTAGAATCAGGGTACAAAACTATGGCTCAAACCATAGCTGAAGCCATGTGGATAAGATTTGTTCTAGTGGATTTGCATGTTCATTTTAAATGTCCTAATATCGGAGCATTGTTCTTCATTTCTAACTATTGGTAGAGCACTCTAGTTATCTTCCCTTTATGTTTTGTACTGTTTTCTTTTTTATTTTTCCCTTCTGGACTTATGTTACAATTTACCTAACACCTCTCTCTATATAAACAGGTGTAGGGTTTCTATTGAGAAATAAGATCATTTGTTATTTTCGACTTGGTATCAGAGTAGCGATCATAGATCGACGCTCCGGTATTCCACTTGAACAAGCTTCTGTACACATCCACCTTATCTCGTTCTCTTTCTCGTCGGATCGTAGCGGTATCACAAGTGGGAAGGGGGTTGATCGGTACAGCAGATCGGTCACCGGCCTATAGACCGACGTCGCCCCACCAGACCAGTAGATCAACGCTGCCTCTTACCCAGATCGCCGTCGCCCTTGCCTGATCGAGCCACCACCCTTGCCTGATCGGGTCACCGTCACCCCTCCTTGAATGAGCGACGTAGGCTGCCTTGCTACTTCACCAGTGACTGCAGATCGATGTTGGGTGGCCCTGCGGTGTCTCATCACCGTCGGCTGTGAGGTGGTGGTGATTGGCGAGGTTCTCTTTTCCGATGAGGTGGAGTAGCACCCCTTAGAGGTGCTGTTAGGGTTCTCCCCGTAACCTAGCATGCGCTAAATCTACATCTAAGGGGCTGCTGTGGCTCTTGAGATGATCTCTAAGATTTCTTGATCTTAGATTTCATGTTCAAGAAGTCACATTCTCTCTGATTTCAGAAGTTTTCAGATCTAAACACAGGTTTCAGATCTCCCTTGGTGGCGAATTGTGGTAGTCCTAAGACACGATGGCATCTTTAAGTTCTTCGGAGGCATCATTGGTTACCACTACGGATATTGGGAGTTACAAGACTCCCTTCTTCATTCCTATCGCCAAGTTGAATGAGATCAACTATGCTAGATGGTCTCAGACGTTTCTCATGATGGTAGAGGGACATGATAAGGAACATATTTTGATGGAAATGGAGCTCCAGGAGAAGATATGAAAATATGCCACTTAGAAGAAGGATAATGAATTCTGTGGAGCCTTAGATCGAAGATGGTATCATGTACTATAGTATGACCAAGGAGATGTGTGATTCTCCATGTGGCACATACCCTCACAAGGAGAATTCCAGCAAGGTGTTTAAGATCCATCATGCTATTGGTGGTTTGAAGCAGGGGGGCTAGTCACTATCTCAGTACTATGCTACTTTAAAGGGACTTCTAGAGAAGTATCATGCCCGACATCCTGTTTGCACCTGTAACTCTAAGGGGGTGCATAAGGAGTATGCTATTCTTCAGTTCTTGGATGATGAGGCTGTTAAGTCCCAGATCCTGACTTTTGCTAAGCTTCCATCTCTTGAGGAAGCATACAGTAGAGTGAGCAAGGTGTAGGTTCTGATGGAGGGGGTGAGATAGAGCATGATAAACAAATTATGCGAAATATAAATCAACAATTACAAATAAGCAATCTCACAAACGACAATGGATTTTTAGGTGAAAACCCAAATCCGGGTAAAAATCACCACTTAAATCTCTCGGTTTAGGATTTCTTGATCTACCTAGGAGATCAAATCCATTAACGAACTACTTAAACGAGAGTAGTTTAACCTCTTACAACCATGCTACTTTGAACCGAAGGTAGCGCACCTCAAACTCCTCTTTTTCACGAGAAGTATTTTGTCTCGCGATGGAAACAAAGATTCACAAAGCGAATACCCAACCAAAAATAAGTTATAACAATCCTACAGAGCCACAAAAAAATATATATGAGCTATAGGTAAATGGTACTTCCCTGAGATGGAAGTTGGTGTGCGTGAACCACGCAAGGCACGGAGATGCTCTCGAATATGTGAAGGCGGGAGAGTGAGTGTGCAGCGAAGACAATGCACTCGGATTTGTAGACTAAGGCTTGAAGAGCAAGATCACTTCTAGATGATTTCTTCCTTCTCTTGGACATAATATAAGTGGAAGTAGTTTCTCTAGGTGTATTTGACTTAAGAAAGGTCTTCTCTCATTTGTAGAGGTCCTAAAAAGGCTTTAGAAAGTTTAGGAAGCCTTGGGTAGCTGTTGGGAACATATCTCAAAAGATCAAACCAAAATTCCAACGAAATCAGGGTCATTATGACTCTGACAGAGTTATCAGATGTCTGGTAAGATGTTTGATAGACATTTTGGAAGTCTGCTCTAAAGGGTCAGAATCTCTGATTCTATTAGATCTAAACAGAGATCTAAGCGGACGTCTAATATACCATTATAAGATGTTTGGCACTAAAATTGGACGTTTAATACTAGGTGGGTTCCTTCCTATTTTGACTAGATTCAAACAAGATTCTAGATCTTAAGGGTTAGACGACATACTGAACATCTGTCATAAGGTCTAGACGTCTGAAAAGAGGTTTCTCTGCAGGAATTGGTTTCCCGAGGTTCAAACGATCATAAACATCTAACAAATAACGATTTGGGTTAGATTAAGTCTAACGATTTTTTATCGGACGTCTAGGAGGATCTATGGACATCTGAAAGTGCTATAAATATGATTAAAAGGTAATCCTCAAATATTATGCTCTGACAGACCAATGGTCGTATTGTTGGATGTCTATCAGAGTCATTAGACGTCTTCTATGACATTTGGACTAAGGGCTGAATGTCTGGAAGTAAAGTGGCAGAGAGACAGTTTCCAGCCTAAGTCATTGGATGTCTGGACAAACTATCAAATGACTTAAATGTCAATATCAGACGTCTAATAATAATGTTAGACGTCTGATAAGACTGTCTGATTCCTATTTTGATTTTCTAAGATATCTCTGAGTTTATCTAAGTGTCCTAAGGATGGATACATGTTTCTAGGACTAAAGTAATACTCTTTGAGCCCTTTAACATGTATCTAAGAGAGAAATAAAGAGCAAAGGAATAAATAATACAAATACATTGATAAGCAAACATCTATCCTATTCTTCTTCTCCATCTTCAAGCTCTCGCTCCAAGCGAAGCTCGATCTACTTGTCCTCCATCAAGCTCCTCCAATCTACGATGGATGCGAGCTTGAGCTCCTTCACACTTGATTCCATTTGCATTATTCCTGAAAACTTAAACTCAAATGCAAATGTTAAATACCAAGTGTTTTGTTATCATCAAAATCAACGATCGTGGTGCCCTTGCACCAATACAAGGTAGTTGTTAAACCATCCCTATCAGATGTTAGACAGACTTCGGCCTTGGTGGCCACTGGAGGACGTGGTGGTCGTGGCTCTCCATCTACGAGGGGGAGAGGACGTGGTGGTCGTGGCACAACTGTTAGACCCCACATCATATGTTCGCACTGTGGCAAGGTTGGACACTTGAAGGCTACCTGTTGGTCAAAGCATGGTAGACCTCCTATGGCCAACCAAGCTATTTCTTTTGAGGCGAGCGACATGGTGTCACGTGCTGCCTATGATGCTGTGGTTCAATATCTCGTCCAATTGACGTAGGAGCCTGCTGCTATCGCTGATACTGCTGCATTGGCCTCCTCAAGTATAGCTTCCACTTCTACCTTTGGTAATGGTATTTTTGACGACACCTTGTGGTTAGTAGATTCGGGAGCTTCCTGCCATCTCAGAGGTGAAAAGACATGCTTTAGATAGATTCAAACTATTCCTCCTAGTAAATCTGTTAAGGTGGGCAGATGGCAGACATTGCAGAGTGGATGGTAGAGGTGTGACAGTGACTACTTCATTGGCATTGCCTACTGTTCTTTATGTTTGTAACTTTCCTATTAGTCTTTTGTCAGTTAGTAGGATCACAAAAATCTGACATTGTTGTGCCATCTTTGATGAGTTGGGATGTATCATTCAGGACAAACTCAAGGGGAGGACGATTGGTGGACATGAAGAGGGGTGTGTATCGCCTGATCCAGACTCCTTTTGCTGTTTTGTGTCAAGGCGAGATCGCTTTAGTACTGGTACAGCTTTTCAGTGGCATCGTCGTCTTAGGCACCCTTCATTGGACAGGTTGCGATGTGTTATCCCTCACACTTCGCCTACTACTGAGATTTTATGTGATTCGTGTCAGCTGGGAAAGCATCACAGAGCTAGTTTCCCTTCCAGTTCTCAGAGTTCTAATGCTGTTTTTGATTTATTGCATATGTATGTATGTATGGGTCCCAGTAGAGTGTCAGATAGATTGGGCCATCGTTTCTATTTGCTTATTGTGGATGACTTTTCTAGGATATCATTGTTATTTTTGTTAAAGAATAAGACTGAGGTTGGGTCTATGATTGAGACATTTATTTTGCAAATAAAGACTCCGCGTTTTTCTATTGTGAAGATTGTACATTCCGACAATGCACTAGAGTTTTGCATAGCCAAGTTAGCATCTTTTTACATATCTTTGGGGATTGTTCACCAGACATAATGCACCCATACATCACAGCAAAATGGAGTAGTTGAGAGGAAACACCGTTGTGTTAAATGTGGCTAGAATGTTACTTATTCAACATAATGTGCCACAAGTCTACTGGGGAGATAAAGTGTTAACTGCATGTTACTTGATTAATAGATTGCCCAACTCCGCTATCCAGAAACAAATTCCATGGTAGGTTCTTCACCCAGAAAATGAATTGTTTAATGTGTCACCTCGTATTTTTGGCTATGTAGCATTTGTCCATGTTTTAGGACCTGGCAGGGATAAGCTTGCTCCAAGGGCAGTGAAGTGTATCTTTCTGGGATACAGTAGCATCCAGAAATGATACAAATGTTATGACCCATAGGATAAGAAGCATTATGTGACTACTAATGTCACATTCCATGAGCTTATTCCATACTTCCCTACAAATGGTCATCAGTTGTCATTTGATGGAGACTTAATCCCTATGCTAGTACCACCAGTTCCTTTGTAGCAGATTCCCCTTACTCATAGTGAGGATACCACTATTACAAAGACCACTATTAGGTAGGAAGCAGAGACTACTCATGTATACAGGTTGCCTGTTACATACAGACAGCATACTTGACGTAAAAAACACATCCCCCCACCACCTCAGCCGCTTGTCTCCTTCCTTGGTCAGATATATATTGATACTGACGTGAGTTGTCCTAGTGGTGATTGTGTAGGTGCTTCTGATGATTCTACTGCTGAGTAGCAAGCTACGCCTCCTATTATTGAGTCTATAAAGGAGGATCTTAATCTTCCGATTACTGTTCGGAAGGCTCCTCGTAGTTGTGCTCACTACCATATAGCTGTAGCAGTGTCTACAGCTAACCTTAGGAGATCTTTTGCTATGTTCATCTTTCTGTAACACAGATTCCTACTTCCTATCAGCAAGCCATGCTTGGTCCAAAGTGGCGTCAGGCTGTAAAGGAGGAGATGGCTGCTTTGCACTTTAAAGGGGCGTGGGAAATTTTTGCTCTGCCCAACCACGCCAAGACAGTGGGATGTCGCTGGATCTTTGCCCTCAAGTACAACCCAGATGGCACCATATCTCGCTACAAGGCGAGATTGGTAGCAAAGAGATTTACCTAAATATATAGGACAGATTTCTTTAATACCTTCTCTCCTGTAGCATGGCTTCCCATTGTTCGTATTTTGTTGTTGATTACTACTCACTACGACTGGCCTCTTCATCAGCTAGATGTGAAGAACGCTTTTCTGTATAGCAATCTTCAGGAGAAGGTTTACATGCAACAACCTTCGAGGTTTGAGACTCAGGGGAGTGTGTATGTAGATTGAAGAAGACCATCTATGGCCTAAAGCAGAGCCCGAGGACTTGGTTTCAAAGACTGTCAGAGGAGATATAGACCATGGGCCTTGTGAGGTCTTCTACTGATCATTCGTTCTTTGTCAGGAAGAGCATAGGGGGAGTTGTGGCACTCCTTGTTTATGTTGATGACCTCATTCTTACTGGGGATGACACTGCTGGGATAATTGAGGTGAAGAAGTTCACTGAAGCTTTTGTAATGAAGGATCTGGTGAACTCAGACATTTTTTAGGCATTGAGGTGGCACGCAGCAAAGAGAGCATTGTCCTGAATCAGTGCAAGTATTCTCTTGATGTATTACAAGAGATAAGGATGCTTGGGTCTAAGCCAACTAATATACCAATGGATCCCAAAGGACATCTCTATGATACAAAGTCTTAGCTTATAGATAATAGATCTTATAAATAATTGGTTGGTAAGTTATTATATCTTACTATTACACGTCCCAATCTCTCCCTTGCAGTGAGAAAACTCAGCCAGTTCATGGCAGACCAACTAAGCAGCATTGGGATGCTGCTATATAGGTGCTTAGATACATGAAGAAAGCACTAGGCAGAGGCATTTTGTTTCAGAAGGGCACATCTATGAGTATTGTTGGCTATTCTGATTTTTTTTTTGAAAAAAGAAAGGGTAGCTATCCAGGATGATAACTACCCAAATATATTAAAGAGAGAATCAACGGCCAACGCCAAAACAGGGGGCAAACATCAAGACCCCTCACTCACAAGGACTCACTCCAGAGTTTAAACAAAACAGTAACAGACTCCACAAAATTCTCCACATAAGGCCTCTGTCCTCTGAAAACTACATCATTCATACCCAACCAGATGCCCCATAGGACCGCCAATGATCTAGCCCTCTCCTTCGTACGGAAGACATTCTGCCCAGCATTACCCCCTCTACCTCTAAAGCTGCACCAAAACTCATCAAAAGATCGGCAGTTCCACCACCCCGCTCCCATGCAGCTCCAAATCTGCACGACAAATGGGCAAGTGAAGAAAAGGTGGTCAACCTCTTCATCCTCACCTCCGCACAACGGGCAAACCTTACTCTCCTCAGGAGCCCATCTCACACTCCAAACCTTAGTCACGAGTCTCCTCCTAAGCAGCCAAACAAAAATCTTAACCTTCAACGGACATGCGGCCTTCCAAACCTGTCTGCAATCTCTCACCAGATCCAAATTACGTGTGGGACCCCCGCCGGACAATCTCCTATACGCAGCCCCCACTGAGAACTCACCTTCATCCCAACCAAACATATCATTTCCAGCTGCCAGCTGCAGAACTTCTAATTCTTCAAGCAATCTCTGGAAATCGTGAGTTCTCGCATTTGAAAGATTCCTTGCAAAGGACGAACACCACCCACCTTCCCAAACTTCGGCCACAGATGCCTCATTGCTCTGGGACATAGCAAAAAGTCTCGGAAATTTTCTAGCGAGCGCACCTTGCCCCGTCCAATCATCCTGCCAGAACCTAAAGATCTCCCTCGTCCCCACCACCGGTACAAAACAATTCTGCACCTTATGAGCCACCATCGACAAACCTTTCAAGAAGTGAGAAGCATCCCTCAGCAGAGATATCAGGAGATCCCAACGGAGCGAGCCACCGTAAGCCGTCCTGAAAACCCTGCCCACCAAATCCTCCCTACACTCCAAGAGGCCCCCAACCCACTTCACCAACAGGCTATCATTAGACCTCCCTAGATCCCTCACCCCAAGCCCCCCTCCTCCACCAGTTTGCAAACCTCCTCCCACGCCACCAACCTGGCACCAGGTCCATTCGACCCTTGATTGAACCAGAAGAAATTCCTCATAAGCCTCTCTATCCTCAAGACGATATGCCGGGACAACTTCAGGACAGAGGTGAAATACGACGGCATCGACGCCAGAACCGCCTTGAGCAAGATCAGCCTTCCACCCCTCGATAAAAGCCTGGACGCCCACCTCGCCAACCTCCCCTCTAGCCTCTCCATGAGGGGAGCCTAGTCCTTCACCAGGATCCTACCATCCGTCAACAGCAAGCTCAAATATCTGATCAATAGCTTCACCTGCTCTATGCCAAGAGCCAAAATACACTCCCTCGCCTCCGCCTCTATCAAATTAAAAGGGACAAAACCTAATTTAGACAGGTTAATCTGCAGACCTGAAGCTTCGCCAAACAAGAAAAGTAAGATCCGCATCCTCCTGGCTTCCTCTTCCCTTACCTTCTATAAAAAAAATCGTATCATCCGCATACTGCAGTAACGGGATGCTCGTCCCAACTCCCAAAGAGAAACCCCTCAAGAAAGTTCCTCTCACACGATTTCTTAGCCGCCCTCGCAAGTGCATCTGCTACAATAACAAAAAGCATCGGAGCCAAAGGACACCCCTGTCTTACCCCCCTTCTCGACTGAATCCAACCCCCTACCGGATTTCCATTGATAAGGACCGAGAACGACGTCGTGGTGACACACCTCTTCATCCACTCGATCCACACAGGTGGAAAACCCCTCTTCATCAAGGATGCCTAAAGAAAAGACCACTGCACTGAGTCATATGCCTTACTGAAATTGACTTTCCACATGAAAGCCTTCCTCCTACTCCTCTTCCAAAACGATAGGATCTCTGAGGCCATCACGTACCCCTCCAAAATATTTCTGCTAGGGACAAAAGTCGTCTGTACCGGATCCACAATCTTTGCCAAGGTCCTCCTCAATCTATTCGCCAAAATTTTAGCCACAATAAGGTAGATAGCATTTGAGAGAGCTATCGGTCTGTACTCCTGGATCTCCTCTGCACCCACCTTAGGCAATAGGAACATGTAAAACTTGTTCAATCTGTTGAAGCCCGAATTTCCATCTCTGAACTCCTGCAAGACCTGCACCACATCCTCCTTCACCACCGGCCAAAACTCATAAAAGGCAACCGGAAAACCATCCGGGCCTGGACACCCATCAGCATTCAGCCCCCAGATTACCTTGTGAATCTCATATTCCTCAAACGGACCCATCAAGAAACCGACTTCTGCATCCCTGATTCGTGGCACCTTGGATCCCAACCACCTCCATCTTCCCCTTTGCCTCCTCCCAGTAAACTCTCTGAAGTACCTCGCAGCCGCCCCACCTACCGCCTCTCTTCCCACAAACTCCTCCCCTTCCGCCACCAACCTATCGATCCAGTTCCTCCTCCTCCCTGATGCAACCATATGAAAAAATCGAGTGTTAGAATCGCCCTCCTTGAGCCACCTCTGCCTGGATCTCACCTTTCACTCCATCTCCACCTTCCGATCTTCCTCTTGTATCACCTATAAGTGCTTCGTTCTATTCACCCTATCAACATCAGAAAGGAGACCAACATCCTCAGCCAAGTCCAGCCGTGCAATCTCACTAAGAGCTTCATCTTTCCTCTTCCCACGCTCCTTAATTTGCTTCTTATGGACCTTAAGGACCTCAAGTCTCGCAATTTAGCTTCCAATCTGGCAGCTGCCGAGCCATCCGCGTGAACAGATCTCCATCTCTCCTGCACCAACCCCCTGAATCCCTCTTTAAGGAGCCAGGCTCTATTGAACTTAAAATACGTTCCATGCCTCCAACCCTCATTCGTCACCCACAGCAAGGGAGCGTGGTCCGAGAACGACCGCTCCAGGGGTCTAACCTCCGCCACAGGGAACGTCTTTGCCATCATCGTCGAGACGAAAAATCTAGCAATCCGGGACCGTTGTCCGCCAGAACTCCAGGTGAAGTGGCAAGAGGAGGGTGGCATGTCAACCAACCCATGCACCACAACAAATCCCGCAAAGGCCTCAAAACCTTGGTCCACCCCCCCACGGCCATCTGGTCTACCCTCCGCCAGCAAAGTGACATTAAAATCACCTCCAATCAGCAACGGTATCCCCTGATGTGCTGCCGTGACCTAGCCCAAATCCTCCCACAGAGCGTGCCTCCTCCTACTATCCGTCAGACCGTAAACTCAGGAGAAGAGCATGCAAAGATTGTCCCGACGCCTCTGCAACCTGACAGTAACAACATGGGACTCAACCATCGAGTCCAGCAAGGAGAAAACATCTTCCTTCCACCCAACAACAATCCCACCCGCACTTCCAACCGCATCAAGGGCCAAGAACTCCCCAAAACTACTCCCCCTACCTCCTTCCACAATCTCCTGTCACAGTTCCCTCAGTCTCCTGGAGAAACACCACCTTAGGACCCCAACTCTGGATATACTCACACAAAGTTGCTCGCCTTGAGGGATCGTTTAATCCCCTCACATTCCACGAAAGGACCTTAGTTATGGAGAAATTCGGGAGACTCCCCCTTGCATCGTGCGCCTGAACCTCACTGCCGTAGCCACCCTATCCACCTCCCCCTCCTTCACTTCCTCAACCCTACCGGGCAAGTCCTGCAGCATCTGCCCCCTAGTGAGGCATCCCCCTCCACAGCCTACACCACCACCTCACCAACCCCTCCCACCTCCGCCGGACCCACCACAGCCCCAGCACCTCCTCCAGCTCCAGCCACCCACTGCCTGTCATCTCCAGCAACAGCCACCGCCTCAACCCTTGCATCACCTCCGCCACCTACCAAGCCCACCGTCGACTCCTCCCCCCACCTACCGGCTGGCGCATCGACGCCAATCACCACCATCCTCTGACGCTGGGCATCCCCTACCTCGCTCCTAG
This sequence comes from Thalassia testudinum, assembly GCA_037157565.1. Classification (NCBI taxonomy): domain Eukaryota; kingdom Viridiplantae; phylum Streptophyta; class Magnoliopsida; order Alismatales; family Hydrocharitaceae; genus Thalassia; species Thalassia testudinum. The sequence goes on from JAZHRO010000037.1 coordinate 4,270,083, forward strand.
CTAGAGCGATCACGACCCTCCCCTTCCGATAGGATCACCTCGGCCTGTACGTGAGCCGCTGCGATAGAGGCTTCCTCAACCTCCACCTCTGCACGCGCATCACCTCCCCATCCGCATCGCTCATCACCGCCTAGTCGGTCCGGTCGAGATCGCAACGAGGGCTCGCCTCCAAAACCCCCCGATCGCGGCTATTGCAGGAGGTCTGTCCCGGACCCTCGCACGAAGCGGAGCCCAACCAAAAGACCCCTTCGAAGCCACCACTTCTCCAGATCCGATCCGGCCGACTCGGATCCGCCACAAGAGCGCCCCTTAAAACCCTGATCCACCTCAGCAAGGTCCTCCGCTCTCAGCGCCGCAGACTCCTCCATTGCCTCCTCCGCAAATCCCGCATCTCCCTCTGAAACCCTCACCCTCTCATCTGCCTCAGATCGCGCTGCGGGGATCGCAACAGTCGTGCCATCATCGTCGCGATCTTCCACCTTCCCAAAAACAGCTCGCCCCCTGTCCGCCCGCACGTCACCTCCGCCACCAAGCTCCGCCGTCGCATCGCCAACCATCGCCTCAGCGAAAGACTGAGGTCTTTCCGGTTCCCGAGAGACTCGAACCAGCCAAGAGGAGCTCCCCCATCTAAGGACCACCTTCTCCGCAAGCTGCTTCCCGAGCCTCATCTCCACCCACGCCCCGAACCTCGACAAGTCCACCGATCTCAGACCCAAACCTTCGCAGCTTCGGAGCCTCGTAAACGGAGCAGCCACTGCTGTCGCCACCTCCACCGTATAGAGGAAGAGAGGGACCCCCTCAATCAACACCCTCTGCCTCGCGCCAACCGGCAACCGCTCCTCCATGGCGCCGTCCAACCTCACCGGCCACCACCACCTCACCACACCCCAGCCACACGACAGCTCCTTGAAAGCCAGGCGTCGTAGCATCTCCTATCCAAGCCCCAACAATATCAGGCAGCCGCTCTTAAGGGACGCCACACCAAAGGTCCCCCTTCCGATCCCTAAGAACGATGCAACCGCCCTTCTTAAGTCCCCCACGCCCACCTCCCCTTCCAGCACCACCACCACCAGAGCCGTCACCAACCTCCCCTCCAAGGTCCCGATTTCCGACCGCGGCGCCTCAACCTCCACGAGAGGCGCCCCCTCCGGAGGAGGTGGCAGCACCCTCGCCTTCCCCAAAGAAGCCTCGCCAACCAGCCCACGGAGCCCGCAACCCGCCCGCCTATGTCCGAGACCACCACACCGCAGACACCTCACCGGCTCCCTACAGTTCGCTGCAAAATGTCCCCTCCCTAGACACTTGAAACATCGCACCGACTCCGCTCCCCTCCGCGACCTCTTCACCGCCATCCAACTAGAACCATCTCTCTCCCACCTACGCATTTCCCTCCTCGCGCTCCCCCTCTCTCATTTTTCCTCCAATTTACTCAACACCCCTGTTGGCTATTATGATGTTGATTATACATGTTGCATGGCAAACAAAAAGTCAACAACTGATTTTTGTACCTATGTGGCAAGCAAACTTGTGACCTGGAAGAGTAAGAAACAGCAAGTGGTGTCTAGATTAAGTGCAGAATCAGAGTACCGTGCTATGGCACAAACAGCTGTAAGGATGGTCTGGGTCAGATCAATGTTGTAGGATTTGCATGTCCAGGTGGAGAGACCAATGGAGATGAGGTATGATAATCACGTTGCTACTTACATTGCAAACAACTCAATGTTTTATAAATGTAAGAAGCACATTCAGGTTGATTGCCATTATACCAGAGACTTGATACAGTGTAAGATTATCTACACTATTTCAATTACCTCTGAAGATCAAACTACAGATATATTCACGAAACCACTTCCTTGGTCCACGCTTGATATATGCTATTCCAACTTAAGCATAATTAATATATATGCTCCAACTTGAGGGAAGTGTTGGTGTAGCACTTTAGTTATCTTCCCTTTATCTTTTGTACTGTTTTCTTATTTATTTTCCCTCCTAGACTTATGTTGCAATTTACCCAACACCTCTCTCTATATAAACAGATGTACGATTTCTATTGAGAAATAAGATCATTTGTTATCTTCAACTCTAACATCTTGATGTTCCATAAGCAAACAAGTCATGTCAAGGTAGACTGCTGTTGCATTAGGAACACGATTCAAAAGGAACACATTATTGCTTTTGCAGCCTTACTTGAGGATCAAGTACAAACATGCTCACCAAGGTATTAACATGCCCATAGTTCCTTTAGTGTCCCTCCATGGGGAATGCTACCAAATAGGCCTGTCATTGTTTTGTTTGTATTTTGGTGTTTTCACCATTTTGATATCTTTTTATTGGAGCAATTTGCAATTTCTCCATCTAATAAGGATCAAGGTTTCAATAATCAATAGAATTACCTTTTTCTTTCAAGATTTGCATTTTTTTTAAAATAAAGAGATATCTTTATAACCTGCATTCTTAAATGATCTATTTCAACATTGATGTCATATTGGTATATTGGTAATAGATAATAAAGAAATATGCTGTAGCTGAGTAATTAGATAGTGGGAGATCCAATTATAGTTGGTTTGATCCTACATAATGGAGTTGGTACTTGAGAAGTACATGGTGGCTTATAAAAGGACCTTTGTCTCCCATTTGTTCTTTGAGAAGAATAAAGAATTATTACACTCATAGGGGTGCTTCTCTCGTGACTTTTCCTTCACTCTTTGTGAGTGAGATTTCCATGTAAATTCAAACATTTCTATTACTTATGCTATGATAATTTTGATTGTTATTATTTCATTTTATTTATTTTTTAACATGATATCAGAGTAAATAATTCTTGGATTTTTTGTTATTATTCTTGTCATGAGGGTTCTTTTTCTTTAAGAGGGATGGAATCCTAATCGCTTTGAACAATAGATGAAGAGATAGTCCTTGGGGATGAAGAATACATAATGTGGGAGGGCCATCACGAAGTAGGAAATGTTGAAATCCAGGACGAGGTTTTAGAGGTCGGAGTTAGGTGTGGCGAAACTGCAGTTGTCCTCCTGGAAGAGTATCATGAAGGCTGCAAGGACCACAACGAGTGTGCTATGGAAAAGTGAGATGAAGCTGCTGGAAGCGATGTTCGACCTTGCGGATCCCCTCGTTGAACTTGGAGGGATTAAGCTTCTCCATGATGCTGGTGAGGAGGTGGCAGAGGTCGAAGACGGAGATGACCCTTTGTCGAGGACCTTAACGGCATAGTGCAACTGCTTGTCGAAAGGCTTCACCTTCATGTGCTTTTTCATGAGGTCGAGGAAGTGAGGGATGTCGAAGGGGGCGGTGAGGCCCTCCAAGGCCATGATCTCCTTCAGTTGAGGCCACGATGGAGGCACGCCCACCAATGGCGATAATGGTGACAATCACAGCAGCGAGCTTCGACAACAATAGTAGAACCGGAGGAGAAGAGGCAATCGCAAGGTCGACGCGAGGACGAAGAAGCGGTGAGATTTGCATTGAACTTGCGCAAGATCAGATCGAGGCGGTAACAAGCTCGAAGGCGTCATCGATCACGTGCGATCTTATGCGAGATTGGATGCAATCGCTAGATCAGCCGAAGAAGGATTGTGAGATCATAGTGAGGTTGTGGTGGCGATGAAGAATCTCGCGAGGCATAGGCTGTGGTCAGCAACGACAATCTCGTTGGCATTGATGAAGCCATAGAAAGAGATGTAACAAGATGAATTGGGTGAGATTTATTTGGGGTATGAGATATTTTGGGTCATTTGTCCTTTTTGACTCTTCGTTTCTTCTTTTTGTTTGTCATATCCCTTTGTTTAGCCTCAATCAAAAACAAAGGGGAAAAGAAAGAAGAGGACATAAGGAATGCAGCGAGAGAAGAAAAGAAGAAAAGAAAAGTAAAAAAAAGAAAATATTAACAAAAAAAAGAAAAGAAAAAGAAAAGAAACGAAAGGAAAAAAATAATAAAATAATAAAAAAAATGTGATGAGAGGGGAGAAGATCTCTATTTTATATTTTCTTTTCTATGTTATTTTCCGATACAAGTACGAAAGAAAAGAGTGTAAGTGTGAGTTCAATGTGACTCCCATACAAGGAAGATTCTTTCTTCGAGGTCCCTACGAGAGAGAGACTCCTGATTAGTTCCTACATAAGTGGAACACTTGGCAGGTCCCTATATGAGAGAAGTCTAGTGAGAGATTTTCACATGGGAGAGGTTGGTTTTGACATCTATGGGAGAAGTCATTTTTGAGTTCTCCAAGGAAGAGACCCACTTCGAGTTTGTGTGGGAGAGGCCCACTCTCAAGGTCTCTATGGTAGAGAACCATTTTTGAGATCTCCAATGAGGAAGGTACCAACATTAGTTGAGGTCTCTAGGAGAGAAGCCAATTAAAGCTAACTTCAACAGTTTATCTACCAAACTTTGGCCTACACTAAAGTATATCATCAACACACCTCGCCTACCAGAAAGAACGAGGATGCAGCTGTTGTCATTCACCTGGAGGAGAGTCATGACTTGGTTACACTAGTTGAGTGTTATGTTCTACTTGTGAGAGTGAGGATTTATGTTTTACAAGCTAAACATTCTATGCTCCAGCTTAACGGGGAGTGTTAAGAGGTGAATGTTGTAGTTGGGTAATTGGATAGTAGGAGATCTAACTACAGTTGGTTTAGTCCGACATAGTGGAGTGGGAACTTGACAGGTGTGGTGACTTATAAAAGGACCTTTGTACCCTCATATTATCTGAGAAAAATAAAGAACCATCACTCCTATAGAAGTATTTCTCCTGTGATTTTCTTCTCAAGTAGAGTTTCTACGTAAATTAAATCATTTCTATTACTTATATTTTGATATTATTATTTGTTATTATTCTACTTTATTTATTTTTTCAACAAATACAAATAGAATGTACCTGACCCAACTTCGACGAGTCCCGAAGGCTCAGATAACTGCAAAAAAATGAATATAGCTTGGAATTATAATGCGCAAGACTGATCAATGAAAACAAAAAAAGGGCAAAATGAATGAATTTAAGGGGCTACTAACAAATTCGTAAGACATGAACTCTCAAAAGAAAATTATGAAAAATGAATCTCTTAGTAGATAATCAAACGGAGAATACAAGAAAGAGAAAGGTCTAAATCTGACGTGATGTGAATCATGGAAAATAACCAACACCAAGAATATCAAGAACGCCTTGATTTATATGAAAAATACTTCTCAAACATGATAATGAGGAACATGTAGCATAGAGAGTCAATTTTTTCATTGATTCTTTTGAAGAGAAATTAATAGTTCAATGGTCCTTCATAGGCTCATATCCTCACTCTATATCTCAATCCTAATCCTAAGAGGTATAGGGGAACAAGCTAATTAAGTGTCAATTTGACCATTGAGAATCAAGTTTCCTTTTAACTAATGACATGATTCCTCTCAAGTTGGACCTTCATTAGCTCCATATTCTAGAAGTGGCTAGCGTATGTTTTAGAGGGGGCTTCCACCATTACTTTTATGGTGTAGCATTTAATCCTGCATAACACTTACTTCTCACATTTCCGACTGGTTCGTGGCTCTAATACAATTTGCAACCACTTAAGTCTAAACTGAAGTTTAATCGAGAAAAATTAATCTTGACATTTTGTTGGTTATGGATCCAATGGGTCCAAAACAATCACCTAAAATGTTTAAATTCAGATTACTAAATAGTAATTCTCAATCCATTATATTCTAATACTCAATTATGAGTTTGTCACGTGGGACTATTTTGGAGTGTTATAATCCTCAAATTCGAGATACACCCGAGAGGGCCTCCTCCATAGTTTGCTCCTTAACCTCCTTATACGCATGAAAGGAAGCCTACAAATGCTACAATCTGGATATCAAGGTATGGGTAGTCCATAAAGAAGGCTACACTTTATTCCACCTCTCTTGTACAATCTCCCTGAAGCCTGACATCAACAACTAGGAGCAACCAAAGCTAAAACAGGTAGTATAGGTGACTCCCTAATTTGAGTTCCACAAGAAAGGCATAAGATTGGAGAATAGTCTTGGTTGCACAATCACATTTAGCAATTGGGCACATTTCACCAAGTCAACAGAGCAAAAACCTATCTGATGAAATCAATTGATAAATGCCTAATATTAGATTAATGTTTACACACGCATAGTATACTTTTCTATGTAAATATTTTAATTTATCAAAAAGCTTGCATACATATTATAGCGACATGCATGTATTATATGCAGTATTTGGGATTATTTTTATAAATAATTCAACTTTTCTTTTATCTCTTCTTTCCTACAGAGCGCACGAGCTTTGCAACCGCACCTTCACCAAATAAGCCAAACCATCGCCGTGAACACCTCCCAATCACCTAAAAAAATCCTTGAGTTGTCGACGGAGATTTCAGGGAAAAACAAATTAAAGCAATGGAATCGAGAAGGAAAAAAGGATCTTCTCCCTTGACGGCCCCCGCTCACCCACCGTGCACGAAGCTTTTCACCGTGGAACATAAAGCTCGCACCATGACACCACCACGAACTCCTCGTTGATCGGCGGTGCGGTGACCATGCACTGCCTCACCGTAGCAACCACTTACGCGTGCCCAACACACCATGCACAACCCTTCCACACTGCACCACCTGCTGTTCCTCTTCCTCATCATCTCTCTTCTTCATCCTCCCTGTTTTGGTCCTCAAAGAACCCAACATCCCCATCACACCCACCACCGACAGGAGCACTTCCCGACCGCCAACTTCAAACGCGGCTACCCACAACCAACAACGCACCCTTGGGCATCCACCTCCTTGCATCCACGCCACGCCACCAGTGCATCCGGCCTCCTTCACCAAGGCCCGCGCGCACCACCCTTGCGCACAGCTTGCCTCCTCACCTTGTAAGTAGCCACCATGCGGTCACGCCCCCGCACAACCACGCCACTGCGTGGGTGGCCACCTCGCGTGCAGCCACAACACTTCCTCCTTGCGTGCGCGTGCAAGCTACGCCCACAGCCATAGCAACCAGCCTTTCCCCCCCTCTCCGTGCACTGTTCTTCTCCAAGAAGAACCCAACGCCAGCCATTCATCTCCACGCGCAACCGCCTCATTCGGCCACCGCACTCCACGCCGTCAACACCGTTGACCTCACCTCGACACCTCGAGCTCGCCTACATTCGTAGCCGACCGTCCTGCAATCCACGCACGTCGTGGGAAGCCACCACCGCCGGTAGGTTCTCCACCGGCCGACCACCTCCGGCGACCACCGTTGCGAGCCTCTCCTCCAACACGTCTCCACCCAGACTTGCGGCCAACGAGGCTTCCTTGCGCGTGCACAAGTCGGTCAAAGAAATCCTCTATTTCATGTCGAATTAAAAATTACATTCGAATGTCATTGCAGGAGTTTGCATTTTTAGATATTAATATTTTATTTCATGGATTTTATGAGCATATCCCTCTTGTTCTGCATAATTACGATTTCAGCGTATCATGTTATTGATTAGTTAGTATAAAAGGAATCTTAACTTGATTTTTGAGGGAAATAAAGAGGGAACATTGGATTTTGATAGTAATGAGTTTTAATAGGTCATTGCCTCCCTGTGGACACGACCCACTTGTCTCGAGTGGTTATATTTAATTATTTTTTAAAGCAATTTTCCACCACTTTAATATTATTTCGACGCGTCATTTTATGTGTAAAACGAAAACGAAAGTGAAGACCGTCTTTTCACTATCAATCTTAGATCTTTTCCTATAGAATTCCTGCAATGAACTTGGCCCCAGAGATAGGCACATCATACAACTCCAACTTAGCAATTGAATCCTCAAAGTCCTTTGTAGCTCGGTCCCTTTCACCATTTAATTTGTCGTGTATTAAGAGAGTCACATTATAATCCACCCCAACGAGCTATGGCCCTCCATCCACAACCATTGACGTCTCTTGCAATTCTTCCCCAAACTCTACCTTAGTCATGTCATCGCACGAACCATAAACTACTAAAACAACAAACCAAGTTCCATTTAATGATCTTTTAAACAACCAATGAACACCTGCCTTCTCGAACTTGTTGCCATTGGCTTGAAAATATCATTATTCCAAGATATAAGAATTCCACTAAAACTTCCTACTGAATAGACATGAAGGAAACCATTGTAAAGAGACTCGCCAATCTCCATCTTTACCTTGTCCTCCAAGCTCTTAAGCTTCATCTCATGAAGTACCACAAAATTGTAAACACCTCAATGTCTAAGCACCTTAATGTCCCTCAAAAGATAATATCACATGAAAAATTCAAGAAAGTTTCAAGTGATATATAAGGGTGAGGCATGCTACTAGTTAAATGGGTTTAAGTATTTTGAGTCAATTGGTGGTAGATCCATTGAGGCTTATGGCTCAATTTTGTTAACTAGGTAGTAGCTGGATGGCGTGCTCAGGGTGGGACTGCAGGACGCCATAGAATGATATCAAAGTACAACTCTCTCCTAGTAGGAAGAAAGCACTACCCTTGAGCTGGAGCCACTAGGGGTGTACATGGGTCAAGTTAGGTCTGGTTGGCACTCAACCCAAAACCAACCCTACAATTTGCGGGTTGGGATTTTTCCAACCCAACTCAACCTAACCCGTTACACTACCCAACCCAACCCATAAAATCGGATTGGATTGGGTCAGGTTGAGCGAATTATTGACTAGTCAAAGTTTATGTCTATCTCCTACATGCTTCATATCTTTCATACTTAACAACAAAAAATTTCAAACTTATAAACAACTTCTATCTTATAAAAAGCGAATAAAATAGGGAAAAATAAAAATAATAAAGAGATGATCTAAAAGTAACGAGAAAAGATAAATGCATGCTTAATAATAATAAACTTGATATATAGGTGCATATGAAAGCTTAGGTTTATACCAATAATTGACTTCAAATATAAAGAGGGTGCTCTGGTGGCATGGTGGGATGTGGAGAAGAAGAGAGGAGATGTGGGTTGCCCGGTGGTGGTGTAGGGTCCCTGCAAGGAGGAAAGAAGAGCTGGGTTGTTGAGGACTTAGGCAGAGGTGGGGGGGTTGATGAGAGAAGGTGTTGCCACCAGCGAGGAGAGAAGAGGAGAGTGCACAGATTATAGCTTAAAGCTGAGAAGAGGCACTGCTTTGAGTAGAGCTTGGAGGTGAGGTGAGGGTAGAGGGTGCCACCTAGAGCCGATGAAGGTAACTACGGAAGAGATGAGGGGTCGGTGAAGGCTGAGAATTAGGAATTTGGGATATAGGAGTGAGGAGATGTTAAGACTTGAGATGAGGTTTCAAATTCTATCTATAGCTTGGCACCTCGTATATATTATATACATATAATTATATAGATGTATAATATATATACATACAATATAGTATATATATTATATAGTATATAATTGGATGAAATAATTCAAATTATTATTGAAACCTTAGGGCTCTCTTATATATAGAGAGACAAAAAAGGGTGAAAGTACATAGATGCCCCTAAGGAGCAAACTCCACAACCGTACAATAAAGAAATAGAATAAAAACATATGTTAACACTCCCCCTCAAGCTGAAGCATAGATATCTATCACGTTCAGCTTGGATACACATGAATCAAATAGAAATCTGGCTAGGGGCTTGGTAAAAATATCTGTAATCTACTCCTCAGATGTAACTGGTGTGGTATATAGCAACCCCTTCTGAATGATGTCCCTGGTATAGTGATAATCACCCTCAACATGTTTCGTTCTCTCGTGAAATGCTGGGTCATTGGAAATGAAGGTGGCTGCATTATTATCACATCTCATCTCCATTGGGGTAGAAAACTATATCTACAAGTCAGTAAGTAGGGACCTAATCCACATCATCTCTACAATTGTCTGAGTCATGGCTCTGTATTCAGACTCAGTAATGGATCTCGCAACTGTGCCTTGTTTCTTACTCCTCCAAGTGATCAAACTCACTACCAAAAAGATGCAGAATCCGATAGTGGATTTGCGGTCCACATGACATCCGGCATAGTCTGTGTCAGAGTAGCAAACCAAGATCATAGAAGACCCCTTGGAGAAGAGGAGACCCTTTCCAGGAGCCCTTTTGATGTATCTGAGTACCATCAATGCTGTGTCCCAATGCTGACGTGTTGGTTTGGCCATGAACTGACTCAATCTCCCTACTACAAAGAAGATATCTGACCTCGTGATAGTGAAATATAACAGCTTGCCCACAAGCTGTCTATATTGCTTGCTGTCCACCAACTGTGCATCTTCTTCATAGAGTGGCATCTTGGGGTCCATTGGAACATTGGCCTCCTTGACTCCAAGCATACCAATTTCCTGCAAAATGTCTAATGCATACTTCCTCTGAGACAAGACAACACCCTTGTTACTGCAAGCCACCTCAATGTCAAGAAAGTACCGTAGAGCTCCCAAGTCTTTCATGACAAACTACTCTGCGAGGATACACTTAATCTTAGCAACACCCAGCTCATCATCACCTGTGACAATCAAATCATCAACATAAACAATACCTTGTCTAATCCTCTTAACAAAAAGAGAAAAGTCAACTGTCGATCTCCTGAATTCGACTGCCTCTACAACTTGTGACAACCTCTAGAACCAAGCTCTGAGGCTCTGCTTAAGGTCATAGATGGCCTTTCCCAGTCTGCAAACACTCTCCCCTGAACCTCGAAGCTTGGTAGTTGCTGCATGTAGACTTACACTTGGAGATCACCATAGAGGAATACATTATTCACATCTAGCTGGTGTAAAGGCCAATCAAGGTGTATTACAATTGCTACCAATATCTATACTGTGTGAAGTCTGGAAACTGGTGAAAAGGTGTCAAAGAAATCCACCCCATAGGTCTGGGTGAACGCCTTTGCCACTAGACGTGCCTTGTACCTGGCAATGCCCCCATCTGAATTAAATTTCACTGTGAATACCCATCTGTAGCCAACAATAGTAGCTCTGTCAGGAAGTGGAGTGAGCTCTCAAGCCCCACAACCCCGAAGTGCAGCCATCTAGTCCTTCGTGATAGCCCTCCATTTTGGATGAAGCATGGCTTGTTGGTAGATAGTGGGGATCTCTGCAGCTGACAAGGCAGAAGCAAACTGGACAAACGACTTCCCAAAATGGGCATTGGGAAGATCACTTGCAATGTGGTAGTGAGCACAGGAATGTGGAGCTTTCCTAATAACAATAGGAATATCCTCAGTACCATCAGGCACCGTATAGTGACTTGTGGGACCATCGTTGATGAGAGCCTCATCATGAGCCATAGCTAGCTCATTTTGACCCAATAAAGAAGATAAAAGCTCCTACATAACCTAGAAGAAGGCCTAAATGAAAGAATAAGTGCTCTGAGAAGAAAACATGAATTAAATGTTAAAACTGCAATTTTACCATTGCAGTGCATAAACGGGATTTCTCAGAGCCAAAACATAGGCCAAATGGTCTAAATAAGATAAAAAGTGGGTTGAGTCAATCAGAAATGGGTTCATGTGCAATTTAGGAATTAAATGACATTTGGTAACCCTAAAACAGACCTTCTTAAATCAAGGTTCCGGTCAGGATAAAAATCAAGTAAACCCTCTAAAAATCATGGAAAAATATCCTCTAGGGTTTAAAACACTTAATTTGGCCTTTGAAACCCAGTTTGACCTAGATTAGGATCCTAGTTCATCAATTAACCTAATTTAAATTTTTACGCAAAATATCCAGTCAAACGTGGTCAAACATAAAATCCAACCTCACCATTGGATTCCTTAGCTCCAAATTAGGTTTGTACCAAAACTTGCACCTAAGGGGAGGTCATCTTGACCTACTTTGCAATTCAGTACACCCAAATCACAATTTGGTCCCTATCTTTTGAAATCATCGCAGAGAGCCCCCTAATTTCCTCGCCACCTTTGCAATCAGGTCATTCCGCCATTTTTGGGGCAGAATCCTTCTCCGGCGAGGATTAGAGAGGGAATACTCTCCGATTCCTTAGAGATCCCCTCCTAGAAATGGAAGGGAGATTCTCTGAGGAATTCCCTTCCATCTAAGGCCAATCTTGATCCCTGGTGTGAACCCAATCTCTCGTGCGAACACACAAGGGATTTGGGTATCCACCCTCTTTCCTTCTCCGGCGAGCCGGCGAAGGTAATGGCGTGCCCTCCACGCTGTGAAAGCATGGCCCAGTGCCAATAAAAGAACCCCCAAACCCGGCCACTCATTTTTAGCTTGACTTGGCCGGACTTCCACCTCAACTTCTTCTCTTTCTTCTCCGGCCAAGGGTCCAACGAGCTCCGACGAGCCCCCTCCCCTCCCTCTTCGCTCTGCCACAAAACCAGTGGCAGAGTCATCTCCCTGATTCTCCTCCGCATCGCGCAACACCCGCGCACGCCGCCTCAGCCCCGTCGTCGCCACAGTCTTCCTCCACTGGGCAGCTTCTTCTCCGGCGACAGCAGGTACAGCTGTCCGCCTCTCTGTCCCCCTTCATCCATGTAGTTAGGCTTAATACATTCTCCATCTTCCCATCTCTCTTTTCCCCCTTTTATTTCATTTAATTGCCCCTCGACCGTCGCTGACCACCTCCATCTTCCTCGTCACTGACCGACCTCCGGCGAGCCGCCCCCACCATTTCGCCCCTCCACACGGCTCGCCAACCGTCTCATAAGCTCCGCCTCACCACAAGGAACAACCTCCGCCCATCCACCATCCCTCTACGCCTCCACCACAGTCCCCCGAACACACCCACACCCCCGGCCACAGGTTGACCTAGGCACGCACGCCAAGGCCATCCCACGGCCTGCCGCATGGCTCACCACCTTCGCCGTGCCACGGCGAAGGTGCCCAGCTGGTTTGATTAGGCCAATAGGCCGTATTTGTGTTTGACAGGATTTCAACCCCTGCCGCCATTGACGGTTGGAGCAGCTCCAAGCTTCAACAGCTCCAGGCGTCAGGTTCTCCAATCTTCAGGTGCAGCATATTCAGGACAGTAGTGCGAAGCATCTAAGTCCAGCAAGGAGCGCAGCAACGTCCACAGCTGTGGCGATTGCACGAAGGCTCTGCGGGTGCGCGCGGGAGCGGGCAGAACTAATAGTCCCACATCGACGAAATGCGAAGCGCAGGTATACTTTAAATTATTTTTGTGATATTGCCTCGTTGCCTCCGAACGCACAGGGGTGAGGTCCCTCACCTTATCCCACGCTCGCCTCGTCCGCGGTTTCACCTCGCGGATCTGGTGGGCTCCGACCCGACCCAACCTGAGCACTCCTCGCGCATCACCCACCTGCCGGTGTGCCTGGTCCCGGGTGCGCAATCCGACCCGATTACCCGTGGCTCTGGAAGAGCATCCTTGAGTGAACTTCAGAAAGAGAGCGACGTGCGGGTAGAGGGGCAGGGTAGGTTTTGCTTCCACCTCTCTGTGCAGGCAGGCCGGGAGTGAAGAGAAGAAACTTAGCCAAAGAAGCAAAGGCAGAGAAGAAGCCTTCGCAGAAGAGAGAAGACAAGGAAGAAGGAGAGACTGCTGAGAAGACAGAAGAGAAAAGAAGCAAAGGCAGGAAGAAGATCAAGGAAAGAAGAAGAACTGCAGACAAAAAGAGGAAGAAGAGAAGAGACCAAAGAGGAAGCCTTCGCAGAAGAGAGAAGAGAAGGAAGGAAGAGAGACTGCAGAGAAAGAAGAAGAAAGGCAAAGTGAAGACTGCAGAAGAAAGAAAGCAAAAGAAAAAGGGAAAACATTTTTAAGACGTCTGATCTTGTGATCAGACGTCCAATTTTACTCTTTTGTCACAATTACTTTTTAACCGCATACATTCATATTTGAATTCAAGTTTTGAGTAAATTAGAGTGTTCAATTACATTTGAGATTAGTAGTAAATTCCGATTGCTCCCTGTGTTCGACCTTGGATACTCCGGTTTTCGAGTAATAAAAATCTTTATTTGTTTGAACGCTTTGTCGGCTATATTACAACGTGACATTCTTTAAACCCGATCAAAAGCGCGATAAACAATCGTCAACATGCAGCTTAGTGAAGTCAACATGCACCTGTGCAAGAGAGTCTGGTGGCATAGAGGAAGATGTACCCGTCCCAAGATGGCCTCTGCAGAGTCAAGTGAGGTATACTGTACATGTGCATCGAACCATGTAGCTTCTCAAAATCATCCACGGACTCCCTGGAATCTGAAGTGGAAGATGGGGGAGTCGAAACAGGAATATCCTCAAACTGGACAGGGGGAGAGGGCATCGGTGTAGGTGCATCTGAAGTAAACATCTGGTGGCCCTTCATAGAAAAATAAGGCACATCCTCATGAAACGTGACATCCATGCTAACATAGTGTCACCTACCAATAAGATCATAACATTTGTAGCCCTTCTAGGGGGTACTGTAACCCAAAAATACACACTTGACCATACGAGGTGTAGGCTTATCCCTGCTAGGACCAAGAATGTGAACAAATGAAACACAACCGAAAACCCGAGGCACAACAAACAAATCTCTATCTGGATACAGTATCTGATACGGAATTTGCTTATGAAGAACCGAACTAGGCATCTTGTTGATCAGGTAGCAAGCAGTCGGAATAGCGTCTCCCCAGTAGGAAGACAGAACATTGTGATGTATCAACAATGTCTGAGGCACATCTAAGAGGTGTCTGTATTTCCTTTCTGCCACGCCATTTTGTTGGGACGTATGAGGGCAGGAGGTCTAATGTATGATGCCTAGAGAGCTGTAGAACTAGGCCAGTCTCCTGATGCAAAACTCAAGTATATTGTCGATTCTAACAATCTTTACAACTGTAGGAAATTGAGTCTCGATCTAATTAATTAACATCTCAATCGTATTCCCTACATCTGACTTAGTATGAAGCAAAAAGGTCCATGATAGTTTGGAGAAATCATTAACGATCACAAGTAGAAGCGGAATCCCTGCCTGTTTGGAGTACAACTCGGGCCCCATATGTCCATGTGGAGTAAGTCAAAACATGTAGATGAAGCAATCGTAGTGCTAAGAGAATAGCTAGAATGGTGATGCATGCCTAGTTGACAAGAGTCACAAAGAAGATCAATAGTAGGTGATAAATGAGGAATAACCTGTCTCAGTCGATCTAGAGAGGGATGTCCTAGCCGACTGTGCCACTGAGGTGTTGTCCTGGCCTTGTATGCCACATCTACCTGTCCAACAACTACCAATGGAGACAAAGCTAAGTGGTATACACCTCCTTCCTTGTGTTTACCACTAATAGTTTTCCCTGTGAATTTGTTCTAGAAAATACACCCACATCATCAAAGATTGATCTGTAGTTGAGCTCTTTGGTAACCCTGCTAACTGACAACAAACTGATAGGAAAATCAAGAACAAAAATAACATTGGACAGTATATGTAACCTCTCCCTTGCCTTGGACCTGAGAAAGATGTCCATCATCCACCTGAATTGTCCGACCAGGAGGAGCATCACACACCATGCGAAAGTATTCCCGGTCTCCAATAAGATGCTTGGATGCCTCGAAATCAATTAATCATCCATCATCTACAAAAGAAGCAAGAGTTGCAGTATCTAAAGTAATAGACACAAGACCTCATCCTCTTTCCTAACAATCCTATCGGCCCACTCTGTAGCTTCAGTCACAGTCTAAACATGACCCATCTTGCCAGGAAACATACCTGTGGCCCACTGCCTGCTACCCTGTCGATGGCGGCGCCCCTTACCTCATGTAGAAGGGCCTCCTCGTCTATTCAGATGACATTGTCTGACACGATGGTCTCTGTTAAGACTGACTTGTCTTGCTTCCATAGCGGCCTCCACCATAAACTCAATAATTCCTGGTAAGTTCAACATGTCCAAAGGGAGCTAAACAACTCCTCATCAATCAATTAAACGAACTAATCCAAAAGCATCCATTAATCACACAGAAGAAATTTATATTCACGTCAAGGAAACACTGGCAGATCTAGAAGAAATCCAGTTCAAATCTGCATCTTCATAGGAAGACCCCCTTGGACAAATGTTGCCCTCGCTCGGGTGTGGGGAAGAACACCTGGATGGCCCCAAGGAGATCTAAGTGTCTCTCTCCCGTACAAAGGAAGAGAAGTAGCCCTAGAAATGGGCTATCAACTCCAATCGCAGGTGAAGCATTGCAGATGAAGTCGCGTCGCTACAAAACACGTTGCACTGCCCTATTGCCCTACGTCAGCCACACAGGGCTGCTGCAGTGCTTCCCGACATTGCCGAGGCAGCAGATCGCTGCCTAGCACCGCCGCAGCACCTACTTCAGCCTACAGCGCCGCCGTTGGTGCGTCGCTGGACCTACTGCGACCACGCGAGGCTGCTGCAGTGCTTCCCAACATCATCGGAGCAGCATATCACCGCCCAACATCACTACGACACCTATTGCGACCTACAACGTCGTCATTGGTGTGTCGCCGGACCTACTACGATCTGCAGCAGTGCCGCTCATGCATCACCGGAGCACTTGCGGTCAAATCATGCAACCCCGAGTGCCGCTGCACATGACGCAACGCCCAGATCGGGCACCTGAGCGTCGCCACACGCAGTTGCACGTAGAGCGAGTCGGTAGTGGATGTGCTCCACTGCGTGTGCATCGCTAAAGAAGATTTGGTGGTGGTGCTGCCGCTGGGAGAGAAGGTGTGGGTGTAGGGTTTGGACGCCTTGAGGGTGGGATATCGAGAGCCACGGTCCAAGACTGGTGCTTTGATACCAAATTGGATGAAATGATTCAAATCACTATTGAAATCTTAGGGCTCTCTTATATAGAGAGAGACCAAAAAGGGTGAAAATACATAGATACCCCTAAAGAGTAAACTCCAGAACCGTACAATAAAGAAATAGAATAACAACATATGCTTACATATATATTATATACATATAATATATATGTATGTATAAATTAGGTTGTATTGGGTTGTCGATTGAGTTGGGTTGATTAAATCTCTAACCCAACCCAACTCATTTTTATTGGGTTGGGAATTCATTATAACTCTCAACCCAACTTAACCCAACCCAATCAGGTTGCGTTTAGGTTGAACCCGACCATCGTACACCCCTAAGAGCCACCATTAGCAAGGATGGGTAGTGGAAAGGGCTACCATTGAGGTAGAGCCACCACCACTACTAGGAGAGGAAGCCTATGCTAGTGGCAATGAGGACGTTACCATCCTAAAGAGGGAAAATGTAAGTACCTCAAAGTTTTCGAGAAGATAGTACCACATGTAAACCTCTAGAGAGTTTCAAGTGGTATATAAGGGTGGTGGCATGCTACTAGCTAACATGGGTTTAACCATTTTGGGATGGTTGATAGTAGATCCATTGTAGCCTATGGCTTAACATTGTTAATTAGGTAGCAGCTAAGGGGTGTGCTCAAGGTGGGACCTGGGGACGTCATAAAAATCCACCCTCTACTCTAGCAAATACCTATGCAAAATAGTCCTTTGAGCATCACCTCAAAGGTCCTCATGTTCCATGTGAGTACCTTAACCGATGATAGGCTGAGAAATCGCCTATAGCCTTCAAACAAGTGCTTTAATGTTTCACAACTGAAACTCCCAAGTATATGTTGAAGAGGCTGAATTCTCAATCCAAAATGAAACTCAACTTTGATAAAGACCTCGAGTCACAATGATTGACAGACATTGCGGAAGATGGATGTCACGTTTCTCTCTCGGGTGGTCATCTTACAAACTAAGAGAATAACAAGCAGCAAGAATGGAGGATGGATGATGGAAATAAAAATGGGAAACGAGATTGTAGATTTTTTTTTATTGCCCTTAAGGATTGGTCCCGTATGTAAAGAGCATGTCCCCACAAAATGACAAGTCCGTAATAGAAAAAGAAATGGCAAGGGCCTAGTGGAAAAATAAGTTTCCAGAGTTAAAGTTGTTATTTCCTACTAATTTACGTGGATGCTGGCTCAGCAGAAGCATAATTGTATCAATTATCATCCTCCTTACACCATCCATCCCTCGATGGAGTACAACTAAGCTGGATGGTCTCCGTGGAGCTTCTCGTAGCTTTCACAGGTAGCAAGGAAGGGATGAAAAAAAATAAGGATTTCATTACAGCTGTGTAAATCTTGAGCTACCTGCTGGTCAACGATCTTGTCATGAACATACAAGAGTACTTGTAGTAGTTTTGGTGGAACAGAAGATCTCCAGCCACTTCACTTTAAGGAGTTCTTTATGGCTCCATAAAGGCATGTTGATAAACAACTCACATGCGACGGTCACCTCCCAAGTACTTTTAATTATCCTGATATTCTCGTTGTTAGTCTTGGAAGGTATAAGTAAGCTTGATGTCATATTCCACCTGGGTGTTTCATCACGTGCCTTTGTTGCAAAAAGATGGCGACTCTCAAAAAATAGCTGGGAAGGTTTCATGATTAACTTACAAATTGCAACAAGTTCGCTCCTTCGGCTTTGACACCCTCCCTAAGGACAGAGGCGAAGCTCCTTCCGTCTTGGTTGTCTTCATTGTATCCAGATTCAATGACTCTATACTTGACTGTATTGGCAAGTTCAGGCACAACAAGCTGCTTCATTGTCTAGCTCAACCATTGAAAGCTCAACTATGTCCAGAAGATGAACCACAACAACCTTGTCGAACCCTTCAAGCTCACCCTTAGGGTCTCCAATGTTTTCCACTCAATCGTGGATGTGATTTTTTCTAGCCTTGGCTCCCTTGAGTACCTAAGCATTCCCATCCTTCTTGATCACAGGTGATTTAACAACATGTATCTCCACTGCTTCGACCACCAATGGCATCTTGTTGAATTGCTTGACCTCATGGCATTGTGGAGCTCTTGCATCAGCTGGAGTAGCTCACTCATGCGTCAATTTTCGTCAAGGACCCCAAGGAATTGTTTGAGGGTACCTGCAGATCTTAAATATACTAGAGGGGAGGGGTGAATAGTATCGCTAAAAAATTTAAATCAAATGTACACAAATAAATCCACAAAAGTATCAAGCATAGATAACACTTTGATTTATAGTGAAAATCCAAATCGGGTGAAAACCACTACCTAAGCCTCTCAACTTAGGATTTTTTCGACTAGACGAAGCTAGTCAATCCACTAACGTATCACTTGAACGAGGGTGACACAACCTCTTTACAACGATCCCTTCTCTTACCATCATGAGGAGAAGCACAACAACGGATTTCTCCCAACAACTTGGGATCTGTTAATCAAAAGCAACAATATCTAAGAACAATAAGAACCTATGGAACCTCAATAAAAGTCAAACTAGAATTTCAACAGAGGTTTGATTCATCGTGCTTTGGAAGGCGTGAAAATAGGAGTGCAGAAGCACTTGGAAAAGCATGAGAAGCTCTTTGCTTTTGAATGGTTTTTCTACTTGAGAGTGTTGTGTAAAAAGGGCTGCGTACGACCTTTATTTATACTAGCAAATCGACTTGAATAGGAAATCAAATTGGTCGATTAATTAAAGTAGATTGGTTGATCAAAATGAGATTTGGTCAATCAATCTATTTATTTGATCGATCAATGATTGGTCGATTAATTAACCTAAATGATCAATCAAAAGTGTATTAAACAACTTCCTGGGATGATTTGATCAATTAATTAAGTTGATTGGTCGATCAATGTCTTTAATTGATCAATTAATTTATTTGGTTGATCAATAACCCTAAAAATTTGTTTTAAAAGTGAAGTCCTAAACCCTTTAACACTTATTTTGAGATTCCTTACAAAAATATTCTAGACTTAATAAAGATAAAAAGACACTAAGACATGGGTCAGCATTCTTCTAGCTTTGATCCATGAGAGAAGCTTTGATCCATGAGAGAATCCTAAAATATTAGTTTCACAGATAGAATAATTTTAGTGTATCAAATCAGAGGTACTTATATTGTTTGAAGAAGGTCCTTGTTATAGTAATGGCTGGAATCGACTTGCTAGCATAGTTGCCTGGAGGATGTGAGGGTAGTGAAATGGCAAGGATAGTATGGTAGGTATTTGGATCAATATGCAATGTCATACATGGAGGGTCTTTGCAGTGATAAAGCAGGACTAATGTGCATTTGCAGCTGCTGATTGTGGGAAGAGAATGATAGTGGCTCAACACTTGAATGCAACATAGAATGGGACGTGATACTGTTGGCCCAATGCTCTCTGATATTTTAAGAGGACCCAGGACTAAAGCTAAGTCTAATTGAGAAACTGACCATAACAATGGATCCAAGTTACCATGGTAATCCTAACCAACACACTTGAGTTTCCAAGTGTTACTGTTTTTGGCATAGGATGGACATGACAGATCCATAATGGGAAAAAAGTACAATCAAAGAGTTACTAAAGACGATGAAACTTTAATAGAAATGTACTTACAATTAAGTTTATCCACATGCTACAGGGAAGCTTAATAAATGTGCTTATCAACAGTAAATGTCCTAGTCTAAAAATTGGGAACTTATTCAAGAAGCTTCTCTTTTTCATGTTATCAGTTGGTCTATTACAGAAAGATGTCCTCATTTCTAAGTAGTTTGGAAAGAAATGATAACCAAAGCAATGAACCCAAGTTTACTCATCCCTAAAACATCTAACTGAAAAAATGATCCAAAGTGTTTAACAGACCTGAGACGATAAAGCTGGACCATCCTTAAATCCTGCAGTTCCAGTGCCTGCCACTGTAATAACTTTTTTCGTGACTGGATCAAGTTTCTTGATCTGTTTAAGATAAAACTTCATCAGCTACATGCTTTAAATCTAAAAACATGTTCTTTTCATCTTCCTTTCACACAAATGAAACATTAAGAAAATATGCTTGCTTGTAGAATTTTCATATGGAAAGCCGAGGTTGGAGCTATTTACATATTACTGCAATATTAGAAGGCTATGGTGGAGGACAACCAAAAGATAACACGATAAGTACCACAATTAACACATTGCATAACCACATGATTGCCATCCTTATTCCTCATCAACACTTGATCAGCATGATGCTGTTGCTTCTTTGAATTTAGGATAAAACTTTAGGTGCTAGCTCCAACAATATGCAACCAGATATGGATATATCCATATCCATCCACCACCACATCTATTTTTAAGCGAATGGGATATAAAATTTCAATTATCAGAAATGGTTACAGATGTTGGTGGAGTTGGATGCAGATATCCATCATCAGCAATTACAGATATTTACTTTGACAGATACATGTATGGATGTGGATAAGGTGTTACATTACGTTATTGTGAGGGTCCTTTTCTCATTTATTTTTATTATTGGACTTCTGTTATATTTTTTCCTCACCTCTCTCTGTATAAAGAGGTGTAGAGTCGACTTGGTAAAACCAGAACTTTCATTTTCAACTTGATATCAGAGCCAAGTTGAGGACAACACCCAACAAAACCCTAACCTCACCACCAACCCCCCCTCTCTCTCCTCACCGCTGCCGTCGGCCAGCAGCCAATGCCGCTGGCTACTAGCCCCTGCGTCGCGGCCGACTAGGAGCAGCCCGCACCCTTGCCGACTGTCTCCTCTCCCTGTTGGGTGGGGCTGAACTGCAGCTCGGGTCTCTAGGAAGGTTTTGACCTTGGTGTGATGTCTTTCTAGGGTTAGGGATCCTCCAAGAGATGTTTTGAAGTGCTTCTACTGGATGGTATGATCAAATCAAACTTCTAAATTTATTTAGGGTGTGTATTTCCCTTGTTGATGAGATTTTTGGGGTGTGTATTCCCCTTGAGTCATTGACGGAGTTTTGGAACTGCATGTGGGCGGATTTCGGGATGTGTATTCTTCAGTTTTTTTTTCAAAATGAGATCTGTGTTTGAAGATGTTCGTGTTGTGATTGCACTATGGCCTCATCATCGTCGAAAACTGAGGTGACGTTTGGATAGAGTGGAGATAGTATGGTCTACAAAAATCTATTTTTTACCCTAATTGTAAAGTTGGATGAGACCAATTACCTCCTAATGTAAACACGTTCATATCACATAAATCATCTATTTATGCATGTTCTTAGGTATATAATTGCATCATACATTATAAATATTGCATAACATACATCATCATGCATTTAAATTAGGTTGTATAAATTTTAGATTAATTTCTCCTTTTTATGGTCAGGTGATAGGGTGATATTTAATCGGGCCTCAGATTGAAAATCTAACCGTACAGATCTGATCAGGGCGACGATTGAAGTTCAACGACTCCAAGATCGCTCCAATCGGACTTCCGTAGCATCATATGCAGTTCGAGAAAGATCAGAGGTCAAGGGGCCAAGTGGTGTAAATCCATACCTCATATAACAAATCCGACCACACGCATGGGTTAGGATCGACGATCGCAGCCTAACAACGTGAAAATCGATCCAATCCAACATCCGTGGCACCATCTACAAGGCCTTTGAACCCTTGGTGAACTTGCTGCATGTGCTATCACATGGGTCAGTGCTTCTAAGTCTAAGAAGTGCTGCTTTTGCATTTATGCTTTCTATTCTAGCAATTTCCATGTGCTCGCATGTGAAATCCAAGGTGCAATAACTTATGCACGTAGTGTTGCCAATGTTATGGCCTAAGCATTCTTGCAATGGTTGTGAAACCTGGCCAAGCTCTGATTGTAGGCAAGGTATGGATTTTTTTTAGAGATGTAGGCAAGGTATGATGTTCTTAGATTCCCATGACAATTGTGAAAATTCAAGGTGGATCAGCTTGTTTTCCTTTGTTTGATGAAGGAAACTCAGGTTTTTTCTTTGTTGAAGAAAAAGAAGAGGGGAAACACAAGGTATATAGGAACCAATCTAAGACCGTTGTTCTAATATTAAGTCAAAGCAAATGAACTTGATCATTGAGAAACCCTAATCCTTTTTATAAAAGATTAGTGAGAAAGGTACAAGTGGACTCTCAAACACAGAGTGAATTGCAAAGTATTGTAACACATACTTTAGTAAGCACTTTCTGAATCTGTATACAAACCTGCATAACAAAATGGATAAATACATGGTAACATCCCTATTCGTGTGTGCACGCGTGCACATGCACGTGCACGCGAGTGTGTGTGCGTGCATACATATACATATATACTTGACTGTTTGCATCCCTAGCTCTAGTTGGTTGCATTTTACCACTTTGGTGGAGACTATTTAAAATGAGGTGATGCATAATTATCTTACCATGGACAGTTTAGATACTTAATTATCTGCAACTGAATCTCAAATATATATTTAGCAGTATATTCTTGGTTAGACGCTCAACGCATCTAACAGGATCAAATGATTCACCCAACAAAAAAAAATACCTTATGATTGTACGAATCAGATATATACAATAGCCCATCCCTTCCACAAAGTACTCCCAAAGGATGCTGGAAAAGTGCATCTGAGCCAATGCCATCATGATCTCCAAACTGGAAGACAAAGATTTTCTTACAATGGGCTAAGTAACACAAAACAGATCTGGAGGAGTTTTGAATTGCTTTCACCATATATATAGATATAATTGCTCTAAATTTCTCAATAATTTCAGAAACGCATCCACACAGTGAGAAGTACCTTAAAAAGATTGTCCGCAAAGAAAGGATCGCCACCAGCTAATAGTTTTGATCCCCCGTCTTTTAGATCAACTGCTCGGACAGAACTACTTTCACTATCAGCAACATATAGCTCCTCTTGATCTGACATATTAGTTACCTAATATATTATTCCCATGCTATGGTTGCCAGCACTAACGAACCAAACCAATAAAAAACATGAGCTACATACTTTGTGGGAGTGATATTCCAGAAGGCTGTGCGAATGAAGTGTTTGTTGAACTAGACACAGCATATGAGCAAATTCAGAAATTCATTACAAAGATCAAGTTATGTTAATACAGAATCAGGCCAAAAATCCATTGCTATGACATATAAGTCAGTTTTGAAATCTATTATTTTGATATTTAGAATACAGTACTATGCATCTCAATCATTGAGTCCATGAGCCAAAATGACTTGCACCATCAAATACCATGAGCATACCACCTATCTAATTGTAGCTGGCAATGTAAATTGGTAATGCCCAATCAAACAGGTCGATCACTTTGACACATTAAATTCCTGTGGAATGGAATAGAGATACGTATGCCACCCCTCACCAAAAATATCTTTTAAACAACTCCTTCAAAGGAGAAGTGGGAAAAATGAATGCAAGTTGAGCAGTAGAGATCTTCAAAAAAAAAAAAAAAAGTTGAACAGTAGTGCTTTTTGCTTTAATAAAAAGGTGGAAATGCTCATTCTCAAACAGGCTAACTTTTGGAAGATACAAAATGATATAACAATGTTGGCTATATGACCATTCTGGACACAATCATGACAGAATTGGCAAATATATTACCTGGATCCGTTCATATTTCTTTCATAACCATCACCACTAAAAACTCTAGTTACTCCATCTGATGCCCTATGCTGCCAAATTTGATGTTGTCCAGCCATTGCAATGTAAACTACCTCATTCTTTGGATCAAAGCAAACATCCCAT
Organism: Thalassia testudinum; assembly: GCA_037157565.1. Classification (NCBI taxonomy): domain Eukaryota; kingdom Viridiplantae; phylum Streptophyta; class Magnoliopsida; order Alismatales; family Hydrocharitaceae; genus Thalassia; species Thalassia testudinum. Next base: position 4,294,523 of record JAZHRO010000037.1, read on the forward strand.
GGAGAGTTTAAGACCTAAATATTTCATGATTAAATTTAGCTATGAAATTTAACGTGTAACTGGTACAAAACTTGAACATGAATGCAATTAATGTATAGAAAGAAGCACAAGTGAAAATGTTAGAAGCTATCTCGCCATGCCTGGGAAGTTCCCTTTCCGCCTCCAATATAATTGGAACCTTTTGTGCCATTTCCAGCTAGTGTCCGAACCATTTCGTTGATAAAATCTATTTCCCTGGGACAAATGTAAGCAAAAGTCCATTTAATGAGAAATGGAAATAGACTTTGTATAAGACAACACAAGCTCAAATTACTAGATTGCAGCAACATGCAGGAACATGGTGAAAATATGTACATGGAAATCTATGCACCAAACAAATGAGTATGTGAAAACTGAAAAGCCATGGCATAGAAGGTGTTTAGGTCCAAGAAAAAAATAATTTCAAACAAAATGCTATCCGATTGAGATTGGAATGTGTCTTGGTGACGACATCATGGTCTCAAAAAAGCAGGTCCAGGGAGAAAATAACTGTCCAGTGTGATTACGGACTCTAACGGGCTTGTCTAATGCAGGATTTTCACAATAATTGTGGAAGGTTTGTATCAGCATGTGTAGGCATCGGCGGCTTTACACCTAAATTATGCTATCAGTACAGCAGTCTGCTTAACTCATGTCAAATTCAGATTCGATATTGGATTGAGACAATGATTCAGATCATCAACTCTTAAATGTTAAGATAGTGAGCTTGAAAAGTTCAAAAGCAGTGATGAAGCATTTCTACTCATAAATACAACACAGTTCTCTCGAAAAAGGGGGTTTTACATGGATGCACCCATAATATTCGAATATTAATCCATACCCTTGGGTTCCCGATATTATCATAGATACCCTTGAAAATACAAAATTTCTTATATGTATACCCTTTTGAAGAATGGATACTAAAGATTAAAGAACTTTTGTGAAAAAGTTTTTATATTGCGGAGATTTTTCAGAGTGCCACATGGACTGCCATGTGGCTGCCACATGGCACCAATAGGTCCATAAGAGTCAGCCACCATGGCCTTAGGATTTTTAGGAGTTGATTTGACTTGCATGCCAAGTTATTTTGTGCCACATGTGGCAAATTATTTTGATTAGTTGTTAGTGTCCAAATTAGCATTGAGTCCAAAATAGGAATAGTTAAGTGATTGTGATTGAGTTTGTTTAGGATATGCAAATCCTAAATTTGTTACAATTGCAATTAGGTTTGATCCTCTTTAAAGAGAGACCAATGCTCTACTTTATTTCTTGAGTTGAAATAATATTCTCTACTCCAAAAACTCTCTCCTCTCTTCCTTATTTTCTAACGACGAAATAAATGAATTAGTTATTTGATTAGTTGTTTACTATTTTTAAGTCATAATTATATTTGCATGTATGCCCTTGCCTTTCTCTATATAAAGAGGGCTAGGGCCTTTTTTTATCAATAACAGAAATCATTTGATCCCCCCAAAAATCCCAACATGGTATCAGAGCGAGTTTAATCCTATGGGAAAAGAGAAAAGAAGAGAGAGTAAGGAAACCTTAGAGGGGGGAGGCCCTTCGGCGGCCTTCGACGAGCCACCAGAGAGGCTCTCTCCTCTCTTAAACCTTCTTTATTCCTCTTTTATTCCTTTTCTCATTCTTCGTCTGCTGCTCCTCTCTTTCTTCATCTGTTGTAGCGACCAGTGGGATGCCACACAACCCTAGCGGCGGCAGCAAAGCCACCACTGCACCGCCATGACCTCCAGTGGTCGGTGGGGCACCGCCCACCAGCATGAGGTAACAAACCGCCACCATCCTCGTCATTGTCACCTCCCTCAACCTCTCCCACCGTCCCTTCTCCATCTACTCTGACTCCATCGTCCTCGCCGACGCCGTCGCCCACTGCCTTCACTTCACTGGATCCGACCAGCTCTGGAACCGCAGCATCTCCGCCTACACCGTGTGCAACGGCGTGGCCCCCATCTTCCACAACAAGCCCATCGCCGTCGTCGGCAGCAACAACTTCGACATGGAGGAGGCCAACTTCCTCACCAAGTACGACACCAAGGTGTACATCATCCACCGGAGGGATGCCTTCAAGGCCTCCAAGATCATGCAAGCAAGGGCCCAAGGAAACCCCAAAATCCCAACTAGATAAAAACAGGTTTGGAGTTAGTGTTTTGTTTTGGGGCCTTTGTGTGTAGCCCCTTCAAGTTCTAAGTCTATTCTATATAGCCCTTATATGTTTGAGTGGAAGACAAACAATTAAAACAGGAGCATCCTCAAGATGTCAAGAGTACGAGTAGTACTCTCACACACTTCAAGAGAAACCAAGTATTGACTGGCTCCGTGAGGGCGTACAAAAAGAGACACTCGGCTCGAGGTTGAAGCCACAAAGAAGGGACTACCACGTCAACAAGAAGACGGAAGCCACCTCAAGATGTCAAGTGTACAGGTAGTACTCTCACGCACCTCAAGAGAAATCAAGCATTAACTAGTTCTGTGAGGGCAAACACGAAGAGGCACCCAGGATTGAAAATACGAAGAAGGGACTACCACGTCAACAAGAGTTAATCTTCACTACCTTAAGGATCCAAGTCTTCGCCGTCTCCCGCATCTCGACTTGCAGGGGAGTGTTAGGAAATAAATCAATTAGTTATTTGATTAGTTTTTTACTATTTTTAGGTCATAATTATATTTGCATGTATGCCCTTGCATCTCTCTATATAAAGAGGGTTAGGGCATCTTTTTATCAATAACAGAAATCATTTGATCCCCTAAAAATCCCAACAAGTTACTGTTCACATGAACAGTAAATCTCTAGCAACCCTCATCTCCACGTGATCCAACTTCATTAAATCTTTACATGGTATCAGAGCGGGTATTCCAGGCCCACTAGTATTCACACGTGGAACACAAGGAGTGAGGAGAAGAGGGTCCATGCACGAGGAGTTCCCCTTGCATGTGAACCTTCCACATGTCACCAAGGTCACGTGGTTTGTGGTATCTTCATCCGACGTAGGGAGTTCTCTCAAGAACTCCTTCAAGGTACTTGGCACCTTACTAAGGCCCAAGGAGACAAGAAGAGAACCCCAACGAGTCATCTCTCACGTATTCGGCGCCTTATGCAGAGTGTAGAAGTAGAGTGGTTCGTTTCTTAAAGAAGGAGATGGCAGAGCACGAGACTCAGATGATCAAGAGGAGAAAGAAGGCGAGGGTCCACACATAAGAGCCATCCCTTATGTGTGAACTCCACACATGCCAACAAGGCTTCATGATTCGTGTCATCTTCACCCGACATGGGAGTTCTCTTAAGAACTCCTTGAAGGACCAAAGGCAACTTACGCAAGGCTCAAGGAATCAAGAAGATTCCAGGAGACTCATCTCTCATGCATCTAGCAAGTTATGTAAAGAGTAGAAATAGAGACAATATCTTGCTTCCCAAAGGCGAAGATGTCAAAAGCCAAAGCACAAATCACCACTGGAGAGATAAATCCTAGGTACAAGAAAATTCCAAGGCCCAAAGGAAGAAGCCTCAAACTCGTCATCATGCTTGAGATTGACTCCTATTCTACCACATCATCGACAAATATGGAAGGCCTCCACGTAGGATGTCTAATTCCCCAAGAGAGTTCTCTCCCTCGCCTATGGTTTTGGAGAAGATCCAAGCTATGTTACTCGATGACAAGAAGACCACAGCAGCCATCGTGATGACTATCGAGGTTGCTCAGGAGGCAATGACTTTGGAGGTTGCAAGGGGACTCTCCATGGCTTCTGAAGATCTAAACAAGGAAAGCTCAAGCATGGAGGACGACAAAGGGTGGTGAAGGCTCTAGCCTTACCAAAATTGCACATCTTCAGCCTAATTCGACCTTGACTTGAGGGGGGGAGTGTGGAGATTTTTCAGAGTGCCACGTGGACTACCATGTGGTTACCATGTGGCATTAGAGGACCACAAGAGTCAACCACCATGGCCAAAGGATTTGTTGGATACTACGGCGAAGGAGCTTACATTTCCTCTACAGGTTTTGCAGGAGGTTCATTCATTGGAGTTAAGGAAGGGATGGCTTTGGATTTAGAGGTATGGTCCTTTGTAAGGAAGGCATGTATCTACTACATGGGGACCTTACCACCATCTAATCCCCTCCCAAAGGAGGATTGCAGTGACACATTTTTCATCTGGCTTTAAGGAGGATCCCCACACAACCCTTCGACGGTTAGAAGCTGATGTAGCATGTGTTTTCTGTGACTCTAGATCAAAACACAAATCATCCTTTCTCCTCTAGCTCTTTCGCCACAGGGTGTTGGCTTTGTTCTTGGGGCTTGAACATTAGATCACTCTTCTCAGGTAGCCCTTTTTGTAGCCTGTGAAATGGCCTAGGTGGGACCACTTTGGAGAGCTTCCATCTTGCTTTGGTCTATGTGATTGGAGCCTAATGGAGTGACTCTTAGGGAGGAAAGTCTTGAGTGGTCTATGTGTTGTATGTCATTTCAACTCCCTTTTTTAAGTGCTTAGAAATAGTAGTTGATGTGTATGCATCTAAGTAACCTAAAATGTCTATTTATGCATATTCTTAATGTCGTAGAAGTATCATGCATTACAAATATTGCATAACATGCATCGTCATGCATTTAGGTCAAATTGTACAAATTGTATAGTAATTTGCTCTTTGTTGGTGGCCAGGGTCAGGGTGATATTTAATTGAGGCCTCGGATTGAAGATCCAACCCTACAGATCTAATCAGGGTGACAATTGGAGTTCAATAACTCCAAGATTGCCTCGATCGAACTTCTGTAGCATCAAATGCAGTCCAAGAAAGATCTGAGATTAAGGGGCTAGGTGGTGTAAATCCATACTCCAGATGACAAATCCGATCGCATGGGATGGGTTCGGATCGATGATTGCAACCCAAAGGAACGAAAATCGATCCAATTCGACATCTGTGGCACCATCTACAAGTCAAAGAAAATGGACGGCCAAGATGGTGCCATGTGGCACCATCTCAGCTACCCAAACCACCCAAGGATTGCCACTGCACTTCCTCTCCTCAACCGGCCATCAAATCTGGGGCGTTGGATCTTGATCCAACAACCATGAGCACGCGCACCTCAATTGAGAACGCACCTCAAAGGAAGGCTTGGCACGTTGGTCTCGTGCACACTCATGAAGCAAAGGTCGCGTGGTCGAGTCCCCGCGTGCCTTAAATCGAAGGCGTGGGCGGGCGCGGCTCAAATTGCGACCGGGCGGCAGATGCAAGCGCTACGTGGTGCGCCCAGATGCCGCGATTCACGCACGTGCGATTAGACGTACGGTCGAATGCGCGATTGCACATGCATGCATTAGGCACACGATGAAGGCGGGCGAGCACGAATGCATTCTAAGCTATCCGATCTCGCGATCTGACGCTTAAGGTTGTCTGAACGTGGGAGAAGCGCTGAAGCAGCTGAAGGCGAGGAGGCGGTGGCGTGCACGGATCTATACCCACGTTCATCCTTTAGTGACGTTTATATTCGTCACTAAAGGCTAATGCATTTAATATTCTAAACCTTAAAAGACATTTTTGCCCCTAACCTCTACACCTATAAAAAGGCCCTACGACTCCCACATTCTTCTCATCCCTTCATCTCTCTCCCTCTCCTAAGCTCTAAAGAAGCTTGTCCCAAACCCCGGATGCTCCTCTAGAGTAAAAATCAAAATTTTGTCCACTTCTCACCCCGTTCATGGAGCACTCGTGGTCGTCTTCTCGACCCCGTTCCGGAAGTGGATCCCGCGACGATTATGCCCTGCCTTACCCCCGGTTCTTCCCGATCCGTCCTTCGTCATCCATCTTCGCTCTCCTTCCAAGCGATGTTCGTCCGACTCGTCCTCCAAGTAGTTGTCGAGGAGGATAACTTCTCTCCCCCTTCTCTTTATCACTCTTTAGATTAGATTTCCTACTTTTTAGTTGTAGTTGTAATAACATTATTTTGATTATAAAAGTTATTCTTTCTTCTCTTTCTCTTTAGTTATAGTGTTTATATTGCAAGTAGAATAGAATCATTGTGATTATCTTGTATTTAAACAAAAATTACAAAAAATATATAATTGCGAATTTCGAATCAACATAGCCTCCCCATGTTTGACCTGGGACTCCTTGTGAGTTTCGGTAAAAATTATTTGATTGTTCGAATTTTCTCGTAAATTACACTACGACGATTTTTAAAACTCAAATCTTTTTATGATGGATTTTCGTAATATTAGTAGTCCCTTTTTGACGAAGGTGGGGGTTAACATCTTTTGTTAGCCTCCTTTTATTTCCAAAGAAAACTCATTTACGCATGTAGTAGTAGGGAAAAGCAACATCTTGAAAGGTTCTACGTGTAGATTGGATCCTTCTTAAGAGTACGGTTCAACAAATGTCACAACTAGACGGACATGGGATTTTGTCGTGGGGGTCATCACACTGAAATCCATTACGGGTGTATCAATATCTAAGGTAGGCATAGCTAATGGTAAAACATGTTCTCAGAGAAATTGCAAAAGAAAGAAAAACTGACATGCATAGATATACAGCGAATGCCTACTCAAAAGGCTTTCGGTACATGCATGCTGAGCACGATAGGATAAACAAGACAAATAGATGTATTTGTTTCCCCACAACTAGACCATTATGCTAAGAGGTCCAACTACGTGAAATGTAACTCGTACCAGAGTTTACTGAACAACATGTATGCAACTTTTAGTTAAAACATTCCAAACCAAAAATAAAGCTGAACCATTGTCTTGAAAAAAAATGAAAAACAAAGAACTACATCGGGTAAGTCCTCTTTATAAAAACAATTCATTTTTTGTACTAGCAGTCAATTCAGAGTCACGGAGTTTAAATGTTTAATTTCATACCTCAAAGCATGATTTTCAGTATCGGCAACGTATAACAAATTTTTCTTGGGATTGTAAGCAACGCCCTGTAGAAAAAGGGGAAAAATTATTACCTTCATATTGTTTCTGGCAGATAAATATTGGAACCATGCAGCTATGAACACACAATAATGGAAAACTGGACCACTATGTTGAAAACGGAAAAAGTGGAGCATATCTTAATCATTCAGATAATGATCAGAAAATAATAGAAATTCTTCTCTTCGAAAAAAAAAAAAGAAATTCTCAATGTACCTGCAAGAAATGCAGGGAAAAAAACGTCAACACTCAAGTTTGGTAATGCTTCATACTACCAATTAGAAGATGTTAACAAAGTACTTCTCTTTTCTGTACCTCTTTATTAGTTATTTTATTTTCTTCGACTTTTGTTGCAATCTTCCCAGCACATCTCTCTATATAAAAATGTGTAGGATTACTTTTGAGAAATATAATTACTCATTTTTTTCCACTTGATATCAGAGCATCGATCCTGGACCGTAACTCTTAATATCCTACCTTCAAATCCTCCAAACCCTACACCCACACCCTCTTCTTCTCTCCCAGCTACAGCAATAGCACCAAATCTTCTCTAGCGGCGCACACGCAGCAGAGCACTTCCACCGCTGACTCGATCTACGTGCAACCGCATGCGGCGACGCTCAGGTGGTTGATCTGGGCACTGCACCACGTGCAAGGGCGCTCGGTTCTGCGTGATCTGACCGCAAGTGCTTCAGCGATGCACAAGCGACGTTGCTGCAGGCCATAGCGGGTCAGGTGACGCACCAGCGTCGATGCTGCAAGCCACAGTAGGTACTGCGGCGGTGTTGGGCAACGATCTGCTACTCCGGCGACATTGGGAAGCGCTGCAATAGCCCTGCGTGGCTGACGCAGGGCAGTAGGGCCGACACAACGTGCTCTGTAGCGGTGCGGCATCATCTGTAGTGCTTCGCCTGTGGTTAGAGAGTTGATAGCTCATTTCTATGGCTACTTCTCTTCCCTTGCACGGGAGAGAGACACCTAAATCTCCTTGAGGCCATCTTGGGTGTTCTTCCCTGCACCCGAGAGAGGCCAACATTTGACCAAGGGGATCATCTTCCAATGAAGATGCTGAACTGAACCGGGATCACGTTCTCTCTAAATTCCAATTCTATCAGATCTGAAAATTGATTTCAGATCCTGTTTCTGTGATCTTGTGGTTGTCCAAGGGCACGACAGCTTCTTCATCGTCTTCAGAGGTATCATTGGTTACCGCTACGGACATGGAGAGTTACAAAACTCCCTTCTTCGTTCCTATTGCCAAGCTTAATGAGATCAACTATGCTAGATGATCCCAGACATTCCTCATGACAGTTGAGGGAGATGATAAGGAACACATTTTATTAGAATTGGAGCCACAAGATAAGATCGGAAAATATGCCACATGGCAGAAAGATAATGCTATGGTCCGTACTTGGATCATGAATTCTGTTGAGCCTCAGATTGGACATGGGATCATATACTATAAGATGGCCAAGGAAATGTGGGATTCTCTACGTGACACATTCTCACGAGAGGATTCCAGTAAAGTTTTTGAGATTCACCATGCTATTGGTAGTTTGAAACAGGAGGGTTAGTCTCTTTCACAGTACTATGCCATCTTAAAGGGACTCCTGGAAAAGTACAATGCATGTCGCCCTGTATGCACATGTGTACTTAGAGGATGCACAGGAAGGAGTATGCTATTCAGTTTCTAGATGGTCTTCAACCAAATTATGAGGCTGCCAGGTCACAGATTTTGACTCTTGCTGAGCTTCCATCACTTGAAGAAGCATACAGTTGAGTGAGCAGAGTGATTGTTAAACAATCTGCGTCAGATGTAGGACGTACTCCGGTTCTTGTGGCGGCTGCTAGAAGTAGGTGTGGCACTCCATCCACTAAAGGGAGAAGACGTGGAGGTCGGGGTACGATTAGTAAACCTTACACCACATGTTCCCATTGTGGCAAGATTGGACATTCTAAGGCTACCTGCTGGATTAAGCATGGTAAACCTCTTATGGCCAATCAAGCCATTTCTTCAGAGGAGACAAGCGACACTATATCACGTGCTGACTATGATGCAATGGTTCGACATCTTGCCCAGTTGACTCAGGAGACTATTACTTATACTGTTGCTTTGACCACCTCAAGTATATCTACAGCTTATAGTTCTGGTAGTGGTATTTCTGACAGTGTTGTGTGGTTAGTAGATTCTGGTGCATCTCAGCATCTCAATGGTGATCAGACATGCTTTAGACAGGTTGAGACTGTGTCTTCTGATAGATCAGTTCAGGTGGCAGATGGTAGACAGTGTAGAGTTCATGGCAGAGGGGATGTGACTGTGACATCTTTATTGACTTTGCCTAATGTTCTTTATGTTTCTAACTTTCCTATTAGTCTTTTGTCTGTTAGTAGAATTACAAAAGACTTGCACTATTGTGTTATTTTTTATGAGTTGGGCTATATTTTTCAGGACAAACTCACAAGGAGGGCGATTGGTGGAGGACATGAGGAAAGGGGTGTATATCACCTGATCAAGACCCCTATTGCTGCTATGTGTTAGGGGAAGGTTGCTTTTAGTGTTGGTACAGCGCTTTAGTAGCATCCCCATCTTGGACACCCATCTCTGAACAAGCTTTGCCGCATTATTCCTCATATATCATCTACTACTGAGATTTTCTATGATGCATGCTAGCTGGGAAAACATTACAAAGCCAGCTTTCGTTTTTGTTCCTCTCAAAGTTCCACTACAGTTTTTGATTTATTGCATATGGATGTATGGGGACCTAGTAGAGTCCCAAATAGACTTGGTCATAGATTTTATTTGCTTATAGTGGATGATTTTTCCAGAATATCTTGGTTATTTCTGTTAAAGAATAAATCAAATATTGGATTTGTAATTGAAGCATTTATCTTGTAAATAAAGACTCAATTTTCTGCCATTGTGAAAATTGTCTCATTAGATAATGCTTTGGAATTTTGTACTGCTAAGTTAGCAGCCTTTTACAGATTCTTTGGGATTATACACCAGACATCTTGTCCCCATACTTCGTAGTAGAACGGTGTTGTTGAGCAGAAACACCGTTATGTGTTGGATGTTGCAAGGATTTTACTTATACAGTATAATGTGCCACAAATTTACTGGAGAGATGCAGTCTTAACTGCATGTTACTTGATAAATAGATTAACCAACTCAGCTATTCAGGAATAAGTTCCATGGCAGGTTCTTTATCTGGATAAGGAACTATTCATTGTGCCACCTCGTACATTTGGTTGTGTTGCCTTTGTTCATATTCTAGGACTTGGCAGAGACAAGTTAGCACCACGGACAGCAAAATGTGTTTTTCTGGGTTATGGTAGTATCCAAAAAGGGTACAGATGTTATGATCCATGGGGCAAGAAACATTATGTGACAGCAGATGTTACTTTTTATGAGCACATTCCTTCTCTACGGATGGCCATCAGGTGACATTTGAGGGAGGTTCAGTTCCTATGCCGATTCCACCAGTTCCCTTGGAACAGATTCCTAATACACATAGGATACCACTACCACTGATCCTCATACGAGATGGGAGGCAGAGATTACACATGTTTACAAATTACCAATCACTTATAGACAGCATACATGGCAACAATAGCACACACCCCCACCTCCTTAGCCACCTATCTCCTCCCCTAGTCAGGTTCATGTTGATACTGATGTGAGTTGTTTTAGTGGTGTTCGTGCAAGTTCTCTTGATGTTTCTATCTCCTTTAATGCACCTCCTTCTGTTGATACTAAGATTGGAATCGAAGATATTGACCTTCCTATTGCTATTAGAAAAGCTCCTCTCAGTTGAGCTCATTACCATCTTGCAGAGTCAATGCCTACTGCCACTCTTGGGCATCCTTTGCTACCTTCACTACCTCTCTTTCTGCAACTCCGACTCCTACTTCTCATAAGCAAACCATGCTTAATCTAAAATGGCGATAGGCCATGGAGGATGAGATGCATGCCTTGCGTTCTAGAGGTACATGGGAGTTGACTACTTTGCCTCCTCATGCCAAGTTAATGGGGTGCCACTGGGTCATTGCTCTCAAGTACAATCCAGACGGCACCAGTTCTCGCAACAAAGCGAGATTAGTAGCAAAGGAATTTATCTAGACCTATGGGGTAGACTTCTTTGATACTTTCTCTCCTGTAGCTCAGCTTCCCACAGTACGTATTCTGTTGTCCGTTGCTGCACACTATGATTGGCTCCTTCATCAATTAGATGTGAAAAATACCTTTTTGTATGGCAAACTTAATGAGGTATATATGCAACAACCCTCAGGTTTTGAAGTTCAGGAGGAATGTGTATGCAGATTGAGAAAGGCCATTTATGGCCTAAAATAGAGTCCGAGGGCTTGGTTCCAGAGATTATCAGAGGAGGTATAGGCCATGGGACTTGTGAAGGTCTTTAGCTGATAATTCGCTCTTTATTAAAAAGAGCACATGGGGAGTTGTAGCACTCCTTGTATATATAGATGATCTCATCCTTACCGGGGATGATATTGCTGGGATAACAGAGGTAAAGAAGAAGCTGGCTAAGGCTTTTGTTATGATGGACTTGGGTAAGCTCAGGTACTTTCTTGGCACTAAGGTGGCAAGTAGCGAGGAAGGTATTGTTCTTAATCAGCGCAAGTATACTCTTGATATTTTACAAAAGAAAGAGATGATGGGGTCTAAATTTGCTAATATACCTATGGATCCCAAAGGATGTCTCTATGACAGTGATTCTCCACCTACAGATAGCAGGTCTTATAGGCAGTTGGTTGGTAAACTTTTATATCTTACTATTACATGTCCTGATTTATCCCTTGCAGTTGGGAAACTTAGCCAATTCATGGACAAACCAACTGTAGAGATTTCTGAGGTGGGCGCAGAAGGAGCGTGGAAGCTCCTGTACGGGGAGAGATCTAGAAATCTCACGCACAGTACTGGAATGTGCATATAAGACGTCTGGAACGTCCACCAGACGTCTGATCTGGGTAATCAACGAGTCTAGAGAAGAGGCAGCAACTAGATGGAGCAAGGGCTCCTTGTTGACCGACTGGAGGCTTGATTTGGCCTTGGTGATTCACGACAAAGAGAGAAGTAAAGAGAGGAGCAAGGATTGATATATCAACGATATATCGATATTGCCGAGTCAGCACATATCGATAGCAGCCTTAATATCTTTTTTCCATGATATTGCTGATATATCACCCATATATCGCCCATATCGCCAATATATCGCCCATATCGCCGATATATCAGAGATGTATCACTGATATATTGGACATATATCACCGATATCATGGACTTTTGTTGAACTTTAGAGCTGTACATGCTAGGGTTCTTACTTCCTTGTAGTCCATCAAATATGTCAACTTTAGAGCTATACATCCTCTATCGACAATTCAATTATTTCACTTGATTTTACTTATTGAAAAATAGGAAGAATATTCTAAAACGTCGATAAAAAATACATTAGCATCTTTAAACCTCTATAAAAAGATGCATAAAACTAAGCACTTTGATAATCCATGGGAGTATTGAAACTGTTATCTTGTCATCTTCCTTTGATTAAAGGATGTCATCCATGATAGCTCTTTCTTTCCCCTAATACAACCTAGGGTTGACAGGCTCACTTGTTTCAACATGGTTTATCTAAGTACTTGCATACTGGTGCTTTGTTGATCACCACTAATCTTGCAAACTGTGCATTATGCTATGATAAGCACAATTTCTCTCTAGTTATTTGAACGTTTATATTTGTCTATTATATACGTTTGTGTTATCTAAACCATGCCTTGTTTCACCAAGTGCATCATTGTTAGTAGGAGATGCAATTTCATGTGTTGAGCTCATAACGAGAAGAGTAATAAGGTGGTTCACGAAATGTGAGACAGATCAATGGAAAAGAGGAGTATTGGAATGGAGAACGTGTTAGAACTGATAAGAAAATCATGACTCTAAATATTTGACCATTTATATTTATTCATTATATACTCTTGTGTAATCTAAATCGTATCTTCTATCACCAAATGCATCTTTGGTGATAATATTTGTGATTTCATATCTTGATATCGTAATGAGAAGAGTAATAGGGTGATTCACGAAATTTGAGGCAGGTCAATGAGAAAAAGAAGAGTATTGCAATAGAGAGCAAGTTGAAACTGATAAGAAAATCAGTGCAACTAAGGCATGATTTTAATTGTCAACAATATACAACAAAAGTTATTATGAATATTTTTCAATTATTATCATGCTCTGTATACTTTCTTTTCAATATACGACTTTGTCGGCATGCGATTAGTGTATTTCTATTATGTTTTCATTTAAAATTTATGATTTTTGTCTTCTATGCATTTTTTCATGATGTATTAGTTATTAAAATATTAATTTTCATAAAGTTTGTGACATTTTAGGACATGTTGAGCCCTTCTGAGTGATTTTCCCAAAATTCACCGATATCAGCGATATATCCCCAATATATCTCTTTTTTTATTTGTCGATACAATATCGATATCAATATTTAAAACCTTGGAGAGGAGAGGAGCTTTAATGTTTTGGAAATATTTATTTTATTGCTCAATTGCTTAAATGAAAATAGTTGAGAAGGCTAAAAATAGAGAGAACAACAACAACAACCAAGCCTTTTCCCACACTAAGTGGGGTCGGCTATATGGATTCTTTGCCTCCACACAGATCGATTTTCAGCCATTTTAGGACTTAAATTAAAGTAATTGAGGTCATACTTAATAGTTTCCTTCCAACACTTGTTTAGTCTTCCTCGCCCCCTCTTAGCGGGTTCAGCCTCCAACTTCTCACATCTCCTAACTGGAGCATCTAGTGGCCTTCTTTGTAAATGTCCAAACCATCTTAGACGGGCCTCTCTCATTTTATCCTCTATCGGTGCCACCCTAACCCTGTTTCTAATAAATTCATTTGAAATACGGTCCTTTCTTGTATGACCACACATCCATCTTAACATCTTCATTTCTGCCACAGACATCTTTTGTACATGCCTATAGTTTATAGCCCAGCATTCAGAACCGTACAACATGGCTGGTCTTACCACAGCTCGATAGTATTTTCCTTTGACTTTTAAAGGAACCTTCTTATCACAGAGAACACCAGAAGCACCCCTCCATTTCAACCACCCTGCATTAATTCTATATGTAACATCACCATCAATTCCACCATCATGTTGGAAAATGGATCCCAAGTACGTAAAAATATCTTTCATTGGAATGCACTCTTCTCCAATTTTTACATCAATCCCTTCGTTGTTCCCTCTACTACTAAACTTACATTCCATATACTCAGTCTTCGTCCTACTTATGCGTAATCCCTTATCTTCCAGGGCTTCTCTCCAAAGCTCAAGTTTTCTGTTCACTCCATCTCTTGTCTCATCAACCAATACAATGTCATCTGCAAAAAGCATACACCAAGGCACCTCAACTTGGATATGCTTCGTCAACTCATCCATAACCAAGGCAAAAAGATAAGGGCTTAAAGTCGAACCTTGATGCAGACCAATGGAGATATCAAAGTAGTATATCAAATCATCCTTAGTCTTTACACAAGCTATAGCTCCATAGTACATATCCTTAATGAGGTTGATATATATAATTGGCACTTGTCTCTTCTCCAAAATTCTCCACAAGATATCTCTTGGGACAGAATCATAGGCCTTCTCCAAATCAATAAAAATCATATGTAAATCCTTTTGTTGCATCATCTTCTCTTTAAATCTCACTTGCTCTTTCTTAAGATTCCACCATTTAATTCTCAAATTCTTAGCCACTAATTTTCTCTTCTTTACCTTCTTCAAATGAACATCCAACACCAAAAGACGATGTTGAGCAGTTAAACTCTCCCCTGGAATAATCTTGCAATCCTTACAAGATAAACGATCCCTTCTTCTCAAAGTAAAGTAATCGAGCTGCGTTCTCGTTAAGCCACTTTTATAGGTAATCAAATGCTCTTCCCGTTTTTTGAAGAAAGTATTTGCTATGAAAAGATTATAAGCCATAGCAAAATCAAGGAACGTCTTCCCTTCTTCATTCCTAACACCAAAACCATGATTTCCATGCACTCCTGCATACTCTAAAGCATCTTTTCCCACATGCCCATTTAAATCTCTACCCAAGCAAATCATTTCAGTCTGTGGGATTCCTTGAATTATCATATCAAGCTCTCCCTAAAATTTGTTCTTTATTCTTTCCTCTAGGCCAACTTGAGGTGCATAAACTGAAATGACATTCAAGATCTCTTCTTCTAAGATTAATTTTATCAAAATAATTCGATCCCCAATCTCTTAACCTCAACCACACTCTCCTTCAAATCCTTATGAATTATAATACCCACGCCGTTTCTACCTTTGTCATTTCCTGAATACCAAAGTTTGAAACATGTTCTCTCGATTTCCGTTGCTTTTTCACCAACCCACTTAATCTCTTGAAGGTAAAGAATTTGAATCCTTCTCCTTACCATTGTATCCACAATCTCCATGAGCTTGCTGGTCAAGGTACCAATATTCCAACTACCGAATCTCAGCATACATTGTGACACACTTCGCTGACGAAGTGGTGGAACTAGCTTCTTTACTCGCATGCGTTCCTCATGCAAGAACCCTTGCTCATTTTGGACTACATCCGGACAGCGATGTAGCGGAACTAACTTCTTTACTCGCATGCGTTCCTCATGCAAGATTGTAAAGATTCTATTCCCATTAGAAATTTAGATCTCTCATTTGGAAAGATCTAATCTCTTTAACAAATCCCACAACTAATTTCCTAAACCAACTTGCTAAAAATAGAAAATAACCAACTAAGAATAGGAAATAATCAAAATAGGAAACAGCTATTTTTGGTGCACCAAAAATTGGTTCTTAGGAACCCAAACTACCGATCTTGCTGGGCATCTGGATTGTTGCCGCATGGATGTGCCATGTGGATTCTTCTTTGATTCCTAACAGCAACCAAGCAACACTAGGATGCTGCCATGCAAGTCCTTAAATACATGAAGAAAGCGCCTGATAAAGGTACTTTATTTAGGAAAAACATGCCTATGAATGTAATCGCCTATTTAGATGCAGGCTATGTAGGTTGCATAATAGATAGAAAATCCACTACTAGATTATGTACTTATGTGGCTGGCAATTTAATAACTTGGAAGAGTAAATCTAGCGCATAATCTGAGTATCGTACTATGGCACAAATTGCCACAGTGATGGTCTGGATTAGATCAGTGTTACAGGATCTCCATGTTCGGGTAGAGGGACCAACGGAGATGCAATGTGATAATCGAGCTACTATATATATTGCAAACAACCTGATGTTCCATGAATGTACAAAGCATGTCGGAGTTGATTGCCACTATACTAAAGACCTGATAAAGTGCGGAATTATTTACACCACTTCTGTTGCTTCTAAAGATCAGATTGCAAATATATTTACAAAGCCTCTTGCCAGATCCACGTTTGACAGATGTTCCAAGCTGAGCATTATTGACATATACTCCAGCTTGAGGGGGAATGTCGGAAAAGTATGTCTTTATAAACCAGGAAATGATCGATAATTTTGAGACAATATAAATATGGATCCAGAATTCTTTGATTGTAAAGGTGAAGAATCATTATGTGAAGTCTTACCTGAGTTTAAGGAAATTTATTTTAGTAAGACATACAGGCTTAAGGAGTATGATGAATCATTTTATAGCCCAATAATCAAGGATTGTGATCCTACTGGGGCGGATATGGAGAATTATGATCATGAGTTAATGGATGATTTAATCAGTAGCCCCGTTCCTCGTACACACCCCGTTGAGCATAATGATGATTCTGTTTTTGAGATTACCAGACTCAAGCTAATTCTAATTCAGCCACAAATCTTGAACTTGGATATTTTAAATGGGGTGAATAACATACCGGAGGTCACGGAATCTGGAATTATGATTATGAAGGATAGGAGCTAGGAAATGAAAATTTAGGAAGCCAATTCCAGAGGAAGTAAAAGTCTGAGTCTAAGGGTTCCAATTTGTTTAAAAACACCAACCTTCTACTGGGACCCTTATGACATTTTCAACTCTGAGGATGTCCAACCCAAGCATAAATTAACTGATTATCTTTTTGATACAAATTTTCCTATTGTCCGACTTTTTGGACTTGAGTTGCATCCCCACAAATCGCAAGCCCAGCTCCATTTGCATACTGATCTCTGGTTTTTGGTAATTTTTATCCAAAACCTTAAATACACTTGACCCTGAGGCATGGGTCTGCACCATAACCTTATCCACATTTGTGGATACCTTCTCCTTGCAGGTCCAAAAATTGATCTTTTTATTCTGATTCTGACCTGCACTTGCGAATTCTTTATTTTTTCCCCTTGTTTGTATAGTTCGCCTAGCTAAAGGCATTAAATTTAGCACGTATGCAGTCTATTTTTATCTCAGAATTGACCGAGTAATCACGAGACTCAAGCGCTTTCTTCTCTACTCCGCTATTTTTCATGTCTTTTTAACACAATAAGGACATTACATTAGATAGGCATGGGAGGTGGATATTCATTTCTGAATCATCTTGTTAGCTCCGTAGATTCTTTTTATTTTCTCTTTATTTAAAAAAAATGAATTAGGAAAAGAAAATTTGGGCATTAAAGTTTTTTAACTTTAGGAATGATACGATAAGACCTAAACATTTAGATCCTCTAGATCTTTGGACTTAATCAACTTGAGTGTCCACTAAAATGTAAACTTGTTTCTCAAGTTCTCGCCATTTAAAAATTCATTTCTAATTGGTTAAATAAGTTGGGATGATAAGTACACGATTTATCAAGCCACCTTCTGATTTGAGGGGACTTTAAGCCTAAGCATTTACACACTCTTTGCATTGACTCACTTTTGGCAATTTTAACAAAAATTGAGTAGCTAATGAACCTTCTAAGGTGGTATAGCTGGTAAGTTGTCGTGGGTAACAACTCATTGGTTGGTTGTCCAGAGCCCAACCACACGACCATTCTCTTTCTGCTGCCTTTAGGTAAATCTTACATCAAGGAAGCCACCTACTTAAAAAAAATAGAAAATATCAAAAAAAAAAGATGAGAAATAGAAAAGAAGAAAAAATAAATAAGTCATACTTCACCGCACGAGTATGGCTAGCAAGTTGTCGTGGGTAATAACCCACTGGTTGGTTGTCCAGAACCCAGCTAACAAAATGCACGTTTAATTCCAAACACTTAGGAAGAAGCGAGGACGTAGAATAAGCCGGGGAGATATACATTAAGTTTGCCCTTGTGTTGATCCCATAAAAATAAAAAGTAAGGAGAAAGCTACCGATCGGATAGATAGACCTTTAGGTAGAAATTCTTCATTAAGTTACCTAGGGGCATACAAATGCAAAGTCCGTTCTGATCACCGATCAATGAGTCTAACATTCACACAAAAAGATACTCAGAACTTAGAGTTCTTTTCGAGTCTTCGATGGGTTGAGTAGCCGTAAAAACCTACTCTGAAACTCTTAACTCAAATAAAAAAATAAAAAGAAGAGAAGAGAAAGAAAAAGATGCATCTGCTTTTGAATAAGGCGAGGCCTTGGGCAATATGCATTTTGACAGACACCTGGGCACTGTTGAGTTTAGGTAGTTCAGGTCCTAGTTGAAATTTCTAACTGTTGAGAAGTAATTATTGGTCAAGTTATTTGATCCTAATTCTTTTATAAATAGCATATAATTTTGCTAGGAACTAACAAAAGATAAGCATGAAGGTGCAATATGCACACATCTAATTGACCTAAAATATCTATTTCTGCATGTTTCTATTGTCATAGGAGCATTCAGCATTATAAATATTGCAAAGCATGCATCATTCTGCATTTAGATTAGTTTGTACAAATTTTAGGTTAATTTTCCTTTTATGGTTAGGAAATAGGGCGATATCATTTCAGAACCTCGGATTGAAGATCCAATCGTATGGATCTGATTAGGGAAACGATCGAAATTCAATGACTCCGAGATCGCCTCGATCGGACTTCTATAGTATCAGATGCAATCCGAGGAAGATTAGAGGTCCAAGGGTAAGGTGGTGCAAATCCGTACTTCATAAGACATCCAACTGCATGAATGGGTTCGGATCTACGATCGCAGCCCAATTACGTGAAAATCAATCAAATCCGACAACCGTGGCACCTCCTACAAGCAAAAAATGGATAGCCCAGATGGTGCCACGTGACGCCATCCAAGCCGCTCGAAGGCACCAGTGCTCCTCTCCTCAACAAAGAAGCCTTGATCTCAACCGTTGGATCTTAATCCAGCGGCTGAGAACACGCCACGTCGCTCCCCAAGCCACGCTTTACATCTCTTGAAGGCGAGAGCTCGGGTGATCTCGACTGTTGGATCGCCATCCAACGGTTATGAGCGCCCGACCCTTAAAATGAAAAACGTAACAAAGAATCGAGCACAGCGTAGTGATCGTGCGCCTTACGCACGACACGCGATGTATGCTCGAATCGAGGAGAGGAGGCAGATTCATTGAAGGCACGCCCAATCAAAATTCGGTCACACGATGATAATCGAACGGCAACAACGGCGGTGACGTGGAGCCATCTCAAGCGTCGGATGGAGTAGCGTGCCCCACGCACACGATGACACGCAATCGCATGCGGGCACTGCACGCGTGGTAAGGCTAAGGAGCTCGTCGATCTAAGCCGTCCGATCAAACGATCAGACGGCTGAGATGAGTTGAGCGCGATGAGGCGCGAGAAGGCGTCAACGTGGCTCGATCTGAGCCGTGCAATTGGCGATGAGCAGCCCTCCTTGCATGCACGCCAACAACAACGTGTGCCTTTAGTGACGCTTACATGTGTCACTAAAGGCAGCATATTCATTTTAAAGGCTTTTAAAAAAAGACTTTTATGCCCTTCTTCCTCAACTATAAAAGGGACCTCATACCTCTCATTTTCTCCATCCCTTCTCTTCTTCTCTCACCCCCTCCAAAGCTCTATGAGCTGGTCCCATACCCAGGATGCTTCATTAGAGATAAAGTAAAATAATTTTCCATCTTTTCACCCCCTTCGTGGAGCATCCTGCGGTTGTCCTGTCACCGTTGTTCGGGAAGTAGATCCCGCTGCGACATCGCCCTATTTTGTCCTCCGTCCCCCATCTTCGTCCTCCTTCGTCCAGCATCTCACCACCCTTGTCCAAGCGCTCCGTCAATGCGGCTTGTGCTCCAAACAGTCGTCGAGGAGTATAACTTCTCACCCCTTCTCTTTTTATCGCTTTCTAGTGTAGATTTACAACTTTCTAGTGTAGCAAGTAGATGTAATGAACATAATGTTATGGTTATGAATCATTTGTTTATTCTTTCCTTATTTTCTCTTTATTTGTATTATTTTTTCTCTCTCTTCTATTAATTATTCTTTAAGTAGAATAACTAATAGATTAATTTCAACCAGTTAATCTGCTCTTGTGACAATAATTCCAAAGCAATTTTTGATCAAACATTCGCCTCCTCGTATTCGACCCGGGACTCACTTTGAGTTTCGGTAAAAATTATCTGATTGACAGATTTTTACGTAACTACGACGGATTTTCAAACTTAAACTGTTACGCGTATCAAATTCCGTTAATCACCTACCAATGTTCCTATGGACCCATCTTTGCCACTTATAGATTCTGAGAGTCCATTGCTTGAAGATATCACCAGATATTGTGCTATGGTGGAAAAATTTTTGTATCTAATTGTTATTAGGCCTAACATTTGTTTTGTTGTTGGGAGACTGAGCCAGTTTATGCAGTCTCCTAAAGAAGTGCATTGGGATGGTGTGTGTCAAGTGTTGAGATACCTCAAGCAAGCTCCTGGTAAGGGGATATCATTTATGAAGCATAGCCACCTAGGTGTCGGGGGATATTCTGATGCAAATTATGCAAGGGCACATGAGGATAAAAGATCTACTATTGGCTGCTATACCTATGTGGGTGGCAACTTAGTCACATGGAGAAGCAAGAAGCAAAATGTTACCTCCAGATCCAGTGCAGAATCAGAGTATAGGACTATGGCCCATACTACTTGTGAGTTCTTATGGGTGAGATCTATTTTATGTGATTTGGGAGTGTGTTTCTGGTCCTACTCCCAAGTATTGTGATAACAACTCAGCTGCATTTATTGCCAATAATCTTGCCTTTCATGAGTGAACTAAGCACATAGAAGTAGATTGTCATCTTATCAAAGATGCCATTACTACTAGCAACATCACTACACCTTATATTGCCACTGATGATCAGATTGCAGATGTCTTCACCACAGCACTCTCCAAGGAGCATCTTGAGTTGTTATGTTCCAAGCTGAGCATGCTTGATATCTATGCTCTAGCTTGAGGGGGAGTGTTGAGTTATTTGTTTTGTTGTCTTTTAGCGGCCTTTATATTATGTGAGGGCATGCTTGTAATTTACCCTTTGTACCTCTACATAAATGCATCTAGGATTTCTAATAGAAAACTATTGGCTTTTCAACCCAACAAACATCATCCAAAAGTAACTACTCGAGAAAAAAATGGTTTAGAATATAACAGATACAAAGAATCTGCAATGCTTGCCTGAGGATGACTAAAAGTAGCCTCATCAAAGTTACCATCTTGTAATCCAGCTTCACCGGAACTACCAACTTGAATAATGAAGTTCCCATCCAAATCTGTCACTACCTAACATGGCAAAGGCAAATTAATTTTGAAGCACATCCAGTGAGGATAATAGGTAAGAGAATCATACAAAGGACATATCTTAATGCTTAACGCAAAAAAAAAATAAAAACAGTTCAAATTTTCATGCTAAGTATCCAAGAAGAAATAAAATAAGTAGGGAAGATTACTCACTATGCGGTTGTGGTTACTGTCTGAAATAAAAACCCTATTATTGAGCAAATCTACTGCAAGCTTCCCAGGAAACTTCAATGGTGATGCCTGTAGACGAATGTCACTGTCCTTTTCCAGAGCCAAAGGGAGGGCTTTGTTGTTCAGCAGTTTCCTTTTCCCATAAAAGAGAAGAGCAGCTTCTACAAATTCATCAAGATCCTGGATAGAAACAAAGCACCAAATAAAAGTAGAAATGCATTTATTTCTAAAATGAAATAGCAGGCATGTCAAAGATGAAAACTAGTTCTGGGTGGTCTCCACTTTGTCACCAGTAGGGTCCTTGCCTAAGATTGGCTCTACAAGAAACTGTTACTACAAGTTTTTCGCAAATCCTTAATTTTACCGTGTTTCTAGCTGGCAGATGGTCAACGAGCACAAGATGTTTTCATTGAAGCACTCAACATTTCGAGATATTAGCAGTCTAAGGGAACCAAACATGCAAGTCATCCTGCTTGAGAAAAAAGGAAAAGGAAAAGGAAAAGAAAGAAAGAAAGAGAGAAGAAAAGGCAGATCATCCCTGTAAACTAAAAAATTTGGTTGTTCGAAGAGTGCAAAAGAATGATACCATATTAGCAACCACAATAATAAACTCGATAAGACTCGGTGTACATGATATCTTGAATGGAGGTTCCATATTTATCTTACCACTTTGAGCTAAAAACATACTACATGCCTTCTAAATAACAAGATTTTCCCCATCAGAGTTGAGAGAATCTATAGGCACCAGATTAGTCATTGTTAACAGATAGATCCTTTTATTATTTCATTTCTAAATTTGTTGTTTTACTACTTTCATTATTTTCTGTTTGTTTGCTTAATAATTTCATTGAATCCCCTGTATGATGAGGATTACAGTTTCAATAAGACCAGATCTCTACTTTTTAAAGAACAAAAGAAAAAAAAAAGATTAGATCTCTCTTTTCATTCAACATGGTACTGGAACAGGGTGTATCCTAGGTTCTTGGAGTTCTGTGCCTCCACCAAATACCCCTCTTCCTCTTGTAGCATTGAATCTTAGCTTCCTCAAGCTCTGTATACTCGTCTACGAGTCTATAAATATTGTACTGGCTATGGGTCTATAGATAAAAGAAGGGGCCAGTACCATATCTTCACGGCTACATATATCCATTGCCCAAGCTCCAGAAACCCCACTTACATGTTTCATAAAATACCATAAATATCAGAAATCATCTCCGTCCCAATACAATACATGTTGTCTGCTCACTGTATTGAACCAAAAAAGTATCATTATCAGAGAAAGAAAAGAACGAATATCTGAAATGGCCATTGGCCATTTTAACATCAAGAACCTCCATGATCGCAGTCTCACATTCACAAGTTTTTTATATCAGATAAACCCGCCAAACATTACATATCAAGGAAATAACAATGAAAAATAACAAACTTCCGCATGCTAATACCATAAAAAAATTTGACCTGGGGTACAAGGAAATGACATGAGAAAGTACCTTTCTATGACCTTCACCTGATATTTGTGCTAAAAGCTGGCCTTCAGGACCAATAATAACAAATGTGGGCCAAGAATTAATCCCCAAATCTTTCCATAAGTTCATTTCACCATCATTGACAACCTTCAGGTTATCGATATAGATTGACAAGAATGAATCATTAGGTTAAAAAAGCAATGAAAGATTCATCAGATATGATCAAAATGATTATTAAATTTAAGAACAATAGCAAAGATAATAATGTGAAACTAATAAAATGGAGTAGGTTTTTGAGCAAGTTCATATTCCAAATCATCCACAATTATTTGGTGCTTGTAGGCAATTATTGAAAAAACAACTTTATGATGCTTTCATTCAATCAAATGCAAAATACGAGCAGAATATTTACTAGAATAAGCGAGAAAAGCTCATACTCATTGTTCAAATCTAATTGTAAACAATAAAAAAAGGATAACATGAGTTTGCAATAATAGGATTTAAATATCCTCAAACACAGTCCGGACTTCAGAGAAACCTGCTTAGCTGGATCTTTATAAAGTCTACAAAGTTTAATAAATTGAAATCCCATTTGAAACTCCCCTTAACCATTATATAATTCAGAAAAGGGAATTTGAAGCTTAGAAGCCCAAGTTATGTGGAGTTTAGTTAATATGTTTTACTATGAGCAATGTTTAAAAGGTGAAATTTTGATGCTTGAGATCACTTCTTACGAGCGTATTATATACAAAATTTTAAGCCAATCCAACACTACACCCTACAAAGAAGGGAAATCAATTTCAACGGCCTAAGTAATATGAAATTTGTCTCCATTTGATGAAGGTGAAAAGAACATCTAATTTTGATGAAATTTGGTGCACTTCACGCTTTTAAAAATGGTTCAAATCCCTAAATTTCATTTTGAAATACTTGTTGTATCTGTTTGTATGTCCTTTTAGGATACCCATCAACTCCAATGCCTCATTCTCCTCAAGGGCACACACACACTACCAGATTTCTAATCAACTCATAAACATTCCTAGGAACTTAAGATGATGAGAGAAGATCTAGCTCACCTAATATATTTGAACTTACAATAGTTATGTATTTGCATTAAATATTTCCAACTCTTAGGATGTCTTAGGGGTTCCTGCCATTGATCAATTACGAGCTACAAGATACCTATATATGCACATAAGTAATCTCTATCTCATGTTGCCCTTCCTACATTTCCAATCCATTGTTTACCATGTGAAGCTTTTATAGTTTCTTTAGATAGGCATGTAGCCTAAATTCTTTTTAAATAATTCTGCCAAAGATCCCCCTTCAATTTAATTTGGGGCTATCTTTCTTGGATTCCACAATCTCTGTACGCTTTCTACTATTCTTTTCATCTTCAAGACTCCTTTCCATACTGTTCCATCGTAATGACCAAAGATAAAAACATTTCTCATTGGGAAGTAAAAGGATGACCCCTCAGGATAAATAGACACTCAAAATTATTACATAGATGGCAGATCAGAAAGCATATTTCTCATTCAATATAAAACAGAACTAAATAGCAGCAGCAGAGCAGAAAGCATCTTTCGTATTCAATATATAATAGAACTAAATAACATACATACAGGATGTAAGATGTTATAGCGCAAAACTGCATTTCTGATGGCTTCAGAATCTCTCTCATTATCAAATTTTGCAGAATGTACCCCAACAACTACAAACTGCACACATAAATAACAGTGAGAATGACAATAGTCATAAAAAAAACTATGCACAAGCCTGTTAGTTGGCAGAATGATACAAAAGAGGATTCCGAACACAAAGTAAATAAATAAATAAATAAGACTTTAGGGGCCAACATATAAAAGAATACAACAAATTAAAGAACAATTTAATGTTCATAGTATACATAGTCCTAATGCAGGAAAAAGGTTTCAAGGCCACAACTTTGCTGTAGTCCTCACAATAGGTGTCAGGTTAAAAGCCAAACGTGACATTTCCATAGCTATAATAGCAACTCCAGGATCCCTTGAACCGGAAGAGATACTTAGCTCATATTTCCATTTTACAGAATTGTAAAGAAACTAATGACCTTGGTTGAACATTTATATTGTTAGAAGAGGCTTAGGGATATGGTCTTAGTTTTCAGTGAACACAGTGCCCCTCATAGTCTGTAAAATTCGAAACTGAGCGAGAGAGGGCATGTTGAGTATAAACCAGCCTACTTCATCTAGTCAAAAAATAAACCTACTACATAAAAATGCAAATGCAAAGAACTTCTCTAGAACCAAGGTAAGCACATCTGGTAGAATAGAAAGAAGGGCTTGTGAATCTGCTTGTCATGTCATGTAATTACTACAGAAAGCAGATCATTGACCCATAAGAGCAATAACACGATCTATTTTAAACATATCACCTTGATTTGAACTGCTCAAGCAATATAATTTTATCAAAATAGAATTTCGTCCTTTTTCTAGGTCCATGCCCACATTTATATAGAGAATTTCGGCAACAAGAATGGGAACAGAGAAAGCTACATGCCAAGCCCACAACTAATAAAAATAAGGAAATGAAGAGATAGAAAACTTAATAGTTCACCCTCTTTAACCCCCCAGCCCCCCTCCCCTCCCAAGTTAGAGGATAGCCGTTGATCGTGCCCACATATATAAAATAGCTTGATCGACGCTTCATAAAAATACCTACAATTGATGTGCAGAGGAGATCTGAGCAGCAGAAATGCCTTTTTATACCATATCACAGCCTTAATGGCAATCAAACTACATATGCTTGGTGCAATAGAGAACATCTGAATTCTTGGAAATAAAGGTGGTAACACAGTTATCACACATCATGGACATAGGGCCAACAATTTGGTAGTTGTAATAAATATACTTTACCCACATCAACTCGGCTACCATCTGGGCTGTAGCATTATATTTAGATTCTATACTAAACCTAGAACAAAAGTTTTTCTTACTCCTCAAGGTGGTTACATTACTACCAACAAAGGTACGGACTTTGTGACAAATTTGCGATAAAAAAACACCCAGCATAACATACCCAACATGTGAATACAAATGACTTTCTTTAGATAACCAATAAACATTTCTCACTTGATGATTTGAGATACTTAAGAAACATGATAGCAGCATCCTGTTGCACATTGAGTATGCTTGCCTATTAATATAATAATTTGGTTGATTACAATGGACTTATTTCAGCATGTGACTGTAACACAAAGGAACTTCCCAGCAAGACACCTGAAGCTCTTAGGATCCACTTTACTAAAACCAATGCCTTGTAAAGGAGCATTTGGATTTAGTCAAAGACTTACATGTTTGGCACAAACTGTTTCACATGGTTCCTTAAAGTCAGCGAGATCCTAATTGTCACAACATGCTGAAGCAAATAAACCATTGTGTGTATGTATAGCTTCTCCATCACCATCCTTAATATTGGGAGTGATAACTCCATGTTAGTGGACTAAATTAGAGCCTAAATACATCATTGTTGGAATAAAAATGTAATTTGAATCATGCATTGCATTGCATTGATAAAGTTGTAGAATTATCATTCCATGCATTTCATCAATTTTTACATACTTTGTTACGTAATTTGATTAATTACTTATATTTTATTTCGATGCAGGGTCATTATGGATGGGGGCAATCTTGATGGATTTAAATCAAACCTCAATTTAGAATGACATCTTTAAATATTTAATTTTTCACCATGAAAGAAGGGAAAGAGTCTCTAATTTCTCGGCGTCCAATTCTTTCCCCTCAAGATCGTGAATTTTTGGGAATATTCATCGGCCCTTTTTGGCACGAGATCGCTTTCTCTAATTACAGCCACCCCCATCTCATATTTTGCTTCTGACGGCCCATGCACAGAAAAGAAAAAAGGCCCTCCTCTTCGATCTCTCTCCCTCGCATCTCTCTCCCACAACTCTAAAAAACCACGCACCCGCCATCTACATCTCCTTCCGCTCACTACCCCTCCATCACCGAGCTTCGCCTCCTGTACTCCACCGTGCCCACAACAGCAGAGGACCGCGCCTCCTCTCACCGCGACCGCCTCAAACTCCATCACCGTGCTCCACCTCCTTCCTCAACTGTGACCATGCCTCACCACTCACCGACCCTCAGCTCCACCGCGAACCACCACTGCCCTTGCCATCACCATGGTCGGTGGTGACAACACCGACACCGTGACTCTCCTCGACCGCGACCTCCACCTTCATTCTCTCCTCGCCATCACACCGACCACGATAGCAGCGACTGCAAACATGTTCACTCGCCACCATGCGCCTCCTCCATGACCACGAGCTGCCTCCACCACTACCCTACTACAACAGCCACGTAGTGACAACACGTGGCATGTACTGTGCCTATCACCGCGACTTCTTTCGCCATGACACTTACTATGACAGCTACCGCGACTTTGTCTTCGTCTTCTTCAATCTTTGAAAGCTCCACATGAGCCCAAAGCCATTGCCGTCTTCCTCGCCACCCACGCCACCTCGAAACACCCCCAAGTTCGCCGTCATTGCCATCAAGTCCCTCTTCATCCGGAGCATCCTCGTTGACAGCCACACAGCCAACCATCACTTCTATGTGTGCACGCAGGTCAAGAAACAAGCTCCCTATTTTGCTACAGTAAAGGGGTCATTAGTTTTTACATTTCATGCCATTGGTGGATTTGAGTTAATGTTTAAGATATTTTATTGAGTTGAATTTGCTCATGTGGCCCTTGTAGGTTCTAACGGAGGGGGTGAAATGTGCGTGATACGAAATAAAATGTCGAATAAACTAGACAATCACACAAATATGCAATCTCACAAAGACAAAAGCTTTTTAGGTGGAAACCCAAACTCGGGTAAAAACCACCACCTAAATCTCTCGGTTTAAGATTTTTCAATTTACCTAGTAGATCAAATCCACTAATCGAACTACTTGAACGAGGGTAGTTCAACCTCTTACAACCACAATACTTTGAACCAAGGGTAGCATACCTCAAACCCCCTCCTCTTCACAAGAAGTATTTTGTCTCGGGAAGGCAACAAGAATTCGCAAAGCAAATACCCAACCAAAAAACAAAAGGAAAACAAGTAATCCTATAAAGCCACAAAGACTAATTTAAACTATGCTACTATAGGCAATAATTCCACCCTTAATCGGAGGTAAGTAGGCATGATCGCGACAGAGTTTCAATGCTCTCGGATTTATTGAATAGGGCTTGGAGAGCAAGATCAATTTCTTTCTTGATGATTCCTTCTCTATGACACAGAGTGTGGAAGTAGAATTACTTAGGTGTGTCTTGGCTTAGGAAGGGTGCTTTCTCTATTTATAGAGGCCCTAAGAAAAGTTTAGAAGGCTTTAAAAGCCTCTTGTAGCCGTTGAGGCTCAAGCCCTAAGAAAAGTTTAGAAGGCTTTAAAAGCCTCTTGTAGCCGTTGAGGCTCAAGAGATTGGGCCAAAATCCCAATGAATCAGGGTCATTATGACTCTAATAGAGTTTTCAGACGTCTAATAATTGAGTCAAACGTCTGGTCAGACGTCTGATGTCAAGTTTGGACATCTACTCTAACGGGTTCCTTGATCTTATTGGATCGAAATAGGGATCTAAGAGGACTTCTGATGAGCTATTATAAGATGTATGGCATTAAAATTGGACGTCTAATAATAGGCAGGTTTGTTTCTATTTTGACCAGATCCAAATAGGGTTCTAGATTTTAATGATCAGACGACAGACTGGACTTCTGTCATAAAGTCTGGATGTCTGGAAGCTAACGGAACCAAGGACCAATGGTCGGATATGGGTTTGACATTCTCGGATTTTGATCCGTCTATTTATCAGACGTTTGGTCATATCTACGAACATCTGGAAAAGGTATTAATGTGATTAAAAGCTAATCCTTGAAGATATTCTCTAACAGAACGGTCCTCTAATTGGATGTCTGGCAAGGTCATCAGACGTCATGTAAGATGTCTAGACTTTGGGCTAGACGTCTAAAGGCATTAATCAGAGAACACTAAATCCAGCCTAAGTGTTTGGACGTCTGTACAAATTATCAGACGTCTGATAAAGCTGTCTGAAGCATATTTTACTTTTCTAAGTTCTCTATGAAATGCCTAAGTATTTGTATAAGAGTCCTAGTGTAGGAATAGTGTTCCTAAGACTAAGGTATGTTACTTTGGGCTCTTTAATAAGTCCCTAAGAAAATAAAAGAGCAAAGAACAAACAAAGAGAACAAAATACAAGATACAATAATATGAAATAAATCTAAGTCATATTTTCTAGTTTTCAAACTCTCGCTCTAAGTGATGCTTCCATCTTCTCTTCTCCTCCATGGATGCGAGCTTAAGCTTCTTCACACTTGAATTTATTTACATTATTTCTAAAACTTAAACTCAATGCAAATGTTAAAAAACAAGTGTTTTATTATCATCAAAATTAACGATCGTGGTGCTCTTGCACTAACAACCCTCACATTCTTTTTTTTTCTTTTTTTCTCTTAACTTCATTTCTCTCTGGTCCGCACTAGATTTTGACTGAATATTTTTGTGACAATACATACCTCGTAATTGTGGTCGTGAATGATAAATATTCGTGATTTTATTGGATTTGTGCCTCAACTTGATTTTGTGGTTCAATTTCAATATATTTCTAGTAATCTTTGATTGAGGATTTTCCACCACACGAATTACTATGATACATTATTTCCTCAATATTATCTAGTTAAGTGAAACATCCTTGATCACAAGCCACGTGGCAGGATCTGAGGCCCCCATTAGGGTATGCGGTGATGGTCCAACAGGACCAATTTTGGTGAACTAGTTTGGTTGTTTTCTATTTTTTTAGAAATATGTTTGGGATTTGTTTATTTATGAGATAAGATCTTTTCTCAATAGGAATAGAATCTTTTGTTTCTATTTGTAGAGATATGTTCTCTCTATAAATAGAGAGCCTTCCCAACCTTTCTAATTTGAATCAATCAAATATTTCCAACAACAAAGAGGACTCCTCTCCTCTCACTCCTCTCTCTCCACTCGCATGCCACCAAGGCCATCGTTGACCACCATCCACCGTCAGCCACCAACCCACGGTGGTGCTCCTCCATGCCTCCAAGCCCATGTGCACAGTCCCTCTCACATAGACTATTTTTTCCACGCACTCAGAGTCTCCACACTCCAATATTATGCCAAATTTTGACATGGTATCAGAGCCTTCAATCTAGGCTCCTTGTACGTGTGGGTATCCAGACCACACATTGGTGGTTCTCGCATCCAAGAAGTCCTCGACAAATCCAGCGCCTTACACGAAGACTAGAAAAGATGACGAAGGCTACCACGATAGTCAGAGACGCCACGCTCAGCCCTGGAGAAAGCAAGGTGGTTGTCTTCGAGATAACCATTAAGCTTAGTGGCACTTCTAACTACGTCTTGTGGGCTCACACCTTCAAGATCTTCGTTGGAGGTTAGGAGAAACTGAGTATTCTCCTTGAGGTGCCAGAGTTCAAAGATGACAAGAAGTACGAGAAGGTGAACTACGTCATCATGAATTAGCTCATGAACTTAATGAATCCTTCCATAGCCTTGAATATGCTCTACAAAAAGAGTGCATTTGAGATTTGGACGGCCCTCGAGAAGAGGTATGCCCGAACCTCAAACAACGATCGCATCACCAAACTCTACACCCGTGTCTGGACGACCGGTCAAGGAGATCTTTCCCAAGGTTCGAAATGCTGACTTCGATGCCATGCAGATAAAATTCTAAGCGTGCATTTCATGGGCATGCAGAGGGCACGCCGTCGGCATGCCGAGGGCATGCTAATGCATACCAACAAAAATAACATAAGTCAAAAAAACCAACAGCAACCTTGGCATGGGCACCTATTTCGTCGGCATGCCGACCATACCGATGCCATGCCGACGGCATGCTGACGATATCCCTGTAAATCGACACTTTATCCATGTCGGCACCGCCCCTACTCGAAAATGGCCTTGCCGACATGCCGAGGGCATGCCGACAGCATTTAAAACGATGATCTTTCCTTGACAAAATACTACGAAAAGATGGAAGCATTGTTCGAAGAGTTGGAGATCTACAAGCCTGTCTGTTGCGATAAGCAAGGGGAGGCACGTGCAGTTTGGCAATTTGCCAAGTTTTTATCAGGATTAAATTCCTATTATCGAGTCATCCGCGATCAGATTCTTGCTTCAGAAGGAAAGATAGATCTTGAGACCATCTGCTGTCATCTCCTCAAGATGAAGATCCCCGAGGAAGAAGACACCAAACGGCGAGAGCTCTGCACTTGCTATTCCAGAAGCAAGTGCGGGGCGAGGATGAGGGCGTGGATGTGGATCTAGCAGCGTTTATCCGAAGTACCAACACTGTGGACGCAACAATCATCCACAAGATAAGTGTTATGAGAAGTTTGGGAGGCCACCAAGTAGGGCTTCTAGCACCTTACACGTGGACTCCCTGACTCAAAAAGATCTTGAGTAGCTATGTGCTCTTCTGAGAGAAGACAAGTCCACGGCGACCGTCGCGACGACTACTCAGGTTGCCACGGAAGCAACAACTCCAAAGGTTGCGAAAGGATTTGCCATCAACTTGTCTAAAGAGAAGACCGAGAGATTTGCCCTTGAAGAAGATGAATGGTTGGGTGTCTAGCCGCACAAGTTAAAGACCAAGTCGTCGGCCTCGTGACCTTCAACTTGAGGGGGAGTGTTGGGATTGGAGTTGGCCACGTTGCACTGCCACGTGGCAACCAGCAGGCCACGTGCAACGTGGCACGTGGAAGGATCTGAGGCCCCCATCAGGGCTGGCGGTGATGGTCCAACAGGACCAATTTTGGTGAACTAGTTTGGTTGTTTTATATTTTTAGTAAAGTTATTTTTAGGAAATATGTTTGGGATTTGTTTTAATTATGAGATAAGATCTTTTCTCAATAGGGATAGAATCTTTCGTTTCTATTTGTAGGGATATATTCTCTCTTTAAATAGAAAGCCTTCCCAACCTTTCTAATTTGAGTCGATCAAATATTTTCAACAACAAAGAGGACTCCTCTCCTCTCTTCTCTCTCTCCACTCGTAGGCCACCAAGGTCATCGCCGACCACCATCCACCGTCAACCACTAGTTCGTTTGGACCACGTACGATTATGCAGCCGATTAATCAGTCGCATAGATCAATTTTTGCACCCTTGATACTGAGGCAGGATATGTGATTTTGATAGTTTATGTTGATGATGTTTTGGTGATAGGAAGTGACAGGGAAGGCCTAGAGGCAATCAAGGTCTTTCCACATACTCAATTTGTTACCAAAGACCTTGTGCATCAGCTATTTTCTGGCATCAACTATTTTCTGGGCATTGAGATACATCATTTGGATTAAGGGATGGCACTTTCCCAACAGAGGTATATGTTGGACATGCGTCGTGAAGCAAGGATGTTAGGTTGCAAACCTACTAGCATACCATTAGATCCTTCTTTCCACTTAGCTGACACTAGCAGTTCAATCTTGGAAGATGTTACCAAATACAGAGCCATGGTGGGGAAATTACCTTATCTAATAGTGACGAGGTTGAATATATCCTATGCAATTGGTAGACTAAGCCAGTTCATGCAAGAACCTAAAGAGACACATTGGGCAAGAGTATGCCAAGTCTTGCAGTATTTGAAGAGTGCTCCTGGAAAGGGTCTTTTCTTCCAAAAGCATGGTCATTTAGAGATCTATGGTTACTCAGATGCAGATTATGTTGGTGCCCACAAGGACAAACGGTCTACCAAGGGCTATTGCACTTATGTTAATGGCAACCTAGTCACCCAGCGAAACAAGAAGCGGAATGTTGTATCCAAGTCTAGTGCTGAGTCCAAGTACCGAGCTATGGTCCATACCACCTGCAAGCTCTTCTAGATCAGGTCCATTCTACATGTCTTTGGTGTTGAGATTTCTAAACCTATCCCTATGTATTATGGACAATAAAGCTGTTACTTAAATGCAAATAATCCTACTTTCCATGAGAGGACCAAGCATATCGAAATTGATTGCCATTTCATTCAAGATGTTGTAATGAGTGGGAAGATCTCCACATCATATGTTTCTAGTGAAGACCATAGTTAATAATATTTACTAAGGCTCTAGCGAAGAAACAATTGGAGTATCTTTGTTCTAAGCTTAGCATGTCTGATGTTTATACTCCAACTTGAGGGAGAGTGTTAGAGTCTTACTAGTTATGCTTTTGGTCTGTCTATTTTTGGTGTCTTTTACATTTCTCTTGTTATGTAAGGGTCCTCTTGAAATTTTCCATTTTGAAGTCTCTCGGTATAAAGGCACCTAGGGCATTGGAATAAGACTTATGCGCTCATTTTCTCCTACCAGGTACATTAGATGGTAAGTAATGTGTAGTAAAGAATCCTGGAAATGAGTATCATAGGCATAAAATGTACAAGAAAGATTTTAAACAAAAGAAATAAGGAATGGATAACTAAAGGGTAAATTGCGTTTATGGTACAACAAGACCTACTGAGGATCTAAATGGGATAGTCACTCAAATGCAAAGGTAAGAAAACAATTAAAATATCTAATTAGTTAATTACTGCCTTTTGTTGGTTCTTACTGGGTGATTCCTTGTTCCGTGCTTTATTCTCATTCTACTCAAATTGAAGTGGTGCTCTTTATGAGGTTAGATGATAAAGAATACCAGTTGTACAAGTGGCAAGAATTTTATAATGCCTAATTCTATTTTATTTTTTGCCATTTATGCATTTTATTTGTGATCGATAATATTACATTCTGAATTAGGAATGGACCATGTAATCAATTAAGGGAAGAGTTTCACAGCCTAGTGTAAGGTCATGATAGAAGGCCTCAGACAAAAGGAAAAACTCTCATATAGGATCCCGCTCAGTTACCATGTCAAAACCAACAATCAGCCAAACAAACTACAAGACAAGAAAACTATTAATGCAGTTCGAGATGGTACTTTGCCACCCTATAACTGCACCTAGGGTTTCTTTTCTCAGTGATCAGCAGAGAAGGGTCTAGGGATCTGTTTGCTTGTAACCCAAGCAATGGGCATATTACATATTGACCCATGCACTCTTCATAATTTACATAGCTTACATGGAACCCCCACATACATATAAATATAATTCTATCACTCCTTTCACTCACAATGTCCCTTGCCCGTCCCCCCTACACCTCCCACATCTGTGGTTGAAGATGCACTATGACGATATCAAAGTTCTTTATTATGGAGCCATACCAAGACTACTGGCATTTTTATCAACAGTCCATGTATCATATTCAAGACAACGAGATAATTAGCTGTAAAGCTAATATCATATTATTGTACAATTTAGTCAACAATAAGACAGAGGAAATCATACAGGCTTGTCGGCATATTTCTTCTCTAGGTAAGCCAAATCAGGTAGCACGTGCATGCAGTTAATGCAGCAATAAGTCCAAAAGTCCAGTAGAACTATCTTTCCTGTCAAATCCTGAAACAGAAAAAAGAAATTTAGATCTGTATGCTAAAGTTCACTTAAAAATTTATGCCAAATTGAAAATTCTTACATCAGGTGTCGCTTTCTGCTTCTATCAAAATTCATGGCGTGACTAATTATATACCAGACAGGAAAATTGGGTTGATTTGCGAAGTGGCTGGATAGCATCACAACAATGAAAAGAAAAGGGAATATTGTTGATATATTGGGATGTTGAAATAGAACTAAGTTAGTATATCCAATGAATCCATAGCAGCATAACATAAATACTGAGAAGATGATTTTTTTTATTGAGAGGAAGGAGGATGATTACCGGAGGTCGGTACTCATCCAGATTTTCATTAGAAAAAAGGAATGGACTTATAAATTTTCAAGATACAAATCCAAGAACACAAGAGTCTCCCTCACAGCGTTCTCCACCCAAGCCCATTCCCCATAAAAAGCCATTGCATTGCATTGAAGCCAGCTACGCACATGCCCACCAAGCCCATGATCCACCCTGCCGTATTGTCATATATCATCCTCTAGAATGAGTCCAATAAAGCAGCCAAGAAAGAAAAATCAGCACCCCGGATTTGCAACTCCCTCCAAACAGACATAGAGAAGCGGCAGGAAAGAAATAAATGTTCGATGTCTTCCACAGCTGCATCACACAAGGGACATGAAAGATCCAGATCGGCCAACCATTTTGATCTGTAGCATTTGGTGATGAGCTTCTCCCTTCTAAATAATAACAAGAAGATTTTAATCTTGAGCGGCAGCTTCTACTTCCAGAACAAAGCACAGTCCTTCAATAACTAGGAAAGGGCCTTGCCTTCATTAGTGATCTTCTTGTAAATTTTCCCCACTATAAAACGACATCCTCCCAAACAAATCTATTCGACCTAACACCATCCAACGTATAATCTTCCAAGATGGTCATCATTCATTGGAACTCCACCAAAGTAGCATCCGACATTCTCTGTTGTAAGATAGGTGCCCATGAGTTAGCCACCATATCCCGCACCTGTGACGCACACACCTCCTTGTCAGCCACTGCCCCAAAAACCCATGGAAAGCACATGGCAAGAGGCCCACATCCCATCCAGTCATCCCTCCAAAGCTGAAAAAGCTCCCCCGATCCGAGGCATGGGCTGAAATCTCCAGCCTCGAACCCTTGCCACAAAAAAGGCAGCATGCCAAACCAAAATGCTGAGGAGACTTGCTGACTCACATGCCCCAAAACTACCTCCATCATTGGACCATATGAGTCCTTCACTAACCTCTCCACCAACCCCTCAGCCAAGTTGAGAACCCTCATGATCAGCATTCAACTTTTTACCCCAAGTCCTCTAGATTTAGATCAGCAAATCTCATTCCACAGCACCAATTGTAAGAACCAACCATCATGATCTGACCCCTTCCAAAATAATCCTTTTATGATAACCTCCTGCTTGTTGAGCACCTTCTTAGGCAACCTGAACATAGAGAGGTGGAAGATGGGGATAGCTGACAGAACAGCCTTCACTAGCACAAGCCTCCCTCCTCTGGGCAACAGTCTACCACTCCAACTAGTGAGCCTCTTATGAATCTTCTCCACCACAGGATTCTAGTCTGCCATAACTAATCTCTTCCCCTTTAATAGAAGGCCCAAGTAAGTCAACAGCAAATGAGCAACGAGTGTGTCAAGCACCGACGAGATAACATCCACCAATCCATCCTCCTAATTAAAGGGGACAAAGGTCAACTTTCTCCCATTAATAGAGAGGTCAAAGATTGCACCAAACATGTTAACCATGGAAGAGATGTTTTGAGCCTACTCCAACCCGCCCTAAATAAAGAAGTCCATGTCATTCGTAAATTGCAACATGGGGGTCAAGATAGATCCAGCCAACTCCAATGTGAACCTAAAGAAGAGAACCCCTGCACATCCCTTCAAAGCAAGACATGCCAAAGTGTCAACAGCTATGTTGAACAAAAGCGGCGCCAAAGGACACCCTTACCGCACTCCTCACTGTGGTTGGGTCCACGTCCCGCATGACTTTCCATTCACCAACACTGAATAAGAGATAGTCGTAATGCATCGCTTCATAAGCCCAACCCACCTCTCAAGAAAGGCCCTTCTCCTCAAAATCTCCCATAAGTAAGCCCACGTAACAGAGTCATACGCCTTAGAAAAATTAAATTTCCATAAGAGAGCCAACCTGCCACCCCTCCATGCAGCTACCATCTTCTCAGCCAGAACAAACGAATCCTGTAAAGATCTCCCAGAGATAAAAGTTGACTAAACCGAGGAGAAAAGCCGTGGTAAAGCCACATGAAGCCTAATAGCCAGAACTTTGGCCACCAACAGGTAGGTTGCATTTGAAAGGGCGACCAGCCTAAGCCATCAATGGTCTTGGCCCCCACCCTTTCCGGTAGCAAGAAAAACAAGAATCTATTGAGTCTTTCAAAACCCTAATTCCCATCAAAAAAATCACACACAATGCCTACGACATCCTCACCAACAATACCCTACAATTCCTTGTAGAACAAGAGTTGAAGACCATTCGGACCTAGAGATCCTTCAACCTTGAGACCACGTAAAGCTACCAAGACCTCCTCCTCAATGACCTCCAGAAGCAATTCTCCTTCTCCTAGTCATCTACCACAAGCATATCTGAGGACCCCAGCCTCCACGCACCCATAAGTCTTCTCCTAGTGAAGGAACGAAGATGTGAGTTGACCGCACCACAAATTTGAGCTATATTATTAAGGACCTCATCCCCCATCCGTAGCGACCAAATAAGATTCGTCCTCCTAGTACTTGCTGCCAAATGGAAGAATCCAGTATTGTCGTTCCCCTCCTTTAGCCAAAGTTGTCTAGGCTTCTGCCTCTAGTTCATCTCCCTCTTGTGATCCTCTTCCCTCACCATGGTCTATAGTCTTCGCGTTTCCTAATGCTCAGCCTCTGCTAAAGTACGCACACCTTCCTTAGAATAAAGATCATTGATAGCCTACAACACCTCTCTCCTGACCCGATGGTGTCTGTCCTGCACCATTTTCTTCTACGCCATCAAAGCAATCCATATGCCCTTAATCCTTTCCATCGACGTGTGTGTAGAAAAAGTGGGCTAAGGTGTTTCATGCCACTTGGAATGGATGAAGTCCCGAAACCCTAGCTCAACCAACCACAACTTTTAGGGCTTGAGTAAGACGAGAAGGGCACCCCCTCCCCGTTGTCCCAAAGCAATGGTGTATGGTCTAAAAATGGCCTGTCTAAGGCCATCGTTGAGGCCCCCTAGAACGACTTACCAAACAACACATTACAAAAAATATGATCAATCCAAGAGGCAGATCTTGCACCATTCCTCCATGTAAATGTTGCTCCAGACGTGGGAAGATGTAGCATCTCAAGCTCATTCACAACCTATTGAAACTCCTCTGTATTAGTATCCAACCTACCATCCAATCTATCACCTTCAAGGTGACGTTAAAGTCACCCCCCACCAACCACAATTTCCCATCAGCAAGAACAAAGACCTGCCTCAACTCCTCCCACAAGGCCAATCAATGAGACCCATCACAGGGACTGTAAGCCCCAGAAATGACAAAGGTTGTTCCATCAGAGATTCTAGATAAAACTCCTAAAACGATCCTAGTTGCAACTGAGGAAGAGGACAACTGAAAGTTACCCCTGTTCCACAGCAAAACTTGCCCACCGAATCGGCCTTCTAAAGAAATCACAAGTGCCTCCGACAACCAGTCCCCACCTAAACTCTTTCTGACCGAAACTCCTACTTCCTCAAGATGTGTTTCCTATAGAAGAGCAAAATCTACCCTCCACACCTACTTAGGGTTGCCCTGCACCCTACATCGCTAGGCCCATCACATTTTGGGAAACCACTCTAACCATGGGGAGACCCTGCAACCCCCGCTTCAATCCCTCCAGGGAGCCGCTTCACCTTCAAGACCTACGCCACCCACCTATCTACCTCAAAGATGTCAAACAAATCCCCAATAGGAGCCCCTTTATTCATTGCCTCCTTCTTGAAGATCTTTCTCCTATAGCAAGACTAGTAAAGAAGATTGTGTGTAGACTAGAGAGGTTTTGTTGGTGTAGAGCCCCTGTGAGTAGATGGGGTGTGCCTAGCGAGGCCCAAGCTCCTGTTAGACGCAAATCTCACAGCCACATCCAGACCATGATCAGTGAAGGGGCATCCTCCTACCCCATGCGAAGTGTTGCTTCCACAATCATTGTCACCACCAACATCACCCATGTCGTTGCCACATTTCCGGTGTTAGCATGGAATAAAGCCACATGGCAGTGCCACGTGGCAGCCGCCATCGGTGGGAACCCCATGGCAGTGCCACGTGGAAGCAACTGAGTCGATGGGCCCAACTTGGCTGCGTAGACTGTGTGTGTGTGTGTGAGTTTGAAATATTTTAGGGTTTGGTGAGTTTGTTTTGTGCCACATGTGGCAGTGATTGACTTGAGTCCAAATTAGGATTGAGTAATTTTAGGAATAGTTGATTGAGTTGATTGAGTTTGTTTAGGATTTGTAATTCCTAGATTTGTTAGGATTCCAATTAGGTTTGTGATTGGATTTGATTTTCTTTAAATAGAGACCAAAACCCACTTGATCTCTGAGTTCACATAATAATATTTCCACATTCAAGAACTCTTCTCCTCTCCTCTCCACGTTGACTTCTCTCTCTCTCTTCCTCCTACTCTCTATGTGCCAACTACTTGAAGAAGGGCTCCACCATGTGTCAAATCAAATCTTCACATCTGGTCCACACAAGCCACAAGATCGCACCCGACGCATTCAAGTTCACAACCCACAAGCTTAGGGAGAGATGGGGGATCCTGATGCACCTCCCCCAACCAGAGCAGCCTGGCAATGCCCTCATCTACTTTGAAGAGGGATCCAAAACCCGAAGGCAGCGCAGGGACTTGAGAAGCACAAACAGAAGAGAGGCCAGCAGGAGGGGAGAAAATGGGAGGCAGCGCTACCTCAAGCACAAGAGGGATCCGATTCCAAACAAGGGGGAAGGAAAACTCACCAACTCTGGATCCATAATCAGATTCAACGGCCACCTGTAATGCAGAGAAGGTGATGTGGGATAGACCTGGATGTAGATATGATGCATCCATGTAGATGGCAAGAAAATGGTAGAAGGAGATATGGATGAGGTTTGAGAAAGGGTCATCAGGAAGGGAAAAAACTACTAATGAGAGATGACTTAGTTATGGAGACATTCAACATGAAATAAATCCAGGCTGGTAATTTTCTTATTAAAGAAGAGGTTTACACCGTCAATAACTACTAACATAACAATGTTTTATTTTTTTATTGCCACATGAATATGTTGTCATGTCACTACGGCAAAGAAATAACTGCAATATAGGTCAAAATAAAAATGCTTTTTTTACTACAGCATCTGAAAGAGAAAATAATTGGATAAAAACAAAATGCTTACATACAAGACAGATTATGGAAAATGAGAAAAGAACTGCCTATAGAAAAAATGTTAATGAGGATATCCTTTTGTCATGAATTGCAGAAGAATTACCCTGCTGAACCGGAGCGGTGCGGAGTTCAGCCACTCAAGCTTAGCTGGAAACTCACGTACATATTGGAATCCTTTCCTAAAATATTCAAAAGACACATTAAGTATAACTTAAATTATATCTTCTGTTTCCTTTTCAAATCTGTAAGTTATATGAGATGGATGAAAAGCATTGGAGACAAAGACTACCAAAGAAATTCAGCATAACATTTGGAGTAAATACAACTTTCTATCACAATAAGATGTGCATTTTATGCTAATCATCAGTGTTGAGCTGAATTCACGTATCATGTGTCCATGCTAACCCCCCCAACCACCCAACAGTGTGAAACCCTAGCTGCCAAGGGTGCTACTCGCCCATGGTTTTCCCCTCTCATTGAATAGGGTTTTCTATATAAATACTTCTGTTTGTGTGTGATTCCCCCGTGTAATTATTGCTACATGGTATAAGAGCCCAGGCTTGTGGTAATTACCACTACCAAACTGAAAGGCTGCAGCAATTAAGTGCTGCTGCAATGTTTTCCTGTGCATTGCAGAACTGCTGCAAGCTTCTGCAGAAAACACCACTAAAGAAATTTTACAATGCTCTCTGGCACTACCGTACACAGAGACGCCATAGGTTATAGCAGTCCCGTTAGTGCTATAGCAGCATACTCAGAGGTCCCTATTGCATGCACAGAGGTCCCTGCTGCATCCATGGGGGTCTGACAGGCTATAGAGTGTACAGTGTTTTGGCACTGTTGTTAGTGGTGTGCTGCCGCTGGCTAATGGTTCCTTGATCACATTGCTTGTTGTGGCTGCTTGTGCAGCACTATGATTACTACTTTTCAATGCCTACTTTAAGATCCACTCGTCCTCATGTTGTCATTGGAAATGTTGATTCTCCGTTACCATTGCCTTTTTTTCTTAAAAAAGAAATGGAGGATTAGCAAGCCTTGGATTACATTAAAAAAAGGGTTTATTTATCCAACATTATGACATAGATGCTCCACAAGAGGTCATCATGCAAATTAAATTCCACCTCCCCAATTCCTACTCACAACCAGCCCTAGCAAAGGAGCAAGAGAGAAAATGGTCCACATCCTCTGAGTCCATGTTGCAAAAGGTGCAAGAGGCATCTTTTCTCATCCCCATTTCCATTCTCCACATTCTCCCTGATTACCTTCATGCGAGGAAAAAAAAGGGCTCAGCATCGCCCTTCATTTAACACCCCAAAGTCCTCGTTAACTTTTCTAGAGTTCCCCCCTAAAGAGGACTATTACACAAAAAAATAAGATTCGTTTTCATGAAAGGTAACATCTCTAGTGCCATATTGCTTCTTTGCTATGGGAACAAAGCACTTATACTCTTTCTGTGCAGATGAGAACCCCAAGAAAAGTACATGGACAGCCCAAGGATCGAAGCTTTGATCAGCCAGGCTACAAGAGGTGGACAAAGCCATTCTGGAAGAAGATCCTTTTTGAATCCCATGGGGTTACTATTGGCTGGGACGAAAGAAGGATGACTTTTAGAGAGGCCTCTAACTTTTGGAAGGGCCCATACAAACTCTTCAAGGAAGTTCAACTGCATCAAGGGCTGCCCTTGGAGATGGAAGGATGTTCCATTTCTGGTCACATCACTGGTCCTCTTTTGGTAGCATGGCCAAGGTCTATCCTAAACTTGTAGTATTGGCCACTGATCAGATGGTGGTTGCTGCTGATTGCTTCAGTGATGGGCTTTGGCTACCCAACATCCCATATGTGTTGTCAGATGCTAAGGTGGAAGGGTTATCTTTCACACTTCAGGTGGTTCATGACAAATCCTTTGCTAAGGGAAGGAATGGTTGAGGGTGGAAGTATGGTTATTTCTCTATTAGGAAGGCTTACACTTTATGGCTGCTCATAAACTTGCCGACCTGATTATTGCAAATTGTACAGCCATTTGGAGGACTAAACTGCCTCCGAAAATTTGTTTCTTTTCGTGGTTTCTGAGGAAAAGGAGGCCGGTCACCTGCGGGTTTAGGAAACTTTGGATTCCAAAGGTGGACCGCATCTTGCATACTGTATGCCTTCCTTATGGAGGATGTCAGTCACCTCTTCTCTAACTGTCCCTTTGCTCAACAGTGCTGGGAGAGATCAATGCACCAGCCTTTTGGTGTTTCATCGCACGATTCCTTCTGGGGTAGCACTAAAGGCGGCACGAATAATCTGGACAGAAATGCTATTAGGCAGTCTTACATTCTCCTTGGGTGTTTGTGGATGGAGCTTAACAGGATTCTCTTCAAATCGGAAAGAGCTAGTACAGATGGGATATTGTACTATTCTTCAGCTTTATGTGACCACTGGTGTAACTAGCTCTTTTTCATTAATGAATTCGGGGGGTTAACAAGCCTTATTAACCACCTTTTTTCCTTTCAAAACAAAAAAAAAAAGAGGTGAACAAAGCAGAGACATGCAAAAACTCTTGGAGAAAAAACAAAAGGTGTCTTATCTGATGATAAAAGTGAGAGGAGGCTTTTCTACAAGAATTTCATTAGGCATCCTATTGATTAAATATGTAGTCATTAAACTCACTTCTCCTCCAAAAAGTTTGGGAACATTTCAATGAAGCAACAGAGCATGAGCAATTTCCAGTGAATAGTTATTCTTCCTCTTCACCACCCCATGCTATTGTGGTGTGTAGCTACATGAAGTCTCATGATTGATCCCTTTGGATCAAAGGCAGAATGCAGTGCTCCCATCCAATTGCTCTTGAGCATTGTTAGAGAGGAAGACTTTTGCCATGTACTAGATTTGATTTTCAACAATGGTAATGAGGGTGTTCATAACACCAAGTACAAAAAAGTGCATCTTGGTGGGGAGAGGAAACTATCGCAAGAGCTCTTCCCACACCAGCAAACACACAATGACAATAATGGATCAAACAGGCTAGTGGGAAAACCATGTCAACCTTAAGCACCGAAATGGTGCAAAAATTGCACCGAAGCCCACCTGTTTCGCCAAAATTATCAAAACACTATCAAAATTCAAGGAAGCATCAACGATACTCCTATATTTCAACACTTGGCCCCACATCCAAAAAAGGCCACTACACCGACCTCACCACTAGCACCGTGCAAGCACACAGAGCACTGCTAAACACTCAAGTGTCTTCTCTAGGAGTTGAATCAGTAGGGCTTGTGTAGCACTGTGTTGTTCCACTTGTGTAGCATTGTGCTATTCCAACTTGTTTGTGTAGCACTATGCCATTCCAACCGGTACATGTCTATTCTTGGAGCTTAGGCTTATTTTG
Organism: Thalassia testudinum; assembly: GCA_037157565.1. Classification (NCBI taxonomy): domain Eukaryota; kingdom Viridiplantae; phylum Streptophyta; class Magnoliopsida; order Alismatales; family Hydrocharitaceae; genus Thalassia; species Thalassia testudinum. The sequence goes on from JAZHRO010000037.1 coordinate 4,338,111, forward strand.
ACTATTTTCTATTTTTGATGTACTAGTTATTAATTCTCTTTATTATATTGGACTCTTCTTGTAATTTTCCCAAGTCTCTTCTCTATAAAAGAGAGGCTAGAGTTTTCATGTTGAAATAAGACATTCATTTTCCTTTAACATGGTATCAAAGTAGTAGTCTTAGACTAGTGTTTTGATTTCCCACCAAATACCACAAAGTATTTTTTCTTCTCTTGTGATTGTAATTTTCAAATCTCTGTTCTTGAGGGTTACACACAAGATCCGATTCCCAAAGAGGGATCTCTCCCTAGTGCCGCCAGCCCAAGGGGGGCCTGTTGTAGCGCCGCCAACCCAAGAGAGGGGCCTGCTGCAGCACCGCCAGCCACCAGAGGGCTGCCATAGCACTGCTGGCCGTCAGAGGGCCTTCTCTCGCTGCTGCAGGGGGTTGCGCAGCATCTCCTCCTCCTCCAGCATCGTCTTCCTACTAGTATAGACGGTTCTGAGGCCCAATGCATTCCCATTGGAGGAGTCTGATCAGCCACATCAGGTCACTGATTTACTGATGAAGATCTGAGTTTACACAAAGAGAACGTGATTTCTACAGATTAACCTCATGGCTAGCGTGGAGTCCTCAACCCTTACCTCAAAGGCCAAGCTTTATGCCTCTACTTTTGTTCAGGGAACAACAATTAAATTGATGGGGTCCCAAAACTATGTACTCTAGTCAAGGGTGTTCCATGTTTTTGTTGGAGGCCATGAGCGTCTTCATGTGCTCACTAATGTTGCCCCAGATGCGAAAGATGACAAGTGCAAGAAGTGGGAAAAAGATAACTATTTGGTCATGAATTGACTCATGAATAGCATTGATTCGAAGATTGCATCCGACATGCTTTATAAGAAGACTAACAGGGACATATGGGATGCCCTAGATCGACACTATTCGATGCAAACCAATAGCTCTCGTCATGTTGATATTTATCGACGTATATGGAGTACAAACTAGGGTGATCTCTCTCTAGTTGATTACTTCACCATTATGGAGGGTCTATATGAAGAGTTGGTTGTATTTCAGCATGCTTGTTGTGATAAGCAGGAGATAGAGCGCACAGAGTGACAGACATACAAATTTCTCGATGGTTTGTCTTCTCAGTACTAGTCTGCCAAGGATCAAATATTGTCAAAGGATACTATTATGAGTATGGAGGTGATCCTATTACTTTGCCTGATATTGTTGCACTTGCAACCTCTAAGGGGAGAGGTGGTCAATTTGGTGGACGTCACGCAACCATGGACATCAGCATGATGGAGGTTGTGGCCAAAAATCTTATCCACCATGTGTCCACTGCCAGAAGACCAATCATCCCTTCAACCGATGTTGGGAGAAGTTTGGGAGGCCAGTATGAGCCAACCAAGCTTACATCACTACTGATCCTACTGCTGAGATGGATCATCTTCGTCATTTCCTGAGGAGTGAGCCTAACTCCTCTTCCTCTACTACTGCCTTGGCTACAGGTACCGCTGCACATGCCAGCTACTCAGGTACATATGACTGAATTATAGACTCCATTGCCTCTACTCACTTAACTCGTAAGGGTGACTGTATTGTCTTTACGAGAGACTACCACTATTACCTCGATTCATTTGGCAAATGGTAGCATGTCTCCTGTTACTTCAGTTGGCAATGTTCAGTTTTCACCTTGATTGTATATTTTGATGTTTATTATGCCCCTAAATTTCCTCTTAGTTTGTTATCTGTTAGTTAAATTTGAAAGTAGTTGAAATGTTGAGCTATGTTTAATGAGAATCATTGTTATTTTCAGGACATCCAAATGAAGCAGACGATTGGTGGGGCCTATGAGCATCGTGGGCTATATTACCTAGATACTCCTATTCTTGTTGATGGTACCCCTATCACCTCCAATCTTCGTTTGTGGCATTCTAGACTTAGCCATCCATCTCTTCCCAAGCTACGACAAATGTATCTAGATATTCCTGCCACTACCACCTTTGACTGTGAGGCATGCCAACTTGGGAAACATCATTGGCGTGCCTTCCCTTCTCATATGGGTCATCAATGTCCTTCTGTCCTGGAACTAGTCCATTGTGATGACTGGGGTCTGTATCCCGTGACTATCATGTCTGGACACAAATATTTTGTCATTTCTTTTGATGATTTTAGCTATGTCCTAGAGTTTTTTGTTAAAAGATAGATCAAAACTATTTGCTATAATAAAAAAGTTATTTTTGGAGGTTAAAAACACTTTTTCTACTAAAATAAAGTGTTTCAGATCTAATAATGCTCATGAGTTTGTTCAGCGTGCCTTGACAATTTTTCTGCAAGAAAATGGGACACTTCATCAGACCTCATGTCCCATACTTCTCAGCAAAATGAGGTTACAAAGAGGAAACTATAACATATTCTTGACATTGCCAAGACGCTTCTTATCTCTATTGGGGTCCCTAAGCCATATTGGGGTGATGTTCTCACAGCTACTTTATTAATCACGTGCCATCTTTTGTTTTAGAGGCTGTTATTCCCTTTCAGTTGTTATTTCCTGATAAAGATTTTTTTGCTTGCACCTACAGATACTTGGTTGTATTTGCTTTGCTCACAATTTTAGTAGTTTTAATAAGCTCTCTCCTAGGGTTACCAAGTGTCTTCCTTGGCTATTCTCGCACATAGAAAGATTATCGTTGCTATGAACAAATTGGCAAGTGTTATCACATTTGTATTGATGTGAAATTTTTTTAGAGGATCCCATACTTTCCCCCAAGGAACGGAATGCACAATTCCAACCTCATGTTTACTAGCACAGAAAGCCACCACCAAATACATCAACACCTATACCTATTCTTGTTTCATATGTTGATCCAGGTACTAGATATTATTTATAGATAATGACATGTCTACTTTTTCAATTACTTATCATCAATGGAGCATGGATGTAGTTTTCCCACATACCTCCATGCACATATGAAAGAACAAACACATTTAAAAATATATCCAACCCCTTCTGTTTACATATTTTGCTTCATTCCTAAAAATGACCATGGTAATAACATAAAAGTTCACCTGACACATTACATGAGACAACTAAAACTTTAGATAAGTGCCAGCAACATAGTTGAATTTCCAGTATCCATTCCAATCGTTCCCTTTCGATCATTATTTTATTTAGTTGTCTTTACTCTTGTACCCTTTTCTACTTGATTATTTTCTTAGGATTGTACTATATTTTACCCACCCCTATATAATGAAGTAGGGTTAGAGAATAAAGAATTTGCTTGGTCATTTTCTCGTATGTGGTAATAGAGCAACGATCCTAGATCGGGACTCCATATTTCGCCAAAAACCCTAGCCACCTTTTCCCTCCACCGAGACCCCTCTCCAAGGGCGTCGTCAGCCCTCTCTCTTCTCCAACAACTTTGTAGCAGCTGAAGTAGATTCCCAGAACATGGTTTCAGAAGCTCTCCAAGGTGGTTGGGGCTATTGGCTTTCAAAGATCCACGTCAAATCATCCTCTCCTTGTCAAGAAAATAAGAAAAGGAGTGATAGTACTCCTTATGTATGTTGATCACTAGATTATTACGGGGGATGATACAGGTGGCATTGTTGAGCTCAAGCAATGTCTGACAGACATATTTGTTATGAGGACCTAGGGCCATTAAGGTACTTACTTGGGATAGAAGTAGCTCAGAGCAAAAAGGAAATTGTTCCATCTCAGACGAAATATGCTATAGAAGTTCTGCAGAAGACAGACATGCTACGGGCCAAGCCAGCCAACATACCTATGGACCCCAAAGCTAGACTTTACAATGAGGAAGCTAAGGTTGTTGATAGTAGACAATACAGGCAACCGGTGTGCAAGCTTCTGTATCTAACCATTACTAGACTTGACATTTCCCTAACTATTGAAAAATTGAGTCAGTTTATGGATAGGTCGACGAGACAGCACTAAGATGCAGTTATAATGGTGCTAAGATACATGAAGATAGGGAATCTTGTACAGCGGAAGGACATCTATGAGCGTAGTAGGATACTCTGATACTGACTACGCAGGTTGCTTGACTGATAGGAAGTCTAGTACAGGATTCTATACATATGTTGCCAAGAATCTAGTGAAATGGAAGAGTAAGAAGCAGGTGGTTGTTGCCAAATCTAGTGTAGAGTCCAAGTACAGAGCAATAGCCCATACTACTACAGAGATGATATGGGCGAGATCACTTCTGACAGACTTACATATTTTCTATGATACATCTATGGAGATAAAGTGTGATAGCAGAGCTACCATGCACGTTGCTAACCCTATGTTTCGAAAGAGGACAAAGCACGTTGAGATTGATTGTCACTATACTCGTGATTTGATCCAACGTGGACTAATCCGTACTATTCCTGTTACTTCAGAGGACCAAATAGCAGATATCTTTACCAAGCCACTACCACATTCATCTTTCAATGTTTGTTGTTCTAAGCTAAACATAATTAACATCTACACTCTATCTCTAGGGGAAGTGTTGTTGTCCCTTCAGTCATTATTTTATTTAGTTGTGTCTTCGATCTTGTAATTTTTTCTATTTTATTATTTTCGTGGGGTTGTACTATATTTTACCCACCTCTGTATAATGAGGTAGGGTTAGAGAATAAAGAATTTTCTTGGTCATTTTCTCCTACCGTTTCTCTAGTTATTTCTTTTAACAAATCACAAATCTCATTCCAATAAAGCATAGTTACCATCTATATTGGCTTATAGGAAAAATCATTCACAAAGAACTACATATGCAATTTACCTGCCCTCAAAATCCAATAGGTAATCCATAAACTGCTGAACTCTTGTTGATTGTGGTTCCCCTATAATAGTCAAAGTAAAATCCCATAAGCCTAGTAAAATAGCACGTAAAGTTTTTGGCATCAAGGACAAAACAAACAGACGCCCAAACAACATGAGGGCTTACACTTGGAAGTGTATGCAAGCATAGCTATCAAAAAAAGAAGATTTCTTTAAGCAAGATATCTGCGAAATTGAATGTTCAACCATGAATATAAAATGTAAAATCATGGATCATCCTTTGACTTTTCAAATATATATATATATATATATATATATATATATATATATATATATATAATGTAAAATCTAGAAGAGAACATGGATTGAGGATGGTGTGGGAAGGTTGCAAAATTAAATGCAAGAATCCAAATCCAGTAGATGACACAGCGGTTGACAGGAAACATCAATGGTGACTAGTCAAGAATTTAAATAAAGAAATCCATATTTTTAAACTAAGGTAGCTCAATACTTGAATCAAAGACCAGACCACTACAGAGTTGTCTGAGTTCTGCTCTGCCAGGTTAGTAACTAATACCAGCTACATCTATGCTTTCATGTGCCATTGACTCAGAGCAGTAAGCAGAGCAAAACTTATGGCCGATCAAGCATCTATTCAAGATTTCTAAACTTTATAACATTAAAATGCCCTTGGCAATTGGTACTTTTTCATGTCAACCTGCATTTTTTGCCAGAAACATGGGAATGTCCGATCCAGTTCATAAGTCTTTTCTTGCGAATCTATCCTGATTTAAGGTAGTTGTTCCCACTGTTCACTGTTGAATCAACTGATGTAAGCTCACCTATAGCATTCTAACCTTCTAAGTGCTCATGGGCTTAATTCAGACAGCATACCCTCAGAACGATAACACAAACAACGTAAAAGTCATCAAAATATGAGAAAAAATTGACCTTCTATGATATTAATATAGTTAAAAAATTGACCTTTATTGACAATGTAAAAGTTGTGAAAAAATAGAGATGTGAGATTTAGTAAAAATGTTAAGAAGTCAAGAACAGACTGAACAGAGAATAATTCTAGAAAAGCTGCATGTTGAATTCAAAAGATTGGGTAAACTTTGGAAACTTCAGACCAAGATATGCACGAAAGCTTGTGCTATTTTATGGTCAATTTGGCTTCAAAGAAACAGGGTTATTTTCCGTAGGAAAAGAGTTTGGCATGAAAATGTTGTAAGGGAAGCTTTTTCACTTTTTCATTCTTAGTTGCATTCGATGTAATTTCTATATCTGGAGGTGGTATGAAGTAGATGGCTACAGACCTCCAATAGCCATCCTTTTTTCTTTAAAAAAAAAAAGAAGAAAATGAAGCTTGGCTCTGGCTTAACATCATCTACAAATAACCATTTACTAATTCATGAATTATAGAGAATGAGGAGCGCAAGAAGATGCAAGGGGTGTTTCCGGAGGAAGATCATAAGATGGAGATGGATTGAAGACAAAAGTTTAGGCAATTGTGGTTAAAAGAAGGAGATGCTAATACTAAATTCTTTCACACGGTCTCAAGCAATAAGAGAAGAATGAATATGTGCTGAAGGTGCACAATCATATGGTGTGTGATCAAAACCAAATTTGTGATGCCTTCCGTGACTATTTTCATGAGTTCACTAGAAGGCAACCTACAGGGGATTGGCATATGGGTGGTGCAGGTGACAGAAGAGGCCAAGGTGGGCCTTGTTCGTGAGGTGGAAAAGGAGGAGAGAATTATAGCATTGAATGGATTAAAGGCAGAGGCCTCGCCAAGACCTGATGGGCTATAGATTCTTTTCTATAAGGAAATGTCGAAGGTGGTGGGACGAGATGTGGTGGCTATGATCCGAGAATTCTTTAAAGATAATGAAGGATTTGATAGATTGAATCTTTTTTATTTATTCCTCTTGCCAAAGAAGACAGGTGCGGAGCTGATTGATGACTTCAAACTGATTGCACTCACCAATTCTATTTATGTGCTTGTGGAAAAGATATTAGCAAATAAACTGCGGTCGATATTGCCTGATATTATCTCTCTTGCTCAGTCAGCATTTATTAAGGGGAGATCTTTGCAGGACTCTTTTGTGTTGGCAGAAGAGATGGTGGTGGCTTGGAAGCGGAGAAAGACGCTAGCTTTCTTATGGAAAATTGATGTTTCAAAGGCTTAGGACTCCATCTCATGGACTTATCTGTAAGATAGTTTGAGAAGACGAGGCTTCCCCTTGAGATGGATTCAGATGATGAAACGATGTGTGACCACATCTTCCTTCCCAATTCTTGTTAATGAGTAGTCAAATGAATGCTGGATTCAACCACAGCAAGAAGTAAGGCAGGGATGCCCCTTAGCACCCATGCTATTTGATATAGTCGTTGATTCGTTGGTTGCTTTGGCTTTTAAAGCATGTGAAGGTCTTTTGTTTAAAGGATTCACCTCTCAGAAGGATGGCACCTTGATTACCCCATTACTACAATATGTGGATGATACAACTTTTTTCTTAAAGGGTGGCATGACAGAGGCATCTCATGTTGCATCATTGGTGAGGATTTTTGCAGATGTCACAAGTCTGAAAATTAACAGAAGAAAGACCCTGTTGGTGCCATTTTCCATTCTGGAAAGGGATATTCGGGAGATTGCTAATATTTTGGAAACACCCATATCACATTTGCCTATTCGTTATCTAGGATTGCCCTTGAAAGGGAGAAAACTTGTGGCAACGAATTGGGAGTGTGTGGTGGATAGCTTGACAAAAGATTGTCTTCGTGGAGTGGAAGACTATTATCAAGAAGTGGGCGGCTAATACTTTTGAAATCAGTTCTATCCTCTATACCGGTTTTTTTCCTATCCATTTTTATGCCGCCAAAGAATATAATTAAAACAATGGATCATATCTAGAAGAGGTTCTTTTGGAAAGGTGCGGATCATGTGGGGAGATTTGCCCAACTTGTCCACTCGAAGGAGATTTGTTTACCCAAAAGTGAAGGAGGCTTGGGAGTGAGACGGTTATATAAGTTTAATACCTCACTCTTGCTTAAATAGGTGGTCAAAATTCTTTCTGGTAGCCAATCAATGGTCAATATGGTTATGGAAGATGCTTATGGGGTGAATATGTATTTGATGGTGCGAGCACAACCAAGTAGAGGATCTTCGTCTGTTTGGCAGTCTAGTAGACGGGTTCTGCAGGCTTCAATCACCGATTTCAGACCGTTATTGGGTGATGGGGCTGACTTCAAATTCTGGTTGGACAATTAGACAGGTTATGGAAAGTTTTCAGAAGTGTTTCCAAGGGTTTTTCAGCTTGCCAATAGTAGAGAAGCAATCGTGGATGAAGTGTGGGATGAACAACAAAATGGCTGGGACTTTGGTATGCCATTGAGCCTTTCTGAGACCACGTTGCACGAATTTCAGCACCTATTGAGTCTGATTTCAGATCTGAAACCGATAAGAAACAGGAGGGATGCTTTCAGCTGGAGAGGGGAGATGTTATACGGTAAAGAAGGCATATTTACAACTGGTTTCAGGTGATGGTGGAATGGAAGATATAAATAAAGATTCTAAAAAGATATGGAAATGGAGGATATGGATGCCACATGTGACTTCTGTGAAGATGCTGATGAACATATGGATGATCTCTTCTTTCATTGTCCTTTTCCCATGGACATTTGGAGTAGCCTATAGCTTCAACCACCTTCACATCATTCTGAAGATCCTTCAATGATCATTACTGCCTGGACGTTGCGGGGTAGGTGAAGGGCTTTGCCACGCTTTGGTGCTTATGGCTACAACGGAATGGCAAAATATTTAGAAACGAGTGTTGCTGGGTCGAAAATGTTGTGAGGGAGGTTAATTTTTTGTCTAATTTTTTGCTCCAAAATTTGTAAATCCATTCATTTAATTTAATATAATTACTTGATGATTACCAATCTCAGGCAATCTTCCTCTCTCTCTCAAAAAAAAACTAATTCATGAATTGTCATTACACAAACAAGATTAGTCAAAAAAACTAACGCAGATGAAGTATCAAAAGGAATGAGGAAGGAGAAAGAATTGCAAGGTCAAAATATCAAATCTTTGGAAAAAATATTTTAAAAATGAGTACCTTTGCTTTCGCTAAAAGGATTCTTATTGTCCCCAAACAACGCATTCAAGAGACCTTTTTGGGATGTATACTGCATTGCCTGATCAAGAGAGCTGCATTAGCATTTACTTAAGTAAATAACCGGCAATATTAATTTCTGAAGAAGACTGCATCAAATAGTATATGTCACATTTAGTCTTTTCAAAAAAAAAAATGTCATCATTTAGATGATGATTAATCCTGACAGCAACTCAATTCAGAAGTATCAAAGCGGAGGATCAGAGATAAGCACAAGTCCACAACTAAGAAAACTTGGGATGAAAATCGGAAGCTTTTATGACCTAAAAATGTATTCTAGAATGTCCAAGAGGTACAACTTGCAAATAGTACTTAACAAATACGAGTTCCCAAAATCCACAATGTTATGAGGTAAGAACGTATGATGAGCATCAATCTAATATAAGTGATATTCACCACCACACTTCCCATGCAATGATCAACGAGATGCACTAAAAATGTACAGTAACATGTTTTTTTTTTTTTGAAAGGAAAATGTACGGTAACATGTTAAAGAGAAGTACAGGTTGCAAATAGTCCATAACAAGAACCAGTTACCAAAATGCAGAAAATTGCAAGGGAGCAGTGTATAGCAGGCATCAAACTAGTACAAGTAGTTATTCATGACCACAGTTCCTATACATGAAATCTGCAGCGTGCACCATCTTGATTAGGCACATGATAATCCAGGACATGGAACCAAGCACACACATGGATGAATGATACTGCGAAAAAGGTTTCCACAAGGAAAAACTAGCAAAAGCACAGAGGACAAACAGAATCTGGAGAAGAAGAGCTTTTTGTATCAGAAAATCAGAATAACTGCGCTGGTATAATTTCAAACTAACTGATAATGGGGAAAACTCATAAAACAGAAAAGGCTACTGCTGAAGATGAGATGTCTTACTCAATAGAAAAACCTTGTATCTCTTTGTATAGAGCGACCAAAAAAAATATTGGAGATGCCAAAACATTTTTGCGGAAGGAAAAACATAAAGCAAAACCTACAATCTAAGACTCAACCTCAAACTAGAGTGTATATGATGCTCAGCTTGTTAACAATAAAAGACAACCGATTCTAGGGAAGTACATTACTGAAAATGACAGCAAGTATGACCTTCAGTAGAAATATGCGTACTAAGGCCATTATTCATCAAAGCTTCTCCCGTATAATCATTTGAGGGGTATCTTTGATAGAATTGTATATTCTTGAGGAGTTTTATGTATATTTTGTAAATTATAGAGAGCGTGTAGGCAACCTTGTATTTGGCCCATTACTTGGGCCCCAAGCAAATAATTGGCTACAAACAAAAGCCTAGGGCCTTCTCATTTGATCATTGAGAGCGAGCCAGAAACTAGACATGGACATAGTGTGAGGACTCGAATGTAAGAGGCCTAAATTAAGCCATGGTTAGCTATATTAGGAGGAAAATTAGCTAAATGATGTATTAGACAAATTACATAGAAGGAATTAAAATTAACAAGGAAATAAGATGAAACATGATACAATACAAAAGTCATTTAAATGTAAAACTTCTACTAAGTAATAAGAGGAAAAAAATGAATGGTCGAAGAAAAGAGGTAATAGGATATATGATGGGAAAGAAATCGATCATGAGGAAGGTTATTGGATTTTTTTGAGTTGGAACCTTTTTTAATTCATGTATTAGCCAAAGATAAACTTAACTAGGGCTTAGTAAAAGGAAGACGGCCAGCTGTTGGAAAAAACAGTGAGGTGGCTGCATTATAATCTCCCTTCTCATGCAAATATGCCTTTATGAGAGGAGAAAATCTTCTCCTTTTCTCTGTTTTGAGCCACAGACTTCTCCTCCACCACTTTAAAGCACCACCATCCACCCTCATTCTCCCCCATTCCACAGCAGCTGCAGCTCCTTGTTGCTGCAAATTTCATGCTGCCGCTGCTACTGTGCAGTTCTCAGGGCTGCAGCAAAATGAGAAGGGGACAAGAAGGGAGGAAAAGGAGGAGCATTGGCAGCTATAATAGTTGCTGTTGCTGTGTGGTTTTCAGGCCAAAGAATAGGAAAAGGAAGGGAAGGGGTGGGGGGGAATGGGAGAAGAAGGGGTAGTGTGAGCTGCTGCTGTTGCTGCTGCTCGTGCCTCTCATTTCCCTGTAATTCTCGCCAAAAAGGAAGAATAAGCAGGAAGAGAGGAAGAGGAGAAGGGTAGCAGAGTTGCTATATTTGCTGCCCCATTCTGGTCCGAGAAAAAGAGAGTAGATCAAAAGAGAAAACAGGAAGGTAGGGCTTCTATTCCTTTCTTGATGATCTTCTTTCACCTCTCTAAAGTAGAAGCATGATGGAAGTTAGGCCGTGCATGCATGTAAGAAAAATGAGAGTAGAGGTTTTTTCAAAGAAAAATGAGAGTAGATGTAAATTAGATTGAATTGTATGCACTAATGTGTTACATGAGAAAATAATGGCGCTACAATCACGTTTTTTTTGAAAAGGGCATTACAATCAAGGTGCCTTCCTAGTGGTGTCTGCAACCAATGAATGGGGCATAGAGCACTCTAAAATTTACATTAAAAAAAGCTAAGATTTAAGGATATAATTATGAATTGAACAATAAAGAATTAATTTCATCCATATGGTCCCCTCCTTCAATCCAATTACAAATTTGTCCCCCTCCCCCGAATCTCATTTATCCTTACAATTTTAGAACATAATAAAAGCCCTCGTAATATTGAGTGCTACATTTATTTTTTTGTTAAAGGTACGCACAATTACTTAACAATATCTCCATCTTGTCGTCTCTCCCTCCCCCCCCCCCACAATCTTAGTCTACCTCTAAAATTTTAGGACATGATAAAAGCTCTAATAATATTATAATATTGAATAGTACATTTAATTTTTGTTACTGATAAATATAATTATTTAACGATATCCTGATCTTGTTAATGTTAATGATGTCAATCCATTTTTTTTCTTTTGACTTATAAAATAAAAATAGATTAAGGGACAATCTAAATGTAAATGTGATATAAGCATAGGAATTGGGATATTGCAATAAAGTATTTATTTTAAACTAATTTTAAAAAACTAGTTAACAGTAAAAACTACAGTTTTCTATATGCTTCCACTCTACTTTGTGCCCTCTCTGGAATTTTTTTCTGGCTCTGTCCCTAGTTGTGCACCCGAACAGCAGGCTGACAGATGAATATTAGATGTTTTTTATTGAGGGTCTAAATGCCATAGGATCAAAGGCTGTTATGAGGTACTGGAGGTATACGAATGGGGTTCTAAGGTGTAATTTTGAGACCTAAAAGCCTATTAAAAATCCACTCAGATTCCATGCTTTCTCCAAGAGTTTTGTTGTATTGCATGTTTAACATTAGGAGAAATTGTTGACACTTTAAGGTCCAAATAAAATCACAGGAAACTTAAATTAAACTTCAAACTTGACAGTGCTAAAATAAGACCTAAGGCCAATAGATGCTTGATTATGGGTACCTAGGGAATTGTAGTAGTGTAAATCCCAAATGCTACAATGGAGCTTGTAACAATCAAATTGACTCATCTTGCAACAACAAATGAGACCGTCCCCTAATGATTGTGATAAAGTGACCAAGCTTGGAAATAGAAAAGTGTTAACTACAACAACAGGGTATTGCCAACTTTACAGATAAGTAGGAACCTTAGGGCTCGTTTGGGCCGAGGAAGAGCTACATCAAAAAGTGGGTCTTCCTTGTTTGGTGTCTACGAGGGTGGAATAGCACGTGGAAGACACTTTTTCTATTTGGATGGAAGAATAAGGGTGGAATAAAGGTAGGATTTTTTTAAGGAAATCAAGGTAGAAATCCGTAGTTAATGGGGTGGAATAAAATATTAATCTCCTTATTCAGGTGGAAGAGGCTAATTCCGAAGTAACTCTCCTTGACCCAGAAGGGTTATACCAGGTGGATTTTCCTTGCCAAAGAAGGAAAAACTGGGAACTTCCCCAACCCTAAACAAACCCTTAAGGTACAGTGTAGTATTTACAAGTAAATATGTGTGTGTATGTACTGTGGCTAAGGTATAGTTAAGCAATGCATCCCTAAGATAATAATTATAGTATATGGCATAAGAATAAAGGGATAAATGCCAATGATTAAACAAACTATGGAGAACAGGATGGTTCACTAAACCTAGATAATTCAGATAGATACCGGTAGCCAAGGCTATATCAGGGTATACTTGGAACTGGATAGTTCCCATAGTTATAGGTTGTGGGAGAAAATGTTCAAATCTATTTCTCAAAAGGACTCAACATCTCTTTATGTAAAAGAGGTATTAGAAAAATATCAACATGTCTGACAAAATAAAAAATAACAAAACAAGGTAAAAAAAGTAATCAACGGAGTATCTCAACACTCCCCTTCAAGTTGGAGCATAGATATCGATCATACTCAGTTTAGAACAACAGTCATTGAAAGCCGAATGTGGAAAAGGCTACATGAAAATATCGGTTGTCTAGTCCTCAGATGCAACAAATGTAGTACGCAACATCCCACGTTGAATCAGGTCCCTGGTGTAGTGGCAATCCACCTCAACATACTTGGTGCGTTCATGAAACATAGAATTGTTTGCTATATATGTGGTTGCCCGATTATCGCATCTCATCTCCGTGGGCTCTTCCATCCAGACATGCAAATCACGCAATAGAGACCTCACCCAAATCATCTCTACAGTTGTCTAGGCCATCGCCCTATGTTTTGACTCTACACAGGAGTAAGAAACTACTCCATGTTTCTTGCTCCTCCAGGTAACTAAATTTCCTACCACAAATGTACAAAACCCAGTAGTGGATATTCTGTCAGCAACACACCCTGCATAGCATCAAAATATCCAACTACTGTCATGGGAGAGCCTTTCTGAAAAAGAATCCCACATCTAGGTGCCTTCCTCGGGCATCTAAGCACCTGCATAGCTGCCTACCAATGTTGCTTAGTCGGCTTCTCCATAAATTGACTAAGCTTCCTCACAGCCAAAGCAATATCTGGTATGGTAATTGTCAAGTACAAAAGTTTCCCCACAAGCTACGTATAAGCTCTATTGTCGACATGCTCTGCCTGCTCATCATAAAGGTGCACCTTAGGGAACATTGGAATATTAGCTGATTTGAACCCTAACATCTTTATCTCCTGTAGCACATCTAAGGCATACTTGTGCTGAGAAAATACAATTCACTTCTTGCTTCTAGCCACATCTATGCCTAGAAAATATCAAAGCTAACCGAGGTCCTTCATAACAAACTACTCAACCAAAGACCTCTTGAGCTCAACTATTTTGGCTTTGTCATCACCAATAATGATGAGATCATCAACATAAACTAGTGCCACAATCCCTTTATCAGTCTTCCTGACAAATAGAGAATGGTCTAAAGAAGATCTCTACAAGCCCATCTTTTCCACAACCTCTGAGAACTTCTAGAAGCAGTGCCACAATCCCCTTCTCAGTCTTCCTGACAAATAGAGAATGGTCTAAAGAAGATCTCTACAGGCCCATCTTTTCCACCACCTCTGAGAGCTTCTAGAACCACGCTCTCGAACTCTAGTTAAGGCCATATATGGCCGTCTTCAACCTGCATACACACTCCCCTTAGACCTCGAACCTGAGGGGATGCTACATATATACCTCGTCCTGAAGATTGCCATAGAGAAAGATGTTCTTCGCATTGAGCTGGTGGAGCATCCAATCCTTGGGCATAGCAACAGAAATAAGTATCCGGACTGTTAGCAGGTGAGCAACCGGGGAGAAAGTGTTAAAGAAGTCCACCCCGTATGTCTAGGTGAACCCATTTGCCACCAACAGAGCCTTGTACCTTAAAATAGATCCATTAGGGTTGTATTTTAGGGCAAAAACCCAACAGGATCCCACCATGAGAGCACCAGTAGGAAGAGAAGTCAGCTCTCAAGTCTGTCTACTCCGAAGCGCAACCATCTCATCCTCCATGGCTCCACGCCATTTTGGATCAAATAAGGCCTACTAATATGTGGAAGGTATCTCTATAGCAACAAAAGTCGACGCTTGGTTGGCCTCTCCCGCTTGTGGTACTATCACGTCAATACAACTCAGGAGACTATAGACTTCCTCTAAGGGAAGAAGTTCTGACAAGGTAAGAATCGGTGATCTAGCAGCGGTGTACTCTAAACCAAGGCCTAACAGAAACTAATGAACATCCACCTCTCCGTGGTACTCTCTCTGCGCAGCACATGTGAAAACTAGCCTACACAAATTGTACTTCTCCTGAAGCCCCTTGGGAGCTGAGTAGTACTAGGAGAGAGGTCTTCCTTCTTGTTTCAACTGGGACAACTCATGGCTAATCTAAAAAACTCGGGACGAGTTCTCACGTGAGTAGGTGTCACGGAGGTTGTCCCACATCGCTTTGGCAATTGGATAATATATGATCTCGTCTCCAATCCATGGGATAATGTAATTCATCAACCAAGCTTTGACCATTGTGTTGTCCTTTCATGTGGCATACTTTCCCATCTTGTCTACAACAAAATATGTTAATTGTCATAACCTTCAACTGTCATCAAGAACATCTGAGACCATCTGGGATAATTGGCCTCATCCAACTTGATTATTGGACCGAAAAACGGGCTCTTATAGGCCCCAGAATCAAGAACAGCACCCGATGTCACTTCGGAAGAACTAAAACTTGCCATAATGCACCTTGTAGACTGGAAAATACGCCAATCAGTCGATCTAAAAAACTTTTTAGATCATGAAAACCATCAAGAAAACTAGATCAGGCCTCAAGCGTAGAGATCCAAAGTCCTAGCAATTCGGAATCCACGCTCAAGGTGAGGAAATGTCCCTTACACTGCACTGCAAGGTGAGCTGGGGCCTAAGGGAATCCCAATACACCCATGCATGGAGGGAACTTTCCCTGTGCCATCGCCGATGGGCAACAACCATCCAATAGCACTGCCTATGCCGTTGGGAAGGCCTGCTGCCGCTGTTGGGGTGCAGCCTACCACCTCTGGAGGCTACCATGGCCCCCTTACACCATCTGGCACCACTGGAGCACCGCCAATGGCCCCTATGCATTGGTGAAGAGGAGAGAGAGGGTAGCGACAGCGAGAGAGAGAGAGAGAGAGAGAGGCCTTGGGTGTTACCGTTTCAAGGGTTTTCTTTGGTGGGATAACAGAACTCGGCCTAGGACTGCGCTCTAATACCGCGTGGGAGAAAATATGCAAATCTATTTCTCAGAAGGACCCAACACCTCTTTATATAGAGAAGAGGTATTGGGAAACTAACAGTGCATGTCCAACATAAAATAGAAAATAACAAAACAAGATAAAGAAAGAAGTAAACAGAATATCTCAACATAGGTAAAGGACCAAAAAACCAATACTCATGGCCAGAGGTACAAGGAAAAAGCTAGACTAGCACTTTCAAGAGCAAATGATGTTGTGTACCCATGAAGAGTGTTGAAAGCTCCTCCTAGGATAGGAGAAGGGCAAGGCACATCAATTATATCTTAGCTCCTAACGGATGCACTGGTGCTTGGTGGCTCGTGTCCTCCCCTTCTCTCTACCACCAAAGATCAAACCCCTACTCAATTAAGCATGAGTTGAGTCATCCCCTGATCTCAAGTAGCTAGCAGAGGGTAGCCCCCTTAATGCTCAACTCTCTTGGCTATAAGTCAGCAGCATTTCCTCTAAGAGGGTAATGGGTGGCTCCTCTCTCTCAAGACATGCGCTGATGTGCACACATTATTTCTCCCCTAATCAAGAAGAAACTCCAAGTCCAATAGGTTGGCAAATAGGATACAGCAATACCACCGTCAACCACAAGGGATGATTTTAAATTACTATAATCGAAGCGGCGAGTTAGGGAACAACTTAATATGTTATATGAGGATGATATTATCCAGAGGTGAGATTTGCTAAAATTAAAAGGAAACAATTGGATGAAATGATTCAACTTGTTATTGAAACCTTAAGACTCTCTTAAATAGAGAGAGGCCAAAAACGGTGAAAGTACATAGATGCCCCTTGAGGAGCAAAACCCATAACCGTACAATAGAGAAATAAAATAAAACATATACTAACACTCCCCCTCAAGCTGGAGATAGATATCTATCATGCTCAAATTGGATATACATGAATCAAATAAAGATCTGGCTAGGGGCTTGGTAAAAATATCAACAATCTACTCCTCAGATGTGACCGGTGTAGTATATAGCAACCCCTTCTAAATGATGTCCATGGTATAGTGGCAATCAACCTCAACGTGTTTCGTCTTCTCGTGAAATGCTGGGTTGTTGGCAATGAAGGTGGCTACCTTGTTATCACATCTCATCTCCATTGGGCTAAAAAATTGTATCTTCAAGTCAGTAAGTAGGGACATAATCCACATCATCTCTGCAGCCATCTAAGCCATGGCTCTGTACTCAGACTCAGCACTGGATCTCGCAACTGTGCTCTATTTCTTGCTCCTCCAAATAATCAAACTCCCTGCCAAAAAGGTGCAGAACCCAACAGTGGACTTGCGGTCCACATGACATCCTGCATAGTCACGTCAAAGTAGCTAACCAAGGTCATGCAAGACCACCTGGAAAAAAGACCCTTCCCAGGAGCCTTCTCAATGTATCTAAGCACCATCAGCGTTGCATCCCAATGCTGACGTGTTGGCTTGGCCATGAACTGGCTCAGTCTCCCCACTGCAAAGGAGATATCTAGCATCGTAATAGTGAGGTAAAGCAGCTTGTAACAAACTGCCTGTACTACCTGCTGTCCACTAACTGTGCATCATCATCATAGAGTGACATCTTGGGATCCATAGGAATATTGGCCTCCTTAGCCCCAAGCATACCAACCTCTTGCAAGATGTCCAAGGCATACTTCCTCTAGGATAAGACCACGCTCTTTTTACTGCGAGCAACCTCAATACCTAGAAAATACCGCAAAGCTCCCAAGTCCTTCATGACAAACTGCTCTGCAACGATACCCTTAATCTCGCAACACCCTACTCATCATCTCCTATGACAATAAGGTCATCAACATAAACAAGGAGTACCATAGTACCTTATCCAATCCTCCTAACAAAGAGAAAAATCGGTTGTCGATCTCCTAAATCCAGCTGCCTCAACAACTTATGACAACCTTTGAAACCAGGCTCTGAGGCTCTATTTAAGGCCATAAATGGCCTTCCGTAGTTGGCATACACACTCCTCCTGAGCTTCAAAACCAGGTGGTTGCTACATGTAGATTTCCTTTTGGAAATCACCATAGAGGAAGGCATTCTTCGCATCCAACTGATGCAAAGGCCAATCTAACTGAACTGCCACTACAACTAGCACCCGTACAGTAAGAAGTCTAGCAACTGGTAAAAAGGTGTTAAAGAATTCCACCCCATAAGTTTGGATGAACCCCTTTGCCATAAGACATGCTTTGTATCTAGCCACACCGCCATCTGGATTAAACTTCACAGTGAATACCCACCGACAACCAACAAATGTAGCACTACCAGGAAGTGGAGTGAGCTCCCAGGTCCCACGGCCTCTAAGAGCGGCCATCTCATCCTCCATGGCTACCCGCCATTTTGGATCAAGCATGGCCTCACAATGAGTAGTTGGAATCTGAGTAGCAGCTAATGCTTGAATGAATCCAGCAAACCCAGGGGCTAAACCATTAGTAGCAAGTGCCCCGATCGTAGGGTAGGTAGTGCAGGTCCGTGATTTCTTCCGAATAGCTATCGGAAGATCAAGATCATCACCTGACACATCATCTATCCTATCCCTGTGGTCATAAAATGACAAACATGTGTCAGTGTCTAAAAGACTCACCTAAGAAGATGATGGTGAAAGTGATGGTGGAGATCCCTGATAGGTAGTATGGGGACAAACATATGTCTGAATTGGCTTAGTCAAACGGAGAAAGGAATGCGTAGCAGGAGGTGGTGATGGTGGCATAGTAGGGACAGGAACCTTGTGAAAACTCACATAACAAATGGGTGTAAATGGCATAGGCGCCATGTCACCCTTAGGAGGCATCTCAACAGTAGATGTAAAAAAGAAGGGTATCGCCTCATGAGAGTTAACATCTGCAGAAACAAAATGCCGAGAAGTAATTGGATCAAAACATCGATATCCTTTCTGCGTCTGAGTATACCCAAGGAAAATGCACTTAACTGCTCTCTGTGCAAGTTTATCCCAACCCAGTCCTAACAAGCAGACAAAGGCAACACAACCAAAAGTTCGAGGGGTGACATGAAACATAGGGCGATCAAGATAACCTACAATGGAATCCGTTCATGTAAAGCAGCATTAGACATCCTATTGATCAAGAAACATGCGATCGAAACAGCGTCACCCCAGTAGAGGAAAGGGACCGAATGATGAACCATCAAAGTACGAGCAACATCAAGAATATGACGATGTTTCCTCTCAACAACATCATTTTACTAAGAGGTATGAGGGCACGTGGTCTAATGGATAATGCCGCAACTAGAAACGAAAGTGCGCAAACGCGTAGTATAAAACTACAAGGCATTATCAAACCGAAAATGCTTCACCAAACAAGAATGCTAAGTTTTTATTTCTTAACAAAATGTTCAATGATTTGTCCAACATCAGGCTTTACTTCATAAGAAACATCCAGGAAACATAGGAAAAATCATCAACTAAAACAAGATAATATCTATTCCCAAGTCGATCAGGAGTACAATTGGGACCCCAAGCATCTATATGAATCAAATCAAAAGTTGCAACAGACGAAACAGAAGTAGAACTGGAAAAACTAGCCCTTTGGTGCTTGCCCAGTTGACAACCATCACAAGTGAGAGCAATAATGGAGGGTATATGTAGCAAAACACGTCTAAGGCAATCAACAAGCAAGTGGCCAAGGCGGTGATGCCACTAAAGAGGAGATCCAGCAGAAGCAAGGCCCTGGATAGCAGAAGCAGTAACAACACTGCGGCTCAAATGGTACACCCTCCATTCCTCGCGCCCTCCACCAATCGTCTTCCCAGTGAACTTGTCTTACAAGACACAAGAAGACGCATCAAAAATAGCTCGACAGTTCAGGTCTCTAGTATCGTGCTAACAGACAATAAATTCGAAGGAAAATCAGGCACATAAAAGATATCTATCAGTCTCAAAGTAGGAGATAAGGATATATCTCCCTTGCCAACAAGTGGTGAATGTCTCTCATCTGCCACATGTACAATCCTGGCAGAGGTAACTGGGGCTAACTGACAGAACAAACCCCTATCGTCACATAGGTGCTGTGATGCACCATAATCAATCAACCAACCACCAAATGATAAGAGTGACAACATAGCAATCGCAGGTGGTTCAGAAGAGGTGGCAATAGCTACAGTGTCTGGAGACTAAGAAGAAACCTGAGTCAACTAAGCGATTTGCTACCACAAGGTCTCAATCTCTATGCTCAGAGAACTAACATCAGGACTGAGGAGAACTCCATTTGTAACCTCAGCTACCTAATTGGCCACAGGTGGCCTACCATGCTTCTACCAACATACAGCCTCAAAGTGGCCAAGTCTGCCATAGTAGGTGCATGGAGTCCTAGTGCCTGTACCAGAAGAGCATCCGCATCCACGACCACATGCAGAAGAGGGAGCACCCCTGCCACATCTAGGGATCGCAGCCAATGCAGACGTTTGAGCACTAGAGTCAAGAGCAGGAGTGCGCACGGCTACTCTGTTGAGTCTGTTGTAAGCTTCCTCCAGGGTATGAAGCTCAGGAGCGGTGAGAATCTGATCTCTGATTGCCGCATACTCAGGTCAAAGACCTACCAAGAAAAGGGAGACTGCCAACTATCTCCTAAAGCTATGCCAGGACTCACAGGCACACCTCAGCAGATAAGAGTGATGCCTCTCCAGCATTCCCTTCATAAGGGAGTAGTACTGTGCAGCGTGCGTCCTTCTTGACGCAAGTAGAAGAGGTCATAAAAGACCTGAAACACCCGTGAGGAGTTCTCGGCATGTGTCACACAAGAACTCCCACATCTCCTTTGCTGCGGTGTAATACATAATCTCATCCCCTATTCGGGGAATAACTGTCTGCATCAGCCATGCACAGACTATGGCATTGTCGCTATCCCAATTAGAATGTACACCAGTCTTGTTTGCAGACTATGGATCCGTAAGAATGTGGCTCTTCTTATGACCCCTGACAGTCATAAGGAAAGTCTAAGACCACCACGGGTAGTTGGTTTCGTCTAGCTTGATGATGGGACCAAAAAACATATTCTTAAGTACCCCAGTGTCCGAAAGAATGCCCGATGTCACCTTAGACTAAGCATCTGAAACTGTCTTCGCAATCCAGAAGCCGCAATCAACCTTCTATGTCTAAGCAACCATAAAAAAAAAAAAAATCTAAATCTGGATATATTCAAATCTGCATCTTCGTGGAAGACCCCCTTGGACAGATGTTGGCCTCGCTTGGGTACAAGAAAGAACACCCGAGATGGCCCCAAGGAGATCTAGGGATTTCTCTCCCTACGAAACCGATCAGATCTGACCCACGAGCACCACACCGATCAAATCTGACCGGCTGAGTGCCACCGCATGGTCAAATCCGACCAATTGAGCACAGCTGCACGCAAAAAGGGCACTGCTGCGTTCAAATCGGGCCCACGAGCACCACCGCACACATTGCTGCGCTCAGATCAGGCCCACAAGCGCCGCCGCACGCAAGGATGTGCTCAGATCGAGTCCACGAGCACCGCCACACAAGTTGTTGCACTCAGATCGGGCCCACAAGCGCCGCCATACGCGTTGCTACTCTCAAATCGGGTCCACGAGCACTGCCGCATGCGTTACTACGTTTAGATCGGACCCACGAGCACTGCCGCATGCGTTGAGGGTGATGTTGTGCTTAGATCAGACCTACCGAGCGTCGTCGCAAGCACTGAGATGGTTGCTGCACGCATGCATCGCCGCGTACGACTGCTAGGAGCGTCGCCGCACGAGATCTGACGTTGCTGCCACTGGGAAAGAAGGAGGGCGTAGGTGTAGGGTTTAGAAGCCTTGGGGGTGGGATATAAAGAGCCACGGTCCAGGACCAGTGCTCTGATACCAAATTGAATGAAATGATTCAACTTATTATTGAAACCCTAAGGCTCTCTTAAAGAGAGAGAGGCTAAAAAGGGTGAATGTACATAGATGCCCCTTGAGGAGCAACCCCCATAACCATACAATAGAGAAATAAAATAAAACATATGCTAACAGAAACATAAGGGAAATATATTAAGAGGTAACCATCAACTACGGAAACTTAAACACTAGCCTATTCTTTTATTAAACCCTCACACTTTGTTCCTGTTAGCCCAGTTAACCTATCCTTACATTATGACCTAATTTTAAGAAAGGATGTCATGGCAACCGGTCATCAGAATGACTTGTCACTAGTTCAAGATCATTAAGCGATATAGGAACAAACTTTTAATAGGAATCGGATAGGCTCCCCGTAGGATACTGGAAGATGAGCAAATCAGGGAGTCACTCAGAAAGTGCCTAACAAGGCTACTGTATCATTCTTAAATGTTTCTTTTTGCACATTGCGCTTAAATTGAACGACTTCCCATGTTCAAATTGTGCCATTATAAGTTTCTATTATCATTTCATGCTTTAAATTAATATATCACATTGGACTACTTAGGCAACCTTAACACCCTAGTTATCAGGTAACAATTTGATTCATACTTAACCTCATTCTCGTATAAGCAAAAGGTTGCAAGGCATAACACAAAGGACAACACGCCATCTCAAACTACGTTAACAAATTACCTCTTTGTTTTTGTGGTTGTTTCATTTGCTGGCCTGTTCATGAATGCATGCTACCCAAAGTAGCCCCAAGAGCTCTATATATACTTGTTTGGTTCATCCAACCACTAGCAACTGACCAAACCAACATCACCAGATCATTTGGCCAACCCTGTTGGCCCTGTAGTTTGCTCCACCCAGCCTGGCCCCTTTGTTCAGGCCAACACCACCCCTCTCTATTCAGTTTTGGGCAGCCACCCAACTGATCAAAACCCCTAACTATACCCCAATCAGACCGCTAAACCAATCTGTTTCTCAACCAGACCAGTCGCCCAAGCCTGATCAAGCAACCGCCCAACGAGCTCAGTTATCAATTCAGCCCAATTCTCTGCCTGTTTCGTTGTGCCTTCTCTAGTAATTTCTTGCACTGCGCTTGGCTTCTTCTACAATCCATTCCATCATTATCTAAGATAGATTTTCATTTTCATAGGACTTGAGAATTCCTACATCATTTATGCACTTGAATTTTCATGCAAAATTTGCTTGTGGTCTAGACTCACACATTTAACATGTTCGAAATCCCATGTTTATAGCACCATTGCTTTTTTATTGCAGCCAATGGCTTTTGACAAGGCAAGTCAAAATCTTCTTTTTCCCTAATATGTTGAGCCAGATTGTTCCTGTAAAGATTACGTAATGTGAAAAGCTTAATTCTTCCCTTCATTCACAGCCAATGGTTCACAAGTCACATTAATGAGACTATACCTCCACCACCTACGTTCTTACAACAAAAGTTGTTGAAAATAAAGCAAAGGATGGTTCAAGTCCCTTCCAACAGATCTGCCTTGTCCTGAATCCTGAATACAGTGAGTGGTTCGCATTGGATCAACAATCATTGGCTGGAACAAATCTACCTTTCTAGAAGTCATCATCAAGTTGTTCATGTGCAGACCACCAAGGAGTTATAAGACTCTTTTAATACGAGATATTGACCTATTATGGAAGACAAAGTTTTTTTTTTTTGAAAAGTGGGAAGCCAAGGTTATTCAATTGAAGTAAAAAATGACTCATACCAAAAAGGAGAGATAAGCATTATCGAATACTGCAACACGGTGCAAAATCTATGCAACAAGCTTGCATTGATTGGCTATGTCATAAGTGATATAGACAAGACTACGAATAGTCTTCCTAGTTTACAAAAATAACATAAGATGCTCATTACTACCATCACTGGTAAACCACCTTTGCCCACCTTGGAGGAATTGGAGTTTTCACTTGTTCACCATGATACTCTTGCTCTGAGTATAAGAGATCCACTGACATCTGCCAATTTGAATAATAAAATTGAGACATTAAATATCAACACCATCTTCATTGATCAAGGTCACATGAGAGGCTGCAATTGCAATCATAGTCTAAGGATGTAGTCAGCAGAATGTCCAATGACAATGAAATCATGGACCTCCTTATGGCAGGCAAGCCGATTATTCATGAGGCAGAGGTCACAAATAAACTAATTAGACAAAAATTATTTGTCAGCATTACATCCGAGCACACCATGTATACCCAATTGTTTTTTTTGAGATGATCTGCATAAATTCTCTGCTAGTGTCCCTCTACCATGAACAGTAGCATAGTTACTGTTTTCATGCAGCATCAACAGCTACCACATAGCATGATGTATATGTCTTATCTACAACTATAAATGCCATGCAAGTCAACACAAAAGAGTGAATAGCTGATACTTGAGCAGGGAATCACATTTCCATCAGTGAAGGTAACTTCATTTCATTAAAGCCCTACTATGATGAAGAATGGGTAACCATTGAAGATGGCACTATGCATACACTATCACCCACATTAGAGATGTTATTGATTTGCATTAAAGCTAGTTGCGGCTGTCTTATTAATGTGCTTTACATCACCACTATGAAATATCATCTTTTATCTATTTCAAATTTCCTAGATGATCATGATGAATACAATTAATTACCAAGGCAAAAGTTTTATTGAAGGAAGACATATCCAACAATTTCCCTCTTTGATAGCCATTGGTAGGGATGTCTCTAGATTGTTCAGTATCAAAGGTCCTCTGGTAAATTTTCTCTTTCAATTCCTGCCTTTATAGTAATATAGTTTTAGCACTAAAAGCCTCTCTAGCTACTTTTTAACAATAGCATAGTCACGGGTTCATTGTAATTTTGAATCTCCAAAGTTTATTGATTCTAAACTAATATTAATTTTGTCAGGTTCCTTTGATGAGAATATTGTCCATTCTAGTTGCGAATATAGGATGCATACTCTCTTCAAGAAAAATATAGGAAGCATACTCAATTGCCCTTTCCTTCATCTATTTATATGGCATCTCATGTGCTAGAACTTATTGACACTGATATTTGGCAGCCTGCTCCTTGTCCTTCGTTGTCTTGTTTCCATTATTATGTCATCTTTATTAATGATTTTTCTAGATACACTTGGATTTACCTTCTGAAAGGAAAATTAGAAACTTTTTTTTTTTGTTAATTCAAGTCCTCCATTGAAGATCATTTGAGTGCAAAATTAGATGCCTCCACAGTGATCATGAGGGTGAATACATGTCTCATGACTTCAAGATGGTTTTTTTTTTTTTTTTTTTTTGAAGAAAAATGACTTCAAGATGTTTTAAGTGATAACGGAGTTGTCCTAAGAAATTCCAATGGACTGAAGTAGTGGAAAGAAACAAAAGTGGAACAGCATTTAGTATGCTACATAGCAAAAGGGTTCCTAAATACTTTTTTTTTTTGGAAAAGAAAAGGACAACCATTGAAGGTCAATAGCCGTCCACATATATTAATAACTAAAAAGTAATATTACATAAATTGCAACCACATGCTCCACAGACTCCTTGCCCAATTGACAACATTCTCAACCCAAAATCTTTCCCCTATAAAAATGGATGCATTACACTGAAACCAAATAGACCAAAGAACAGCCACAGCAGTAACCCAACTATTGACGCTGGTCTGAATCCCACAACAGTAGAGAAATCACACATCCAAAAAATATGAGGAATGTCTTCCTCTCCATCACCACACAAGTTGTAGATGGCATCATAACTCTCAATCCATCTCCTTTTTTTCGTAACCAGCCCATTTCTCCTCAGAAGCCAAAGGAAAATCCTAACTTCAAAGGGATTTTAATACGCCAACGCAGACAACAATCCACCACAAGACCATCAGCAGATACAACGCTCCCTTTTAGCAGTTTGTAGGCCCTAGCAACAAGAAAGCATCCATCATTCCAAGCCAATTGATCAACCAAACCGGGATTTGGGTGAAAATCATGTAAAATAGATAGCAGCAGGTGCAAATCCTGAACCCTTGCCTTAGAAAGTCCACCGCAAAAAATAAGTGACCAAGAAGAAGAGACATCATCCCACACAACCACCACACTGCACTGCTTGTCTTCTGTCAAGCCATAAAGTCTTGGAGTCAAATCAACAAAATGGCCCACCTCTGTCCAATCATCCATCCAAAAGCGAAAGTTCCCCCATTCTCCAACATAGGATGGAAGAAAGACGATACCTTCAGCATCACCAAAGCAATAGCTCTCAAGAAGGCAGAAGCACCATGGGGAATCACTGCCATCTCTGACATGCTCAAAACTGAGCCGTACGAATCAGGAAAAATTTGTTGCCACAAGGACTTACCTCCAACAAAAAGCTTCACCACCCACTTCGTACGCAACGCATCGCAGGTAAAATCTCAGACCAAGCCCACCCTCCTGTTTTGGAGAACAAACAATGTTCCTAAATACTTATGGACATAGGCTTTTCATAATGTTGTGTTCTTGATTAACGGGATTGTATCACCAACATTTGAATGGAGCACCATATGAACTGTTATATTCTTGCTCACCTGATTGTTCTATGCTTCAAGTGTTCAATAGCACTACTCACCACATGGATAGGAACAAGTGAGACAAACACAATCCAAAGGCAGTGATGAGTAGATAGAAGGTTATAGATGCTTCAATGCATCCAACAGTTTTTGATGAAGGTGGCACTACTCTTGATGAAGGCAAGAACAATGATTTCCAGCAAACAAGTTAACTCTAATATTCTTATTCCCAACAATGGCCAGACTGCATGTATTTTTATTGATATATCCGGATGAAATGATATACCGGGATGATCACTAATCTCATGTGATCATCCTTTTTTCTTTCACAAAAAAAAGGGTCAGACTGATCCCCCTAATTTCCCTTATTCTACATGTAATATCCAATGTGGAAAAGCTTATCGCCGCATCATGAGCATTTCCATGCAAGGGATATTCAGGCAACCGTCAATAATAAGGAAGAGAAGATAATGTAGATCCACTTGTCATCTTTTACTTCCTAAAATGTCATTGCACCCAAAGCCATAGAAACTGGCATTACAAGAAACGTGCCCACAGACTCCTACCATCTGAAAAAACGGGGATGCAAGACCCACTTACAAACTATGCTGATTATTGTGCGTTTACTACTACATTCCTGAATTTCATTGCCGATGCTTTAACCACCAGGGAACCACGTAACATAACAACAAAGAGACCATCAGAGGTTAGCATTGGATCCATGCAATATAGGAAGAAATGAAAGCAACGAGGTAACATTGCACCTGAATATTGTGTTTTGACCATCTTACAAGAATGCAATTAGATCCAAATGCATCTACAAAATTAAATACAATTTTGATGGCTCAATAGACAAGTTCGAAGCCCAATTAGTGGCTAAAGGTTTTATGCAACAAAGAGTACAGGAATGTATGTAAATATAGGAAAGAAATCGATTTCTGTTATGCATATACTATATAGATGGAAATATGCCATATATACTTCCTATCTATCTACGTATATACCTTCTTATAAGAAACCTTTGTTTCTTCAAAAGAAGGATTTGGCTCAGAATTACCCATCTTTCTTTTTCCTTTTTTTTTGAATAATAAACGGACAGCTTCCCTGACCAAATTTTCTACCCACACACTCTCCCCACAGAATATCATCACATTATGCTACAAACAAAGAGACCACAAAGCCACCGGCACTGTTATCCAAGCATGAGAGTTTGCCTAAATGCCATTCCTAAGGGAAGCCCAAAAATCATCCATACCAAAGACAGTCACATCAGGTAGCCCCAATGACTCCCACAGTCGTGACGAAAAGTCACAAGACCAAAACAGGTGTGAAGTATCTTCCTCGCAACGGCCACAAAGCCTGCAAATCATGTCAACCTTAACTATGGCTACCCAATGGTGACCTTCAATGGGACCTTCAACTTCCAAATGAACCTACAATCCCCCACCGCCTCATGACCATTAAGGTTCACCTCCACGACCCACAGCATATTGTAGGCTTATTTCATCGAAAACACTCCCCTATTCCACTCCAAGCAATCAAGAGAGCCCAATTCCAAGTGAAAATCACTTAGTAGGATTTTTTTCATTCCAAGGTTTCCCTAAATTTGGAAGTTATCACTTGGTAGGTTTCCATTTCAAGGATTAATCCAATCAAGTCCACCATGTCTCCCAATTTCACCATATCCCCTTTGGATTCAAGACCGAAACTCCACTCTTTGTGTTGTGATCCCACCCACTTAATTTATTGATCTTGAAACTGTGGAACAAAGAAAATACATGCCAAAAAAAAGTATATACTACTATTTTTATCCATGTTCTCCCATTTCAAGAGGAACATATCCTTATTTCTATTGCATTTTTTTTTAGAGGGGAAAGGGTGGAAATCCTTTAGATATCACCCAGAAATGTATTAAACAACCAAAAGATTACAATGCTCACATCATACGCAAGAGCTCCACCCTAAAATAAAAGACACCGCAGAGTCAACAAAATTCTCCACATATAGGTGCTGCCGCCTAAACACAACAGCATTCCTGCCTAGCCAAATAGCCCAAAAAATTGCTAGCGGTCGAGGCCGTTCTCTCCTCGATCGAAACACGTTGCGCTCAATGTCAACCCCACCACATCTGAAAGACCACCAAAAGCCGATAAAAGAGTCATGGGCCCACCATCGATCCCCCATCCGCTCCCAGACACGCGTCACCACTAGACATGCAAAGAACAAATAGTCGATGTCTTCTTCCGCCTAACCACACAACAGGTAAGACCTGTCCGCATCCAGGACCCACCGTGCCCTCCACTTCTTGGTCATCAATCTCCCTCTCCTAAGGAGCCAAGCAAACACTTTCACCTTCAGTAGACAAGAAGCCTCTCAAAGCTACCTACAGTCTCTAGCCAAGTCAATATCCCCTAACGTGCGTGAACCACTAAGCCTTCTATAAGCACCCTGCACAGAGAAATCACCTTCCTCCCACCCAAAATAGTCCACACCATCCTCTAGTTGAATCCCTTACAGCTCTTGCAACAATACCTATATTTCCCCAAGCCTCTAGTCTGACAGACTGCCCAAGAAAGTGGGACACCACATGCCATCCTAAGCCTCCACCACCGAAGCTCTCCTATCAACCGTTAGTGCCGCAAGTCTGGGGAAGCGCTCTGCCAGAACTCCAAGCCCCGTCCAGAACCTGAAGGCCTTGCCCAACCCCAGCACTAGGGTAAAAGAAAGGTCGGACCTTTGGTGCCACCACAGGTAAACCTCTAAGGAAGTGGGAAGCTCCTCTAGGGGGAGACGTAAGGGGATCCCAGCTTGATGGTCCCCCATGGCAAGAGCGTAGGACCCACCCCACTAGACATACCTCTCCTCCAAGCTGCCTTACAATTCACTTCGTCAGGAGGCTGTCATTCATTCTCCCCACCTATCTAACTCCCAATCCCCCTTCCCTAATAGGCTTCCACACTTCACTCCAAGCCACCAGCTTCGCCCCCTTCCCTCTCGCTCCATAATTGGTCCAGAAGAAGCTTCTCATCAAGCTCACAATTTTGTCATCAATTCTCCACGATATCTTCACAACCAAGTAAAGTATGCTGGCATCGCTGACAGAACTGCCTTAAGGAGGACCAGCCGCCCTCCTCTCGACAGTAACTTGGACACCCACCCAGCCAACCGATCTTCGATCCTCTCAAGCAACAGAGACCAATCCTGTACCGAGACCCTCCTGTCCGTCAGGGACAAGTCCAAGTACCGGAGGGGTAGATCCCAGCCTCCGTACCCAGGGCCTCCAAGCACACCTCAACCTCCGCATTAGGCATACGGAACTGGACAAACAAAGATTTAGAGTAATTAATATGCATACTCGATGCTTCACAAAACAGCTCCAGAAGGATATGGCATTGCCTTGCCTCTACCACTGCCCCTTCCACAAAGGAGTACCATCCACGTACTGCAACACCGAAATACCCTCTCCCACCAAGAGGGAAGTCCTGTATCAGACTTGCCGCACACGCCGTGTCAAATGCCCTCGCTAAAGCATCCGTCGCTAACACAAACAACATAGGCACCAGGGGGCACCCGTACCACACGTCCCTCCTCAGCTAAATCCAACACCCTCCCGAGTTCCCATTGATGAGGACCAAGAACGATGCTGTGGTGACGCACTACTTCATCCATCTAATCCAGACCAGTGGGAAACCCCTCTTGGCCATAGCTGCCCACAAGGACCACTGCACCGAGTTGTAAGCCATCTTGAAATCAACCTTCCACAAAAAAGCCTTCCTTCTCTCCCTCCTCCAATGTGCTAGGATCTCTGTCGTCGCAACATACACATCCAAAATGCATCTCCCTAACACAAACGTTGTCTACACCTCCGACACAACTCTACCAATCACCCTCCTAAGCTTGTTCACCAGTATCTTCGCCACGATCAAATATGCCGCATTCAAGAGAGCAATTGGTTTGTAGTCATCAATCACCTCTGCCCCCTCTTTCTTAGGCAACAGGAACATGTAGAACTTGTTCAGCCTATTAAATCCCCTGTTGCCCTCCCTGAACTCTACTAGGACCTACAAGATCTCAACCTTCAGCAACGACCAAAACTCCTCGAAAAAGAGGATCGGGAAACCATCCAGCCCCGGACACCCTTCTGCATTCAAACCCCAGACCGCCCTACGAGCTTCATCCTCTGTGAAAGGTGCCACCAGCCCCTCCGCCTCTACCAAGTCCACCACCGGAGCTCCCAACCCCCTCCATCTCCACCTCCCGTCCCTCCTCCCCATAAACTCCCTAAAGTATTCCGCCACTGCCATGCCCACTAACTCCCTGCCAGAACACTCCACCTCACCCACCTAGAGCTTATCAATCCAGTTTCTCCTACGCCTGGCTGATGCCATCATATGGAAGAATTTGGTATTCGAGTCTCCCTCTTTGATCCATTTCTGCCTGGATCTCATCCTCCACTCCACTTCCACTTTCCGGTCCTCCTCCTGGATGGTCTTCATGTGGTCCGCCCTGCTCTGTCTCTCCACCACAGTCATCAAGTCCTAATCTTCTACTTTGTCCAGCCTTTGAATTTCCCCGAGTGCCTTGTCCTGCTTCTTAGTTCGTTCTTCTTTCACCTGCTTCCTGTAGTCATTCAGGAAGCATCTCAACTCCTAAAGCTTCGCCTTAAGCCACACGGCAGCCGAGCAATCGGGGTGCATGGCCCTCCATTTGTCCACCAAACTCCTGAATCCTTCCTCCAGCAACCACACCCTATCAAACTTGAAGTACATACCGCATTGAAATCCCTCGCCAGACTCCCACAGCAAAGGGGAGTGGTCTGAGAATGGCCTCTCCAGAGCGTGAGCCCCTGCCAACGGGAATACCTTTGCCAACTCCACCGAGCACAAAAAACGATCCAGTCTGAACATCTGATCTCCTGAGCTCCTCCATGTGTACGCACAAGAAATGGGGAGTATATCCTGCAGCCCATGCTCGGCAATGAGCCTTGTGAAGTCCTCCGAGCCTTGGTCCCTAGCTCCTCTCCCCCTCGACTTGTCCTCCGCCAAGAGGGTAACATTGAAATCTCTTCCAATGAGCCATGGGCTCCCCTGAAATCTCCCGGCGACTTAGTGCAGCCTTTCCCAGAGAGAGCTCCTCTCGAAGTCATCAACCAATCCATACACAGATGAGAACGCCATCACGAGCCCATTACTCCTCAACTGCACCAAGACTGTTCCTGCCCCCACCTCCGAATCCACTAAGAGAACAAGTCCTCCCCTTCCAAGCAACGACCACCCCTCCCGACCTCCCAGCTGCGTCCAAAGCCAGAAAACCTCCCAGCAAGCCACCCCCAATCTCTCTCCAAGCCCTCTGACCACACCCCTACAACTCCGTCTCCTGGAGAAACACCACCTCCGGGTTCCACTTAAATAGGTACGACCTCAGCGTCCCCCTACGAGAAGGGTCACAAAGACCCCTAACATTCCATGTAAGCACCTTCAACATAGGGCACCAACAGCTCCTCCCCCTCCCGAGCGACCGAAGCTGGCCCCCTCAGCCACCTGTTCCACCTCCCCCAACCCGTAACCATCGGACCAGGTCACCCCAAGCTCCCCAACCCTCCGTTCCCCCCCTCCCTACCATCTCCACCCCTTCCAAAAGCCCCTCCCCCTTACTGTTGCCCAACCAGCCCCCTGCAGCCTCGACAACTCCCCCTGCAACCACACCGGCTCCTCCACTAAAGCCCCAACTCGCCGACCCTCTTCGTGAAGCCCCTCCGCCCCAGAGGGCCCCTGTTCCTCCCCCGAAGTAGACCAGCCACCGTCGTCACGGAGGGCGGTGTCGCCAGCACCACCCCACGGACCTCCCCCACACGTCAAAGGAGTCGTCAGTGTCGAAGAATCCCCGGCCGATACCCCTCATGTCGTGGGGAACCCTTTGCGTTGCCATCCAGATCTTCTCCATCCTCTGAAGGAGGAGCTTGGTCGCTCTGATCTCACCTCTGCTCCTGTCGAGGACAGTCGTCGCCGTCTAACTCCCGTACTCTGTCTTCTGACTCTCCGTGAACCAGTGCACGTAGGCTCACCCCGAGGGAACCCTTCGCAGGCCAATGAAAGCTAAGGAACGAAGGGGTACCGGGTCCGAGCGCAGATCCGAACTCGCCCCCCACCCTAAAAGCCTTCGAATGCCACGCCTCTATCTCCCTCGAGAAAAGGTTATCCTTCAATGCGCCACAATCCCTCGAAGTGCCCTCCCACTCCTCTTGCTGCAGTACCTCGACAACCCCGCACAACCCCTCGGCTTCCCCATCAAGCCGCATGTAGCCCACCAAGTCGTTTCCCGCATTGATCACCCTCTCCTCGACCTTCGGTCCACCTCCAGCCACACGCACCTCAAGCGCGACGCCTCGAGGGGTGCCTATACACCCAGCTCTGAGTTCGGCGCTGCTGCCTCAGCCCATGATGCGCCCCCCCTGTCGATGACCTTCAACCTCCACACCGGTCCGTGCACCGGAGTGCTTCCCCCTGACGCGAGACCTCTGGCCGACTACTCCACCTCCTCCACAAAAGATCTTGATCCCCTCTCCATCGATTTAACCAACACAGCCCATGATGCTCTCCCCAAACACAGCGCCACTTTCCTCTGGAGCATCGTGTCCAGTTGCATCTCCACTGCAGCTCGCATCAACCCAAGATCCCCTCCATTGAGGCTAAGTCCCTTGCACCATCGCATCCGCGCAAAGGGGGCGACCACTGCCTCGACAACCTACCTTGTGCAAGGAAATAGTGGTACCCCCTCCAAGTCCACCACCATCTCCACCTTCTGTGGCTGCTGCTCCCTGATTGCACCATCCGACCTCACCGCCCACCGGCACCTAACCATCCTACCCAAGCACGGAAAGTCCTTAAACAGGAGTCGTTCCACCATCTCCAATGACGCCCCCACTGGCAAGAACTTCCCCTCCCCCACCACCTTCAACCTCAATCCTGACGCCCTACTCCCCAACGACCTTCTCACCCATCCTTCAAGGCATCCAGCCCTACGTGGCCCTCCACCACCACTCCGACCAAGGCCGATGCGAGGGCCCTTTCGAGCTTCCCAGCCTCCTCCAACCACGAGGCCTCCACCTCGGTCAACGACGCCCCCTCCGGCGGAGGCAGGGGCACGGTTGCACGTGCACCCACATCCGCATCCCTCCGTAGCTCCTTCACGCAGGATAACCTCCGATGGCCCAGCTCCCTGCACCAAAGGCAACGCACCAGGTCCCTGCATTCCCGTGCCAAATGCCCCACCCCTCTAGACTTGAAACAAATCACCTCTAGCGCCACCTTTTTCCTCGCCTTCCTTACCACCAGAGCCCAACCCCAACCTCCATCTCCCTTAAGCACACTCTCTCCGTATTTGGTGGCACTCATCTCTCTCTACTCAATTTTTTTCTCTATTGCATATTATAATTCTGGCAATGATGTTTTCCACTAAAAATGGCTCCGCTAAAAAAGAAAGACTACCATTGCCATAGAAAATATCAATCTTCATTTTGTGAATTCTCAGGGAAACAAAACGATGGAACTTCAATAACTCACTCAGAACACCTTTTGTAAGTTTGCTTGGATCAAATTCAAAGAAACAAAACCATAGAATTCAAACAACTCACCTAGAGCACCTTTTAAAGTATTACATGGTATAATGGAATCAAATAAACCCTTTCCAAATAAATACTCAACTTCTTGTGAACCCTCAAGTACGGTCACGTGCAATATTTGTTCAATTGCTCTTTTACCTACAAATGCAAAGTAACTATTAGGTTTACTACTGAAACATGGAAGAGTGGAAATCTCACATCAAAACACTATGATGAACTGTTAACATGAGAATTCTTGAAGGGCAGCAATGCCTACTATTCACTATATGAAACCATTTCCATGTAATGTACTTTATCCACTAGATGACAAGGGGACATTTTCCCAAAGGTTCTATCCATATACCCTTATATGATTCCCATTTGAATCCTATACTCGCGAAGTGGGTGCAAGGTGGATGATTTCACGACTCCTCATTCATTAAATAGGGAAGATCACCAAAAATTTCATGATCTGCTACCAAACCTATTCCAACTTCAATAGCTCGGATTCAAATCGTGAGGATAGCTGGAATACTTCATATCAACAGATACTCAGCACATCAATACCATTTAGATCCAAGATCTGGGATGCTCCTTTCATGAGCATTCTCCATATTATGTCTTGAAGAGGACTCGAACCTCCATGCTCTTTAGCACAAGATTTTTAAGCGTTGCATGTCTACCATTTCACCATCAAGGCATCTTGAAAGTGAACCCTATTCCATGAATAGGATATCTATATAGTGTGATATATGGAATACATGACAAAAGTTGGAGTGTTGGAATAGCTCATTCGATCATCAATCGGTTATATATGACAAAGGTGAAGTGTTGGAATAGTTCGATCGATCATTGATCAGTTATATAGGCTTGAGTCAGACATCCAATCAATGCAATGAGGACTTTAATGAAAACTTCATCATCCCAGTACTGAAAGTTACTATTTGAATCATCCTAAGTCTTGTCCCCAATTGCAACCAGGCATTACATTGGCTACTCATGATGACCCACATGAATACACGAAGCTACCCAATAGGCTTGAAGAAATGAGTATGCTATGTTGTTTGCAAACTCCACCACACCTAGATCTTTAGTTTTCATAAGGTGGCAGTTGACAACAATGCCCTATAGATCATTCTTTATTCATTTATAGAAGAGGGAAAATTATAGTTCTATTTTTGCTATATTTTGATAATAGTTCTAACTGGCAATTTCCACCACTCTTATTGACAAAGTGAAGAGAGTTCAATCAGCATTTCAGCTTTAAAGATCCCAGAACTCTTCATTACTTTCTGGGTATTGAAGTAGACAAATCCATGTCACAACACAAGTATACCCTTGATTTACTGTTACTACCTCAATTTCTCAAATTGCAAGCCTATCTTGACTCCAACACCATCACAACACAAATTATTTAATTGAAAAAGATAGTCAATTGATATATAATCCTATAAATTACACAGTACAGTTGGGGCTAGCCATCCAAATATTACTTTGTCCATTAACCAAGTCTCTTAGTACATGCATTCTCCAACTATCAATCATCTCTAAGCCATCAAGCACATTTTTGGTACTTAAAGGGAACCAGCATGAGTGGAATTGACTCCAAGTAGACAAGTAAAGGAAGAAGTTTACTTACCAATTGGGCGAGTGGCCCAGACAATCACTGGTTTGTTCTAGAATACTTTGTTTTCTCGGAAACAATTTGATATCTTGGAAAAGTAGAAGGCCAAATCTAGTATAGAAGAAAGATATCATGCCCTTGCCCCAATGGTCAATGAAGTCATTTGAATTTGTTTTGTTCTGGACAACTTGGGGATCCATAACAAATCCACTACCATTCTTTCTGAGAATCACAGTGTTTGTACCTTGATCATCACTTTATTAGAGAAAAGATACAAAGTGGATAAATTGTAGTTCAAGATATTCCAACCAACAATCAAATCACTGATATTAATGAAGCCTACTGCCATCAAAGCATTCACCAAGTTGAAGAACAAACTCAGGACTTACCCCATCCCCAATTTGCAGGAATGGAAGAATTATATATTCTTGAGGAATTTCTTGTAAATTTTGTAAATTATAACGATTGTATGGGTGACTTTGTGTTTTGCTTAATACTTGGGTCCTAAGCAAACAGTTTGCTATAAATAAAACCCTAAGGCCTTCTCTTTTAATCATTGTGAAGGAAGCAAATCCTAGATGCAAACAAACGGTGGCTGCCATCTCGAACTACATTAACAAATTCTCTCTTTGTTCTTATGATTGTTTCCCTTTTCTTCCTAGGGGTTTTAATTCCTCATAAGAGGTAGAATAAACTGAATAACAAATTCTAGCCAGAGAATGACTCTAACAAGTCATTATAGTTACTAGTTTATCCTTTATTTACCAATTCTTGCAACCAAGTAAAAAATGGGGATATCCTACTATCACCATAACGGATTAGCAATCCTAAAAGCAAACTAAGGCAGCAATGCCTCACATTTGGAAAAAAAATAATGAAATTCAAGGAATTAAGTTTTTTTTGAAAAAGGAAAGGGTAGTTATCCAGAGTGATAACTACCCAAAATCTCATATAAATTCAAGGAATTAAGTTCTCTTTGATATATCACAAGGCAGCATGCGTTGCCAACAAAACCTTGAAGGAGATTGAAGATGTTAAGCTAACTAAGCTTTGTGCACCAAGGGCTGCATATTTATAAGTTTTACATATTTTTTTATTAATTTCTGATCATTGGTCTACCTATCTATAAATTACCCAAAAATAAACCATCTTATCATTTCCACTGACCCTATAGGAACATTGGAAATATAGGTTAGAAACATTGGAAATACAGGTTAAATGAGAAAATTCCATAGTGTGCTTTCACCTTCCAATTTGTTGACGTAAAGTATAGGCAGGATACAGCTATTCCCAAGCTTCCAAATCTCACAATGTCTCGTCTAGAGCCATTCAACCTGCAAATTTTTTTCTTCTTTTGCAACCTTATAAAGGAACTTAAATAGAAGCTTTAACATTCATTGAAGCATGCTTTGAATTGAAATAATCTAAAGAACCAGATAAAAATGTTCATCCAGTATATGAAAAAAATTTCAATTGGCATATTCGAAACAAAAACATTTTTTGGGTAGAATTATAAGGAACTAAATTCTACTGTCATCACCTAAAACCATAAAAAAAGTAAGTTATGAGTCATTAAAAACCAGCCATAACTATTCAGCTCTACAAAATTACAACTTGCATATCTGAGACAGTTTAGGTGGGATGATAGTTTGGAAATTCAATTCAATTCAAGAGCTTTGTATCATCATGTACAGCAGAAACGTTATCTTTGCCTTATTGATTGGCATTGCTCATATTTACTGATTGCCATGCCTCCATAATTTACAATCTTGATGCATCATGGCATGTCATTTGAATGTTTAACAATTTGTATAACAAAGGACAATGTAAACCTTATACCCCTGTTGAAATATATATTCAGAAAATTGTTGTAGTGATCCACTCATTTGTTGAAAGTCAGGTTTGAAACCTACCATGTCATCTTAAGTTCATAAATTTTTCCATTGTGGTGTCTAGCTTTGCCCCCCTCCTCTCTCCCATTTTGCTGCTGCCTGATCGTTCACCCATGTCTCCATGCAGCCATGTGTCTGTTGCAGTTCTTGTTGTTACTGTAGTTCCCAGATATGCCTGTTTCGGTATCTGGTTACTGAAGTTGAGATGGCGTGGCTAGTTGCCAGTTCTCTCCTTGCAGGCTCTTTGGATTTGTGCATGAAGTTGCTGTTGGGTCTTTTCCTGCCATGTTCATCTTGTTTTTGATTGCTCTTAAGGAGGAAAAAGGTGAGTTGGAGAGGAACAAGAGTAATGAAACCCTCAGGGTTCACCTAACTGCAACTAAATTTATCAAGAAACCTTATCTTTCAAGCTCCACTATGACTGAGATGACTACTGCTGGTAGAGGTCGGATTGGTTATATTGATGGCTCCAAAGCTCTGCTTAATACCATTTGCAGGAATCAAGTGAAAATTAGTATTATTGACTCCTTCTGTGGAAATCCAGTCAGTGGCTGCTAGAGACATGTGGTGCCTCATAAGCATGTATAGCCAAAAGAAGAAAGAGGTCTACATTTATCACTCACAGAGATGTATACTATGCACTAAATTATCTACTAGAGCATCGTACTTAATTATCAAATCCAAATCAGAAAACTTGGATTTCTACAGAGACAAAATATGGAGTTGTACTGCTCATCAGTAGCTTTACCATTATAGAGAATGGAGGAAGCATGCCCATCTAGGAATAGATATTGTCTAGATTGTCAAAAAAGTAATAAAAAGTAGATCTGACTATGCCAGATATTTGGGAATCCCGAAATAACCTGATAAAGGAGGTATCTGGATCCAATAGAGAAAATCTAGCACTCACATCCGAGATCCAACTTACTAAGAGTTGGAGTCAAAAATCCAACCTCAGACTACATTTGAGCATAAAATGAACCTATGAAGGGCCTTGTGACCCTCAAGCAGGTCTCGCAACTCCAACATCCAAGTCTAACCTCAAGATCTATAACCTTTGTAGTTGAGAGACTTCATATTCAGATCTTCTGAGTTATGATAGACATCCAATTCTAACCTTCAATTGTCAACTTCTCAATTCAGAAAGCTTTTGGAGTCTGCAAGCTAGAAAAGCCTAGATATTAGTATCCAACGTGCACAGAATTCAAGTTCCCAAGTCTGCCACGGATGACAACAACCATGAGCCAAGAATTTTGAGCATGCATCCCTGAACATGCCTAACTAGGAGATAACTGCTTCCAGAAATCCAGAATTGATCTTCACGGTGTCCATAATCCCCACAGTCTCTTCCTTGCAGTTTGACATCCAACGTACGGCTAACACACATGGCTCGAAAGACAGAAAGGCTACTCATGTCACACTCATGAAATGATTCCAGAGATCATAGGAACATATTGACTTCCATTCTCAACAATGATTGGGTGCAGTAGTGGCTAGCACGACAAATGGCATATGGTGGCAGAAATATCAGCCTATTGCAGAGTGGTAGGTCAGTGGTGGGAGGAGCTTGTGATGACGTTGGTAGGTCCATGCTGTGGGAGGAGCTGTGTCAGGCAGCCACTTTTGCAGATGGTAGGTCGTGGTTGGTAGGGGGGGATTTTAATGTCACCCTCTCCTCCGAAGATAGACCAAATGGACGGGTAGACAAGGCTAGGATGGATTTTGCAGGTGTGGTGGATGAGTTGGATCTTTGCGATGTTTCTATTTCCAGTGTGGCATACACATGGAGGAATGATAATGGATCTGCCTCCAGGATTGATAGATTTCTTGTCTCGATGGAATTGGCAGAACAGTTCCAGTTGGCGGATGTTGCAGAGGCCATTTTCAGATCATACACCTTTGATTTGGGACAGTAATGATGGCGTACACTTCTCTCCAATATTTCAAATTTCAGAGCTCATGGCTACTGGTGGTTGGCAGCTTGGGTTTCATGAGTTTCTAAAGGTGAAGTGGGGACAGTTCCCTCAGTCATCCTCGGCTGCTTACACTCTTGAAACCAAGATCCAGGCCATCAGACTTGCTCTTCTTGAGTATAAGAAGGAGAGTAAAGATAGGAGGGAATGGGATAGGATCATGGCTTTGGAAGGAATTTCTGCACTTGACAGGGCAGAGGGTGTTAGGCCCTTGGAGGAGGCAGAATGCGATGAACAACGTCATCTGCAGGGTGTTATGCAGCAGGAGGACCACAGGCGTGAGATGGACTGAAGGCAGAAATCACGGCAATTGTAGCTTAAGGAGGGGGGTTTGAATACACAGTTTTTTCATTTATCGGCAAGTGTGAGGAGGTCCAACTTGATTTCTACTATTCAGGTTGGGGATGAAGTGTTTTCTGATAAGGAGCAGATTGTGGAGGCTTTGCAAGCCCATTTTCATGCTTCCACTAGGCGTAGACCACATGGTTCATGGCAACTTGGTTCCTCTGATATGGTTGGATTGGATGATGAAATGAGAAATGGGATGGCTAGGGAGGTGACTGGGGATGAAGTGTTGGCAGCTATTCGTGGTCTGAAAGCTGAGGGTGTACCGGGACCAAACGGTTTGTAGGTACTCTTCTACGAGGAGCTGTGGGAGGTTGTCGGGGTGGATTTCATGGCGATGGTTTATGAGTTTCTAGTGGAGAACCGTGGCTTTGATAGATTAAACAGATTTTATTTCTTCTTTTGCCAAAGAGGTCAAGTGTGGAGCCGGTTGAGGAGTTTAGTTCAATATCCATGCAATGACAAACTGTGAATGCAACAAAGATTTAGTATTCTCTATGTCTTCTCTATCACTGCCGGTCAATAGAATATCGTCTACATAGACAATCAAAATCACCGATCCAATCTCCTTGTGCAATGTAAACATTGAGTGGTCAACAGAAGATCTAGTACATCCATTAGATCACAAATAGCTGAAAGAACTAAAAGAACTATGTTTTCTTAAAAACATACTAGATTAGGAGGAAGAGGTTCACATGCAACAACCTCCAGGCTTCATCATTTAGGAGTGACAGAAGGTGTGCACCCTAAAGGAGACCATTTATAACCTTAAACAAAGTCCGAGGGCATGGATCGGTGATCTTCTATTGACCATTTTAAAAATTTTGAATAACTCCCATGGAAATGAAAGACTAAGTCTTTATTTCTTAAAAAAAAATTGAACAATAACAGGGACCTAAGACTTTTCTTTCATCATAAAAACCCATGACATGTGGGTACAATCATCAACTAATAAAAGAAAGTAATGAAAATCTTTAACACTATCGATCCTACAAGGGCCCTACACATCTGCATGAACCAAATCAAAAACAAACTCAATGTGTTTATTCTAGGACGGAAAGGATGACCGATGGTACTTGCCAAGTTGACAAGCCTCACACTAAAAACAATCCGGGAACAACAAATCTAGAAACTGGTGACGGAGCATAGAAATACCAAAATGTTCAAGATAAAAGTGTCACTAAATAGCAGTGGTGGCACATATAGCAACAGCAGAGGAGGGAGGTGGAATGTGGAGGTAGTACAACCGTTCTACACAAGTCCTCCACCAATCCGCCTCATTGTCTGGAGGTCCTACAAGAAGAAATATCAGTCATGAAAAATAGCCCCGCATCGAAAATCTCTAGTAATTTAACTAATAGACAGCACGTCAAGTGCAAATCTCGGTGCATAACTCACATTAGAAAGAGGAAAAGTAGGTGACAGGGAAATATTCCCAAATCCTGTAACAGGTGATAAGCCTCCATCTACTACCTTGACCTGGAAGGAGGTATCAAGATCCCGACAGGAAGAAAAAAGACCAGCATCATCAGTGATGTGAGAAGAGGCACCTGAATCAGCAATCTGGGCTAGAACATAAGACCTGACAAACAATGCAGAGGTACCTATGGCCCATAGAACATATGCACCAGCCAAAGTGGAAGCTTGGGACGCAACGAACCTCTCATACTCTGCCTTAGAAATAGTAACATGATTGTCATCCTCCTGAGCCTAGGTAGTATCCTCTATAAAGATTTGATGAGCACATGGGTCCATCCCCTTAGGGTAGCCGTGCTTCACCCAACATCTATCAGCTATATGACCGTACCTGTGGTAGTACTCACAGAAGAGATTGCACTATCCACGACCACGACCAACAGTCACCATGGCAGAGGAATTAGATGTAGGTACAAGTTTAGAAGTTTCCAGTCTGGAGAGGCGAGCATAAATCTGAGCAGGCATAAGGATCTCACCTACGGTTATGAACTGGTCCTTGACCACCTTATACTCTAGTCCAAAGGCCAGAGAGCATTTGTATGAATCTAATCACCTCTCATTGTCTTATTATGATAGCTACATCAAAGGATATAGGATATGAATGTCCTGCTCATCCCACAAATTCTTCATAGTACCGTAATAATCAGCTAGGGACATGGTATCCTTCCTGAGCATATGCAACTCCTCCACAACTCTGTAAAGATGGGTGATGTTGCTCTTATGGGAATGTATCTCATGTAGAACTTTCAACATCTTCTTCACCGAGGCATAAGCTATCACTTACTTAGCAATAGTATGGGTCATGTTGTTTAGTAAACATGTGGCCACCCAATCATTATCTGCCTCCCAATCGACAAATTTCATAGCAAGCTCATCCTATGTGAGAATATATTTCTTCCTTTGCGATCCTAGTATCCCACGAACCAGGAAAAGGACGTAGACCAAAGTAAAAAAAAATGGATCCATCCAACTTAATGGAAGTTCCCTGTACGTGTAAGGTGCTTGTGGCAAATAATTCCCCCATCAAGTCACTAAGGGAATCTCTGTGGTCTCCCATGACAACTCGGTTTGTGGAATGGTCCTCCAAGCACAATCACATACAAGTTTACTTCATATGTCTCACAAGGGAAGCAAGAAACATATTTGAATGTGAAGTTTCAAATCATTGGAAATCCGAAAATCCATGTATCAGGTGTAGCATCCACCTCCCGAGGTAACAACGAGACCTAACAAAGGCTACCTCTCCTTTTGGTGCTTCTTGTGGTGAAGAACCAAAGAGAGGATAGCGATTGACTTGCCCCTACCTACAAGAGAAGACCCCCCAATGCTCAAGAGTCACATAGCAGTCACCAGATTAGTGCACGGGAGGCAAGCAATGCTACTTACGGTGCTAGAGGCCTTGCTGATGCTACTCACGATGACGCAACCTATTGCAGTGCCCCTGACGGTGACGCAAAGGGTGCCTCAGGCCATCGCAGCACCCAGCAAAGGGTGATGAGCACCGGTGGCGTCGGTCTAAAGGGATAACACTATCTGTAGGGGGCAGCGACGCATGAAGAGAAGGCCAGCAGCGTTACCAGGAGAGAGAGGGGGGTTTGTGGAGGTTAAGGAGGATAGGGTTTTGGTGGAACATCGGAGCCCTAGTCCAGGACCATTACTCTAATACCATGTTGGGACCGAATGAATCAATTGTTTATTTCACGAGACCCAAGGTGCCTTTATATAGAGAAGCATAAAGGAGAAAATAACAACATACACCCTCGTACAATAAAGATATATAATGAAGACCCATACAACCCCAACAACTCAACATAAATCTAAGTGGGGCTCAAAATCTATGTATTTGACCTCGTTTAATGTAAGAAAGGGATTACTAGTAGTTGTTGTTATCGTCATTGTATGCCAAGCAAATAGTTCTAAAGCTAATAAATTTTAGGAGATAAGATGATTTCTTGTAAGATGAGCAGTGTCCTTGTCTAGGAAATGCAAGTGATCGAAGGCATTTGCTTGATCCAAATTAAGACAGGTTACAGGTTTGGAAGCAATTTTGCCAATTAAGGGAAAAAAATGACAGCTATCATTCTATATTCACTTCTTTGAATAACAAAAATTGACATGACATCCAGCACAGGAAGCTTTATATAATTTCATATGATCCATCATTAACATTGTTTATCAGAAATCGGCTTGAAATGGACTAGATCCAACATTGAACAATATGGAGGCACAGTGCCCATAGTAGTTACAATAATATACATATACAACAATTCTCCTGTCAATGAAAGATAGGATTCCGGTGCTTTAGTCCACCTTCGGAATGTGAAAACCAAAAAAGTCATTACCATCTGGAGAGGCTAATCACATCAGCAGAATCCCTATGCGAGTTTGAGCTAGAAGTAGCTTTACCATCAAGAAGATGAGAACTTTCTCCAGAAAGACTCTGAGGCATCTGCATTGCTGCACCAACTTTTTCTATTAGGATATCCAGGGACAAGATTTACCCTGGTTCAAAGAGGCCAACAATGCCCCTACAAAGCAGGATAAGGGTGCAAATCAACGAGAACAACAGCAACTGCATAATCTGAATTATAATTTAAAAGCTAGCTCAGAATCTTTACAAGATAACAGTGGAATTTCCATGATAAACAAATAAAAGATGGGAACCTGGAAGACCTCATAATACCTTATTGGTCTTGACAATAAAACAAGCAATTTAGAAGGAAAAGAAATTTAAATTCAAACAAAAACAGAACAACCTTGAATATCTTGAAATGAAACATCTCCTATCTCTTTCCTGATGAGAACTGGGCCAGCCTGTTGCAGATTCTGCTCTGATAAAGTAGTTGTTAGAGCAATGCATCTGCAAATGAACAATATTACAAATGGGAATAGGAACCATTTTAGCATCACAATACAGATATTAGATGGAATCTTAAACAGAACCGTATTAACATCAGAAAAGGGATGTCACTTGTTAGGTTAAAATGCAGTAGTTTATTCTAGAGAGATCATGGTACCTTTACATAGAGAGACACCAAATAGAAATTACAGTCACAATCCTTCAATATAAAAGAAAACAAACAAGACCCCATAATACTCAACACTCCCCCTCAAGTTGGAGCATAAGCATCGAACATACTCAGCTTGAAACAAATATAGTGCAACTGTTTCTTTAGAAGTGCTTTAGTGAAAATGACTGCTAATTGGTATTCAGTACATATGTAGGGCGTAGAAATCTCCTTGCTACAATTGCCTCCCTGACAAAGTGACAATCCACCTCAATATGTTTAGTTCTCTCATGAAAGACAGGATTGTTTGCAATTA
This sequence comes from Thalassia testudinum, assembly GCA_037157565.1. Lineage (NCBI taxonomy): Eukaryota > Viridiplantae > Streptophyta > Magnoliopsida > Alismatales > Hydrocharitaceae > Thalassia > Thalassia testudinum. The sequence continues at coordinate 4,382,888 of JAZHRO010000037.1, forward strand.
AAGTGGTAGCTTTATTATCACAATGCATAGGAATACGTCCAGGAACATGTACTCCAAAATCCTCTTAGATAGATCGGACCCACAATAGCTCCTAAGTAGTCTAAGTCATGGCCCTATTTTCTAACTCAACACTTGATCTAGAAACAACCACATGCTTCTTGCTTCTCCACATGACCAAATTACCCCCAACAAATGTGCAGTATCCTGTAGTAGACCTCATGTCCTCATGTACTCTAGCATAATCTACATCTAAATAGCCACAGACATCCAAGTGTCCATTGTTTCTAAAATAAAGTCCTTTCCCAAGTGCACTCTTCAAATACTTGAAAATCTGGCAAACTCCATTCCAATGGACTTCCCTTAGTGACTGCATAAACTGACTCAATCTACCAACAGCAAAAGCAATGTCAAGTCGGGTAACTACCAGAGACAATAGCTTACCAATAATTGCACAGTATCTAGTCACGTCCTACAGTAAGGGACCCTCATCATCTGCAAGAGGCAAGAATACGTCTATCGACACATATGCTAGTTTGCAACCCAGCATACCCATGTCTCTCAACATGTCAAGTACATACTTGCGCTGAGATAGCACAAGTCCTCCAGTATGCCTCACCTCAATACCAAAGAAATAGCTAATAGGACATAGATCCTTAGTAACAAAATGTGAATGTAGTAGCTTTTTTGTTTCTTCCATTCCTTGCCTGTCACTACCAGTTAGCAATATATCATGCAATAAACAATGAGTATAACAGAATATGTCTTCTCATGCAGTGTAAACACAGGGTGGTCAGGAGACGATCTAGTAAAACCATAGTCCTGAACATCCCTGCTAAACCTCTTAAACTAGGCTCTAGGACTTTGTTTCATTCCATAAATAGCCTTCTTCAACTAACACACCTTATGACACTCCCCCTAAGTAGTAAACCTAATGGCTATTCCATGTATACCAAGTCTCCATAAAGAAATGCATTTTTTATGCCTACCTAATGAACCGTCCAGCTCCTGTTGAGTGCAAGAGAAAGCAAGATTCTAACAAAATTGAGACGAGCCACAGGGGAGAATGTCCCAAAGTAGTTAACTCCAAAAGTCTAAGTGTAGCCTTCGGCGACCAGGCGTGCCTTGTATCTTTCCACTATGCCATCTAGAAGGCATTTTACGGTAAAAATCCATCTACACCCCACAACAATAGCACCTGAGGGTACATCAACAAGAACCCATAAGCCACAAACTGCAAAGCTGTCATCTCCTCTTCCATAGCCAATGTCCAAGATGGATCCTGGAATGCCTCATGATGGTCCCATAGTACCTGTAAACTGTCAATAGCCAGAGAAAACTGATGTCCAACTACAGGCAAATTGTCAAGTGACATAAATTGAGATACAGAATATTTAACACAAGACCGTGGAGCCTTTCTTTGTACAATAGGAAGGTCCAAAGTGGTATCCTCAATAGTAGTAGGTACTTGGTCCTCAGAAAAATCATCAATAGTTGGTGGAGACTAAGTAGAAATAGTAGACAATGGCTCCACCTAAGGAACACCCTGAGTTCTGTGTTGAAAATGCTTAGGAAAAGTATCTGTAGCAGGAACCTCAGGATGACACAGGAAACGAACCGAATCAAGACGACTAGCTCTTGATGTAGGTGGCTCATTAGGCTGTGGTGGCTCAAATATGACAGGAAGAGAAACATTACTAAGGTGAGTAATGGACTGCTCCCATGTTTCTGGTAGTAGGGAATCTCCTCAAAGAAAGTAACATCAGTAGAGACAAAACTTCTGTGCAATAGGATCATAACGGTACCCTTTCTCAGTTCTAAGATAACCTAGAAAGATGCACTTCACGGAACAAGAAAAAATCTTATCTACATGGTGTAAATGGACAAAACACACAGCCAAAGACAACCGGAGTAATAGAAAACATATCTTGCCAGGAAACAACAGGGAGTATGAAGTTTTACCCCCTGAAACAGACGAAGAGATATGATTCACCAGATATGTGGCAATAAGTATAGCATTAGCCCAAAAAGACGAAGGACCATTCATTTGAAATATAATAGAACGGGCCACATCAAGCAAATATCGAAGCTTACGTTCAGCTACTCCATTTTGTTGGGAAGTATGAACGCAAGTAGTCTAATGAACAATACCCAACGACTTGAAAAAAGCAGTAGTCGTAGCATTCACAAACTCAAAACCATTATCACTCTGAAAAATTTTTCAGACTTTTCTTTCATCATAAACACTCAAGACATCCTAGTATAATCATCCATGAGAACAAGAAAACACCGAAAACCTCTAACACTCTTGATCCTACAAGGGCCCCAAACATCAGCATAAACTAATGCAAAAATAGACTCGGTTCTTTTATTTTTAGGTCGAAAAGAAGACTTATGTTGCTTGCCCAACTAACAAGCTTCACACCTAAAAACTTTAGGAAAAGACAACTCTAGGAACTAGCGGTGAAGAACATGCAAATTGGGATGACCAAGACGAAGATGTCACTGGAGGGCAGAAGTTGCACAAACAGCATCAGCACTGGAGGAAGGTGGGACATGAAGATAGTAGAGACCATTCTACTAAGTCCACTAATCTGCCTCATCATCTAGAGGTCCTGTAAGAAGAAGTATTGGTCATGAAAAACCACTCGGCACCTCATCCTTCGTAATCTAACTAATTGACATCAAATTAAGAACAAACTTGAGAGCACGCATAGTATTTGATAAAGGTAAAATGGAGGAGATAGAGATATTCCCAAGACCAGTAACTAGTGACAAACCAACATCTACTACCTTAACCTGAAATGGGGTAGCAAGATCTCGTAGAGAGGAAAACAAGGTGATATCACCAATTATATGAGAGGAAGCACCTAAATCCACAAGCCAAACAGGGGCTTGGGATCTAGCTGACACAACTGCACTACCTGCAAATCTCTGAATTGAGGCTGAGATAGATGCCTAAGAAGCCATGAAGTGCTCACAGTCTGCTCTGGGGACGGAAATCCGACTATCATCCTCCTACGCCTAAGAGGCGTCCTCTGCAGATACCTGATAAGCATGTAGATCCATACCCTATGGATATCCATGCTTCACCCAGCATTGGTCCACAGTATGTTCGTTTCTGTGACAGTACTCACAGGAGTTCCAACCTCGACCACGACCACATGCACCACCACGAGACCAACCACCTCTGCCCCCAGAAGTTCCCCTACCACGACCAACAGCGGCCATAGTAGAGGCATTAGAAGTAGGCACGAGATCAGAGGTGTCAGGTCTAGAGAGACGAGCATAAATCTATCCTGGTGTGGGAATCTCATCCATGATCATAAACTGATCTTTCACCACCTTGTACTCAGAGCCAAGTCCAGATAGAAATTGAATAGAACGCGAATAGCCTCTCTCTACTTGGCTATAACAGCTACATCAATGGAAATAGGCTAGTAGACGTCCTGCTCGTCCCATAAGTTCTTCATGGTGCCATAATATTCGGATAAGGCCATCGTGCCTTTCCAAAGAGTGTAAATGTCCTCCACGACTCGGTACAGCCTGGTAATGTTGCTCCTGTGGGAATGAATCTCATGCAACACTTCCCACATTTTCTTCGAGGAGGCATACGCCATGACCTACTTGGCGATAGTCTGAGTCATGCTATTTAGGAGGCATGTTGCCACCCAATCATTGTCAGTCTCCAAATCTGTTGTCTTCACGGCTAGCACAACATCTATCAAAATATATTTCTTCCGATGTGATCTGACAAATAGGGAGAAAGGGGTAGAACAAAGTAGGAAGTTGGATCCATCCAACTTGGTAGGCGTCCCATGCTTGTAAGGGGGTGCGTTTGTGGTAGATGTCTTCCCCACTAAGTCACCGATTCCTTTTGGTCCCCATAATAACCGGAATCACGATCCATAAAAAACAATGACTTCAAGGTCTGAAAATCAGACCATAAGGTTTGAAAACTCCGATTTCAGACCTGTATTGCCTTCAAAACGCACATATATACCACAAAGAGTACTGACTTCAAATCATGTACCTTGTAGATACCAAAAAGGATGCTTTCTTTACACGCACTAGGGCATAGATCGAGCCCTAGCAGTGCCTTTCACCGAAGAAACCTCCCATAGAAGTTTTGTTGAAGAAAGGACCGAAAGACTCTGGTCCTAGTCGATGTAGGTAGCCTCCTCTGTCTACAAGGAGATCGGCAGACCAAGGAAGGAGGGCAATGCGCGGTGAGAGCCCCCTACGCCACCTCTACGACTACGCAGGAGAGAGGGCAGACCGATAGTAGGCTATGGAGGTCCTGCTATCGATCGGTGGCGCTGCTGGCCTCCCTGCGGTGGCTTGCGACGCTGATGGGGGGCCGCTAACCCCTACAGGCGTTGCTGGCCCTGTACAAGATGGAGAGAAAGGGTTGTGGTGCTTAGAGTTTAAAGGTTAGGGTTTGGTGGGATACCAAAGCCTCGGTCTAAGATCGCTGCTCTGATACCATGTTAAGTTGAAATGCAATAATTTATTCTAGAGAGACCCTGGTGCCTTCATATAGAGAGGCACCAAATAGAAATTACAAACACACCCTTTCAATATAAAATAAAACAGAAAAGACCCTATACAACTCAACATCACTGGAGGTTTCTTTTTGATGCAAAGAAAGGAAAAGCATTTTCGTTTTTCTTCATAAGATCAAAGTTGTAAATATTCCAATTAGAAAGCCATCATATCAATACACAGCATACTCCACCAAGCATACGGATGTGGAATCCAAAGCACCAAAAAAGCAATTGTCAACATGACCAAGATTTCTCTTCTTTTTTTTTTTTTTTGAAAGGCAATATGACCAAGGTATCTCTTCATTTCTCTTCCCCTTCCATGGCACGTTCAATGGGATCTTCATCTTCCAAATGGCAAGGATGTCCAAAGCAACCTCCACATTCCCAACCTAGCCTCACCTTTGAGCAAGCAATAACCTTTGAGCAAGGAATAAGCCTTCTTTACTGAGAAGTCCTACTCCAAGAGGAGTCCGAGCGCTCCCTACATCAAAACTCCAAAACCTCTTATAGCACATTCTAAAGGTCAAGGGTCCTTGCTTCTAACAAACTCCCACCAACTCTAGGGATCCGAGAACCTGGTCCCCTTTCTAGAAGGGCATCCCACACATCTGCCACATCATGTAGTTTATCCAAAGCTAACATACACAACCTTGGAAACTTGCCTGCCAAGCATTCTAAACTAAGGTTCACTCATTGCCTAGCTCTAGGTCAAAATAAGAAGAGATTCTTGTCATGACCTGACATATAGCTCTCCAAAATGGGGAAGCTCCAGGAGTACGCACAACTCTCTCAAATAAATCTAGCAACGGCCCATAAAAGTCCAATAGCAAATAATGGCACATGGTATCTTCATTCCGTAATAGCTTAACCACCAACTTCAATAAGAGGGCAGCATTGAAATCAGACAGCTTGAGCACAAGACCACCCTACTTCACTGGTTTACAAACATCTTCCTAGACCACAATATGCAAGAATCTACTTTCATGGCTCGCCATTCCAGTAGAACCCCATCCTGACAGCATCACCTTTCGTGAGAATGTTCTTTGGCAGCTTGAAAATAGACAAGTGAAAAGCTAGGACTACAAGAAGGATGGTCTTTCAATAGAATAAGATGGCCTCCACTGGATAACAAACAACTTCTCCACCCCACAAGTATGCCCTCAATTCTCTAAACCAGAGGCCACCAATCAGCAACTGACATTTGTTTCCTTTTCAATGGCAGGCCAAGATACATTATAGGTAAAGCAATTGGGGTTGTGTGACAGTCGTAAGTGCAAGCTGTCACTTCATCATCATCCACATTAACCAATTCGAATGCAAATTTGGCATGATCGACAATTAAGCCCATACTGCTCCAAAAGACTTCACCAAGGCCACCAAATTCGCTGCCCCCTCTATGAGAAGCAAAGTGCCATCTGCATATTGCAAGATGGGTGCCAGGGTAGATCCATCACTGCCCATGATAAAACCAGTAATAAGGCCACCTCTATAGGTTTTAAAGGCCATCCAGACCAATGTGTTCACAGAAGTTATAAAAAGTAAAGGCACTAAACTGCACCCCTACCCAACTCCTCTCTGAGGCTGTGTCCAACCCCTCAGGTCTGCCATTAACAGGGACTGAAGGAAGCATCATGGCGATACACCAATTCATCCAAGCAAGCCAAACCTCAGGAAGTGTCTCCTCAGCACCCGCCATAAGTATGACCAACTGACCAAATTGTATGCCTTGGAGAAATCCATTATCCAAAGAAAGGTCCCCCTCCTTCTACACCAGGCAACAATCATTTCCTCTTGCATGATGAAAGATTCCTTCAAAATTTCCATATCTGAGACAGACTGTTGGAAAAACACTTGGATGTGAACAGGAAAGCTCTTCTCTCTCCTATATTTCCATAGATACATTTCTTTATGGGACCAACAAGAATTCTTGGAAGGATATGAATCCTATTAGAATCCATTTCTTTATTATATGATTTCTTGGGATTCAATTCTATATGAATCATACTAGACACCCATTGCTTCTTGAAACCACAAATAGGCATAAAGAATTCCCCTAGCATCGCCACAAATTCCATCCTCACCACTTCACAAAACTATTTGAAAAACAACAATTGGAGAACATTTAGCCCTAGTGACCCTTCAACCTTCAAGTCTCGCATAGATTCCAACACCTCCATTTCTAAGACCTTACGCAATCTCAGACCTCATCGCATCAGCAAGAACAAGCAGATCCTGTCCAGTCTATTCCCAACATCTGGGTATGCACCTCCTAGCGAATTCCTGAAAATGCACCCACATGGCTTCGACCGCCTGCCCTTCCGGAAACAAGATCATCTCTGACCCATAGACTGTCTATCATATTGTCCTACCACTGCTCCATATGAAAGAAGCGAGCACTGGCATATCCTCCCATTAGCCACAACTGCCTTAACCTTTGGTGCCAATCTAACTCCTTGAGATCCTCCTCCTGAACCACAACATGTAGGCAGCATTGTTTTTTAATCTTGTTTCGGGTAAGGTCCCTACCATCCTCAAGCCTATCCAGGCTGACCACTCCCTGAAAAGCCTACTCTTTAGTCATTCTCAGCACTTCGGACCTCCTCTTCATAAGTAATCAAGACCGCCCTCAGATGTTATAGCTTGACCACTAAAGTGCGAGTAGCCAAACTAGATGGTTGCCCTTCGCTCCACTTCTCCTGCACCCTCTCTATAAACCCTAGCTCCAACAACTACAAGTTGTTGAACTTGGAATAGGTTGCAAAGCTAGCCCCTTCATTTGAATTCCACATTAATGAAGTATGCTCAAAAAAAGGTCTTGATCGTGCTGTTATGTCCACCATCTGGAACCTCTCTACTAAATCAACTGAGTAAGAGCCTGTTTGGTTAGGGGAATTAGGAAGAAGGAATTGAACATGGAATTGCCAGAAAAGTCGAATTGGATGGGGAATATGGGTGTTTTTGCATTTGGGGAGTTTGGAAGTGACATGGGTGGTTTACCATAGCCAATTTCATGTTTGGAGGAATTGTATTGTTTGGTAGGAGGGAGGGGAGAGGGGGAAAAAACACCCAAATCCTAGAATTAGGAAGAGTGCAATACTTTGTTTAGGGAATTATGGCCTTGGAATGTGAATTATGGGCAGATTTGACCTCATTAAATTTTGAAGGATACCTATGCTATTTCATACAACTATAAATAAACAGGCATGTAAGGTTACATTGTAATCGTATATGTTTAGAAAAAATATTGTTTAAGCATTTGAACGAGGGAACCTATCTCCATTCGGTCACTTCCATGGTGAGAGGACAAAGTTGACGATGATTTAAGGCCGAGGATCGTCGGAGACCTCCAATGAACGGCCATACACATTGATCAAAGGTTAGCTCTGTCAACAGCAGCGAATCGTTGAGAGGAAGAAGGGTGAAAGTGAGGGGCAGTTTAAGCGGAATTGAAACAAGGGATAAACCAATTCATCGTCACCTGAGGAATGATTCTCTTCTGGATCTTGAAGACCAATACTGGATAATTTTCGACTCGGCTATTCTAAGGGCCCACTTCTGCCAACCAAACGGGCCCTAAAGGAATCTATCTATGCTCAATCTTGCAACCCAAGGCATTTCTTCAAGTGTACCTGGTAACTAAGACACAAACATGATATAACTCCAACTCTACCACCAAATCTGCAAAAACTTCAACACACCTATCTCTTCTTTCATCTAGTTTATCCTCAACCAAGAAGGTTGCATTAAAACCTCCACCCACCAGCCATGGTACCATGTCCACAAAGGTACACGCCTGTCGTAACTCCTCCCAAAAGCCAACTCGATATTGGTCCTCATACAATCCGTACACAATGGAAAAACAATATAAGTCCCATAAATTAATCCTTTTGGAAGTGCCCAAAGAGTACCTAACTATTCAAAAAAGCTACCCCTAGCCGTAAAAATTCTTCTTTCCAAGCAATTAGCATCCCACCTGATCTAACATGAATCAACTTGAATAAAGTCATCAAGTAAGGAACCACCAATCTCCTTCACCATCAAGGCTACTAATCGAATCACACTATTCAATTTCGATTCAACTTTGATTTGATTACGATAATGATTCAATTCAAACAAAATTCTATATCCAAATTCAATAGTTTAATGAATTGAATACTATTTTTGTTGAATCTAATTCAAAAAAAAATGATTTGATTCAATTATATATACATGTACACATACATATACATGCATACATATCATTTCATGTTTAGGACCCCAACCCCCAATTTGCTCAACTATGCAATAAACAAAAAAAAATTAATAAAACAAAACACAACCCCAAGACATTCAAACTCTCCATATGACCTAATCCACCCACCCCTTAATCTTTAGACTTCCATTACCTCCCTTGGTTTACCCTAACCCGAATCCTCTCCCCAACCAATTTGAGATATTATGTAAAGACCTATTTTTTGCCCATTGTCCATATTAATTATCCATGTAGAAAGAAAAAACCTTATTAAAACAAAAATCAAACTCATAAAAAAAAAATAAGGGAGTTTTACGTATATGCCATTAAAATCTTTTAAAATTACTTATTTGCCATTAACTTCACTATATTGTCGATTTTGCTATTGAAAAAGTCACGTCGTTTTCATATTTGCTATTCTATTAGTCATAGCCATTAAACTTAATGATTTGGACTACAATGTAATAAAAAAAAATTTAGACCTCAAAATTTATTTATTTTTGTATTTTCATCCCCCTTTACCCCCTCCCCCCTCCTCCTCCCCACTTCACCTCCCTTCCTTCTCACCTCCAACCACCTCCTAAACCTCTTCACTCCGAAGATCATGACTTGCAAGACCTAATGGCCTCCCTCAAACCCCTTAACTGAATCCTCTTTATCTACAAGGGCATGGTGAAAGCCGACCCCCTCCTCAACAGTAACACCCTCAACCACCTAGTCAGGGCCATGGCGGACAGCGACAAGATAGATTCTGTTGTCGAGCAATTGAAGCGCATAAAGAGGAAGGGCTCCTCCCCCAACACATGCACCTTCAAGATGGTAATCTGTGGTCTCTTCCGCAATGAGGGCAACCCCCGTCGCATCGACGAGGCCGCTACGCTCCTGCACTGGATGCTACGTGAGGAGATCGCCCCAAATTTGACTGTCGCAGGGAGCTTTACACACTACCTCTGCAAGAATGGATGAGCAGGGGATACGACAAGGATCCTCAGAGAGATGGGGGGGTTTAATGGCTCCCGATGATGTGCTACTACTACTGGTGGTGGATGCAATCGGGGGCTCTGCAAGGTGAGCAAGTTCAGCCAGGTGTCCCACCTGGAGTAAGCAAGAGAGGAGGCAGAGGGTGAAGGCAAGGTTGTCGCCTTTGTTGGAGGAGGTAGTTAGAGAGAGGGGGCAAAGGAGGTGGTCAGATGTAAAGAAGAAGGGGGTGAAAATAAAAAAAAAATTGAGGACCAAAAAATAAAATTTTATTACACTTCAATCCAAAATCATTAAGTTTGATAGCTATGACTAATAAAGTAGCAAATATGAAAAGGCCTAACTTTTTCCATGGCAAAACTAACCATATAGTGAAGTCGACGTTAAATAAATAATTTTAAAAGATTTAATGGCATGTACGTAAAAATCCTGATAAATAATTAACAAATTAAGAAATTAGTGTATGATGAATTAGTTTTGAACTAATAAAACAATGAATTTAGATATAAAATCAATATAATGCATCCTTATTGAATGATTATCTAGATGAGTTTGAATATTTGAATCCTTCGTGAATCCAATATGAATCCAAGTTTTTAAATTTCAAATGAATTCGATTTTCTTTTTGGAAAAGGCAAATATGGTGGGCACAGGATTTGATCCTGTGACCTCTTGGAAGCCAGCAAGGCACTCTATCACTAAGCCAACCCCTTGGTGATTAGAACCCCTAAATCACCACCCATCCAACATTTCAAGTTGCACCTCCTAAACCATCAAAACATCAACCTTCCATTCTACCACATACCTCTGCACGGCTACCCTCATCGAATCATGCAAAACCATAACATTATACAAGAGAACTTTAACCATTGAAAGGAGTACAATCCCCACGAACAACCACATCCACTCTTGGCTCCAACCACTAATGCTACACTGGACTCAATAGGATCCAGGACATCACCCAAAGGTCACTCAAGCATCATTGATATGCATATCTGCCTTCTGTTGTGCCCTCTATACACCAATCTGTGTCTCAACTACAAGACCGATCTCTAAGAGCAACTAACATCTAAAGCTTCACTAACTGTAGGCCCTATAAAGGTCACAGAGCCATCCTCCAAATGAACAATCCTGCCACCAACAACCTCATACACATTCAAAGCTTCATTGCCGACAAAATAAAAGACCTCCAGCACTAGAGGAGCAACCTCTTCGTCCTCTACCCAGTTTGGCACCCCCTTGTCAACCAAAGCTTCCTCCGTCATGGACCAAATTGGAGAGTTTAATGGAGTAAAAGTTGGAGTGGGCCTAAAAGAACCAACGTGTGTGGGATTGGTAATTGGTAGACCCATAAATCTCTCCTAGGCCATGTCACCCACCAACAACACTACTCCAATATCTTGACACTTCAAGGATATGCATGCCCCTCTACGAAATGAGTGACCCCCAACAATGATCCCATCTTGCCAAAGATCCTTTACCATACCAACTCAACCCACACGTCTTCATCTTCTTTCATAACAAGTAGTAATAACTCCATTAAGACAACCTCTATGAATTCAACAGCCACGATGCTCAGTATATCTTCCTGCGAAACCATGTTATGTTGAAGAATACTCAATGAAGCCAAGACCTCAAGCATAGCGAAACATCATATGTGCAGAGGCAAGCCATACACCTGCATGACCTTGTAACATCATCCACCACCATGCCTATCAACTGTCTACGCCACCTTCTTCCATTTGATGCATGCACCACCACCAAGGCACATACAATTACACATCCTCCGAAGACCCTAGCTAACCTGCAAACACACTGAGGATAAACTTTAAAGATGCCTTCCTCCACCATAAGTCAAATAGACTCTCCAAATACTATTGTTAGGAAGTGTCAAGCCTATGAAGGCTCACCAACCCCCTGCCAAGTGACCAACTAGGCCTGCTGACGACTCTATCCATCGTCATTGAACCATCAAGCATGTAGTGCACAATGGCCCAACACTGAGCAACGCCTTCAAACAACCACAGAGCAACAAGAGCACACAGGATGCCTAAGAGATGAGCATCAAAAGCATCTCACAAAACTCTTCACCCATCTCAGCCCACCTCTTCCTACTCCTACTCTCACTTTTACTCCTCTCATCACTGTAAAACCTTAAGGGGTTAAATGATCCAAAGCATACTTTAAAGGCATCGAATTAATCCACCTCATACCTCAGTGGCATCAAATCCATCAAGAGAATGGTCTCAACATAATAGAAGAATCCAAACATGACCAACATAAAAAAACTGTAGGAAAAAAAACATCCTACGAGCTGGTCATGAATCGAATTAGGAAATAATAGTAGAATGCTCAGCATGAATTGAGTTAGGAAATAAGAATCTTGATGTAATAATCAGAGATGACTCAAATCCTAAAGAAAAAAAAAACATCTCAATGAAATGCATATCTTAATCCTATACATGTCTTGAATAAATCAATCTCCCACAAGTCCAAGTGTTCCTTAGCACTCCCTCAGGCTTCAAGCTAGGGTTCATACTGATACATTCATGCTCCTTTCCCTTTAACTCTGATTCCCATATTATCCTTAAAGATAGGTGCTAGAATAATTGAGGAAGATGATCGTCCTGAAGCTTTAACCCTCTTTATAGACGATTAGTTGGGAAAAATACAAGCAGGCCCTTAAGTATATGAGATATAACAAATGCAAGAAAGATGAAAAATAATAGATCCCAACAACAAATCCCAACAATCTCTCTCAAGTTAGCGAATAGGCAACAATCAAACACAACTTGGAACATCACTCAAATGTGGATCTGGAAGCACCTTGATGAACATGTCAAGCATCCAGTTCTCAGAAGAAATACAGTATGCACAAGTAGTTCATTCTGTATCACATTCTGTGAGTGGTAACAGTATACCTCAACATGCTCAGTTCTTTCACAGAAGACTTGGTTGTTGGCTATGAATATAACAGCTCTACTATTATGTCACATCTATATAGAGATCACCACATGTAAAAAGGACCAAAATATCCACGTCAATTTAGCAATAATCTAACCATAAGCTCTATACTCAAATTTAGCATTGGACATGGAGGCAACAAACTACTTCTTGCTCCATGTTACTGGATTCCTAGATACATAGGTGCAGAAGAATTTGATACACTTCCTATCTCTGAGACATCCCACATAATACGAGTAGCATTAGGCCACCATATTCATGGTATTGCCTTTCTTGGAACCTCTTTCGTGGAGAGGATTTTAGGTACCTAAGTATCCATCATAGTTACATCTAAATGTGCCTTGGTAGGTTTCTACATAAACCAACTCCACTTTCCCAACAACTACGGAAATATATGGACACTAATCATAACATAAAGTAATTTACCTATCAATCCTCCAAACTGTTTAGCATTGACTTTCATTATACTGCCATCATGGAAATGAGCTTTAGGATCCATTAGGATAAATGTTGCTGTAGCATTAGAAAAATCAGTCTCCAAATCAATGGTATACTTTCTTTAAAACAATAAAAAGACATTTATCACAAGCAACTTCAAGCTCAAAGAAAGTACTTCATAGGACCCATGTCCTTGGTATTGAAGTTGTATGCTAAGTACCTCTTAACTTCATTGATTCCCTAACCATCACCTCTAGTCAATAAAAATATACCAACATAACCATTGTTCTACACAAACAACAAATATCAATCAATAGCTTGCTGTTAGGTTGAAATGTCCATCAAACATTTATTAGAGACCCTAGGTGCCTTTACATAGAGACACAAAGGGGTAAAATTACAAGTATGTCATCACTCTAAAAGAAACATAACAAAACAAAGAATAAATAACTCAACACTCTCCCTCAAGTTGAAGCATAAACATCAAGCATGCTCAACTTGGTACATAACAACTCTAAGCACTTCTTCGAGAGTGCTTTGGTAAAAATATCTGCAATCTGATCTCCAGTGGCAATATAAGGTGTTATGATCTTGCCAGAAGTAATGGCATCTCTGATAAAATGGCAATCAACCTATATATGCTTTGTTCTGTCGTGAAAGGCAAGATTATTGGAAATAAATGCGTAGTAGGACTAGAAACAGATACTCCCAAATCACATAAAATAGATCTCACCCATAGAAACTCATAAGTAGCATGCGTCATAGCCCTATACTCCGATTCTACACTGGACCTCGAGACGGCATTTTGCTTCTTACTTCTCCAAGTGACTAACTTGCCACTCACATAGGTACAGTAGCCAGTAGTAGATCTTCTATCCTCATGTGCCCCTGCATAATCTGCATCTAAATACCCCCAGACATCTACATGATCACACTTCATAAATGATAGCCCTTACCAGGAGCTTGCTTAAGATACCTCAGTACCTGACATACACCATCCCAATGTACTTTTCTAGAAGACTGCATAAACTGGCTTACTCTCCCAATAGCAAAATAAATGTCAGGTCTCATGACAATCAGATATAACAATTTTCCCACCATAGCACGATATCTGGTGACATCTTCAAGTAGTGGACTCTCAGAATCTACAAGTGGCAAAGAAGGGTCCATAGTAATGCTAGCAGGCTTGCAACCAAGCATCCCTATCTCTTTTAGCATATCAAGAACATATTTCCTCTGTGACAAAACAAGACCCACATCAACATGTTGCACCTCAATACCTAAAAAATAATTTATCATCCCCATATCTTTAGTACCAAACTGAGAATGCAAGAAATTTTTGGTGGCCTCTATTCCTATTTCATTGCTCCCAATGAGTACTATATCGTCTACATACACAATAATAATAAGAGACCCAGCAACTCTATGCATAATAAAGACGGTGATCTGCAGTGGATCTAGTAAAGCCAAAATCTTGTATAGCTTTACTAAATCTCTCAAACCAAGCCCCGAGGCCCTGTTTAAGGCTATAAATTGCCTTCTTCAATCTACAGACTTTTTGACACTCCTCATCAACCACGAAACCAAGGGGTTGTTGCATATAAACCTCTTCCTCTAAATCATCATAGAAGAAAGCATTTTTAATATCAAGCTGTGAAACTGACCATCCACTATTAACTACCACATAAAGAAGTATCCTCACTGAGTTAAATCTAGCTACTGGAGAAAATGTCTAAAAATAGTCAACTCCAAAGGTTTGTGTGTAACCTTTGGCAACCAGGCATGCTTTGTATCTTTCCACTGTACCATCTGGGCAGCATTTCAAGGTGAACACCCACCTAAACCCCACAACAGTAGCACCCGAGGGTAGGTCAACAAGTTCCCAGGTACCCCTGGACTGAAGAGGAGCCATCTCCTCCTCCATGGCTAAGGTCCAGAATGAGTCCTAAGAAGCCTCAACATGATTCCTCGGAATATTTCCGCTGTCTACTGCAAGAGATAAAAGCCTCCCTGCTAACAATCAAGCGACATATAATTGGAAACAAAATATTTAGCATAAGATCATTGTGGCTTCCTTTGAGTAAGAGGAAGATCCGCATCAGGTACCTCTGGTAGTGTAGGGTCTGGACCCCCATCTGAATCAGCAGTATCAACAAAGGACTAAGCAGGAATAGTAGAAGGGGATTCCTCTGCCTGGAGAGTGGTAGAAGGAGGTCTACGCTAAAAATGTTGAGGAAGGGTATCTATAGTAAGCACCTTAGGATGTCTAGGATAAACAATAGGAGGAACATTATGAGACACAAGAGGCTCAGAGGGACCTGGAGGCGCAACACTGGGCATAGGCAATGGAACATCCTGTGTGACTCTAGCAGACTCCTGCAGCAATATAATATGACATATCCTCAAAAAAAGTCACATCCTTATATAAAACCAATGTGAATGAGGATCATAACATCTATACCCCTTCTGGGTTCTAGAATAACCCAGAAAAATGCACTTAAAAGATATAGGAGCTAACTTGTCGACCTTGAATAAATAAACAAAACAAACACATCCAAACACCTTTAGAGAAAGAGAAAATAGCTCCGTATTAGGAAACAAAATAGAATATGGGGTCTTCCCACTAAGAACAGAAGAAGACACGATTAATCAAAAAAGTAGCCGTAACCACAGCATCAGCCCAAAAGGTGGTAGGAACTTACATCTGAAACATAATAATGCAGGCAACATCAAAAAGGTCTCAATTTGCGTTCAGCCACCCCATTATGTTGGAATGTATGAGCACAAGAAGTCTGATGTATAACACCAAGAGACTGAAAAAACTAGGTCAAAGTAGAATTCATAAACTCAAGCCCATTGTCAGTCCAAAACATATGAATAGTAGTAAACTAAGTTTTTTTTCATACATAATTTTTAATCAAAGTAGGGGTCTCGAATTTCTCCATTATAAAAACCCAACTAACACGGGTATAATCATCCACCAAGACCAAAAAATACCGAAAACCCCTAAAATTCCTCAACAAGCGAGAAAGTAGACTCAGTTCTACTATAACTACTAGAAAAGGAAACTCTATGATGCTTGCCGAGTTGACAGGCATCACAAGAAAACGAGTCAGGAAACTGCATATCAGGAAATTGGCGACGAAGAACAGCAATACTAGGATGTCCTGGTCTAAGATGTCACTGTAAAGCTGAAGTGGCAAAAGCAATAGCCATGGAATGATGTTCTAATGGGAGATCAAGGTAATCCAGGCCATCCTGCTCAAGTCCCCCACCAATCTGCTTCATCATCAGGAGACCCTACAAGTAGAAAAAATGATCATGAAACACTACTCTACAATTTAATGGCTTAGTAATCTGACTGATAGACATTAAATTCAAAACAAATTTAGGCCCATGCATAACATCAGAAAAAGGTAGACTAGAGGACAGAGAAATGTCACCCAAGCCCGTCACAGGGGACAAAGCACCATCTACTACTCTGACATGTACTGAAGTAGTTAATAATCGAAAAGACGAAAATAACGTAGCATCTCCTATGATGTGAGAGAATGCACCTGAGTCTGCAAGCCAGGATGGCTTACGAACACCTCTAGCATTAGCAACAACACCAGACATCTGAGCCACAGAAGAACCAGCGGTAGACGTGGCCTAATGTCCTTGAAGAACTCTACATTTTATCCAGCACCTGTGAGAAAAGTATTTCTTCTAATGTGATCCCAAAATCGAGAAAGGAAGGTAGACTACAGAAGAAGGTTGGAGCCACACAACTTGATAGTGGTTCCATGCATAAAAAAAGATGCGCTCGGGGTAAAAATCTTCCCCACCGAGTCTCCAGAAGCCTCCTTGTCTTCCATAATGCCAGATATGTGGGAAGCCAAAGATCAAGAGATTTCAATAAAAAATCAGACCATATAAAGGTCTGAAAAATTCACCGATCCGCAAATAGTCGCAAGATCAGATCATAAGTGACAACCCAAGGCCCCTGTCACACAGAAGCACATGCTATGCTGCTTGTACACGACCACCAAGGGCTCAAGTAGCCCTAGCGGCGGCGCCGTCGCCGGTGGGGAGGACCGCTGGCCTCCTACGGTGGCACCGCTGCCAGTGGGGGGGGCGTCACTGGCCTCTTGCCACGGCGCTGGGAGGCACCTGGTGGTCCTAGCAACAACGCTGGGTGCTGTAGGCGATGTTAGGGCAGTGCTGAGCATCGAGAGCGACAGCGCTAGGGCGACAAACCCTCTCCTAGTGCTATGAGGGTGGCCTTGCGGGTAGATCAGCTGCCATTGATGGCTATTGCAGTCGATGGTGGCTATTACGGACGCTACCGGTGGCTCTAATAGCCACCGTTGGCAGTGGTAGCCGCCAACGAGAGAGAAGGTAAATCTAGGGTTTAGGTGAAGGTTTTCTTTTTTGGGCTAAGTATTTGGTAGGATACCCAAACACTGATCTAAGACTGCTACTCTGATACCATGTTAGATTGAAATGTCCATCAAATCTTTATTAAATAAAGACCCTAGGTGCCTTTATATAGATAAACACAACGGGGTAAGATTACAAGTATGCCCTCACTGTAAAAGAAACATAACAAAACAAAGAATAAATAACTCAACACTTGCGAATTCCAAAAGTCACCATCACCTTGGAGAGTTCATGAAAGAATGTTCTTAAGCCCTACCTGAGTCCATAAATGACCTTTTTCAACTCGTACACCTTAGAAGATGTCTTAAACCTATAACATTTTTGCATATAAACGATTTATGCAAATCTCCATAAAGAAGATGTTCTTGACATCAAGTTGATTAGTGGCAGTCAAGATACACCATCACTAAGAGAAGAGTTTGAATTATTAAAAGGTGAGTAGCTGGTAAAAAGGTACAAAGAAATCTATTCAATAAATCTGAGTGTACCCTTTTACCAAAAGTTGAGCCTTTTATCATTTCAAAGAGTCGTCTGATTGTACTTAAAGGTGGGCAACCATTCATATCCCATAGCTGCTGCATCTGGGCGTACATCTGCTAGTACCCAAGTGCCTTTTATATGGAGAGAAGACATCTCATTCTTCATGACCTGACACCTTTTTTTTTTTTGAAAAGGGAACTAACGCCATTTCGGATCAAGTAGTTCCTGATGATAGGAAGTCAAAGCCTATATGCTAAAAGTGCAATTGCAAACCTCTAAATTTTGGCACCATATCATCTAAGGAGACATGATAGGAAATAGGATGCAAGGTGTAGTGCATTTTCCCTTGCTGAAAGCAATAAGAAAATCATTGCTGCCAATAGTGTCATCGTTTATTTTCTTTCTTACACATACTCATGAAGTAAATATGAAATTCCACTGAATGAACGTCTAAATCTGTATAGATAAAGACCAAGTGGTAACAGAATAATGGAAATTGTCACGGGGATGTTACTATTTTTATTTATCTTGAGGAAGTACATATGTAATTAACCCTATCCTCTTTCTTATAAAAGAGGGTTAGGCTTTTTCAGTTGTTCTCAATGCAATTGTTTGGTTTTAACATGATATCAAATCAGTGATCCTAAGTCGATACTCCGATATTCCATTGAAAAAAAACCACCAAAAATATGATCAGATCATCTACGTAAAGGTGATCCAATGGGAGATCATAAGGATCTCCTTCTCATCACGACTGCCGCTAACCAACACCAATCAGTCCTACACCATGACCGCCACCCCTGTAGGTCTGCACGACGCCGCCACTGGCCTACGCCACCACTGCAGTGCCTCCACAGCGGCTCCTCACCGGTGCAGCCAACCAACGCCACCCACTGCAGTTTCCTGGCCTCAACACCACCGACCTGCAGGGTGCAAGCCGTGTTCCTCGCCACTGCAATGGATCGACCACCTTCAATAGGACAGCTAGTTGGAGGTGGGGGTTCCCTGTGGTTGGTGCAATCTATTGCGTGATGAGTCCTCTCACACCTTGTCTTAATGGTGATGAGTCTCCTCTCACTTACGTGGAAGAAAGTTGATCCAACAAAATCAACTTCAGGATCTGTTGAACCAGAATGTGTAGTCCAACAAGTTGAGAAGAAGAGAAGATACAGAGGTGCATGGGTGATAGATTCTGGAGCCTCAATGCAGCTCACCAGAGATCAAGATTGTCTGAAGAACCCTATGGTTCTACAAGGATTGCGGGAAGTACGTGTAGCAAAGGGAAGGACCTCTCCTGGGGCTATAGTTGGGTATGTAGATGCTACGTGCAGCATGAAAATGGAGGTATATTACACCCCTGAATTCCCTGTGAACCTCTCATCGGTGAGCAGGACTTATAAAAATCTTGGATGTCGTGTTGTTTTTTATGAGAAACATTGTTATTTCCAAGACCAAAATATAGGGGAAATTGTTGGGAGTGGCATAGAGAGAGATGGTCTTTATTATCTAGACACGCCTACGTTGTTTGCTGAGGCATTATCTATCTCTCGTGACCCTTTGCTTTGGCACCAGAGTCTTGGGCATCCGTCTATGAGGAAGATGCACCAAATGTATCCAGAGTTACCAGACTCCTTGGTTCTGAACGGTGAAGATTGTCAACTGATGAAGCATCACAGGAGCAGCTATCCTAGGAGAGATACTGGTGTGAGTTCAACTCCTTTTTCCCTGGTACATTGTAATGTTTGGGGACCATCTAGAGTTGCCTCTATTGTTGGATACAAGTATTTTGCAACTATAATGGATGACAGTAGTAGACTTACCTGGGTGTTTCTGATGAAGGCTCATAGTCAGATTCCTACTATTGTACAGCATTTTTTGTCCAAGGTACAGACACAGTATGGTACTACTGTTCAGGT
This sequence comes from Thalassia testudinum, assembly GCA_037157565.1. Classification (NCBI taxonomy): domain Eukaryota; kingdom Viridiplantae; phylum Streptophyta; class Magnoliopsida; order Alismatales; family Hydrocharitaceae; genus Thalassia; species Thalassia testudinum. Next base: position 4,402,861 of record JAZHRO010000037.1, read on the forward strand.
CTTTCGTAGTGATAATGCATTAGAATTTATGCATAGTGACTTGCAGGAAGCTTTCCGGACCAAGGGGATTATTCATCAAACATCTTGTGCTCATACTTCCCAGCAGAATGGAGTTGCAGAGCGCAAGTTGCAACATTTGCTTAATATTGCCAAGACCTTAATGTCTCATATCAAGGTTCCTAGGCAATTATAGGGTGATACTAAACTTTAAGCAGCATATTTCATTAACCAGCAGCCATCCTCTATGCTTCCGAGTCAAATTCCATATCAGATTATACATCATGACTGTAGTAGGGTTTTTCCTGTGCCACTGCGAGTATTTGGATGTATATGTTTTGTTCAAAATTATGATATCTAGGATAAGTTGCCCCTGTGACACGAAGTGTCTTTCTAGGCTACACTAGAACTCAAAAAGGCTACAAGTGTTATGATCCAGCTCACACAGGAGATACCTTATTACTGCAGAAGTGACCTTCTTTGAGAAGATTTCCTACTTCTCAGAAGAAGGATCATCCATAGATGCTGCCATTGAGGAGACACAGGTATATCACAGGACATCACAGATATAGGACTTTGCATGTAAGGAACCAGCTCAACTTGTTATCTCTTCAAATAAAGGTGAGTCAGATACGAAGGAGGTGACTGTGCAGAGGAGATCTGATACTACTCTTCACCCTATTTCTCACTATACTAGTGTTTCTCATCTCCAGGGGGAGGCTAGACAGTTTGCGTCTGCTATTACTACTACAATGGTTCCCAGAGATTTTGTGCAGGCACTTCATGATCAGAAGTGGAAGGCGGCCATGAATGAGGAGATGGAGGCTCTTCAAACTAGAGAAACATGGGATCTCGTTCCATATCCTAAAGATGCTACTGTTGTTGGTTGCAGATAAGTGTACACCATCAAGTACAAGTTTGATGGGACAATAGAGAGATATAAAGCCAGACTTGTGGCCAAGAGATTTACCCAGACATATGGGGTGGATTACCTTGAGACCTTACATGTTGCACATATTACCACCATCAAAATTATCTTGTCACTTACAGTGATCAGAGGTTGGCCCTTGCATCAATTTGATATAAAAAATGCTTTTCTATATAGGAATTTGGCTGAGGAGGCATATATGAGATAGCCACCAGATTATGACTGCCAGGGGGAGCTTGTCTGCCGTTTGCAAAAGGCCATTTATGACCTAAAGCAAAATCCACGAGCCTGGTTTGAGAAGCTTAATCTCGAGGTCAGGAAACTGGGGTTTCAGAGGTCTACCACTAATTATTTTATATTCATCAGACAGACTGAGCATGGTGGGATATGGAAAGTGATTACTTTGGCAATGTATGTTGATAATATGATCCTAACAAGTGATGATACTGGTGGTATAGCTGAGACGAAATCCTTTCTCCAATTACCTTTGTCACCAAAAATTTAAGTGATCTTCGCTACTTTCTAGGGATAGAGATCATTCATTAGGAGGGAAGTTTGTCCTTATCTCAGAGACAATATACTTTGTAAATCCTAGAGGAGGCTGGCCTCCTTTGGTCCAACCCATCAAGGATACCAGTAGAGGCATCTCCTAGTCACCACTCAAATGAAACAGATCCTTTGTTTGAGGATGTGACCAAGTACCGTAATATGTTGGTCGTCTATTATATTTGACTATTACACATCTAGACATCAGTTTTGCAGTCAATTGGGCTAGTCAGTTTATGCAGAATCCCAGATATAGTTATTGGCATGATGTGTGTCTCATTTTGAGATATTTGAAGGGCATCCCAGGATGAGGTTCGTATTACCGTATGAGTGGCACTCTAGATCTTGTGGCCTATTCTGATGCAAATTATGATGGATCTGTAGAGGACAGGAGGTTTACATCAGGCTTTGCTATTTATTTGGAGAGAGATCTTGTTTCATGGAAGAGCAAGAAACAAAGTGTCGTTGCCTGCTCTAGTGCAAAGGCCGAGTACAGGTCCATAGCGCAGGCAACATGTGAGATAATGTGGATGGTTGAATTTTTGCAGGATCTAAGGGTACTAATCGATACCCCAGTGACTCTTTACTATGATAATAAATCAGCTACATACATTGCCTCCAATCCGATTTTTCATGAGCGGACGAAGCATATAGAGGTTGATTATCATTTCATACAGAATGTTGTTTTGGAGGGTAAGATAAGTACTTATATTTCTTCTGAGCTATAACTAGCTAACATTTTTTCCAAGCCCCTTAAGAAGAAACGACATGATTTATTAAGCGACAAGTTAGAGCTCATTGACATATATGCCCCAACTTGAGGAAGAGTATTGAGTTGTAAGGGGATGTTATTATTTTTATTTATCTTGAAGGGGTACTTATGTAATTAACCCAGTCCTCTTTCATATAAAAGAGGGTTAAGGTTTTTCATTTGTTCTCGATGCAATTGTTTGATTTTAACGGAAACATTCAGGGAGTCGTGATGAATTCCTTCCACGATGTATTGGAACCCAATTTTGACTAAGTGAGGGATCCAATGGTATAGTTCATTTATTGGTAGTAAGGTGAATTTTTATTGCTTTTCTAAAATGGTTGTTTTCACAATAATTACAATATCATTGATTAATGAACTACCAGTAGGTAAAAGTCATTTAGGCAGTTCATGTACTTTAGAGAAGTGGCCACCAAATAAATCACAAGAGGATCCTGATATTTAAACCAGGTGCTAGGAGTACTAGAGAGGAAAATCTCCCAACTCCATTGGTGGTATAGGCATCGGTGCACTCAAAGAACCAGGTACCCAATAGCACAAAAGTCCATGAACCTACAATTAAGAAATAAGGAACTGACTAAAAGGTGACATGCTGATGGATTAGACCAAAGCACAGCTGTCCTTTATAATTATCCGAGAAACCTAGAAAAACAAATTTCACTGCTGAACAAGCTTGTCTTGATTAAAACCGACTGGATATGCAAAAAGCTGTAAAGCCAAAAACCCTTTGGGAACGGCAACAAGGCCTTCTCCAGATATAACGGCTAAATTGGAATTTGCCCATAAAGGACTAGTAAGGGCCTTCTGTTAGTCAAATAACATGCTGACAAAATGGCATCTCCCCAATATTGAGATGGAACACTATGATGAATCAATAAACTTCTAGCAACATCCAAACAATTATGTTCGCATTCAGCAGCACCATTTTACTACCATGGATGGGTCTCAAGCAGTCAAATGTACCATTCCCAGAGACCAAGAAGATGAACATAGTGCAATAGTACAGAATTTCAAAACATTATTAGAATGAACAACTTCATGATTCAAAATGATTCATGATTCAATCAAGAAATTCCTTATCACATGACTCATGTCAAACATCTCACAATCACCAAATAATATCTATGGCCGAGGCAGGAATATGACTCAGGATGCAACTCAGGCCCCAAACACCATGGTCAAAAAGAGTTGTTGAACTCAAGCTATAGATTTATAGGAATAACCCTCTGTGATACTTCTTAAGATGATACAAGAACTAGTGGAGTAACCTAAGGGATGACCTGACAAAGCTTGGACAAAAGCAGATGACTTAGACAAATTTGCCATTAATAATTTGAGGAGATGTTACAGGGATAACAGAATGTTCAACATAAAAATCCTGTAGTTTTTTGTTTGAAAAGGCATAAGAATTTTGTAGTATATGACAAATACATCCTTCTCAGTCCCTGTCTAATCATCTCCATTATAAATATGTCTTGAAATACGTGGGAGATGGTCAAAATGGCTATAAAATTTAGCCCATTTATAATATGACTAACAGATAGTAGGCTCGATGGAAAATCTGGAATAAGGTACACATCATAGAGATGCATATTCAGGGTTGGATAATCATTCCCTAACAGCAATGGGTTATTGCCTCCCATAAGCTACCTGTTTGTTCAACGATTAGGAAAAGGCTGATCCAAGGATTGGGTGAGAGAATGGAGAAATGTTTGCAGCACTGGTCAGCTTGCCTATTTTTCAAGCAAGGAAGGGTGGTCCTTTCTTCTATTCTTTCAGCCTGTCAATGTGCTATCTTTCCCACCAAGACATTTCCCACATAAACTACAATTAATTACGAGAAGAGAAGGGTCCCAAGTAAGATAATTTTACCAAAACACAAGAGATCTGACATCCTTATCCTGAGCAATTACACAATTATTGTCTTCTTTTCTTTTGGAAAGTGCAATTGCACAATTAAATAATGCAAGAAAAATATGATTGATGTTATTCTCACACCATTAGGAGTTGCGTGCTTAAATCTCCTCCTTTGCAGCTACCATGCAGAATTGACCATAAAGTTTTTTTTTATAGAGAGGTAATTCACCATAAAGTTTAACTGTGTGTCAGCACCAAAATATCTAGAATTGACAGTATTGCCATATTGTTAGGAATGGTACTGGTGCTATTACTACCCTGTCCCTTTCACATTTACAGAACCTTAGTCATCATGGGACTATGCGATCTAAAGAGCCTACCGATGGAAAAAATATATTTTATGATAAACTTCCAAACTTCTCTGATTTAAATACTAACCTTAATATAGACACTGTTGTCATTAGACTATGAGATTCAAAGAACGTACTGATGGAAACAGTAACTTTTATGATAACCTTCCCAAATTCTCTTATTTAGATACCTCATTTTTGCAGCATTTGCAGCTTGAACTCCAGCCAAAGCATCTTCAATGACAATGCACTACCAATTTCAAAATTTAAAAAAAAAAAAGGAAGGGGGTAACAAATTAAATTCAGGCTTCAAAAGCCACTAAGAATGCATAATTAAAAAACATCTCAAAAACACAAACGAGCATACACATTGCAAAGAAGGAAAGCCTGGGACTGTAATCTATAAATTCATTTAGCTAATACAAATAGACAATTAATGCAATGACAGTGAATAGATGAAACAAGAGAGTTTAAAGATAAACATATTCAGATAAGAATGCAAAGGAGTCAAAAACCACAAAAAATTGTTTGTAATCAAAATCCTACACGTGAAAAAGGCATACGAATTATTGAATCAAGCAAACAACAAAACAAAGTACAAAATGAGAAGTAAAACAAAAGAAAATTCAACACTGAGAAAACAAGAATAGTAGCTTGCGTCCAGAGATCAATAACATGGGACAATAGACATGAGCAAATTAAAAATTTCCAAAAAAAAACATGCCATATTCCAAAATGTGAAGAGGTTGGGATTTTTATATAGAAGCCACTATAAATATGTGGAATTACATAATTACCACTTCCTTTTCAAAATTTACATATTTTTTTTGAAAAGAAAATTTACATAAATGCCACTACAAACTTTGCTTTTTTTTACACAAATGCCACTTCATTCATCTCCATTAATTAATGGCGATGATGAGTAATGTTCTCTATTTTTTGAAAGATGACGAGAAATGTTTTTGAACTTAAAAGAGATGAAAATTTCTTCCTGTACTCCATTTTTCTTCTCCTGTTTTCCTCAATCTCCACCCTCTTCTGCATCCTCTCCCTTTCTCCACCCCAAACCTCTCCTTCCCACCTCCACCAACCACCATGTCATAACCTCCTTCCCTTTCCACTCCCTTCTCCTCCTCTTCACCTTTTGTGGTCACCACACCGCTTCTAGCCTTCTTACCTTCTCTCCACCTCCTCCCTCATCTTACCTTCTCTCCATCTCCTCCCAACCACTCTACCCTCTCCTTCCCAACCCCACCCTTTAAGGCCCACCCAATGCAAGAAAGCTTTTTTTTGAAATGGCAAAGGGGCGGTTATCCTTATGATAACCCTAACTATTAAAAAAGGACCGCCCGGAGGGTGAAGGGAAATACAACCAACTACATTACAAGTTAAACTCCCAAAACAACACCAACGTCGAAATTGACAAGACAAAATTCTCCACATAGGGGGCTTAGCCCCTAAAAACCGCCTCATTTCTCCCCAACCAAATGCCCCTGAGCACAACCAGCACCTTCGCAATCTCCCTCTTCAATCTGAATATGCATTGTTTCGCAGCCTGGTTACCTCTCCTGAGAGACACCCAAAAAAGCTCCTGGTTGGTGTAATCCACCAAACCCAGGTTCATGTGTCTCCACACCTAGGTAGAAAAAGGGCAAGCAAAAAAGAGATGGTTCAGGTCCTCCTCACTCATGTGACACAAGGGGTACTCAACGTCCACCTTCTAGGCCCATCTAGCCCTCCAAGCTCCGATCATTATCCTTCCCCTTCTTACCAGCCACGCAAAGATCCTAACCTTCAAGAGGCATTCAATCTTCCATAGAATCAGTCCACACTCATCGTCAAGTCCCTATCCCGCAGCCTGTCGAATGCCTTCCTGACGGAGAAGTGACTGTCATCCTAGACCCAACAATCTTGCCCCCTTCCAACCTTAAGTGTTCCAGTTCCCGTAGCAAGGATAAGAACTCCTCTAGCCTATGATCAAACAAATTTCCCAACATCGCAAGACACCACATCCCCTCCCAGCAAGCCCCAATCGTAGCCTCCTTATCCAATGCCAGTCTGGTGGCAATAGAGCCATCCCTAATCCAGTCATCCGTCCAGAATTTGAATTTGTCTCCTGAGCCAACCGATAGTGAGGAAAAACCCCTGACCTTCGGCGCCACCGATGCCAACCCCCTATAGAAGAATGAAGCACCTCGTCCCGGTTCGACCAAACTCTCCCAGCCCAACCTCCCTCCATAACATGCCCCTAGTACATCCCCCAACAAACCCGATCTGCGGCCCATCACGCAATCTATTCACTTGTCAGCAAACTATCATTTATGGCTTCCAACACCCGTACTCCAAGACCACCCTCCTTTATCGACCTACAAACCTCTTCCCAGGCCACAAGTCTTGCCCCCTTCCCAGAATCCCCATAGTTTGACCAGAAGAAATCCTTCATCAGCTTGGTCAATCTTCTCCCTACCTTCTTGGGTAGTTTGAAAACGAGCATGGAGTATGTCGGGATAGTGGCGAGGACTACTTTCAGCATAACCAAACAACCTCCCCTAGATAGCATCCTAGAGGACCACCCTGTCGGTCTCCTCTCAACCCACTCCACCAGTGGAAGAAAATCTCGCATATTCAACCTGTCGTCCGACAAAGGCAAGCCTAAATAGAACAGCAGCAAGGAGGCAATCGACATGCCCAAAGCCCCCGCACAGGTCCTAGCCTCCTTAGTGTCCATCTGCATCGGAATAAAGCTAGACTTCTCATTGTTAATTTGCAACCTGGATGCCTCCCCAAAAACCTATAGCAATAAGCACAGCCTCCCCACCTCCTCTATCGAACCCTCCACGAAAACCAGGGTATCATCTACGTACTGTAATACCAGGAACTGCACCTGTTGCACTAAGAAACCTGAGATCAAACCTCTACCACAGGATCTAAAGGTAACCCTCGCCAAAGCATCACTTGCCAAGACAAAGAGCAACGAGGCAAGGGGACACCCCTGCCTAATGCCTCTGTGTGGCTATATCCAACTTCCTGCCAAGTTTCCATTCACCAAAACCAAAAAAGATGTTGTGGTAATGCAATGCTTCATCCATCTAATCCACCTCTACGAGAAGCCCCTCAATACCAGGAAGGTCCAAAGGAATGACCACTGCACCGAGTCATACGCCTTACTAAAATCCACCTTCCATAAGAAAGTCTTCTTCCTCTCCCTCTTCCAATGCGCCAAAATCTCTAATGTTGTAATAAAGCCATGTAGTATGTTCCTTCCGAGGATGAAAGTTGTCTATACCAAAGAGACGAGGTCCTCCAAGACGACACGTAGTCTAATCGCTAGGGCCTTCGCGATGATGAGATACACGGCATTGGATAGTGTGATTGGTTTGAATTCTTCAATCACCTCCGCCCTTCTTTGGCAAAAGGAACATATAGAACCAATTGAGCCTGTTGAAGCCATTGTTACCTTAAACTGCCGAACGACCTGCATGACATCCTCTTTAAGCATTGGCCAAAACTCCTTGTAGAAGATTACTAGGAAACCATCTGACCTCGAACATCCATACGCGTTCAGCCCCCATAGCGCGTGTCTGATCTCATCGTCTGTGAATTGGGCGACCAAACTGTCTGCCTGTGTCTATGATAGACGCTGAGCGTCCACCCCTATCCACCTCCACCCTCACTGCACTCTTGCCCCGGTGAATCTCCAAAAATGACTTGATACTGCCCTTGTTATTTCTTCTCTATTAGAGAGCTCCTCTCTATCTACCATTAGTTTGTCGATTCTATTCCACCTCCTCCTACAATAGGCCATAAGGAGGAAGAACCTCGCGTTGGAGTCTCCCTCCTCCGGCCACCTTTGCCTAGATTTGACACTCTAGCTCACCTCCGCCTTCTTATCTTCCTGGACAACCCTCGTATTCATTTTTGGCTTTCTGGTCCTCCTCTGTCAAGTGGCCCGTGTCCTCACGCTTGTCTAGCTTAGCAATCTCTACCAGTGTTGACACCTTCCTTTGCTCCCTTCTAATTGCAATCTCCTTCCTGTGGGCCCTCAAGAATGCCCTCAACTTCGTCAACTTGTTCTCCAGCTTTGCCGCTGCAGACCCCATGCCAGCCATGGTTCGCTACTTCTCCACCAGCTACCTAAACCCCTCTTCCATCAACTAGGACTTATCGAACTTGAAGTAGGTCCCAAAGCTAACATCTTCATTCGTCTTCCACTCCAACAGCGTGTAATCAGAAAAAGGCCCATCAAGCGGGGTCACCCCCGCCAGAGGGAAAGGTTCCACCATCAAAGTGTTGCATAAGAAATGGTCAATCCTAGACTTTTGCCCCACCGAGTTCCTCCATGTGTACCCACACAAGGTAGGCACCAGGTCATGTAGCCCATGCGAGGCCACGAAATCCGCAAAGTCATCCGATCTACAGTCCCATCTCCCCAACCCCTCAAGCCAATCATCACACCTCAAAGTGACATTGATGTCGCCCCCACAAAGCCAAGGGGCCCCCTGGAAGTGCTCAACCACCTACACTAGATCCTCCCACAACTGCATTTTGGTTGCGTCATCCATGGGGCCGGAAACCGTGAATGCCACAAAGCTGAACCCATCGGTCTTCCTCATGAGGCATGCCGTAAAGACATGCCTCCCCACCATCTCCTCCTCTAGGTCCAACAAGTCGTTCCACCAACCAAGGAGAATCCCCCCGCAAGCAACCAAATGCAAGCAAGTTGTGTAACCTAAGCCATCACATTAGCCACAAACTTGAGGTGGGTGGATGCCATCAAGGTTTAGTGAGAGCAATAGGTCAAGGCATGTAGGCTGCTAGCAGTGCTTTACATGCTTGAGAGAGGTAGGAAGATTATGGAGAGGATCTGGCTGAACAGTGGCTCTCAAATCAGGGTCTACTTGAAAGAGCAAGTAACAAGTTAGATAGTCACTAAGAAAGATCATCATATTACCCTCTCTCTGTTTGTGTTTTTCCACTCAAAAAAAAAATGTATGTAATTCTGACTCTCCACAATGTCAGTTGTGTTATTGGAACAAGATGCAGCATTCTTTTATCGTTGGATGTGGTTACTACACTTCACTTGATCATGGATTTTCTAGAAATTCTCCAATCCCAAGGCAAGGAAGAAAAATTAGCTGGTTTAGAAAATCATTCCCAAACAATTGGTGAATCAAGCTTTGAGTGATTTTGGGATTTGTTGCATTCCTTATTCAAAGGTGCAGCACCACAATCCGTATAACTTGTTAACAGGGGAAGGCCTCCAGTGAAGCTAGAACAAGGAAGAGGGAAGGAGGATGGGGGAGGAGGCAGGAAGGGGTGCAGTGACTGTAGGAGTTGAGGAAGGAATGGAAGGTGGAGGAGGGTATGGCATAGTGGTTGGTGTAGGAGGGCAGGGAGGATGGGGGAGGAGGGAGAAGGGGATGTTGAAGAGGCTAGGGATGGAAGAAAAGAGAGACAAGAGAGAGGAAGAAATTTTCCTTTTGTTAAATCCAAAAACATTATTACTAAGCCCTTAACTAGGGAAGATGAACAAAGTGACCTACATACAAATGGTGACTTCAAGAAGTGTGAATATTGAGAAAGGAATGGCAATCCTAGAGTTTCACATGTTTAGAGTGGCATCTATATACAAACCCTTTGTTATGCATCAACCAAGCTCCTTTTCATTTTGTTTAAGATTGAGCTCCTTGGTAAGGCCTCTGTACATATGTACAATACAAAAATACACATACACATTCATACACAAGATGGAAATTGATCCGTCTCTATAGTGTGTATGGTCTTAAATTGTGTGAGCCAATCAAATGAAAAACGTGTGCAAACAAGCCATTTGCGCTACTTGCCATGATTTTGTATGAATATTCTTAATAATTAAGCATTAAATCATTCATGGGGATAAATAAATGATAGAGGATTGAAGAGAAGTAAGGATTGGGCTTAAATTAAAGGAACATGTCATTTTCTACTAAGATTGAGATTTCACCCTCTAAAGGATTGGGCTTAAATTAAAATGCGGATCCAAGGCTCTTATCAAAGAGAGAAATGCAAGGAAAAAAGAATAGGGTCAATGGGATATCAGATGTAAAAGATATGGTGAGAAAAAATCAAGCTATACAAAAAAATGTTTGTCTCGGTCAACCAAGAGTTTATTCGGTCTACCAAAACAGTAGCAGCAAACTTAGCCACCCTAACCACCCAAACGGCGAATCACATGCAAGCTCCCGCTTCTATGTACACCACTCGACCCCTCCACCCTTCACATGGGATCGGCTATCAAGTTGAATGACTTAGGCCGAGTATCAAGTCAAATGACCTCAACTATGCTGTTTGATCTCATGTTTCCTTGCTCCCCATTCGAGCGGATGAGGAAGAATATGTCCTCTATAAACTAGAGTAAGAAATGGGGAGAAAGGGCACTGCAAGACTCAAGGACAATGGCACATCATTTACTTGTTAATGAAGTATAGGCTGTCCCACAAAGTCAGGCAAATGCTACCACACGGTAAAAGAGATCTGGCATCGTTAGAAAGCACATTGTCTACGAATATGTAGAGATTTCAATAGCACGAAGTTCTGGATGCAGAAGAGAGCAAATGCAGAATTCCACTTTTCTTTAACAGACTGCCAAGGTAAAATCGCATGATTGTAATCCTCACAAAACTCAAAAACAAATCCATAAATATACCTCTGCAGGAGCAACATTCAAGATCTTCGCTGCTGCTAAAAATATATCAGGAGCAGGTTTTAAATTCTCAAATACATCAGCGGAAACAATGGCATCAAACCTAAAGCAGTAAAAGACAGGTGCCAGATCACAAATATTCACAGAAGAAAAGCCTGTAGAAGAAAAGTCTATACAAAAAAACATTTAAAATACAAACAACAAAACAAATAAAATTGTATCTTCTGTCATGTATGGTTAAATAAAATTTTCTTTCAAAACTAGGAACAGTTTGAGTTGAAGGACATGAAGCAATCTATTTCGTAAAGAAAAATCCTACTATTCTTTTATAAAGAGAGGTGGGAAAGAATATTACAGAACTTCAAATAGAGATAAAAATAATACGAATACCCTCATAACATAATGTAACACTCCCCCTCAAACTAGAGCATATATATCAACCATGCTCAGCTTATTTCTACACTTATAAAACAAGGGACGTGACAAGGGCGTAGTGAACATGTCTACAGTCTGCTCTGACAAAGCTAAATAGGAAGTGCAGAGTAGTCCCTACTGAATCAGGCTTCTAGTATAATGGCAGTCTACCTCCACATGCTTCGCCCATTCATGAAACATGAGGTTATTAGCTATATACGTGGCAGTCATGTTATCACAATACATCTCCATAGACTCCTCAATAGTAACATAGAGATCCTTCAGTAATGTCTATATCCAGATCATCTCAGTAGCAATATGTGCCATAGCACGGTACTCTGACTCAGCACTAAAACGTGACACCACGCTCTGCTTCTTGCTCCTCCATGTCACCAGATTTCCTTCAACAAAGGTGCAGAAAATGTGGTGGACCTCCTGTCCCCAATTTCACCTGCATAGTTAGCATCAAAGTACCCAACAATAGTCATAAGAGCTCCTCTCTGGAAAAGAAGCTATCGGCATGGAGACTCCTTGATATACCTCAGCAACTACATTACTGCCTGCCAATGCTCATCTATAGGCCTATCTAGAAACCGACTCAGCTTGCTCACTGCAAAACTAATATCTGACCTAGTAATATTCAGATAAAGTAATTTTCCCACAAGCTGCTTATATGCCTTCTTATTTATCAGTCGAGCAAACTTATCAAATAGGTGAACATTTGGATCTATAGGGATATTTGCTCCCTTAGACCCAAGCATGCCAACTTCCTGAAGAATATCCAAGGAAAACTTCCTCTAAAACATAACAATCCCCTGATTGCTAACGGCAATCTCAATACCAAGGAAGTAACTGAGTCTCCCAAAGTCCTTCATCACAAACTGTTGTGCCAAGCACTCCTTGACGGAGAATATACCAACCATGTCATCACATGTAAGAATCAAATCATCTACATACACAAGTAGAGCCACAACACCCCTACTGGTCTTCCTCATGAACAAAGAGTGATCAGACGAAGACCTCTATAGCCCAATCACAGACAATGCCTCTACTAGTCACTGGAATCATGCTCTAGGGTTTTGATTTAGGCCAAAGATTACCTTGCGCAGTCTGCACACACACTCCCCCTAAATCTCGAAACCTGAAGGCTACTGCATATATACTTCTTCCTAAAGATCACCACACAAGAAAGCATTTTTAACATCCAGCTGATGAAGTGCCCAATCATAGTGCGCAGCCACAGAGATAAGAATGCAAGCAGTAGAGAGCCAAGCCACTGATGAAAAGGTGTCAAAGAAATCCACTCCGTAAGTCTGAGTGAATCCTTTGGCTATGAGACGAGACTAGTACCAAGAAATAAATCCATCAGAGTTGTATTCAAGGCAAACACCCACCTCACTCCAACAAGATGTGCGCCAGAAGGTAACGAGGCCAGCTCCCAGGTGCCCCTGTCACGAAGAGCAGCCATCTCCTCCTCCATTGCAACCTTCCAATGTAAACTTAGAAGTGTTTGCTGATAGGACGTAGGTATCTCAGAACTAGGCATAGCAATTCTAAATGCATGAAACACAGCTCCTAGAGAATGAGTAAACACTGAACTCCCAACCACACGATAATGAGTACATGATCAAGGGGCCTTCCAAATACCAATAGGCGTATCATCATCAGTACTTATGGAAACAGGACCTGAAGAAACATCCACTGGCGACGCACTCTCAGTGGTCTCAACCTCCACACCTACGGGCACTATATCTAAAGGAGCCTCCTCTGTGCGAGTATATATACCTATAGGAATCTCCTGAGTAGAAGTAGCCTCCAGGTTATCAACATTAACCTGAGGAGACTATGGAATAGACGAAGGAGGCTTTGCCTAGTAGACAACTGGTAACTGATAAGTGTGACCCTTAAAGATTCTTTCATATGTCGGTACTGGCCTGAAAGTGCTGGCAGATGGCCCAGTAGCCTGAGAAGAACTATTAATATCTATGAATACACCAAATGATATAGAAGCAACCAGTACAAAAGCATACTCTGGCACACTCTGCACCTATCTAACAGCAACAGAAAAATAAGATACAGCTTCATGAAAGGTGAAATCTGCACTAATGCAATGCTTCTGGTATAGGGGATCAAAACACCGATACCCCTTCTGAGTACAAGAGTAGCCAAGAAACACACACTTGACTACACTATGTGCTAATTTATCTCACTCAGGTCCAAGAAGATGTACAAAAGCCATGTACCCAAATGTCTTAGGTGGAAGATCAAACAACTCAGCATCTAGATATAGCACCTGCCATGGTACCTACTCGTGGATCACTGAGGGCAATCTATTAATAAGGTAGCAGGCTATGAGAATTACATCTCCCTAATAGTTATGTGGCACACTGTTATAAATAAGGAGAACTCTGGCCATATCAAGAATGTGTCTATGATTCCTCTCTGCAACCCCATTCTGCTAAGAGGTGTGGGAACATGAGGTCCGATGAATTATGCCATCCAAACAATAGAAATTTGTCAATTGACGAGTACAAAACTCCAATACATTATCAGATCCGACAAGTCTTGATGTAAACATCAAACTAATTCTTTATCATCAACACGAACTTCTCAATCACGGGACCCACTTCAAACTTGTTCTTCATGAGAAACAACTCAATGTTGTCAATGCGAAAGGCGATAGCAAGGCTACACTACTCAAAATCGCTCGAGGCTAGAGGCAACAAAAAGGCGATAGCCTGAGTGAATTGAGGCGACAGCCTTAGGACCATTTCACTTATACACACACACACAATGTTATAACGTAACATACATATATAATAAAACAACATACTTATGTTATATACATACTTATATATACTAAGGAGGCATACATATATATAACATACATATATATCCAATGTAACATACATATATATATATAACAACATACTTATGTATATACTTATAAATATACTTATACATTACTTATGTCTTACTTATACATACATATATTATATATAATATTACATACATATGTATTTCTTATGTTATATATATATATATATATATATATATATATATATAACATATATATATACATAGTTTACTGTTTACCGTTTAACATATATATATGAGGATAACATATAACATATATATATAATAGAAATGAAAGGAGTTCATTTCGTTTCGAGGAGAAGCGATGAAGTCGGAAGCCCTGACATGAAGAAGCGGTGGTGGTGTAGTCGAACTTGAAGAAGCTCGAGCTGAGGAGATACCTAGGCAACTGAGGTCGAGGAGGCGTCGCAGATGATAACCGGTGATGCTTGAGCGGCGATGGTGGTCGACGAAGCTCAGCCACTCCGCCACGGAGGCGATAATGGCGTGAGGCGGTGAGGGTTGCCGTGGAGATGAGAAAGCTCTCCACAGAGGCATCTAGGGTTCGGGCGATGAGGCGGCGAGGCGAGGAGGCGTCACCCGAGGTGAGGAAGCGCGTCACCTGTTCAAAGGGCCTCGCCTGGGTCCTCCTCGAGGCGATGACCTCTTAATTCACCTCGCCTCATCGCCTGAGGCGACCACCTCAACAGCGCTGAAACAACCAAGGCAGTAGGGAAAAATCAACCACAATCAAATAATATCGATGTCCTACTCTATCAGGAATCCTACTGGGACCCCAAATATCAAGATACACCAACTGAAAACATGAAGACATACATGGTCCAGTAGCAGCTGGAAAGGAAGATATATGGTGCTTCCCAAGTTGGCATACACCACAGGAAAGTTGCGTAGTTGGGGATACATGTGGAATAAGTCTGCATAATTTTTCTAAACAATGATAATCTAATCGTCTATGCCACTGTAGAGCACTCCCTGAAGTGGTACTAATCTGACAAGTTGCAACCATGAGACCCTACACAAGTCGATAAACACCTCCTTCTTCGTATTCACTACCAATAGTCTTCCCCGTCATTCAATCTTGGAAAATGCATCCAAACTCATCAAAGATGACACGACGATTCATTTGCTTGATGATTTCACTAACACAGAGCAAGTTCATGGACAAATCTGGAACAAGCAAGACACGGTTGAGCTGCATAGCTAGGGTAACGTTAATTTTCCCCTGACCACTAATAGGAGTGTGTCGCCCATCAACCACCTATACAGTGCGACCTTGAGAAACAGATTGAATCTGCCCCAAACACTACGGATTACTAGATAAATGACTAGAGGCACTTGAGTCAATCAACCACGTCACACCAATGGTTAGAGAAGAGTCACTAACGACGGTTCCCAGCACAATCTCTGACTAAGAAGTGATTGTGCAGCAATCATAGGACCTAATCTACCTAAATTAAATCAAATCCTAACTTAACTTAGGAATAATGTATACATGAGCTACATTTTTTGCATCGTAATTGATTTGTTTAACTATGTAAATAATAATGTTATTTTTATGTTCTAATTGATAAGCAATAATAATTGCAAATGATTTGGGGCTGCGAATGATAAATCCAACCGCACGGATGGACTCAAAGCGACGATCACAATCCAACGACACAAGAATCACCTTAATCGAAGCCCTGTGCACCATCTACAAAGGTAGGAAGATGGATGGTCAGGATGGCACCATGTGACGCCATCCCAACGACCCTCCACCGTACCCTCAGCCACTGAAGGAGTTTTCATGCACAACGAGATCCGTTGGATGAAGGAACGAGCCACGTCACCACTTAGGCCACTTCATCGAGAGAAGGCTTCATCTCAGTCATTGGATCTTCATCCAACAGCTAAAGACGCACGCTAAAAGAAAAGCAAGACACAAACACGCGAGTAGCACGTTGGTTAAGCGCCTTAAGGCGAGCACCGTGCGCATGTTCGAAACACACGGAGGGGGGCAAATTCGCGCTGCGCAAGAGTGCGCAAAATAGAGCATCAGATTCAGATCGCATGGCGCTAAAGGCAACGCGTGGCGCGCAGAGGTGCATTAGATCGACACGTGCATGATGACGTGCGGATGAACGCAGATGCAATAAGGCGGTGGCAAGCACGCGACGTAGACGCTATCAGGACCACTGATCATCAAGATCAAACAACTAGATTGAAACGCATGCGTGGCTCGCGATTTCAACAAATGTGGTGGTGAGGCGCATGCTCTCAGCTATACGATCGCAATCAAACGGCGCTGTGAGCGCCACGTGGCAGCATCAAAACGACAGGCATGGTGAAGGCGCGATGGAGGTGCGTGGGCACATATTTTAGACGCAATCTAAGCCATGGATCTCCAGATCGATGGCTCTGGTTGCTCGAACTTGTTAGCACAGATTGGGGCCTCTAAAAGACCCGTTTTGCCCCTCACTTTGGCTATAAAAAGGATCCCATACTCCCCATTTGAGAGGCAATTCCACCACCGAGCATCTCCCTCTCCACTCTCCGACTTGCCAAGATGTCCACCAAGGCCACCCTTGGTGTACCACCATTGCTCCTACATGCCTCTCCAAAGGCCACTAAGGATCACTCATTGGTGCCCTTATTCTAGTAGAACAAATAGTCTTCTCTTTAGTTCTAGTTCTAGTAGTTTTTGTTCTAGTTGTGCTAATTAAGTTATAGTTATTCTAGTTAATTTTCTTGTCAAGCATCCAACTATGTGGAGAACTTGCATGATTACTATTTGAGTAAAGTTGATTTGTTTCACATCTATCTTGCTTATTACTTCTAGTTCTAATTAGATTAGATCGTTATTTTCAACACATCACACATATTGAAATCAAATCGAGTCGCATTTTCGCCTCCTGAGTTCGACCGGGACTTACCAAGTTTTGTTAAAATAATTTGTCGACGTGTTTTCACACTATACTACGATGAAAATATTCTAAAACCGCAATTTCACGGTTCAACAAGAATCTGCCATGTTCACAAAATCACACTGCCTAAATCTGATTGTAATGCAACACAAGGGAATACACACCCCGAAACTCCACACACAGGTGGGCAACCAAAGACCGTCAACACTTCACAGGGGAATATATACCTAAAAACATGCACCAATAAGGGAACACACACCCCAAAATAGTAATCAAAATACCGATTTGATCATACCATCAAAGAAGAAATTTTGAAACACCTTCTGGAAG
The DNA here is from genome assembly GCA_037157565.1 of Thalassia testudinum. NCBI lineage: Eukaryota > Viridiplantae > Streptophyta > Magnoliopsida > Alismatales > Hydrocharitaceae > Thalassia > Thalassia testudinum. Next base: position 4,420,517 of record JAZHRO010000037.1, read on the forward strand.
ATCCCTGCCTCAAAACTCCATCACCAACTTGCCAAGGACCTTCCTTGACCCCTTTACAAGGGAAAACAGGGCCTGCAGCCCTCTCCCTACCACCGAAAAGGACCCGGCCATAAGAAGAGGACACTGAGATAAGCGGAGAGGAAGGCTGTCGCTAGACGCTGGACGGCCCTTGGGCGCTAAGTGGAGGCAGCGCTACTACCGGTGAAGCAACGCTGCTACTGTTACTGCTGCTGCTGCTACAGGCAACAACACTGCAGCAAGTGTTGGCCGGTGGTAGTGCTACTGTTGCTGCTAGCCGGTGGCAGTGGCGGCACTGTCGCTGGTGACAGCGGTGGTAGTGGGGCTTGTGGTAGGGTTAGGTTTTTCTCGATAGAGCCCTCAACTTGGCTCTAATACCAAATTGAACGAAATGAAGCAATCTATTTCGTAAAGAAACACCCTACACCTCTTTTATAGAGAGAGATGGGGAAAAATATTTCAGAACTCCAAATAGAAATAAAAATAACACAAACGCCCTCATAACATAATGTAACAGTTTCAATATTTTACCGAGCCCATCAAAGAATTCAGAGGGTCCCAAGAAAAAAAAAATCAAAAGTTGCTTTAGGGTATGTTTGCATGTATATGTTTACAATAGCATGTGCATGAGTAAATGAATGCATACATGAGTCAATTCGTACATGGGTAATTATGTGTGCATACACGGTGTGTACATATATGTGCAATAATCTATTTTTGGGACCCTAGTCATATTTTCAGACAAGATAATTACTGAAAACTTAATCATCTTTCCCAAGGGGAAACACTCCAGGGTCCTGACGCAAAGTACATAAATAACCGTAGACACTTTCCCTTAAGCTAGAGCCTAGATATTTACATGAGCAAAGTTAGAAAATAGAGCAAGTTGTGTCCCTAAGAAACCCCGGCTCTTGTTATGTAGAGGGAAAACTTGTGCACACACCCTCAAAGAAATAAGAAAACATAAAATTAATAGAAAAATATGACTGTCTCACAACTCCTTTTTTGCCATGTAAAATGTAATCACATCCCCCATTGTTGGGATGCTGCTATTCATTATCCAAGCATGAATCATCGCATTATCCTTCTTTCAAGTGGCATATTTGCCAACCTTTTCTAGCAAGCTCTGGTTCAGCGAGAATATGCCCTTCCACCATCACAAGGAAGGTTTATGATTATCCACTATAGTTGGTCTCATCCAACTTGTTCAGAGGGCGAGGGAATAAGTTCTTATAGACTCCCCCATCTCTACTGATTTTGGCATCACCTTTAAAGAACCTTAAGTAGCCATCATCCACTCTAAACACAAATTCCCAACTATCAAATCACATATACGGAACACCCAATGTTATGAAATCAATTTCAAGAATCCGAAAATCACGGGATCACACCAACAGAGCAGCAGGATCAAACAATCCCGATCATCTATTTTGGAATGATTAGGTCAAACTCACACCTAGGGTGGCCCAACAATGGTGTGATGAGTACCAAAGCCTGATTGTGCCTCCTGGCAGACATCAGTCCCTTATTAGGTCAAGCAGCTGTGGCAAAAGAGCTGTTGGAAAGAGTTTGCAGCCTTATGGTGGCTGATGATGGCCAACAATTGTTGATGGTGAAGCCAGCAATGGCCTATAGTGGTCCTCCCAAGTAGTTTGTCAGATGAGTAGGAGATTAGACCTGAACTCAAAATGAGGGTTTTTTTTTTCTTGTGTGGAAAGTGAGGATGCAGGGAACGTGGATATCAGCTCTGATCTAAGACCACCATTCCAATACCTAGTCAGAAACTAGAGCAATATGTGCTTTAAAGGACCCCTAGATATCATTATACAAAGAGTTCGAGTGAAATTTTATGCACATATCCTCAGGGAAAAAAGAAAGCATGAAAATAATATAAAATTGTCATAAATCTCAGCAATCAACTTAGTATGTGAAGAGAACACGAAAGTTGTGGCCGTGGCTTAATGAATATTCACGATCTGCTCCTCTGGAAAATAATAGACTGAAGAAATATTGCCTTTCTGGACCATGTTGAGCATAAGAACAATTAACTATTATTAGCTATAATTTTGTGAAGGTAGTTGCACCATTGTCACATAGCATCAAAAAAGGACCATCAATGGATATATGCAAAGCACGAAGCACACTGTACAAGAATGTGTCATGTATCAATTTGAAGATTTCAAGGAAATGCAGGTGCTCTTTTGAAGGCCTATGTTGATGTCACCAAGGTTCTTTAAAAATAACCTTCTTGTGGCATGATCCATAATCATGTTGCTATGAATTGTGAGCCAAAAATTTGCATAACAACATTTGAAATGGAAGGTTATTCTTCCAAAACATTAACCATGGCTCCTGGATCTAAGTCATTTTCATATTGGGGATAAACATTCTTTTCCAAGGCAAAGGATGATTAGTTAATCTGGCAATAGTAGCCCACCATTGCTATGAGAGAGAACAAGCACTCACCTAGCGAACGCAAGATATACACTCTCGTACCACCAAAAAACCCCAAAATAAGAACCATTTACAGAAATAAAAAGCATAAAATAAAAGTGACCACAAGAAGGATGATCAACAATGCTTGCACTTAGTCTTGCTTAATGAATTCTCTTTAGAACCTTTGTTGCCTCTTGGACATCCAAGTCATTGCTAAAATCTACAATGACCTTAACTCCCTAAAAGATCTTTGACGCTTGCAATCTGAGAAATTGTCATCCTATCATCACCTATCTTTTACACAAACACGAGCTTCATTTGAAATGTCAATGTTGTCAATGATGAAAGCACTCGGCCCTCATTGTACCATAACATGAGAAGCTTTGGCACATGTCAAATCTTCTTTAGAATACACAACCCCCTTCCCTCAATATCAAAGGCAACCGTGGTTCTCGTATCTTTTAAAGAGGGACAACTCCATTCATTGATCAGTACAAGTCTTCCCTTCCTCAAAGAGAAAACAAAAAAGATGAGCTGCACCACTATCCCAAATAACAATGCCCCAATAACGACCTCCACATAACTCAAAACATTAACACAATTGATAACTCCCAATGTGTAACAGAGAAATGCCATATTGGCAACCTTACCATAATGAGGGTTTTTTTGTTTGAACAGGTAAAAGGATGACTTCTATAGGTAAGCTATCCACTTGCTTCAATAATAATAAAGTTACATGAATTGAGTTCAGTAATTGGACAACTACAAAATCTTCTCAGCAACATTTTCCACTAGCAGGCTCTCCAGTTTAAATATCACCATATTATGCTGAAGCAATGGGCAATGGTACTCAATTCTGCTTCTGGCAGCGTGACTGGCCCAATGATGGCATGGTTGCTGAGCTTTACCCCAGGATTTTTGCTCTCTCTTTCTATCCTTTGGCTTTGGTAGCTGATTGTTTATGCCAGGTGACTGTAAAATTGTGGAGAAACTCGACCATCACAGCAGCACAATCCTTCACCTAACATCCTGTAGTAGTTGAAATGTGTGCCCTTAATATTATGGAGTGTGACATTCTTGAGAATGGTGCTTTGAAAAGGAACCAATGTGCTCCTCCGATGTGGAATTTAATGTAAAGAAGGAACTTATGTGCACATACAAAAAGAGTTTGAAATCTACTCGAGGTAAGTTCTATAATGAGCCTGCTGGCAACTGTAAATTGGCTGAAAAATTTATCAACAACTTCCCACATAAGAGGCCAGTTCCCTATAAATAATGCAAGTGAACTCATCTATTGTAGAGGCAAGTATCTTTATATTATTAGTGGAGGCTATATTAATTCACCATCTTGGGTCTTGCCACTTTACGTGTCTAGCTCTTTGGAGAGAGAAAATGCGGAGAGAAAGAGAGGGAGGGGGTGACTCAATGAGGGGAGGTAGTAGGGACAATGGAGGTGGGCTGGAAAGCAAGGCTAGCCACACGGTGGTTTGCCTTCAATGTAGAGCACGTGGCCACCTGGCATCGAAATGGACCATGTGGTATGTCTAGCATGTAAAGGGGTTGGCCACCAGAGGAGTTCGTGTCATACGAGGGTGGTGGGGAAGCCTACACCACCCCCACTAATGGAATCTATCTCCTTCGAGGTGGAGGAATTGCGGTCCCCTACGGTAAGATTGTTGGACTCTGTCCTTAAGTTCTCTTTGGTGGAAGATGGCTATTGTGGTGTGGCCACGATTGAGAAGCTAAGGAGGTTTGCTTTGGGTGCAGGCTTTCATTCTAAAGAATGAAAGGTTGCATCACTTGAACGTGGTAGATTCTTATTATTTGGTATGTTGGATGTGGATGTTGATCAAAGGCGATTTCGGGACGTGGTCGTAGGGAGGCCATGATCTGGTGGAGACCACCATCCATTCATGGAGGGGCCTTCCAAGAGCGTCCTCCCTAGGCCTGAGGTGGAGTTTCGCATCAAGGGCATAGCCCTCAAACTACATGCATTAGAGGTGGTGGAAGGCTTATGTGCACCCTTTATGAGAATCAAGAGATGCTCTGGTGTAGGCTTGATTGAAGGTGGTATCGCCTCCGTTGTGGCCTTAAGGGAACTTCTTGCAAGTCAAAGTTGCCTTCTAAGGTTATTATGCAGCTTAAGGAAGCCTCATGGATCATTCAATTTGATCTGGCTCGTGATAATCATCAATCCGAGGCATGTAGGAGTTTTGCAGAGGTCGTAGCGGATGGAGGTCTAGCGAGGAAGTCGAGGAAGGAGGCAGCGCGTCAAGTTTGGAAGCTGGTAGTCAAGCACTTAATTCGCAACGATGATTCACTTCCCGAGACAGTCACAATTCCCAAGGCAGATCTGACGCCAAGGATGGGCAAAACTCCCAGATTTCAAATAGACAAGGTTGCTATTTTTGGGAACTTCCCACAAATAAGGGCAGCAACGTTTCTTACTCGTTCGAGCACGATCTCGAGCCCCACTTTGTGAATGTAAGGGCGCTTCATGACACAAATGGGGTAGGTGATAACGTGGCTGGGCAAAGATCCCATCATAGCAATGTGTAGGTGGCCTCCGAATCTAGTAACAGATCCGAAGCTTGTGAGTTCTCAACCTCCCCAATTCTGAATCGGGTCAAACACGCTAACTCGCCACTACCACCCTTAGCCCCATTGTTGGCCCCTTTTCTCTTTGTGCCTCTCACATTTACGTGCCACTGCCTAAGGGATTTAGGGCTCCCTTCGAGGCCAATGACAACGATGCTGATGTCGCTCGGATGGGTGAGCCCCATCAAGACCTCCCCTCTCTCTCCGAGCTCGTGGGCCATTGGGTTGGATGTGAGCATGGCATTGCTACTAGTAGGCCTTGCGAGGCAGCAAATGAGACATCGGTAAAGGCGATGGCAGCAACAACGACAGAGGCACTAGTGACAAATGACATCAGAGACACTAACAGCGACATCGACTATGGTAGCAATACGTTGCCTAGGCTAGTGGAGGCTCTACTATCAATCATGGCCCTGTAGAGGCCACCAGGACCGTGTCTGGTGGAACATAAGCCTCACCAGGCACACATCCTCCTCAAATCGAGGCTTTGCATTGACAAAATCAATCTAATCCAAGCATGGTCTCCTACATCGTTCTTGCTACAAGAGGAAGCCCTTCAAAACGAAGGCAGTGAGAAGTAGTAGGCCCACTGGCGACAGAGGTGACATCTCCAAGGTGGATACACAAGTTGCACAAGTGCTGAAGGCAAAACAAATCTATTGTGTTACGTTATATTATGACTTTTTATTGTTTTGTTGGACTTATGTCATAATTTTTCCCTCACCTCTTTCTATATAAAGAAGTCTAGGGACGGCTTACTAATTTATGAAGTTTCATTCTCTTCAATTTGGTATCAAAGCCAAGTTGGGGACTCTACTAAGAAAACCCTAACCCAGGCCCACTGGCGACAGAGGTGACATCTCCAAGGTGGATACACAAGTTGCACAAGTGCTGAAGGCAAAACAAATCTATTGTGTTACGTTATATTATGACTTTTTATTGTTTTGTTGGACTTATGTCATAATTTTTCCCTCACCTCTTTCTATATAAATAAGTCTAGGGACGGCTTACTAATTTATGAAGTTTCATTCTCTTCAATTTGGTATCAAAGCCAAGTTGGGGACTCTACTAAGAAAACCCTAACCCTACTGCACAGCCCCACCACCACCGTCGTCATTGGCAGCAGTGCCGCCGCCTAGCCACAGCAGCAGTAGGAGGGTCGATCCGACCCCCTCCTCTCCTCCAACACCTTCTCCTTGCTGCCGAGTCTCCTCTAACAGTAGGGAGAGGATAGTAGCCCCGATTTTTCCCTTGCAACAGGGTCTAGGAAGGTCACATTGGTAATTGAGTTCTAAGGCAAGGACCTTCCGGAAGGTGTTTGGAGATTCATCCTTGATGGTATGATCAAATCAATATTTTGGTTACCATTTTACGGTGTGTATTCCTCAATTTCCCCTATTGATGTATGTTTTGGGGTGTGTATTTCCCCTGAATTCTTGACAAATATTGGAACCATGGGCGAGCAGAGTTTTTCGGTGTGCATTCCCCCATTGATGCATTTTTTGGGGTATGTATTCCCCTTTTGTGTCAGAATTCAAATCGGATTTTGAAGGTATTTGTGGTGTAATTTCACTATGACCTCATCATCGTCAGAGACCGGAGTGACATCAGAACAGACTGCAGAAAGTGTGATCTACAAGAATCCATTTTTTGCACCTATTGTGAAGCTTGGCAAGACCAACTACCCCCGTTAGTCTGAGATGTTTCTTGTCACTATGGAAGGACATAAGAAGCAACATGTCCTCATCAAAGCCCCACCGGAGCAGATAGGGAAATATGTAACCTGGAACAAAGATGATGCATTAGTAAGGGCCTGGATATTAAATAGTGTGATACCTCGCATTGGAGATGAAGTCGTATACTTCAAAACTGCTAAATAGATGTGAGATGGTCTAAAGGACGCATATTCTCATGAACTCAACTCCACCCAGGTCTTCCAGATTCATTATTCTTGTGTCACTTGAAGCAAGAGTCCATAAGTCTCCCACAATATTACTCCACCATGAAGGGACTCTTAGAAAAATACAATGCGTGCAAACCCATGTGCACATCACTTACGTGCAGGAATTGGAGGAAGGAGTTCCTAGCTCATATGTTCTTGGCAGGGCTTAATAATGATTATTCTGCTGCACGTTCACAGATATTAACACTTTCTGTGCTTCCTTCCATTGAGATATACAGGAGACTGAGTAGGTTGCATGTCCAGCCCACTCCAGAGGCTATTACCAGTAACGTTGCTTCTGTTCATGCAATCGTAAGTACATGAGGAGGACGGACTAAAGCCTTTCAAGGCAAAGGCAGGGGGCATGCTGATAGTGGTCATTGCAAGCCTACCTGTTCATGTTGTGAGAGAATTGGCCACATTGAGGCCAAGTGTTGGAACAAACTTGGATGGCCTGCTGTTGCCAACCAAGTGTCTGTGACTGCTCCACCAGTCATGTATACTGATACAGTGACTCTTGCAGAGGCATATTATGATGCGGTAGTACAGCACTTAGCTCAATTAACACATGATCAACCTCAATCTTCAGGCACTGCAGCTTTTGCGTCCACATCAGGTATGAATAGTTCATGATTGATTGATTCTGGTGCATCAGATCATTTATCAAAAAATCCCCAATGTTTTGATGATATGCAGGAGTTGTCACAGGATCGCTCAATACAACTAGCATATGGTAGGCATGCCCCCATCCGTGGTAAGGGGGGTGTCAATCACTCCTACTATGCACCTCTCTGATGTTTATTACGTACTTGGCATGGCAATACAGTTGATATCTGTTAGTACTATCACTAAGCAACTGAACTGCCATATTATTTTTTATACGATTGAGTTTACGTTTCAGGACCGCATTACAGAAAGGACGATTGGTGATGGACATGAGGAGGGAGACGTTTACCAGCTAGTTCAAAGTCCACTTGTTACAGCTTGTCAAACGAGTACTATTGCAGGGAGTGCCTTGTAGCGGCACAGACAACTAGGCCATCCTTCACTGGACAAACTACATCGAATCATCCCTCATTTTTTGCCTACCATTAAGATTCAATGTGATGCCTGTCAGCTGAAGAAGCATCACCGAGCCAGTTTTCCAACTTCTATCCAATCAAGTAGTTCAACTTGTTTTGATTTGATGTATTATAATGTATGGGGCCCTAGCCATATGGTAGACCGATAGAACTATCGTTATTATTTATTATTTGATGACTTCTCTTATTTATCATGAATATTTTTTATGCGCAATCAATCAAAGGTTGGATCTATTATTCAACAGTTTGTAACTTTTGTGAAAACTCAAGTTGGTGTTTGCATTAAGAATATCAGAACTGATAATGCTTTAGAATTTTGTACTAAACAGTTGGCTTCCTTCTATGGATCACTATCACTTGGCATTATACATCAGATGTCTCACCCCCACACGTCACAGCAAAATGAGATTGCAGAACAAAAACACCATCATATTCTGGATACAACTAAAGCCTTGCATATCCAGAATACTGTTCCACATAGCTACTGGGGAGATGTTGTACTCAATGCTTGTTATCTCATCAACAGGCTTCCTTCCTCTATGCTTTATAAGCAGATTCCATGGAATATTTTGTATCCAAACTCTGACATGTTTCTAGTGCCGCCAAAGACATTTGGTTGTGTGGCATTTGTACACCTCCTTGGGCCTAATCATGATAGATTGGCTTCTAGGGCGGTTAAGTACATGTTTCTTGGTCATTCACACACTCAAAAAGGATGCAGGTGTTTTGACACTGTACATCAAAGACACTATGTGAGTGCAGATGTAACCTTTTATGAATCTATTTCATATTTTTCTACTTCAGGCCATCAATTGAAGGAGGTTAAGATGGTTGTACCAATGCATGTGCCCCCTGTAGCCATGGAGGATTTCTCTCAGAGTAATAGTGTACCTACTACAAAGCAGCCATTGAGCACATTCAAAGCTGTACCACCAGATAATAAGACCTTTACTTTGACACATTTTCACCGTTTGCTCGACTCTCCACAATCCACATACTTATTTCTATTGCAACTCATTATGGGTGGCATCTACACTAGCTAAATGTCAAAAATGCATTCCCTTATGGAGATTTACAGGAGGAGATATATATGCAACAACCTCCTGGATTTGAGGTTAAGGGGAATGTGTTTGCAGGCTTCGTAAGGCCATTTATGGTCTTAAGCAGAGCCCCCAATCTTGGTTTCAATGCCTATCTGAGGCATTGGCTGTTATTGAGATGCAGAGGTCCTCGTCTGATCATTCATTGTTTGTGAGGAAGATCAGTGGTGGTACTGTGGCTCTTCTGGTGTATGTAGATGACCTTATCCTTACAGGTGATGATGCAGCTGGTATTTCTCAGGTAAGGAGTATTTGGCACGTCAGTTTGTCATGAAAGACCTTGGGAAGCTGAGACATTTTTTTGGTATTGAGATTGCCACAAGTAAGCAAGGAATAGTTATGTCGCAAAGAAAGTATGCTCTTGACATTCTCCAGGACACTGGCATGCTAGGATCCAAGGATGCCAATGTTCCTATGGATCCTAAGGTTCACCTCTTTGATGATATTGTAAAGCTGAAAGATAGGAAGGCATATTGACAGCTGGTGGGGAAACTTTTATATCTGACCATCACTAGGCCAGATATTAGCCTTGCAGTAGATAAGCTAAGTCAGTTCTTAGACAAACCTTCTGATGATCATTGGCAGGCTGTGGTGCTGGTATTGAGGTACATTAAAGGATGTCTAGGTAAAGGCATCCTACTTCAGAAAAAGGCTCCTATGTCTATTATTGCCTACTCATATGCAAATTATGCAAGTAATTTTGGTAACAGGTCATCCACCACCGACTTCTGTACTTCTGTAGCCGAAAATTTGGAGACCTGGAGGAGCGAGACGTAAAGTATAGTTTCATGCTCTAGGGCTGAGTATGGGTACCGTGTCATGGCACGTACTGCAGCTGAGATGATATGGATAAGACCTTTGTTACGAGATCTTCATATTACCATTCAGGAGCCAACGGAAATATATTGTGACAACCAAGCTACGACATACATTGCCAACAATCTTATGTTCCATGAGAGAACCAAACATGTGGAACTGGATTGTCATTATACTAAAAGTTTGATTCAGCAAGGTCTGCTTCGTACTACTTATGTTGCCTCTTCAGACCAGACTGTAGACATGTTTACTAAGCCGTTATCTCACCCTCTGTTTGAGAATTGTACAAATAAGGTGAGCATGGTAGATATATATGCTCTAGCTTGAGGGAGAGTGCTGCATTACGTTATATTTTGGGTGGCTTATGTCTTGTTATTGTTTTGCTGAACTTATGTCATAATTTTTCCCTCACCTCTCTATATATAAAGAGATATAGGGACGACTTAGTAATTTATAAAGTTTCATTCACTTCAATTGAGTCCTTGGGGGTACCGACGCAGGGGATGCAAATAGATCTCATGGTAAACGCAGTATCCTTAAATGTGAGGGGCCTACCTGATGCGGAACATAAGGCAACCCTAAGGAGGTACTTGGAGGAATGGCGAGCTGATTTTGCCATTCTTCAGGAATGCATCTCGAGGAGACAGAAGTTCCTGTAAGGAGTCTAGGTAGGAATACTCTCTGAGGCAATTAGGTAGGAATAGACTCTCCGAGGCACTTGTGGCTAATTCCGAAGGAAGGTTAAGCTGGCGGACAGGTACTATTGTGGAACAAGAGTAATTTCCAACTATCTTGCTCCCAAATTCCACTAAAGTAGTCTCGAGAGTCTTCACCAAAATCTCTGACGGGGCAACTTTATCCTTTCAAGCGTGTGTGGGCCCTGTGATGGATCTACTATATCAATCCTATGGGAAGAACTGAGGCATGTCTCTATCCTTGCTGATGGGTGTCCAAGGTTCGTAGGTGGTGACTTCAACGTCACCCTTGAGGCGACAAACAAACCAAAGGGCAGGATGGATAATCATACATAGGAATTCCATCAGGTCATGAATGAACTTGAGCTGTTGGACCTTCCCACTTATGTTGTGACATTAACATAGCAAAATGGAGCAAGCTCTGCCTCTTAGATTAACCATTTCCTTTGCAATGTGTCACTTGCTAAGGCATATCAAGGGAGCTCAATGATGGCCATGGATAGACCCTTTTTTGACCATACTCCGGATAATAGAGAGGGGGTGCCCTTATTTTACTTCAAGTTTCAAAAGTTGTGGTTACCTGAGCCGAGATTTCATGACTTCATTCAATCTAAATGGCATGAAGCCCCTTAATCCACAACTACTACGCGCACGTTGGCAAAAAGGATTAATTAAGGGCATCCGGGTTGCCTTTATGGAGTGTATAATAAGGAAGTGCAAGAAAGACATCATCAGGTCACGAGGGAAGCACTTTAGGCAATTAACAATCTTGATTCTAAGGAGGGGGGCTTGGCCCTTTGGAGGAGGTTGAACAGCATAAAAGGCATGGGCTATAGACCAAGGTCAAGGAGGAAGATCACAAGAGGGAGGTAGACTAGAGGCAGAAGTCAAGGCAACTATGGCTTGAGGAGGACACTAATACAAGATTCTTCCATATGGCAGCAAGTGCTAAGAGAAGGACAAACTTTATTCAGTCTTTGTGGGTGGGGGATAAGGTCCTTAATCAAAGAGCTCAAATCTGTGATGCAATCAGTTCACACTTTCATTCCTTCACCAAGAGGAGACTTGTAGGCAAGTGGAGCCTGGACCCTTTTGATATGCCCGTGATAGATAACCAAGAAAAGGTGGACTTGCTTTGGGAGGTCACCAAGGAGGAGGTCCTTATAGCTTTCAATGGACTCAAGGTCGAAAGATCACCAGGTTTGAATGGTCTGCAAGTCATACCCTACAAGGAGCTATAGGACGTAGTTGGAGAGGATGTCATGAGCATGGTGAGTGAATTTTTTGGAGGAAGCCCCGGATTCAAGAGGCTCAACAAATTCTTCTTCTTCCTACTGCTTAAAAAGGTGGGGGCTGAGACCATTGTTGTCTACAATCTAAGTGTCCTGTCCAATGTGGCTTATTTGCTAATGGCCAAAGTGTTGGCTAATAGGCTTCAAGTGGTGTTGTCGTGGCTTATTTACTCGTTGGTTTAGTCAGCATTTATCTCAAGTAGATCTCTACAAGGCTTTTGTTCTGGCAGAGGAGATGATCACTGCATGGAGAAGGGGTGACAAGTTGGCTTTCTTGTGGAAGGTGGATTTTTCTAAGCCATAGGACTCTATTACGTAGGCCTACCTATGGGAGATTCTGAGGAGAAGGAGCTTTCCTGAGGGGTGGATTAGGCTTATGAAGCAATGCATTATGACTACCTCCTTTTCAATGTTGGTGAATAGAAAGCCCTGCAGGATGTGGACCCAGCCACAGCGAGGAGTAAGACAAGGATGTCCTCTACTGCCATTATTGTTCAATATAGCAGTAGACATGTTGGCATGTCATGCCTTCAAGGGATGTAATGGTGGCCTCTGTTCTGGATTCACTTTGGAGTCGAATGGCTCGATCTTGGCCCCAGTGTTACAATACATAGATGACATTGTTTTCTTCATACAGGGAGATTGGAGCGGGCTAAAAACATTTCCTCCATGGTCAAAATGTTTGGAGCAATTTCTGGTCTCTATCAATAGGAGGAAATCAACTTGTGTTCCCATCAACTTGGAGGATGAACCGGTGGAAGTATCTCTTCGGTGCTTGGCATGCCCATTGCCTGCTTGCTGCTTATTTATTTGGGTCTCTCGTTAAAAGGGAAACGATTAGTTATGGCAGATTGGAACCCTGTGGTGGAGAAGATTCATAAGAGACTATCTGGCTGGAGTGGTAGAAGTCTATCCAGAGGAGGGAGACTTGTGTTGAAGGTTGTTTTATCGGCTATCCCTATCTTTTACCTCGCTATGTTCAGACTGCCGAAGAAGGTGCTCAGCAAGATGGAAGTTATCAGCAAAAGATTCTTTTGAAAGGGGTCTAATCACGAAGGACAGTTCCTACAACTAGTTCCATGGACTGAGATATGCAAACCAAAGTCTAGAGGTGGGCTAGGAGTGCAACAGTTGGAAGCATTCGACAATGCTTTGCCTTTGAAGCGGATTGTCAAAATTCTCAACGTAGGGGATGGGTTTGTGGAGAGAATATTAAGGGACTCCTATGGCCCACCGATGGAGGTTGTTTCAGGGTGCACAAATCAAAGAGGTTCCTCGGCTTTTTGGTTTAGCATGTTACCAATCTTGTAGCAAGGGTTTCAATCTGATTATTTCAATCAGTCTCTGAGGGATAGTTGTTTCAATTTTGCAAGGATGACTAAACAGGATGCGGGACTTTTGCCACATGTTTTCCACGAGTGTTTGGCACTATAGTACATAAGGACGCAATTGTGTGTCAAATGTGGGATTGGTTGGCTAACTCATGGGCCCCTGTTCTACAACCAGGAATGTCAAATGCTACCTTATTGGAGTTTCAGTCTATGATGACCATCCCAGGGAAGATTGTAGGCTTGATGATTTCGTGCTAAATAACTTTGCCTGGAAGGATGGACAATGTAGTGTGGGGCAAATTTACAGGAAGATCACTAGAAAGGAGGGGGCCCTTTCTGATCTTTGGAAGGATTGCTCTGTGCTTTGGAAGCTACAATTACCAATCAAAGTAAAAATCTTCTTGTGGATGATCAGAAGGGAGAAGCTCGTCACCAACGTCTACAGATCAAGATGGTCGGCCAAACCAAATGTTTCATGTCCCTTGTGTGGCACTGGTCGATAAGACATTGAGCATTTATTTTTTTCCTACCACTTCTCCGTGACTATTTGGAGAGAGCTGCGAATCTGAAGAGCTGATTGTTCTTCCTTTGTTGATTTCTAGAACTCGTTTCGAAGGACAATTCATGACAATATGGTGGTATGGATCGCGAGCCTGGTGGGTGAGTAGCGTCTCTAGATTCAGCACAACATCATGGTTTTCAAAAGGGAACGGGCCTATATCGAAAATGTTGTGAGGGAGACACTTATGTTCACTGATATATACCTCGAAAATATGTAAGTCAATTCGAATTTTTCTAATGAAAATCTAATCTTCCTTTTTCTCTTCAATAAAAAAAAATCACCGTCTCACCCCTAAAAAGGGAGAATTACTATAAGCTTTATATCTAGAATATAAGATGACAATTATGATCACACCATAGGAATATCATTCTGCAATGTCCCAATTAAGGAATAAATTATGTGATTACATTAACTAAGAATATTTTTCCTTGAAGGAAGCCTCCAAAAAGTAACCATAACATAGGTGCAAATCTTTCATCATGAACCCTCGTCACCTACATGTAACAAACATGATTCAACAATAAAACAAGTCAGCCAACAATCCTTCCGAAGTTCGAGCAATTGTCATTGGTATTACAAGTTGAAGAAAACAAGCTTTCTTAGGTTAACAAGAAATCCCTACACTTCTATATTGGTGTGGAAAATGTATATCATAGACCCACTAAATAAAATAAAATAACACAACATCCCTTATAAACATAAATATAACTCAACACTCCCCCTCAAGTTGGAGCATATATATTTATCATGCTCAGTTTGTTTCTACACTTCTCAAACTGGAGACGTGACGACTTTGTAAACATATCAGTAGTCTGGTCTGAGGAGGCAAGACAAGTAATACGAAGCAGACCCTGTTGAATCAAACTCCTAGTGTAATGACAATCCACTTCCACATGTTTTGTTCTCTCATGGAACATAGGATTATTTGCAATGTAGGTAGCAGCCCAGTTGTCACAATGCATCTCCATAGGTTCCTGAACATCAACATGAAGATCTCGTAACAGAAATATAATCCATATCATCTCAGCAGCAGTATGTGCATGGCCCTGTACTCAGACTCCACTAGAGCGCGAAACAACACTTTGTTTCTTGCTCCTACAGGTTACCAAGTTCCCAGCAACAAAGGTACAGAAACCAGTAGTAGACCGTCTATCCCCGACATCACCTGCATAATCTGCATCTGAGTATGCAACAACAGCCATATGTGCCTTTTTCTTAAAAAGAATGCCTTTACCTGGACATCCCTTGATGTACATCAACACCTGCATCACAGCCTACCAATGAACCTCAATGGACTTATCTAAGAACTAACTCAGCTTCCCCACTGCAAGACTAATATATGACCTAGTGATAGTCAGATATAATAGCTTCCCCACCAGCTGTCGATATGCCTTCTTGTCTTTTAGCTTCACATTATCCTTAAACAGATGAATTTTAGGATCCATAGGAATATTTGCATCTTTGAATCCTAGCATGCATGTCTCCTGAAGAATATCAAGGGCATATTTCCTCTGCAATATAATTATCCCGTGCTTACTTATAGCAAACTCAATGCTTAAAAAATATCTCACCTTCCCAAGATCTTTCATGATAAAGTGGTGTGCCAAGTATTTCTTCATCTGAGATACACCCTCTACATCATCACCTGTAAGAATAAGATCATCCATATACACAAGTAAAGCCATTGTACCCCTACTGGTCTTCCTCACAAATAGTGAATGATCCGATGAAGATTTCTGCATCCCAATAACAGACAATGCCTCAAACAGGCTCGGGAGCTCTTCTTAAGACCATAAATAGCCTTACGAAGCCTGCATACACACTCCCCCTAAATCTCAAAACCAGGTAGCTGCTGCATATATATCTCTTCCTCCAAGTCTCCGTACAGAATATAATTTTAACATCCAACTGATGTAACAAACATCCATAATGAGCCACAACAGATATAAGAATCCAAACAGTAGAGAGTCGTGCAACAGGGGAGAACGTGTCAAAGAAATCCACCCCATATGTCTGGGTGAATCCTTTAGCCACTAAGCAGGCATTATACCTTGAAATAGACCCATCTAGGTTGTATTTCAAGGCAAATACCCATCTGACTCCAATAAGATGCGCGCCAAACGATAAAGGTGACAGCTCCCACGTACCTCTGGTAGTAAGTGCAAACATCTCCTCCTCCATAGCTGCCTTCCAATGTGGATGTAGTAGAGCCTGCTGGTAGAAGGTAGGTAACTCAACATTAGATACAGCAGCTGTGAATGCATGAAACTCCAAACTTAGAGAATCATTAGTAACGCCACTCCTAGCAACACGATACTGTGCACAACATCACGGAGCCTTCTTAATAGTAATAGGAATATCTTCATCAATACTCATAGAATCAGGACCTAGAGAACTATCCTCAGGTGGCAGACTCCCACCTGCTACATCTGCTGACACTGTGCCTGAAACAGTCTCCTGAGTAGGAATCACCTCTAGGTTATCAACACTAACCTGAGGAGTTTGTGGAATAGATGGAAGGGGCTTTGCCCTATACAAAACTGGCAACTGATAGGTGTGACCCTTGAAGGTCCCTTCATCCACTGATGCTGGTATGAATGTGCTGGTAGATGACTCATCAACCTGAGAAGGGCTACTAGTATCTATGAATATACCAAATGGTATAGGAGCAACTGATACAGGTGCACTCTCCAGCACACTCTGCACCTATCTAGCAGCAACAGAAAAATAAGGTACTGCTTCATGAAAGGTAACATCTGCACTGATATAATGCCTCTGATGTAGGGGATCAAAACACCGATACCCCTTTTGAGTACGAGAATAGCTAAGAAATACACACTTGACTGCTCTAGATGCTAATTTATCACGCCCAGGTCCAAGGAGATGTACAAAAGTCATGCACCCAAATGTCAAGGAGATGTACAAAAGTCATGCACCCAAATGTCTTGGGTGGAATATCAAACAACTCATCATTTAGATAAAGCATCTACCATGGTATCTACTCGTGAATCACTGAGGAGGACAATCTATTAATAAGGTAGCAAGCAGTGAGAACTGCACCTCCCCAATAGTTCTGTGGCACACTGTTATGGATAAGAAGAGCTCTGACCATATCAAGGATATGTCTGTGCTTCCTTTCTGCGACTCCATTTTGCTGAGAAGTGTGAGGACATGAGGTCTGATGAATTATACCATGTATGACATAGAATTTTTCCAACCGACGAGTACAAAACTCCAGTGCATTATCAGATCTGAGAGTCTTGATGTAAGCATCAAACTGATTTTTTATCAACACAAAGTTCTCAATCAGTGAACTTACTTCAGACTTATTCTTCATGAGAAATAGCCAGGACAATCTGAAAAAATCATCAACCACAATCAAATAGTACCAATGTCCTGCTCTATCAAGAGTCCTACTGGGACCCCAAACATCAAGATGCACTAACTAAAAACATGAAGTTGAACATGGTCCTGTAGAAGCTGGAAAGAAAGATCTATGGTGCTTCCCAAGTCGACATGCATCGCAGGAAAGTTACGTAGTTGGGGACACATGAGGAATAAGCCTGCGTAACTTTTCCAAAGAAGGATGACCCAACCGTCTATGCCACTGTAAAGCACTCCCAGATGTGGTACTAACCCAACATGCTGCAACCATAGGACCCTGCTGAAGTCGGCAAACTCCTCCTTCATATCCACTACCAATAATCTTCCCTGTCATTCTATCCTGGAAAATACATCTCAACGCTTATCAAAGATGACCCGACAATTCATCTGCTTAATGATCTCACTGACAGAGAGCAAGCTCATGGATAAATCTGGAACAAGCTGAACATGATTAAGCTGCATAGAATGGGCAACAATAATTTCCCCTTGACCACTAATAGGAGTAAGTCGCCCATCAGCCACCTGTACTGTATGACCCCGAGAGACAGGTAGAATCTATCCAAAGCACTCCAGATTCCCGGATAAATGATTGGAAACACCTGAATCAATCACCACGTCACACCAGTGGTTTGAGTATCACCCACGGCAGTTCCTAGTGCAATCTCTGACAAAACACTGCCATATTTACTGAACCACACTGCCTCAAACAAAGTTCGACGTGCCATAGAGAAGGGTACACACCCCTGAACTTCTTCACACTTCATATCTGAAAATTGACAGAAAATTGGGACTACACACCCCAATAAATATACCAACCGGGGAATACACACCCCAAAAAACTCCGTTCACACGCGGTCAATACTCAAGGGGACAACACACCCCAAAAACATGCATCAAAGAGGAATACACACCCCAAATCTAATAGATAAGATCTAAAAATACCATCACATCATCTTTCTGGAAAATCCTTGGCTTTGATACTCCATCAACTACGATCCAAAGATCTTCCAATTAGACACAAGGCAGAGATGTGTCCTCTCTCTACTGCCAAACACCAACAGAAGGAGAGAGAACAAAAACTCAGCGGCTAGGCCTGGGCAGTGGTGGCAGGTGGCCTAGGCGATGGCCTGCAACAGCTCTCCCCAACGCTGCGACCTCCTACTACTGCCGCCACCAGCAGCAGTGGCCTACTGCTGCTGCTAGTAGCAGCGATGGCCTGCTGCTACTGGCAGTGGCGGTGGCCCTACGCTATTGCTGTTGTTGGCGGTGGCGGTGGCCCGGTGCTACTGCTACTACTGGCGACGACAGTGGCCTACTGCTGCAGCAACTAGCGACAGCAATCGGCGCTGCTACTGCTGCAGCGGTGGTCCGACGCAGGTGTGGCCACCGGTGGTGGCCTGCTGCTGCTGGCGGTGGCCCTGCACTGCTGCTGCTATTGGTGGCGGCGGTGGCCCGGTGCTGCTGCTGCTGCTGGCGACGGCAATGGCCTACTGCAGGCCTACTGCTGCAACAACTAGCGGCAGCAATCGGTGCTGCTGCTGCTGCGGCGATGGTCCGACATAGGCGTGGCCGCCGGTGGTGGCTGCAGTAGCTCCAGTAAGAAGACTTAAGGTAGGGTTAGGGTTTTGTTTTTTGTGGAATCCTCAACCTTGGCTCTGATACCAAGTTGAAGAAAACAAGCTTCCTTAGGTTGACAAGAAGTCTCTACAACTCTATATTGGTGCGGGAAAAATACATCATAGACCCACTAAACAAAACAAAATAACACAGCACCCCTTACAAACATAAATATAACTCAACATTACAAGAATACATCTATAGATAAAGAAACATGATCAAAAACATAACCCACTAATTGCTCTTTTGATTTTTTGTTTTTTGAAAATATTTTCATTAAAAGGGGAAGAACCCATACAAGTGGACACAAAGGAAGACAAGAAATCATCACCCACAAAGGGGGAAACCACCCCATAGAAACGGGGGAACGCAGAACACAAAAAACAAGACACGAAATAAAGGAAAAAGAAAATGAAACGTGCCACAAGAATAGGAACCGAACGACCTCCCAAAGGAGGGCGACCCCACACTTGTGGAAACGGCAAGACGCCAACAAGACGAATCTCGAAGATCACGCCTACAAGTTAACTATATAAATCAATCAAAAGGCCGAAAACAACAAGAAACTCGGTCGTAATAGTACAGGGTCACACGTGGTCCCCAACAAAACTAAAACTACACTAGAAAAAAAGAAAAAGAAAAAGGGAAAAACCAACCACAATATAGCAACAAAAACACAACCACAACACGCACACACCATCCGAACTCCCACCGACGGACTCCGACCAAGTGCACGCCAACCGACAGCACTCCGACCGAAAGCTCGCCGACCAAGCATCGCGCCAAGTCGCACCGGGTCGCCGCACGTCGCCGCCGCCTGCTCATGCCACCCCACTCGACGATGCAGCCATGCCGAACCATGCCAAAGCACGCTAGCGTCACCGATCGGCGACCAAAGAAGCAGCAAATAGCCGGACCCCGACCGATGAGCCCTCGCCACTGCTGCACACGCCGCCCGCCACCGCTCGCTATCGGCATGCCTGAGCTTGCCGCACACACATCTATGAGCCGTGCATGTCGCCCACATCGTAGGTGTGCCCCTGGAGGAAGGGGAAGAAAAATTGGAGGGGGAGGAGGCCCCAATCAGCCCCAAACAACCAATCGGGGCCCAACTGTAGTAGCTATGTTCGTATGCTTCTCGCTGGAGAAGAAGAGGAGAAAGGCACACAGTGTGATTTCCTTTTAGGTCATTTGATGAAAGTGCTTTTTTTGTGAAAAAGTTAATTGCCTGGAGCATGGAAAAGAGGGAATAATCGGATTTCCATATTATGATTATGAGGTGGAGCAAATAGCTAAACTTACAAGTCTAAACTTCTTTGTATAAAGGCAAGGGTTGATCGAACATATGGCAGGCCAACCCGTTTTGACTCCACCAGCTTCTTGCTTCTTTAAGACAATTTTCTATCTACATACATCTACTTTTATCAGGGTGGGAATGGAATTTTTTGGGGTGACTAATTTGTAAGTTCTCATTGTATATATGGCATTATATTGAATAAATTCCCTCAAGACAACAATGTTGTGCTATAGCCATCCAATCAACTTATTGCATCATCAACATCATGCTAGGAAGGCTCACATGAATAACAAAGCACACATTATTTTTCCTTAGAAAAAGAAGGTAGACATTAACATTGAAGAGTCCCATGGGCATGTTTATGGCCATCGGAAGATCTACGTTCATAGTTGTTAGAATAAATGACTCCATTGCACTAGATATTTTTTATCTGACTACCATGTTTTTAAAAGTATGATTTCCACTCATAAAAAACATGGACGTTGGAGCTACAGCTTTTGTAAGTACCCAAACTGGATTGACTGATTACTTTGATATCACCATTGATTTGCATCAATGATCACCTTTAAGCTCCTATCTCTTTATCTTGATTGTGGATGAGTTGACGAAGCACATTTAAGATGAGGTTCCATGGTGTATGGTGACATTGTGCTCATTGATGTGACAATGGATAGAACAAATAGAAATCTTGGGCTTTAGGGGGAGAGAGACCCTAGAAACTAAAGGCTTTCCATGATGTATGACAAAGACTAAGTTTATTGAATGTAAGTTTAGTGCTGAAGAGGACAAAAAGGGGGTGTGAAAATCGAAGAAGAGTGAATTTTAACGAAAGATGTTTTTAAATATTTTGTGGTCCATTTTTCAACAAGATTAAGAAATCAAAGGAGATGTTAAACATAGAATCACTACAAATTGGTTGAAATAACGGAGAGCATATAGCATTTTGTGTGACAAGAGGGTTCCTTTGAAAGTCAACGAGAAGTAACATAGAGTAACTGTAAGACATGTCCTATATGGTTCTAAGGGTTTTCTTTTGAAAGGGATATGGTTATGAGTGTTGATCTATCAATTTTAGCCATGTGTAAAGATATCTATAGCATAAATGAAGATATTAATGTGGATATGTAGCCACAAAGGAATGATCAAATTCCTAATAACATTGTCGAAAAAAAGGTTGGAGTGGCACCAGTAAGGAATAAAGTGAGAGAGATGCATTTAAGATGATTTACACATTTGCAAAGAAAGCCAATTGATGCCAAGAGATGTGAAAAATTAGATGCTAAGCCTCTCAAGAGGGGCAAGAAAGACCTAAGTATTTGAAGAAAACCATCAAGCATGATCTTGATTACTTTAAATTGAACCTAGAAATAGCCCAAAATAGATCTTAGTGGAGCAAAGAATCCATTAAACTGACCACACTTGGTGCAAGAAAAGGTTGCTTTTGTTGTTGTTGCTGTTTGTACTGTACTTGTGCTTGATTTCATGACATTAATTCTTAATGTGAACCTCTTTGAAATCGCCAACCAAATGGAGCATTTGCTCCACTAAAGTGCAAAACAAGAGCATTCTATTTCCCGTATTAAACAACAAACAATGGCATTATATTCCCTACATCAAACAACATATAAGAGAATAAATGAGGCATGTATTTGCTACATCCACGTTTCTTTATCTTATAGTCTTGAACATTTAGGGAAACGGAATATGTCTTTCCTCCATTCATCCTCTATGATGAAGCTCCTTCTTAGAGAAACCATCACCCTTACATGCGATGAAATCTTGTAGCATCGATTACAATCTCGTTCAACACTCTAAGGCCCCATTTGGAAGACATTTAAAGCTTAAAACCGGATAAAGTTTAGGAAGTTGTAACATTTGAAAGTGGTGGGGTAAGTAATGGACTAGTAGGGGTAGATGTGAATCATGTGATGGATGAGTTAATATGTTGTTATTAGTTATTGTTTTCATTCGTATTGGAAATCGATTAGTGGGTGTAAACGTGATGAGTTAGCAAATATCTTGTAAGTAGTTTTTCTTTTTATTTGTGTTAGGAGTGGGTTAATAGAGATAGATGTGATTGGTGGGTCGATATGTTGTGTGTAGTAATGGGAGTTGATGTGACGGCTACTAATATTTTGCACTAGTCATTTATTGTAGCAATTTACAATTTATGGATGGCTATCGATCACCGATAGTCGTCCTTTTCATTCTCAAAAAAAAAACTCCTACTTGATACCCTAACAAATGGGGCCTCGTATTATATATTACCATTGATCCCACTAAACAAAGTTTCCAAACCCACCACTGTTAGTGATGGCAACAAAGCAACCAATCCGACCAACGACTATTATGTCCTACAGCTCATGCTTCTTCATAATAGCGGCACCTTGTCAATTCATTTTGGAGGTCACCGTCAAAACGTCCATTTTCCCATATATAATCTCTACAAGCATCAAGTTCTTACGAAAATTGTGTGTACTTCAAAACAATCGAAGTTAGGTCCCAATTTCCTCTCCAAATCCCGTACTCTTGAGATGGTTTATGCAAAACATTCTTCTCTAGTCTCGACAGTCCACACAAGGTGTATAATTAAAAGGCCTATCATCACCTTCCATGCTTCCAGTGAGAAAAAAAAAAAACGTAAACAGAGATTTCTAAGACTCACAGTGATGGAGGGAGTCCGGCAGCAGCCAAATTGGCATCCACCTTGATGCGGTCCGCACTCGAAGCCACGGCTACTTTGAGCCCATTCTTCTTGCACTGTGCCAACACCCACACAGCTGAGTCAAACTCCATGCAGCAATGCTCTTAACAGTTCCCCCGTCACCGCAAAAAGCACGCAATCTCACCTCCTTGATGAGCTCTAGCGCCCCCGGGAACCCGATCCCCGAATCCGGCTTCGCGTACTGCAGCATTGATCGCGACTACTTACAAAAAAATCGAAGAGAACGACAACACACGTCGATTGCAACTACGTGGGCCCTAACCTTGTCGAGATAGATATCGAAGAACCGCTTCTTCGCCGCCTCGGTGTCGAACCCGTCCACGCCCTTCGCCTTCGCCACTCCCCCGAGGAAGTTCGCCTCACCTGCGCGATCGAGACCGTCGATCAGTTGGTTTAGATACAGAGATCGATCGGGAGGCGTCGGATGGAGGTACCGGTGCCCATGAAGGGGACGAAGTCCTCGGAGGTGACTGCGACGCCCATATCGGCGAAGACGTCAACGGCGGCCATGCGGGAGAGCTCCTCGCTGTTGCAGAGGACGCCGTCCATGTCGAAGAGGACGGCGGAGATCTTCCCATCGCCCGGAGCTCTTCCATCCTGTTCTTGCGGACTGGACTGCTGGAGGGAGAAGCGAGGGTTTATGAGAGACGGGGAGCGGAGTGGGCGGAGGGGGTTGGCGGTGCGGGGGAAGGAGGGCGTGAAGCGGAGGTTTCGGGGTGGGAAGTGGTAAGATGGGAAAAGTGGCTTGTGAGAGACGAAGGCGGAGGGAGAGGCGAGGGGTCGCAGCGCCATGACGAGCAGGGAACGGAGGCGCTGCGATTTTAGTTTCCCGAAATGCCCCTGACAGAGATCGGTTTTGCCCTACGAGTCCCCCGGCTTCGGTCCTGCTTTTGGTTGGGGTTTGGGAGGAAGAGAGCCGTTGGAGCGCGCACGGGAGCCAAAGGGGACGAGTGGAGAGGATGGAGGGCGTGGCAAAATCATGTACCCAATGTGCGGGTTGTGGTTCAGAGAGGCATTATCCGGATCGGATGGCACAGTTCGTCCCGAATTTTATGAAGCGGAAAGGGACGAATGCAATAGTTTGTTCTATTAAAAAAATATATTTTTTAATTAAATTCTTACGTCTCCTTTATTTTTAATATATATTTAAATTTATTAATGTGATATTATGTTATTTATATTTTTTTATCTTAATCACTCTTCTCGATGACATTTCATGTAATTATTATAAATATCATGTTCTATTTCATCATCTCATTTATATATTCACATTATCTTCCTATTACTTTCCCTTCTCCCACATTATCTTTTCATCTACTCTCTTCTCCCTTCCTATCTCCTCTCATCTCCCTCCCACATCTCTCTTGTTCTCTCTCCTCTCCTCTCCCTCTTACCCCATATCTCACTTTATAACTCTCTCTCTCCCACACTCTCTCATTGTGCTAAGAGTAGTGGCAAGCGACGAGAGTAATGGAGTAAAGCTCACCGATTTCCTTGATCCTTCTTGCCATTGCCATCCTCGCCTTCCACCTTGCCTCCTCCACTACTTCGTCGCCTCCCTCTCCTTTGAGCACTTCGAATTCCCTCCATCTCTCCCATTCTCCTCTCCATTTTACACTAATTGGCATTAATTTAGGCACACATCTTATTAGATCATCCTCTTCCCCCCACCCCTCATACCTCATGCACCCACCACATCTCTTGAGTCCTCCTTCCCTTTCTCCTCTCTTTCTCCACATCAAAGCTCTAATCTTTCCTCTCCTACTTGCCTCCCTTACCCATATTCCTCACAAATCTTTCTTCTACTAACGTTACTTCTCTACCCAAGTCACCGCTTATGTCGTCCTCAAAATAACAAGAACTACTATGGTCTTTATGTGTTGGATCTATGGTTGGATTGTGTAGAATATCTCTCATGTAGTTTTTAAGGTTTTTGGATTTCGTACTCATCGGTTGTCATAACATTTGATTTCCATTTTGTTTAAAGGCAGCAATTTGGAAGGTGCCACAAAATAACAAATCAATTGAAGGAGGATGAAAAGAACAAGAGGATCATGAGGGGGCTATTGAAGCTTCTCACCAACTGAAGATGCATCTAATGCAACAGGGTAGTATGGAGATTTCCCTTTCATTGTTCTTCTAAAATTGGAGACCTTTTTTATGTCATTGATTGATCTTGTTAGTGTGTATGAGATGTGCAGTTCTGTTTAGAAATACTTGATTGGTTCATTCTTATCGATTGCACTTAAGTAGTGGATGCAGATTGAAATGAGGTGGTGAAGGTTTGTGTTCGATTATCCAGCATGAGAGATATTGGCATCAGTAGGAATTTTTGCTTAAAGCGATTGCTTTCGATACATGTAATTTTGATGTAGGAAACATGACTTTGTTTGTAACTATGTAATTGTATGCTCTTGATATTTGTGCCATTAGTTGCCAATTGTCATTGTTGGATGGAATTCAATGAAGATTGATCATTGTTAAGTGGGTTTGCTACAAAGGAAATCTAATTGAGTTGTGGTAGCCATTGACTACTTTTTGCAACCCATATCCTTATTTGGGTATAGAAAGGGATATTGATAAGGCTAAATGATACCCATCAGATTGATGAAGAGATACAATCCATTATCAGTCATGGATATCTCGATTCGACATTTAGGTGGAGTCTTTTCAGATTGTAAGAATTCAATTGAATTACCTAGAGAGAGATTCTAGAGTGCACACATGCATAACTTTGAAATTGTAGGTGCTAGAGAAGGAGGTTGGGTTGTTTCATTGAAATTACTATGAATTGAAAGTGACATTCTCAAATGATATGTTACAAAAGTTTTGTCATGGTTGTCATTTGCATAAGAAAATATGAGATGATATTTGATTAAAATAATTAAACTATTTCATTTAATAAGTCGAATTATAGATTAAGATTGTTAGGATTATCTTGACAAAAGGTACTTAATTTTTCACATGAATCTGAGTTGGTCTTTATGTTGTTTTTTTCTGCTTTATTATGTTGAAAGAAATTGTGGACATTAAGAGTTACTAAAGCACAATCTGAAAGAGCTCGCAACAAAGCATGTGCTGTCAATTTTTTTGTCAAGATTTTGAATGGATTTCTTGATTCCACGTATTAATAAATTATATTTTATGCATTATTTTTAACTTGAATGCATTTTTATCTTATTTAGATAGATTCTTTATATAGAAGTTATTTTGATGTTTTATTTGATTTGAATCTTTTAGGTGGAAAATTATCTTCATTTTAATTTAGACCTTTCATTTTTTTAAGGATAATTTACAAAATAGGTCTCCAACTTTATAGCCATCCCAAATTAGATTAAAATAAATTTTTTTTCCAATATAAGCTCAATAAAGGAGAAAAAGTTAAATTCAAATGCAATAACTCCATTTGAAACAAACATATTCCAATATTATTAAATAAAAAATTATAACATTGGTTATTTTTTCGATGAATTATATGATAAAAAATATAGCATAACTATTAACATTTACTTTCAAAAATCAAAATTTAACTCAAAATTTTAACAAAAAATGAAAATTATATTTCCTTTTAGGTAAGTTAGCCAAAAAAAAATAAAAGACATAAATTTTAAAAATAAAATCCATCTTAAAATTATTTTTTTATAAATAATTAAAAAACTTAGACCTCTACAAAAATTATTAGCTTTTTCTCACACCATCTACATGCTTTTGTAATTTACAGGAAATTTAAGTTTAATTCTCATCGATCAACCCGCGATCAAACTCAATGGTTAACGAAAAAAAAAAATCGCCCGTCCCCCATTTCCGCATGCAACAAAAACTCGGAATGGGCGCCAACCCCCACGAAACCCAAAACCATCCCGCGCCTCCGAGCACCATACCCAAACAGCTTGTGCGCGCGAGAAAAGCGATAGGGCGGACAGAGAGAGAGCAAGAGGCAGACGAAGAGATGGCGTCGGGATCGGGCGCGGGAGTTGACGGGCAGTGGAGCGAAGAGAGCCCCTCCATCGCCGAGACCACCGATGTGGAGCTGCTCAAGAGGGCGTGGCGCAACGAGAAGGCCTCCCCCGAGATCCTCCATTTCCAGTCCCCTCTCGTTCAAAGGATCAGGGAGCAGATCCAACTCCTGGTACCCACTCAAACCATTCCCAAGAACCACAGTCCCCTCCCTATATGCTCCATCTCCCTCCCCTTTGACCTCCTACCCCCCCAACACCGCACGAAACGCCCACCAGGTGTTCGACTTTTGTCCTCTGTGAAGTGGACTCAAATATTGGACTCAGTTGGTCATTTAATTGGCGACATCAACGGGTAGCATGTTTACACACTTGTTACAATTTCCCGATCAGGAGGAAACAGTGGATGAATTCGATAATGGTGGCACGGACGATCTCGTGGTATCTCTTTACCAGATGGATTTGGATAGAACTCAGTTTCTCCTGAGGTCGTATCTTCGGATTCGCCTCCAAAAGGTGGGCTATTCAAACGATTTCCCGTTCCGTCCTTTTTCGACCCGTCAAAAGGTTTGCTTGTGGTGGGCAGAATTTTATTTTGGATGTCAGATGTAATTGCAGATAGAAAAGTACATGGTCCATATTTCCAAGACACCTCTCTGGAATAGATTATCCGAGCAAGAGCAGACGTTCGCTACAAGGTTGTGATCACTTTTGTCTTTTCCCGCATCTATTGTTTGAAGGGGGAATTGAGTGAAGAAATGCTTATCTGTGGCTTGTTGTGGGCAGGTGCCTGGAGAAAATGGAGAAGCATCTCCAGCAGTCCGTGTTGTCTCGACTTCCTTATGGCTACCAATCCTTCACGAAGCAGTCCATTTCAAGTGAAGAAGATGACATGGGTAGACTTGACTTCTCTCCATCTGTCTTGCTATTTTCAATCTGCCTACTCATGAGTAATAGTATGGTTGATCGTCTCTGCAAGCCTTGCGAGTTCCTGTATTCACAAAAGAAGTTTCCAATAGAAAGTTTTAGTATCATGCCATTCCTTTCTTTTTTTCTCTTTTTGACAAATTTACATGTTCAGTAGTTACGTTTAATGATAATTGACATCTTACACGATGCATCTAACTTGTGCTTTTTTGATGGGAAAAATGAACAGATACCATTTGACTGAAACTACCATTTCAGATTGTAAATTCACTATTTACTTAGAATCCCATTTAATTGTGTTTCCGAAATGTGAATCTGTTACTCAATATGAATAGGCTTTACACAAATACGAATTGGATATTTATTTTGCTCCAAGAAATCAATAACATGCATTTGTCGGCTAAATGGTAGCACAGCTTGGCAGTTGGATTCTGTCTTTTAGCGAGGTTGGGAAATCATGTTCGAGTCTTGATGGATAGATTTTTTTGAGAGGGAGTCTTGATGGACAGTTGATGCAGCCCGGGGATTGAAGTGGTGGGGATGGGCTTGTTGAAGAGCGGGAGCCGGGGGAGGGGGTTGCAAGTAGTAGGGTGCCTTTGCAAAAGCACCCAACTGTGGAAGCGGTGTTGCCAAAGTTGGAAAATGGAATCCTTTGTCCAAAGAGATGCGGATGATCACCCTTCCTCTTTCAAAAAAAAAAAAAAAAAAGAATCGACGGTGCTGGGCAATGTGCTTTGGCTGTGAGGGTCGTAGATGGTCAAAGCGGGAGCGCTAGGTATGATCTTCAGTGTAGGTCGCATTGGTTCCTGCGGTAGCTAAGGTGCAGGTAGTTGGGTGGGGATGAAGAGGGCGAAGGAGGAGCAGTGGCGATAGTCGCTGCCGGTTGGTTTGGTGGCACGGCAAGGTAGTGCAGCTGGAGGCGAGAGTGGCAGTTGGTTGCTGCAGGTTGGGCTGGCGATGCGGTGGGTCAGCGCAGGTGGAGGCAAGGTGGGGGTACTGCATCGGTGAGGTGTTTCGGTGGTGGTGGAGCTCTGCAGGGGGGAGAGGTGGAGTGGTGGGTGGTGGAGATGATGGTCTGGAGGTTAGGTAGGTGAGGGAAGGGACTAGGGAGGGATGAGAGGAAAAAAAAATTGTATGGACAGCTTTTTAAAAAATTATTTTGTTAATTACCTTGCAAAAAAAGTATATTTTGTTAATTAAGGTAAAGTTGTATTTTCAAGACACATCTTTGATCCAAAAAGATATCTTCCTCCCATCTGGCCATGATTTATTTTTTGTAGCTGTTCCCCATCTTTTCTTCTCACTCAGTGGCTTGCTTAAGAAGTTGGTATTGAATTGGCTTTTGGTACTGGTGCTCACTTGCCTGACCAAGATCACAATCGCTTGCCTGAAATAATCTGATTTTCCCATTTTTGTGAATGTCCGTGTCACTTCCTAAATGAGCAAAGTAACTTACTTCCTGTAAACAGCTTTCTCGTGGGCCCTTTTCTGGAAAGGAGTGGCCTGTTGTTTCAAGTGTGAGACCTTTGCTATACAATTTGTTGCAGTGTGCATACCTTTCCTTGGTATGTTGGGTGGGGGGAGGGGAGTTGTTGGCCTGCAATAGAGATCCATTGTTAGGGTCGAAGAAAATGAATATTCTTAGTTTATCAAGTAGTTTCCACCTCTATATAGGTGAGGGAAAAGTTACATCATAAATCCACTACTAAAATAAAAATAATAAAACATCCCTTACAATAGAAACATAACTCAGCATTCCCCCTAAAGCTGGAGCATATATATTTATCATGCTTAGTTTGTTTCTACACTTCTCAAACTGGGGGCGAGATAACGGCTTGGTAAAGATGTCAGTAGTCTGGTTTGAGGAGGCAAGACAAGTAGTACGAAGCAGACCTTGTTGAATCAAACTCCTGGTGTAATAACAATCTATTTCCACATGTTTTGTTCTCTCATGGAACATAGGATTATTTGCAATATAGGTGGCAGCTCGGTTGTCACAATACATCTCCATAGGTTCCTAAACATTAACATGAAGATCTCGTAACAGATATTTGATCCATATCATCTCAGCTACAATATGTGCCATGGCCTTGTACTCAGACTCAGCACTAGAGCGTGAAACAACACTTTATTTCTTGCTCCTCTAGGTTACCATGTTCCCAGCAACAAAGGTATAGAAACCAGTAGTAGACCATTTGTTACCAATATTACCTGCATAATCTGCATCTGAGTATGCAACAGCAGACATAGGTGCCTTCCTCTGAAAAAGAATGCCTCTACCTGGATATCCTTTAATGTACCTCAACACCTACATCACAGCTTACCAATGAACCTTAATGGACTTATCTAAGAACTGACTCAGCTTACCCACGACAAGGTTAATATCTGGCCTAGTGATAGTCAGATATAACAGCTTTCCCACCAGTTGCCAATATATTTCCTTGTTTTTTAGTTTTATATTATCATCAAAAAGATGAATTTTATGATTAATAGGAATATTTGCATCTTTGGATCCTAGCATGTCTGTCTCCTGAAGAATATCAATGGCATATTTCCTTTGCGACATAATTGTCATTTGCTTACTTGTTGCAAACTCAATGCCTAAAAAATATCTCAGCTTACCAAGATCTTTCATGACAAACTGGTATGTCAAGTACTCCTTCATCTAAGATATGCTCTCTACATCATCACCTGTAAGAATAAGATTGTCCACATACACAAGTAAAGCCACTGTATCCCTACTGGTCTTTCTTACAAATAGTGAATGATTCAATGAAGATATTTGCATCCCAATAACAGACAATGTCTCAGACAGGCGTTGGAACCAGGCTTGGGAGCTCTGCTTAAGACCATAAATGACTTTACGAAGCCTGCACACACACTCCCCCTGAACCTCAAAGCCAAGTGGCTACTGCATATATATATATCTCTTAAGCCAAGTTTCCGTACAACAATGCATTTTTGACATCCAATTAATGTAACTACCATCCATAATGAGCCGCAACAGTGATAAGGATACGAACAGTCGAGAGTCGTGCAACAGGGGAGAACATGTCAAAGAAATCTACTTCATAGGTCTGAGTGAATCCTTTGGCCACTAGGCGGTCTTATACCTTGAAATAGACCCATCCGGGTTATATTTCAAGGCAAAGACCCATCTGGTTCCAACAAGCTGTGCGTCAGACGGCAAAGGTGATAGCTCCTAGGTACCTTTAGTAGTAAGTGTAGACATCTCCTCCTCCATAGCTGCCTTCCAATGTTGATGTAGTAAAGCCTGCTGGTACGAGGTAGGTAACTCAGCACTAGATACAACAGTTGTGAATGCATGAAACTCCGAACTTAGGGAATTAGCAGAAACAACATTCCTAGCAACACGATATTGGGCACAAGATCGTGGAGCCTTTCTGATAGCAATAGGAATATCTCATCAGTACTCATGAAATCAGGACCTGGAGAACCATTCACAAGTGACAAACTTTCACCTTTTACATCTCCTGACATTGTATCTAAAGAAGCTTCCTGAGTAGAAATTGCCTCTAGGTTATTAACACTAACTTGAGGAGTTTGTGGAATAGATAGAATGGGCTTTGCCTTATACACAACTGGTAACTGATAAGTGTGACCCTTGAAGGTCCCTTCATCCGCTGGTACTAGCTTGAATGTGCTGGTAGGTGCCTCAGTGGTCTGAGGACTACTAGTATATGTGAATATACTAAATAGTATAGGAGCAATTGGTACAGGCGCACACTCCGACACACTTTGCACCTGCCTAGTAGCAACAGAAAAATAAGGCACAGCTTTATGAAAGGTGACATCTGCATTGATATAATGTCTCTGGTATAGAGGATCAAAACACCGATATCCCTTTTGACTACGAGAGTAGACACACACTTGATTGCTCTAGGTGCTAATTTATTGCGTCCAGGTCCAAGGAGATGTACAAAAGTCATGCACCCAAATGTCTTGGGTGGAAGATCAAACAGTTCATCATTTGGATAAAGCACCTGCCACGGTATCTGCTCGTGAATCACTGAGGAGGGTAATCTATTAATAAGGTAGCAAGCTGTGAGAACTGCATTTCCCCAGTAGTTCTATGGCACTGTTATGGATAAGAAGCGCTCTAGCTGTATCAAGGATATGTTTGTGCTTTCTTTCGGTGACTTTGTTTTGCTGAGAGGTGTGAGGACAGGAGGTCTGATGAATTGTCATGTAGGCCATAGAATTGTGTCAGCTGACGAGTACAAAACTCCAGTGCATTATCAGATCTGAGAGTCTTGATGCAAACATTAAATTGATTTTTTATCATTAACACAAACTTCTCAATCAATGGACCCACTACAGACTTATTCTTCATGAGAAATAGCCAAGACAATCTGGAAAAATGATCAACCATAATCAAATAGTACTGATGTCCTGCCCTATCAGGAGTCATACTGGGACCCCAAACATCAAGATGCACTAACTGAAAACACGAAGTCGAATGAGGTCCTGTAGCAATTGGAAAGGAAAATCTATGGTGCTTCCCAAGTTGACATGCATCGTAGGAAAGTTGTCGTTAGGGATACATGAGGAATAAGCCTGCGTAATTTTTTCAAAGAATGATAGCCCAACAGTCTATGCCATTGTAAGGCACTCCCAGATGTTGTACTAACCCGACATACTACAGCCATGGGATCCTGTTGAAGTCGGTAAACTCCTCCTCCTTCATATCCACTACCAATAGTTTTTCCTGTTATTTTATATTGGAAAATACATCCACGCTCGTCAAAGATGACACGGTAATTCATCTGCTTAATGATCTCACTGACAGAGAGTAAGTTCATAGATAAATCTGGAATAAATTGGACATGATTAAGCTGCATAGAAGGGGTAACATTAATTTTCCCCTGACCACTAATATGAGCAAGTCACCCATCAGCCACCTGTACTGTATGACCTCTAGAGATAGGTTGAATATGTCCAAAACACTGCAGATTCCCGGATAAATGATTGGAAGCGCCAGAATCAATTAACCACGTCACACAGTAGTTGGAGTATCACCCATGGCGGTTCCTAGCGTAATCTCTGACTAAGACACTGCCATATTTACTGAAACGCATTGCCACAAACTAAGTTCAATGTGCCGCAGAAAATGGTACACACCCCTGAATTTCTTCACAATCACAAACTAAGTTCAATGTGCCACAAAAAGGGTACACCCCCTGAATTTCTTCACATTTCAGATTTGAAAATTGACAGAAAATGAGGAATATACATCCCAACAAATATACCAACCGGGGAATACACACCCTAAAAATCTCCGCTCACACGCAGTCAATACTCAAGGGGAACACATACCCCAAAAACATGCATTAAAGGGGAATACATACCCCAAAACAACAAACACAAAGATTTGATTTGATTATACCATCCAGGAAGACCTTTCAAACTCCTTTCTAGAAGATCCGTGCTCTAGAACTTCATCACCAACACGTGGAGGATCTTCCTAGACTCCGAAAGAAAGGAGATAGGGATCTACAATCCTCTCCTTATTGTTGGAAGATGTCTAGCAGTAAGAGGAGGGTGGTAGAGAAGGGTAGGAGAGGCGGTGTTGCCCCTTTTACTCTCCTATTGCTGCTAGCGGCGGCGGCGGCGGTTGGCAGTGGCGGCGACGTTGGCTGGCAGTGGCGGTGACGGCGGACTTGGTGGTAGGGTTACGGTATTCTTGTTGGAGTTTTCAACTTGGCTCTGATATTAAGTTGAAGAAAATAAATCCTCTTAGTTTACCAAGTAGTCCCTACACCTCTATATAGGTGAGGAAAAAGTTATATCATAAATCAACTACTAAAATAAAAAGAACAAAACATCCCTAACATAATTCAACAGTTAGTATGCAATTGAACTGGCAGTAATTTTGGGTATTTAATACATGCTGAGGGACTATCAAACTTGCACAGCTATCCTTTCTCTTTCTAAAAAGAAATAGCATAGAATGCATTAAGGTAGTGTTAGAAGCTAGGACATGGGCTTCTATACTCGCCAAGTTGTATAGAAAGTAGGATCATTTCCACAAGGGATTCTCTTGTGGATTCCAAAGGTATGCATGTGATGTGGTTGATGAAATGCTGAACCTGCCTTTTACCTTCAGGAGCCAAATCACAGTCCTTTTTTTGAAAAGTGTAAGGGAGTTGTTACAAAAGATCGATGACCATCTTGAAACCGCACTCATTAAAATAATCAACCAGTACATACCAGGGAATAATTAAATCATATCTTTAGGTGCCAGCACAGAGGTATAGCTTTAAATGGAATATCGAGTGTCTATCACCAAGTTGAGGGATCAGCATTTCTAGTATACCAGCACATACCATAGGTAATGGGATCTAGAGCAAGGATCCAACTACACGAAGGATGCTGTATATTGTGATTTAAGGGGCTTGCTATTTTTTTAACGACCCAGGACCCATGTCTTCCAGACACGATCTTGGTATTTATAGCAAAATGGAGTCTTGAAGGCATGAATTTGGCAGAAATACCAAAGTTGTGTCTTCAACAAAGTATGCTTTTTTGCAAGGTACTAAAGGTAATACATTTAAAAAAAATCGTACGTATGAAATTTTTTGAGGTGAGAGGAGAGTGGGCGTTGGTGGAGCGAGGAGCTGAGGAAGGGAAGTAAGGGGGTGAGCGGGAGGTGATTTAGGGTCACGAGTAAGTTGGGAGTACAGAGATGAGAGGAGAAAAGTTGGAGGGGAGAGAGAGAAGTAGGTCTCCTTAGGAAGGTGAGAAAGGGAAGGAAAAGTGAAAGCTGGGGAAAGAGAAAAGGTGAGGGGGTGAGAGGTACGGATGTCAGGGGAAATGAGCTGAGACAGAGGAAATAAAGATGAGAAGAAAAAAGTATTAATTGATTTCAATTCATCTCTAGATGTTTTTATTTGATACAACCCAACTCATTTATAAAGGGATTACAAAAATCCAAAAGGTATGACTCTTAGGATTGCAACTTTTAAGCAAGGCATCCTTTAGTTGAAATTACAATAAAAAATTGAAAAAATTTGCAACAACTTACTTGAACTTAATGTTAACTTCAAATTTTTTGGACTGCATCAATGGTACCTTTTTCCAATATTACATTGAGTTAACGGCGGGTGAATTAAATAAAAAACCTTGTGGGCTCTGTAGAATTTGAATCCATCTCTTAACAGGAAGCAACCTGAAGGTGCAAGGCCCAGCTATGCTACACAATACATTTTCTAGAGTGCTGAATTAAAACTGATCATGCCATAATAAAGAGATTGCCTTTTGAAAGGTGGGTTCATTGATTAGAGAACTTGCCTTTACTTTGCTAGGCATCCGATTTCTTGTTGCCATATGTGGAGAATTTTTTCGTCGTTTACAAAAGCGTAGGATTACCAAAGCTTGTGAAATTTGAACCGTCAGGGTGATATATTGGGCCAGCAAACTTTAGTTTGTTCCTGAATAATTTATGAGGAAAGCAATGTGAGAAGTACTACACAAAGTCCATGGTTTAGAAATCAGAAGTAAGATTCTGACAACACAAATCATATGGCAGAAACACTAAGAACATAGTTTAATAAAAAAGCTTCTACTCCTGAAACATGGGAGATGATAACGTACTAAAATAGAGGATACATAGAAGATACCAGTTAGCATACATCCCTTTCCCGCTTGCCATCCTACTCATGGCCAGGCTGTTCAGTGTGACCAAGCAGTGGCTATGGATGTAGCATGGTCTGCTACCTAAACACTTCTTGATATCATGGTCCTTCTAGAATGGAAGAATGAATCATCTGAATGATACAAACACGGTATGAGAAATGGGAGCAATTTTGCTATTAAGCGGAAGTGATGTTGCTGGCAACTCTTTGCCTTGTTTAAGTAACCTGTTTACTTCCATGATGTACAAAATGCTGTGTACCTTGCTTGGGAAAAAAAATGTCGCAGCAATGACTTGTTATTTCAGGTAGGAGCAAGTAACAATGTTGATACCTATTGAAAAGAAAAATGTAGTGTTGGTGGTTGGGACCTGTATTGCCTCGTAAAAGAAGGCGTGAAATCATGAAACACCCAAGCCTCATTCTCAGAAATACCAGCTTAAGAATGTTTAATTAGTTCATTGACCCTATTACATAGTTTCTTGCGATCACTATATGCTAGGGGAGGGATTAATTAAACTTTGGGCTTTTGCTTGTGGTGCAGATGCCCATTACTGACTTCATCTCTAAAAGTTGCGGTGCTGTCTCGATTAAAGTCTGACGGTTAGTTGCACAGAAAAAAAGGCTATTGACTGGGCTTATCCAAAGTGTACTAATTTACAAAGGTTATGAATGGTACAGTAAGGAAATTTTGCAGCTGTTATGCAATACTGGACACTATTAATCATTTGTTTAAGTCTCCAGAGATCACATGGATTGTGCTCTATAAAATGCTTCTGATACGAAAACCAACAAAAAGGTGGAATTGAGATATAAATTCCAAAGAGGGTTGAATGGATAGCATTTCCTTTTTCTTGTTACAAAAATATTGGTACTTATTGGAATGTAGAAAAGATATACTCCAGGGAAACTAACTTGAGAAGATTCAATGCATGGTGTGCAAAAGAATGCAAAAGATTGGATTTACATGATAAATCAACTTGAATTTCTTGATGTCATTGGGGTAGAGGAGAAGGGGAGGTGGTTCAGAAATTCATGGGTATTCTGAAAGTGGAAAGAGGAAGAACTAAGCTTTGTCAAGGTAGAACCTAGGGTTCCTCTTGGAGTACAAAATGCATATGGTGGACCATAGACCCCAGGCAAAGTGAAGAAGCAAATCTTGTGGTCTATGTGGAGTGCTTAGTGCATAAATGCATGCCCTTCCGTTGTAGCTTTAGGGTGTAGCATGAATGGGGGTCCCTTGAAGGGCTTACTGTAGCCATGCGATGTTGCAAGCCCTTGGAGTGGATTGGCTTGCTAAGTTGAAGTTGTCTTGTGCATGAGTTTTTTGTTGCTCCTCTCCTATGACACTTAGCATAGTTTGGTTAGGTTTAGGAGGTAAAGCTTTGCATGGTTGCAAATCCCCCTGGAAGTGGTGGAAGGGGGGCCGTATAGGCTCTTGTTGCTATGCTAGATGGGAATGTGCCACGGGAGATGTTAATTTGGTTTGATGTACTTGGGTTGCTGTGTGATGCAATGCTTGCCTCATGTTCATGTTTGAGCTTTTTGTCAATTGGTTTTCTTTTGGATGTTGGACAATAATTGTGGCTTGCTCATGGTTTAGCCCTTGATGTCACTTTGCTACAAAGGACAATAAGTTTTTGTTATCTTTCTTATTGACCAGTTCTTTATTTGGAGTTTGGAATGTTTGCTCAAAAAGATAAAAGTGACTTTGGTGTGTGATGTGCAAATATCTAATTAGCTTAAAATATTTATTTATGCATGTTCCTAGTGTTATAAAAGCATCATACATTATAAACATTGCATAACATGCATCATCATTCATTTAAGTTAATTTGTACAAATTGTATAGTAATTCGTCTCTTCTCTTATTGTGGTGAGGGTACAGGTCGACATCATTTTGGGGCCTTAGATTGAAGATTCAACCGTACGGATCCGATCAGGGCGACGATTGGAGTTCAACGCCTCCGAGATGGCCCCGATTGGACATCCGTAGCATTAGATGCAATCCGAGGAAAATCAAAAGTCAAGGGGCAAGCTGGTAGAAATCCGAACCTCATATGAGGAATTTGATTGCACGGATGGATTTGGATTGACGATCACAGTTTAATGACGCAAGAATCGATCAAATCTGACGTCCGTGGCACACATACAAGCATTTGAAGATGGACGGTTGGGATAGCGCCACGTGGCGCCATCCTAGCTACCCAAAACGGCCCAAGCACGCCTGCAACACTCCATCCGATTATCAATGCATCTCTTAAGGTCGTGCCTCATATCCTCTGAAGACAAACGCTCAACGCATCTTAGATCAGCAAATTGGATGGACGTGCGATCAGATGCCCGATCTCATGCCAGATCACACTTGTGGGAGGCGCGAGTTGTAAAAGCGTGCGTACATGCATTCTAAGTCGTTGATGCTCCATCGAATGGTGATGAGAGCGGCCGCGTCGCCTTTTAACGCACGAAGGTGAAGCGATAGAGGCGCGATTTGGGTCATTTGATCTTGATTGGACAGTCGAGATCGAGCCTTCAGCACAACGCATGAAGCCTAAAGGGCGTTGACGTGGCTTTACAAGAGGCCTCCGATCTTCATCGTGCGGCCGACATTGCATGCACTCTTTAGCAGCACTCACCTACAGCAACGGTTGCATCCGTCACTAAAGACGCAACATTAATTTCTAAGCTTTCAAGTGACCAAATTACCCCTGCAATTACACTTATAAACGGCCTACCCTACCACATTTTTTCATCCATTCCTCTCTTCGCTCACCCTCTCGCAAGCTTTAAGAGCTGGTTCTATACTCGAGATGCTCTACTAGAGTTAGAGTAAAATAATTTTATCCATCTTCTCAACCCCTTTGTGGAGCATCTCGTGGTTGTCTTCTCGCCACCATTATGGAATTGGAACCCGCTGCGATGCTGCCCTACTTCGTCCTCCATTTTCCAGCTTCGTTCTCCTTTGTCTAGCATCTCATCACCCTCTTCCAGGTGTTTCGTTAACGTGGCTCGTCCTCCAAGCGACCGTCAAGGAGGATTTTTCTCATCCTTATCTTTTTATCGCTTTCTAGTGTAGATTTTAATTTTGCAATTAGTGTAATGAACATGAATATATTTTTATGAAATATTTGTTCTCTCTCTTCCTCTTCCTTTGTATTATTTTTTCTCTTTTCTATTATTTATTTTTAAAGTAGTTTAGCTCGCATAGATTAATTTCAACTAGCTACTCTGCTTTGTGACAATAATTTCCAACATAATTTTTAATCAAATGTTTGTCTCCCTGTGTTCAACCTGGGACTCACTTGAATTTAGGTAAATGTGGTTAAGGTTCAAATTAATGCCATCGCCCTTGATATTCATGGGATTGTGGGTGGAAAATTTAGACCACATGATGCTACATCATGATGAAGTGACCTTACTTATGCATCATCTCGTTTTATATTAGAGAGGGATTTCACCAATCAAACATGTTATTAGTGTGGTGTCACTTGGACCGTCCCATTATTGCTTACAAAACAAGAAGTGATCGTCACCTTGTAATTTTTTACCCATAACTCATGCATTGGGACCTCTTACTGTCTCCCCTTAGGGGTGCCTCCCACTTAGAGGTCTTTCTCTGGTGTCGCCTAGAGTGTAGATCTTTTTTGTTCTAGTTGTTGGTTTAGGAAATGTGTTCAGATTTTGGCTGGATGACTGGACGGGTCGGGGGATATTGTGCGAGAGGTTTCCTAGGCTTTTTGCATTGGCCAAGGATGGAGAAGCTATGGTGACTCATGTGTGGGAGACCTGTTGGTGTCATACTTTTGTGGGAAATTTGTTCGACCAAAGGAATTTGGAGGTTCAGTCATTGTTGCAAGTGTTGAAGGGCTTTCAATTGGAAGGTGGTGTTGATGCTTTTTCTTAGGAGCAAGGTTTTAAAAAATGCAAGACGGTATCGAGACAGTTTGCCTTCATCCAGCCAAGGCATAAGCATCTAGGCGCTTGAGGCGTAAGCCTCAATTTTTAGGTGGAAAATAAGAGAAAATGACATAAATATATACTATTAAGTGCTAATAATGAAAAAATAATGTAAAAACACACTTGTATGTTATTTTTGTTCTATCACAACGTTTAAATGTCTAACTAGATATTATTACCGCACAGTGCACGCATAAGATTCACATATAAACTAATATAACAAGATTTAAATGCACATAAGTATTACACATATAAAGTCTTCAGAAAATCAAAATACTAATGACATAATAGTACTAAAAAAATCAAAACAATAATAAAAAAAATATATTTTTTAATAGAATAATAATAATAAACATGTAATAACAAGATTAAAGTAAACAATCACCACATAGCTTCTTAAAAAAAAATAATTCAGTGATCACATGACATGTAAACTAACCTCATAAAACATTCAAACATACTTTAACATAATTAAACAGTAAAATAAATATATAAGTAACAAGAAAAAATGTAATGTTTAACTCAAGAAAGGTCGAGACTCTTATCAAGAATAACAAGAAGTGAGTTTGAGATCTGAAAGGGGAAGGGGGCAACGATGGGCAATGGAGACAAACTAGTAAGGGGTGGTATGTAGGGAAGGTGATTGGCAACTGGCGATGCAGTAATAGCCATTAGCAATGGTAATGGATGAGTCTAAAGATGGAGAATGACTTGCAACAGCTAAGGGTAGTGGGTTTTTTAGGGTTTGGGAGGTTAAAGCCATTATTTAGGGTTGGGTAACGGGTATAGGGTTTTAGAAAAGGGTTTTATTTGCATTATTAGGCTATATGTAACTCAAATGATCTTCAAATGTAAACTTCTGACTGAGGCTATAGCTTCGGTTTCGCCTTGCCGCCTCATTGCCTCAGTTTTGCCTCGATAAATTGAGGCGCACACCTTACACTACAACCTTGTGGCTATAGCCTTGGGACGATTTTCTTCCATGTCGCTTCGAAGTGTAAGCCTCGAGCGCCTCGATGCCAGTTTTTTAAAACAATGCTTGGAAGGAGAGTGATTTCTCGGTTAGAGATGCATATAAAAGGTTGGGAATTGGAGGTCTGTGAATGGATGTTGATTTGATTAGAAATTGCAATCAGATTTGGTTGGCGGCATATCCTCTGAAGGTGAACATCTTTGCTTGGCGACTTAGGAGTAGACTCATGACGAGAGTGTGGAGGGTTAGATGGGTGCTTGAGGTAGAGAAAGGATGTCCTCTTTGTCTTGGGGCGGATGAGGACTTTGACCACTTGTTTTTTCGGTGTCTCTTTGCTGCTTAGATTTGGAGTCGTTTTGGTGATGGGCACATTCTACTTTTCAAGAGTTTTGGAGATCCTTCGGGAGTGGGGATAGGTTGGAATGTTTTTAGGACAAAGGAGAGGGCAAGGACTTTGGCGGTTCTTTGGGGCATCTGGTTGGGGAGGAATGCAATGGTTTTCAAAGGGCAGAAGTCTTATGTGGAGAATTTTGTTGAATTTGTTTTCTATTTGGTTGGTCTTTGAAATTCTAATTTGTAATATGGCATCGAGTCGTTTGTTTATTAATAAAGTTACTGAATGGTTGTTAACTGGATAGTCACCCTTTTCCTTTTCAAGAAAACAACTTGTTACGACTCGGTTCTCGAATCCCTACAGGACACGAGAATCGGATCGACTCGACTGATACTAAGACCCAGTCGTCCAATGAGAAAGTAACCAAAAAGTAGTAAAATAAATCACATTCACCATGCAAGTAACTAACAGTAACAAAAGTATAGCAGTAAAAGAAAAAAACTAATACAGTACACACCATCACAGCAGTAGAGAAATTTAAAACAGTTACAGAATATGAAGTTTACAATAAAAAAAAGTACAAAGTGAGATAGAAATACTCACTACTACCAACGGTACAACAAGGTACAACTACTAGGCACTATTAGGCCCAGCACCCTCTGCAGCCTCAGGTTCTGGCTGCTCAACACCTGGTCCTGAAAAGGTTGACAAAGGTGACA
This sequence comes from Thalassia testudinum, assembly GCA_037157565.1. Lineage (NCBI taxonomy): Eukaryota > Viridiplantae > Streptophyta > Magnoliopsida > Alismatales > Hydrocharitaceae > Thalassia > Thalassia testudinum. Next base: position 4,461,930 of record JAZHRO010000037.1, read on the forward strand.
CGTCAGCGAAACGCTGAATAGAGTTGCAACCAGCTAGCTAAGAAAAACAGTAAAAGATGGACAAGTAGCTGTTGTTTTTAATTTCTTTCTTTATTTAACTAGTTATTCTTTCTTTCATTACTTCGTTTATTTATCCGATCTCTTTTTTGATCTCAAGTGTTCCTCGTGAGAACGATTTTGATTGCAATATTTTCCAAAGAGCAGAAGTAGCACGTGGTGCTCTCCTGGCCGAGAGAGTCCCCCGTGGTCGTCCTACACCCAGTCAACCACCCCAGGGTCACTGATAAACGTAACGGTGACTGCGGCACGTGCGATAGGCACACGGGTAGCTACCCCGCACTGGCACGCGGTCAGTTGTTTCATTAACGGGTGCGCCCAAAGTACAGTACGGAACCAGTATAGGGTAGAGTCCTCTCAATAACAGGGGTCCAGCCCCTCCACAGTCCGCGCACCCTTGCCTGACTACCTTAGTTTGCCCAGAGGGCCTAACAAATCGGTGTAAGGCGGCTAGCTGAACCCCGGGCCCCGTAGGGTGGCTAGCTCTCTCCTTACACTAGTAGCTCTCCTCGGTACAGTATACACGAGTGCCAAAGAGTCTGTGCAAGGTGACCAAACCCACCCCCAAGTCTCGACCCGAGGGCGGCAAGCTCCCCTCTGCACTAAGAGGTCCTTTGTGCTCCCCTCGGTACCACGTACCCCAGGAGATAACACACTTTCTCATTCACGTTTCCATATCTCATTCCATTTATTTCCAGGAGCTCTACTCCTAATTTCCCGTCGGGTTCATGCTCATGCTTCTCAGGCCAAGCCATACTAGTTTCATTATTTCGGGTTTATTCGCATACAGTACATGGTTCCAGCATTCAAACTCCTTTTTCTTTCCAATTTACATACAAGCAGATCAAATTTAGTTTTCAACAGCAGGAATCACAAGTAGCAATTACTAACAATGGTACTCTATATTTCACAGGCTGTTGTTATCCAATTACAGGCAATTATCATTATTCTATCTACTTTTCCACGACTGCATTTCATGTATTTACGATATTCGTTTTAGTGTCTCTGTTCCTATGATTCATGCCATACCCTATGATCTATCATTCAATCTAGTTTGCAAATCCTAGGATTCATGACATACCTTAGGATCTATCACTCAATCTAGTTTCACATCCTAGGATTCATGCCATACCTAGGATCTATCATTCAATTCAGATATGTATCAATGTTTATAATTAACTAGGAGAAGCCGCTCTACCTGCAAAATCGGGAATAATGGGGGCGTGGTCGGCAGGTCCACGTGCCTTCGCAACCCCCAAACCCGCAACAGAACGAAGTCTTAATACAAGGATTAAACACAAGGAACCACTCAGAACATGATAAAAAGTATTCTAACAAGTAGAGGAACTTAAACAGAGAACAACAGAATTTTAATTGCGGAAATCGGACTTCAAACGGATCCTAAACGGGTAAAAAATGACAACTCTGACCAAAATCTGACGTCTGGAACACCTTTCAGACGTCTTAAAAGGTAGTCCGGGTCATACCTTGCTTTGCGCTGCTCTTCAGACGTCAAGGATCCCGCTGAACCGTCTGGACCTAGTTCCAAACGTCCGACTATCACTCTGGACGTCTGGAGACCCTCTCCGCCGTTTGGTCCTGTGCCCAGATGTCTGGACCGCGTGGGAGGGCGTGTCCGTGCCTTCCCGAAGCGAAACCTACATGCGTATACAACTCTCTCTCAATACGGCACGCAATAAAACTCTCGGCGGAACGACCTGCGTGGCCGTATCCGTAGAAGGAAGAGGAAGAGAAATATCGTACCTTCCAGACGTCTGGATCTCTCTCCAGACGTCGCTCGCGTTGTCTGGATGTAGGTCCAGACGTTTGATTCTGGGAAAATTTCCCAGAATCAGGACCTCCTCGCCCTCTTACTGTTGCGCGCGGCCACGCCGCGCAGTTGCTCGTCCGCTGCTCGAGCTACAGCAGCACCATGGGAGATCTTCCTAGCACGACGCTCCTCCGCGCGCACGTCGGCTGACCTCTGGTTGCTTCGGCGGGCTCTCTCTCTCTCTCTCGCGCTCTCCCTCTTCTTCCCTCCCGCTACACCTCTTCCTCTCCGCTCCGCACCCGGCAGCAACTGCTGCCCACGCTCTCGCTCTTGCGTTGGAAGGAGGAGACAGTGGGGTGGTGAACGAGGGAGAGGGGAGGGGGTATTTGAAGGTACGAGGGGACTCTGCAAGTCGGCGGGGGAAGGAAGAAAGAGAAGAGGGCGGCTGGGAATCAGTCTGCGTGCCCATGCACGCAGATTCGCTTGCGTACGCACGCAAAATTTATTTCCAGACGTATGGGAAGGAGTCCAGACGTCTGATCAGACGTCTGGATCAACTCCCAGACATCTTAAAGTGGTCTTGGTGCCTCGGGTCTTAACACAACTCATGTTGTCCAACCATTTACTATATAAGGGGGTTGGGTCATTTTGTAAAAGTAGTTGCAACTTAAGGATTGTAATTACATCCTTAAGCTAGTAGGACAGAGGCATCTGCTTCCTCGGGACCATACAACCTTGGTGGTGGAATTTGGTAAAATCTTTCCATGTTCTTGTGTGCTTTGGATCTTATGCAATTTCACAGAAACCTACTAGCCTAAATCTCTTTCCTAGGTAGATCTTTCGAATCTTCCTGAGTTGCATGGAGGCCTAATCAATTTATGTGATATTTTGCACCACTTTAGTTGCATGCTACCTCATGCTATCTATTACGAACGCGTGTCCCGGACGTATTTTAAGACGTCTGGGAGGTGGCCCAGACGTCTGATCAGACGTCTGGGATCACATCCAGACGTCTTGCCAGACGTCTGGGATGGTTTACAGACGTCTGAAAAACCGTTATCGTCCACACCCGCGAGTCGTCTGTGCGCGCGCATATTCGTTATTCCCTCTTTTTCTTCTGCGGCTGCAGACGCCTGCCGCGCCTTCTCTCTCTCCTCTCCGCGCGGCCTTAAAAGGGCCACGCCTCCCCTCCCGTCTCCACCGTCTCCTTCTCCTTCCTGTGCACGAGAGCGAGTGAGCGCGAGGGTTGCAGCGGCGGCCGCAGCGAGCGCGGAGGAGGTGCGGCGTGCGAGGGCGGAGCTCTGCCGTGAGGGCGAGCTCGCCGGAGCGGCTTGGCCAGCCGGCGGAGGGCGTAGGGGGCGCGGAACGACGAGGAGAGGGACCTGCTGCAGTCTGAGCAGCAGGAGCGCGAGGTGCGACGCGGGCGGCGTCGCGAGCAGAGTTCGGGTCGCGCCCTGATTCTGGAAAAATTTCCAGAATCAGACGTCTGGGTTGATGGGCAGACGGCGAGGACGACGTCTGGTAGCTCATACCGACGTCTGAAAGGTGTGTATTCCGCTTTCTTCTTTCTTTTTGTCGACCGACCGTACTAAGGGAGGGAGTTGGCTGTGCGCAGGTTCGCTGATTCGCCATCCTTTGCAAATCAGACGTCTGGAAGTTGTACCAGACGGCGGGAGTAACATCCAGACGTCCGGGGTGACCATCGGACATTTGGGAGCTAGGACAGACGTCCCCGCAGACTTCTGGACGTCTGGGAAACCACACTGAACAGGTAATTCTCTGATCCACTGTTTAAGACGTCTGGAAGAAGTTCCAGACGTCTGATTTTGCACAGTATTGTCTTTTTTGACCCGTTTAGGGCCCGTTCGGGCTTCGTTTTCCGCGATTCAAGTTGCGTTCTTTTCAGAATTAATTCCTCTACTCGTCTACAGTAGCTATACACTGTTTTGAGACACTCCTTGTGTTTGATCCTTATGATAGGACCTCGTTCAGTTGCAGTCTTGGGAGTCGCGAAGGTGCGCGGGATTCCCGATCACGCCCCCATTACTCCCGTTGTACCTGGTAGAGTGGCTTAAGTTTATTATTAAAATCTGTTAAAGTATGGAACCATAACTAGAATCTAGGACATTGCATGAATCCTAGGAATGAGAAATGTATGGAATGATAGCTTCTAGGTGATGCATGAATCCTAGGGCTAGAAAACTAGTTGTATGCTAGATCCTAGGATGTGACATGAACCCTAGGATGGAAAAACTAGCGGAATGTATAATATTGCAGTCTTGGAAAAATGGAAAGGAATATAAAGCTGCCTGTAAATTGAATTAACAACTGCCTGTTATGAATAAAGGAACATGATTGAGATCATGGATTGTGAGAACGTGAAACTGGAAAGTGAAACATATAATGTTCTGAGATAAAGAGCTGGAACCCTACGGGGAATTAGGAGTGGAACTCCTGGAAAGAAAAAGGAATGGAACTGAGATGTAGTTTGTACTGTCTCTTGGGTACGCAGTACCAAGGGAAGTACCTGTACCTGTTTAGTGCAGAGTGGGGCCAGCCACCCCAGGGACCCGGGGTTAGGATTGGCCGTTCTGTACCGGCTTGTTGGCCTTCGTGTACGTAGTACCGAGGAGAGCTACTAGTGTTAGGAGAGTACTAGCTACCCCACGGTTCCCGGGATTCTGCTAGCCTCTTTCACCGACTTGTTAGGTCCACTAGGGCAAACCAGGGTAGTTAGGCGAGGGTGCGCGGATTGTGGAGGGGCAAGGCCCCGGTTTGGTTACTGTGGAAGGGTTGGACCCCTGTTACTGAGAGGGCTCTGCCCTGGTTCCGTGCTGTGCTTTGGGCGCACCCGTTAACGGAAACGACTGACCGCGTGCCAGTGCGGGCGAGCTACCTGTGCGTTTATTGCACGTGCCGTAGTCACCGTTACGTCTGTCAGTGACCTTGGGGTGGTTGACTGAGGGTAGGATCACCACGGGGGACTCTCCCGGCCAGGAGAGCACCACGTGCTACTTCTACTTTTGGAAAAGACTGCAATCAAGATCGTTCCCACGAGGACATTCGAGATCAAGTAAAGGATCTGAGAAATAAATGAAATAGTGAGAAAATTGAAAGATGTGAATAAAGGAAGTAATAGAACATAACAGCTACTGTACACTCTACTGTTGCCTTTAGTTAGTTTGCCACTCTACTCAGCGTTTTGCTGACGTGTTACACTCGTTACCTTTTTCAGGACCATGTGTTGAGCATCCGGGGTCGGCGGCTGCAGAGGACGTTGGGCCGAGTAGGGTCCAGTAGAGTTACCACAGTCTTTTGTACCTCTTTTGTTTCTGCTCTAGTGAGTAGTTTTTGTTTCCGCTGTATCTTCTTTACCTGCAATTCTTGTTATATGATAAATGTTGTTCTACTGTTGTGGTGGCACCTACTGTAGTAGTTTCTTTCCTTACTGCTGTACTTTCTTACTGTTAGTTATATTCATGCTGAATGTGGTTTATTTTACTGTCTTTTGGTTACTTCCGCGTTGGATGACTAGGTCTTGGGATTAGTCGAGTCGGTCCGATTCTCGTGTCTCGTAGGGACTCGAGAACCGGGTCGTTACACTATCACATTTTTATTCTGTATTGTTTAGTATTATCATAAGGGCTCGAATGGAAATATTCTTGTTAGGGAAAATCTCGTTAGGAGTGAAATTATCGAGTCCCTGATTTAGTTTTTCCTATTTTGTTTTTAGAGATTTCTTAATGATACGCTTTTATGTTCATTAGAGGTTTGATTAAATTTAGAGAGATATGATTTGTTTCCTTTGTGATATAATTAGACTTGGATTCCTTTCTATTTAAAGGGATCAAACTCTCTCTCTCTCTCTCTATATATATATATATATATTGAGATTTCATAATAATATTTCTAATTCCCTAAATCTCCACATGGTATTAGAGTGGGAATGGTTTTAGGGAACTCCCCTGAATCGTTGGCCCTCTCTCTCCTACATGTGGCCTCTTTTGCATGTTCTTTATGCATGCCATGGTCGTGCGTCAAATTCATGGCTGCACCACCAGAGTTGCAATCGTTTATGCAGGCTCAGATTAAGTGCCTGCAGAATATGTTGAAGGGTAAAGAACCCTCATCATTTACTACTGTCGTTACGATCACTAAATAAGTTGCGAAGTACTGTCTGTGTAGCCTGTGCCTAGCTTGAAAGAATATGTTGAAGCTTCGGGTTGTCTCATCAATGTATAAGATGCTAATGAGTTGTGGGGAATCTGAGCCACAGGCTCAACTTCGTCTTTGCTTGGGAATGCTTTCCAATGTGTGGTTATTACTACTACTATGATCATTGCATGTGTGGTTGCTAGTACTGCTACAATCACTATGAGGCTACTACTTTTGTTATGGTCTTCGTATTCGTGCTTGGGATCGACTTTCATTGAAGACAAAGTACGTGTGTGTTTTGCATGTGTGCTGTAAACTTGACTGCATTAGATGGAGGGAGCATCTATTAGTATTACTCCTTCAAGTTGGGTGTGCACGCTTTAACTTGGGGGGGAGTGTTAGAGAAAATTTCGTAAAGAGTAGAGTTATTCACTTCCTATTTTGGTTATAGAGATTTGTTAGAAATATAGTTTAGGTTTATGAGAGATTTGAGTAGATTTAGAGAGATGATTTGTTTTCTTTGTGATAGAATTATAATTTGATCCCTCTTTATATAAAGCGATTAAACTCTATATTTTATTCTTGTGATTTCGTAATGATATTTTTAATTCCTCAAATATCCACAATTCTCTCATTCAACAAGCTAAACATAGGTCGCAATCCATCTTTGTAAATGCAGCTCTTATAGTTTTTTTTTTTTGAAATTTCAAATGGCATGAATTACCTTTGCTTTTATTTCAGTTCGAGAGCCTCAGCTGGATACCTTCGTGTTCTGCAAGAGCAAGGGTGCTGTTGGAGCTTTCCAACTAGATGACATGTAATGATACTAGTCCAAATTATTCTTGTTCTTATTATTTACTTTTCCTTTCCATGTCTCTTGTGTCTTATACTTGTTTTTTTTCCTGTTTTGAAGTGGTGATGAGATTGTAGACCTGGTTGCTGATGATTTATATATACTACGGTACAAATCTATAAAAGGTCTTGTTGATGCTGGCAGCATTGACCTTGTTTGATTAGGGGAGTCTGCTTTGACCACGACAAAGTCTTGGGACTTGGGCACCAAAGTAGAAAGCAATCTCACCATGTTCAGGTGCTTTAAGTAGCATTCTAAGTTAAATCATGTGGACTGTAAATAGTTTTCTTTTTCCTTGTCTCAGTTATTCGAAGAAAAGAAGGGGAAAATTACTGGGATCTTGCTTGATATTTGGTTGTTTTCTCTCTCTTTTATCTAGGATAATTTCTAAATCTGTATTGTACCTGTAAGTCAGTGAGCAAGGAAATTATATGGACGTAAGATTTTTTAAGTTGATATTATAAAATAAAACTCATTCCCCTCAAAAGGGGGAATAGGTCATTCCAATTCATGGAAAAGAAAAATGGAAGGAAATTTCCATGTACGTTCACATGCACGCTTGCACACTTATGACTTATCCACCGAAGCTCAACGCTACCGGCGTCATAACTTCGATGTTATAATCCTATAGCATAAGTACTGCAACATTAATATTACAGAATTGTTGCTCTAGATTGCCATCAGTGCTACCACTGTGCTATTGCACCACTTGTAGCTTCATAGCATGAGTGCTGTGGCACTGCAACGCTGTACTGCTATTTTTGCAGTCCTGTATCAGCATTGATGCTCAACATTCTAGTGCTGTAGCAACAGAAGGATGTAGCAACAGAAGAATCACCATCCTTATCTTATTCATTTCCATGATTGGTGCTTAAGCGGTAATGTCGTGGAGGTGGTGTGTAAGTGCATTTTGTTCTCAAAGGAAAGTGGGAGAGGTTCAGCAATAAAATATTCTGTGACTAGAAAGGGATAAATTAATATATCAGTGCTTTAGCATGCAATGGTAAGCTAACTGCTTTCTGTCACCTTCTGGGATAAGAAAATGCATCTCTCATTCTCTGTTAGGGTTTGGAATAAGCCACATGGCAGTCACGTGGCAGTCAGTGGTGCGTTGCATGTGGGGTTCATGTTGGGTGTGTAAATATGTGCGCGCGTGTGTAGGTTTACGGTTTGGTGTGATATTTCCAAGTTTGTTTTGCAACATTTGGTGAGTTATTTTTGATTAGTTATTAGAGTCCAAATTTAAAATTGAGTTAATTTATGAATAATTGATTTGATTTGATTAAGTTTGTTTTAGGAATAGGGTTGGCGAATTTTAAATTAGTTATGATTGCAATTAGGATTGTGATTTAGATTAGATTTCTTTAAATAAAGTCCAACTCCCCTTGATTTCTTTTAAGTTCTATTAATAATATTTCATACTTCAAGAACTCCCTCTCTCGCTCTATTCCATGCCACCCTTTCTCTTCCTCTCTACACACGCGCAACATAGGAGAAGAGGTCCTCTACATATCATTAAATCTTACATGTTATTAGGGCAGGTCCTGTCCTATTGATCTCATGCATGTGGAAGAGAGAGAGATCTCTCTCCGTGTAGAGCTGAGTTGAAGGTCAAGCGCGAAGCTAAGTTCAAGTTCAAGTTCGAGGTGCGTGAACCTCTCACACATTTGGGAAAGCCAAGTAGAGGACAATTGCTCTGGGGTGTATAAGAATGGGTACAAAGACCTCAAAGTTCAAGTTCAGTAGGCTTGTGAACCTTTCACATGTTAGGAAATGGCAAACTATAGCATTTGACTCCTAGGCGTACAAGAAGAGGCACAATGACCACCACAAATTGCAATTATGGCTGATGCAGAGGCCTTAATCTACAAGATCCATGTTGTCCTGGAGAAAGCACTTGAAGGTTGCGAGAGAACAAAGGCAAAGAAGTTGGAGAAGGAGAATTACATGACCTTGTTTACATTTGTTGATTTAGAGAAGCTTCGAGAGTTACTCAAAGAAGAAACGAAGACAATTGTGGCCATAGCAACGACTTTCAAGGTTGCCAAAGAAGCAATGATTATTGAGGTTGCAAAAGGACTTACAGTTGCATTAGAAGATGCATTCAATGAAGATTCGGAAGCATACAAGGATGCGGATGAAAAAGAGTGGTGTGGCATCTACCCTCAAAAGTTTATGAAAGTCTTCACTTTCTTCGACGTTTGACTTGAGGGGTCGTGTTGTAGTTTGGAATAAGTCACATGGCAATGTCACGTGACAATTAGTGGTGAGTTGCGCATGGGACTCATGTTGGGTACGTAAATATGTGTGTGTACGCTTAGGATTTGATGTGGTGTTTTCAGGTTTGTTTTGTGCCACATGTGACAAGTTATTTTTGGTTGGCTATTAATCAACAACCTACTTGGCTTGGAATCCGCTGCACTGAAATCTTCTCCCGCACCGGCCGCAGACGAAGACTCGGAATCAACCCTTCTCCTTGAAATACAATCCGACTAGCTCCGCCCCGTATATGATTCGCTGGGCCAGCCAACCCACTCCCCGGCACCAGAAGTGCTCTCTTTACTTCTAAAAAACCGCTGGACTTCCCCCTCGGGATCTGGGGGAGGCTGCGAGGAGTTCAAATTTAAGATTGAGTTAATTTAAAAATAATTGATTTGATTTGATTGAATTTTAGGAAATGGGATTGCAGATCCTAAATTAGTTAGAATTGTAATCAGATTGTGATTGAATCTCTTTAAATAAAGATCAGCTCTCCTTGATTTCTTTTTAGTTCCATTAATTATATTTCCTACTTCAAGAACTCCCTCCTCTCTCATTCTTCCATGTCACTGTTATCCCTCTCTCTCTTCCTCCTCTCTACACACGTGCAACATAGAAGGAGAAAGACTCCACATGTTATCAAATCTCACATTCTCAAATCGAGGTAGATAGAATTTTAGTGGGAAATGGTTGAAGGTTATCGTAAGTGACATTGTTAATATCATATCTTCATTAAGCATACACCCGTTTTAGCAAAGAAGTTTTTTTTTGTGTGGGGCAGGGTTGGGGGAAGGGGTAAGGGTTTAGAGAACTGAAGTTACTTGCCCTTTGTTTCACCTGAGTTATTTTGGAACTGAGAAATTCTGAGGTTTTCAACTTTTGAATGAGTTTATTCTCTTGAAGAGGTGGAATAAGTTTATTTCATGTGTTTCATTTCTTCATGTGACATAGAACAGTTTTTTAGTTTTTGACATGACAATATGTATAATAATTCAATCCATAATCATCTCTTACTTTCTAAACTAAATATCTTTTCAAACTAGTCACTTGATATGAAACACTTGACTTGTCTGCTGGTTGAGTAGCTGGACTTCCATCTAAAATGTTGGGGCTCGAAACTTACTTTCAACTAATTAAACTGGAATAAGTCTTTATTCCTCATGTACTCCTCAAAAATTCAGGACCTAATTCATTCTACGTAGATGGTACTACGAGTGACCTGATAACTTGGCAAGGTAGTTGTTGGGAATAAAGTGCCACATGACAGTCAGTCAGATGGCTCAAGTGGGCGCTGGTTTTGGATTCTGTTCTTTAGGTTTGCTTTGGGTGTAAGTTTTCTATTTTTAGAAAATCTTAAGTGTCAATTAGTTTGGTAAATTAGGATTTGATTTGTGATTGATTGGGATATGTTTTGTTTCTTGCTTTAGGAGATGTCTTAGTTAATTGGAGATATGCTCTCTCTATAAAAGAGAACATATGTATCACTTTCTAATTTGAGTAGCAATACTTCTTCCAACCATACAACTCCCTCTTCTCTCTTTCTTCTCCAATGTAGACCTGCTGCCCTCTCTCTCTCTGTTCTTCCTGTGTGTAAACAGGATCAACTGCAGCACCTATTTGCTGCACATTTCTCCTCATGTGGGAGAGCCTCCACACTTTGCATCGTGCCAAACTTAACAGTAGTAAACAAGGAGAATTTTTATGGTAAATTTTCCCCAGGTTTTGCTCAACTTTTTCAGGTACGAGTGCCTTTTTCTTATCTATGTATGCAGTAGTTTTACTTCAAAGTCTTTATGCTAGATAAAACTTTTATGACCTAAAAATAATTGAAGGACCATGCACATGGAACATACCATTCTATTCTTCTCATTTGTGATACTTTTCAAACTTTGTATACGGTTACTCATTTTTTGCAGCTTTTACCTTATTTTTTTATTCGTTTTTCAAAATTTTGGATTTTCTACATGAATACTCCTGCAACATGCAATATTATAGTAACCACACTCTTCTCAATGTTTACATGATCGGTCCTAAAAAGGATTGCAAGTATTCTGTTATATCGAATGTTGAAGTGGCTAAGACTGATAGTACTGGTGCTGCTATTGCGAGCTGCCGTGGAACCGCCGTAACGACCTTCTGGAATACTCAACTGTAATAATCATTCTGTAAGTACCAGAGTCTCAACTGATGCTACCAATCAGCTCAGTAATCATTCTCGCTACCTAAGCATACCTAAAAAAAAGTTCCTCTATTTTAACATATTTATATCTTTGTTTTTTTGAGAGCACATATTATTTGTATCCCTTGCACCTAAGTAGGATAAAAACTGAGTATATGGTAATGGAATGTAACTCTAGTGGTAGAGGGAACAATGGAGGGATGAATGATAAACTTGGAGATGAATACATTTTGAAGAAAATTATTTTTAAATACTTGGGATTTATTGTCCAACAGGATGGTGAAATTGATGAAAATATTATATATAGAATTAATGTATGATGGTTGTAATAAAGTGGGGCATGTAATGTTTTTTGTAATAAGAAGATTATTTTTGAAAGTCAAAGGAAAGTACTATTATGTAGCTATAAGACTTGTCATGCTGTATGATTTTGAATGTTGGGTTGTCAACTACAAGCACTTGCAAAAAATGTTTGTGGTAGAAATGATGATGTTAAAATGGATACGTGGTCATACAAGGAAGAATTACATTTCAAATGAGATTTTCTGAGAAAATGTTAAGGTGGCATCTATAGATGATGAAATAAGAAAAGCACGTCTAAAGTAGTTTGAATATTTGCAGAGAATATTATTAAATGCCTTAAGAGATGCGATGAGTTGGGAGTTGAACTTGTTAGGAGGGGTTGAGGAAAATTAAATAAGTGTTGGAAGGATATTATTAAGCATCAAAAGATATATAAGTGGAGACAAAGAATCTATGTAGTCGACTTCACTTAGTGTGAGAGAAAGCTTGGTTGTTGTTGTGGGTTGGGGTGGGAGGATTTGTTTTAACGTTGAGGTTGAAAGTGTAGGCTAAAGGATGCTAGAGCTAGGAGAGGAAGGTTAGTGCTAGATAGAGAAGGTAGGTGGATGAGAGGAGCGATTGAGGGTAGGAGGGAGGTGATGGGTAGAGGAGGTGGGTGAAGAATGGGTAGAAATGAACTAAAATGTAGGTGAAGTTAGGGCTTAGATAAAGGAAAGGGGTCGATGGGTGTAGGGAGGATATTGGAGGAATGGTAGAGGTAGAAGAAAGGAGGTGAATGAGGGAGAATGTGGACAGAACTAGGGATAGAGGTGGACATAAATGGGGTTGATGGTGTAACAAGGTGGAGGGAGAAAGGGTGCTGATAAAGTTGTGGGGTAGAGGTGGAAAAAGGAAGTAGAGAAGGGAAAAGGTATGCAGAGGGAGGAAAGAGCTGGGTGGAGTTGGCGATGCAGGTTGGTGGAGCTTAGGATGTAGGTGAAGATGGTAGTTGAGGGAAGAAGGGTAGCAGGATTGTTGTAAGAGGTGGCCTCTCTTTAGTTCAGCTCTCACCATGCAAGAAGGGAAAGACTGGTTATATAAGGATTTGTCATTGCCTGAGGAAGATAAGAGATGGTTGGAGAGAGAGAGAAAGGATCGATGATGCTATAATGACTAGAGGATGACAGTAGTGGAGGAAGGTGGAAGGGATATGGGGGGTCATGGAAGGGATCTAATGGCATTAATTAAAAATTATAATGCTGAATTTGTGTGATAATGATCTTTTAATATAACACAGTGTCTAATGAAGCTTGACTTAGGAGGCATTATTGTAAAAGTTAATTTTGTAAGGGTGTTTACTTAAATATTTAGAACAGAGGATAATTTTGTAACTTCAAGTGCTTAGGACATATGTAATGTTGAAAATATTTATTTTTTTCTTTGTGAAGGCAAGTTTCCATCAAAAGATGTTAGTCTAAGCCACAACCCTACATGGTGACCTCTTACCAAATATTGGGGATAAAAAAATTAACAGTCACGAAGGCATTTTCAACTTTTCCCATTATTTTACTTTGAAAAGGCAAATAATTGTTGCCTACTCCAAGAAAGATTCGGGGAGGGGGCTTTGAGCATGATCCGAGCATTACATTCCCATGTGGAGCATTACCATGGCCTGAAAGGCTTCTCATATTCCCTTCCCCCTCTCCAGAGCCTTTCTAAATACCACGTATAGTGTCTATTTATGCATAATAAATGACAAGTCAAGCAAGTTAGTGTTGCTTAAGGTGTTTAGAGTTAGATAATAAGGTAGGGGAAGGCAAGAGAGCTTAAATTGTGTGGGACAAGCACTTCTACTCTTGTAAGGGCTACGAGAGGGGTAAAATAGATAACATCTATGATGGAAGCCAGAGGCTATGGTTGGGACCTAGTTAGGTCAATGTCAAGGATGGTGTTGAAGGTTGAGGATTAGATCATCAACAATGTTAGGTCTGGCTAGGATTGGGCAGAGGTTGAGTTTGTGCTTTGTGATCCTTACTCAAGAAAGGATGGTGTCAGAGGCCAATGGGCAGGTTACTTGATTGGGTGAGTGGTCATGACAGAGGGGGTCAGGTTGAAGGACCTTACCTTCGTGGTAGGGAGAAGTTAAGGTTGCAGAACTAGGTTATTGGCGTATGATACGTTCTGGTATCATAGAAGCATGAAAATCAATAGTTTAGGATTAGTTTACGATGTTGGTTAGCTAACTCAGGTTAGCTAAGTTGCAAAAGGGGTTAATCTTTGTTTCTGTTTACTTGCAAATGGGAGTTAACTGTTGTTTGTGTTTACTGAATAAGGGTTAAGAATGACGGTTATCTTGTTGTGTGAAAGGGGGTGTTTACCTGAGAATAAGGATTAGAATGTGGGATAAGGTTGCAAGAGACATATTTGCTCTTATATGATAGGTAAGTTAGTTGGAGTTGTTTTTTTAAGTTTATATTAGTTTAATGTGGGGGATATTATATAGAAGTAAAATGTAGGGATCTCATTATTTTCTTTTGTTATAGTTAATAATGTATTTGGTACTTATAATGACAATGTCATTAACAATTAATTTGCATGTATGAGCATGAGTGCACAGTATTGATTTGGGGCAAAAGAACCTGGAATTATTTTGATAGGAGGAGAAAGATCGTCAGGCCATCTTTGCATGTTCCATTCAAAAAAGATCATTGCTTGACATTGGCAAGGTGCCAAGATGTTCTACCTTGGATAATCCCACGTGTGCTCATTGTCTCAGAGTTGCTGATATCCCCTGACCAACTCAACAAGTCCATGACGAGCATTGAAACCTACGATGCCTTGGTACATAATAACATTTTAAGCTCCATTTGACATCATTTGGGCAATTAAAATGTGAATTCCAAAGGCATGTTGGAGTCAATAAAATTCAGAGGCAGTTTAATTTGTAGTTTTTAAATAATCTAAAAGAGAGAGAGAGAGAGCACTTATAAATGTTCTAATAAGTTTAAAATGATGATAATTGAATTGTATAATCATTTGATGAAATCATTTTATCATACCGTAAATGATTTTAATCAACTAACAAAAACTATCGGTTAATTTTGGAAATAACTAATCATAATTATCTTATCATATATAGAATATAACAACGATTTCCTCAAATTTGGTATTGATTATTTTCATAATAACGTCAATTGTTTATATTATAATCAATTATGTATTGTCGTCTTATATTACAACTTGACTATCCATTATTTTGTGTTGACTTGTATTATAAATGACATTCTATTATTTTATGCATGTTGACTTATATTACAACTTAATTCCTAACATCCTTATTACTTAATGTCTCTTTGTAACATAAAATTTATATTCAATGAAAGTGATATATTACAAAGTAACTGCAATGTATTACAATATCATGTATTGAAGTTATAATTATTCATCACTAGAAGATGTTAGAATACAACGTATTACAATAATATATTACATGTGTGTCTCTATATTTATTGTCTGTTAGGAACAAATCATGCATACATTACAAAAAATATATATTTAATTTAATTAAATTTTATGCAGTTATTTGATCATATGTGATATACATATTAGATGTAATATATTATGTATTGCAAAATATCTATGATACATTATAAGTAATATTCAAAGAGTTTCACAAATCAGTTGTCACAACATTTTATTTAATTTGCTACAAGAACTCATTTATTTGTTACAACTTACCTATATAGTTATTATAATTGTATACACTTATTGTCACAAATGTCGTTCTATTTTGTTACAATAATTTTACGGATAGTAATATAGATTCTTCTCTAATTTCAAGCACCAAACAGTTGGGATTTACTTTCTTAGTCTTTTGATTCTTACGTACCTAATATGGATATTTATGATTTTGAATATTTTGTTGTATTACAATCAATCTACACATATATTTTTAGAATATGTAGATATGACTAATTATTATTGTATCCTACATTTTAGGTAATTTAATAATTATAAATACACGTGGATTACATTTATGTTGAGCGCCTTCAATCTCGGAGTTGTTGTAATACCGCTTTCATTGGTATTAGTGATATTTACTATATTCATACGATCTTAATCTAATGGATTATTACGTACACATCACTCATGTTGTAATTAGTGTGCTCTTTGGATCCACCCCGTGTGTGTGTGTGTGTGTGTGTGTGTAATTGCAATCATAGTCTTCACTTGCATCCCCTCAACCACCCCATTCCAACTAATGCCCCCTTCTATTGTTGAGAAATAGGGGATGGGCGTGGGAGGTGTTGCTCGCGAGTGGGAGAATCATGGACGTGGAGCTGTCGGCGACGTTGGGTTGAGCGGCATGTGGGGAGTTCAATGGTGGTGGTGGTGTGGTGTGAGGCGGTTGCTTGGCATGGTGATAGTCGGTGGCAATGGGTGTTGTTGCCAGCTTGGTCGAAGGAGGAGAAGATGGAAAGGTGGGGTTCTCAAGGACAAAGCAGCTACTTGGTAAAAGCATTATCAGCAGAAGATCACCTCCACCACCGCCACCACAGTCGTGTAAAGGGTTGAAAGGGAGAGGTGAGGGATCGGTAGAGGGAAGAGGCTAAACCCTTCAACGTAGAGCCTTCCCTTACCTCAATGCCTTGCCCGAGATCTGCTTGTTTCGGTTCCATGCCATTGCATGGAGCGATGTGAGAGGTTGTAGAGGGGCGTCTTTGACATATTGGGATCGTGAGGGATAGCGACACGGAGAGAGAACAGGGGTTACATTGCTGGTTGCGCCAACCCCCATTTGATCTAGTGTTAGTATAACATTGGTTAAGTGCCCAAAGAGGTGTTGAATTAACCCCCATGGTTAACATGGGTCAACCCCCAAAAAGAGGGGTTAACGTCCATTGTAAACCAAGTCTTAAAGACTTTGAATCAACCTAATTTGTACCAAAAAAACTGAAAAGAAGAAAAAACCTTAGTTAGAATCACGTGAGAAGAAGTATTTTTTCTTTGTTTCAATAACTATTTGGGTAAAGGAATTATATATTTAGGAGTGTAATCCTACGTCTCCTGTTATAAGTCTCAAGATGGGAAAATTCCTTTTTGAGTTAGGTGGATGAAGTCCTTTTTGTTCCGAATGCTTAAGCAAAAGTTATTTGCAAACTTCTTGATCTCCCAGTACTTGTTGGA
The DNA here is from genome assembly GCA_037157565.1 of Thalassia testudinum. Lineage (NCBI taxonomy): Eukaryota > Viridiplantae > Streptophyta > Magnoliopsida > Alismatales > Hydrocharitaceae > Thalassia > Thalassia testudinum. The sequence continues at coordinate 4,478,673 of JAZHRO010000037.1, forward strand.
TTTCGTGTGCTTTGAGTGGGTTTTCCGAACTATGTAATATGATTACATTTGCATCTGAATAAAAATGATTGAATTGATTTTCAATAATGAAATTGGGTTTATAAAAATAAATGAAATTAGGTTCCTTGGTATAAATAGGATGATATATTTAGTTAGATCAAATTAACTCGATGTGTGTATATTTGAAAATCTAAAAAATAGGATGTATGTGTTGACTTGATGGCATAGTAAAAAATCATTTGATTTGATCAATTCTTTCCGATCTGAGTTGGGATAGCAACCTTCTTTAGAGGTCATTATTTGATTGATGTTCTTGAATGAAGATTTAGAGTTATTACGTGGGTCAGATTAAGGAATTAACATGATGAAACATGATATAACTGAAGTTATTCTCCAATGTTGTCATGGAAAAGGCATATTCTTTGATTTGAAATAGATGTTTCTATTTATAAACACATGCATTTAATAGATAAATAATAGATGTATCCACCTTGATGCTGATATTGAAAAGTTGGTGTATGTGGGAAGGGACGAGAGGTGTATAATCTCTCGAAGGGATCACAAGAATTTGTTACGTAGGTGTATGTGGTAGAGTGGAGGTGTGAACTTACTCTGCGTATATTGGAAAATAATAATTCCCCATGCGGTTGCAAAGTCCTGATTAGATTCAATATAAGAAAGAAGAAAATAGTTCATTGGGAAATGATCCGATTTTTGTTCTCATCCTAATGATTTAAAGGGATGTTGAAAATAATATTATTTAAGGAAGAATGATGGTAATTTAATAGGATTAGAGTTTAGGATAATATTATTCTTAATGTGAATGATTTATTAATGTTTGGAACACCTAAGGGGGTGTAGTATCAAAAATCCATGAATCCTAATGTTTCGTCATGAAATTAATGATGATTTTGATGAATTCCTACTTATGAGATTTATCTATTGTAATTTCAAGGGTTAAATTGCATTTGATTTAGTGATTAAATGCACTTAATTTGATTAGATAAATGATCCAAGAGTTGGATTGCAATTAATTTATATTTAAGCACTAAATCTAAACATTTGATAATTTGTTATAAACCAATTGTATCAAAGTCAAGCATGATTTGATCCCCAACCTTGAAGGAGATCCAAGGCTTGCCATCAAATTAGGATTAGGGTTAGATCTTTATAAATATCTTCGAAGGCAATCCTAATTCCTTATTCAATCAATTAATCTCCAATTAATTAAGCCAATTCCCTCCAACTATCGTGAGAGAGAGAAGAAGAGAAAGAAGAGCAGCAAGGACAACCATTTCCCCTTTAGAATTGGACTTTTGATCATTGTATTAGAAGCTTGTAGGGCCTTCTAAACATCCAATGATTGTTCTGGACATTTGATAGAGGCAACTTCAAACATCTAACATCGATTCAGGTGTTTGATTTTGAAGTATTTCTTCAATTAACTCTCGAATGTTAGGAGTTGTTAGTGAGGGAGGAGGGTGATCGTTGTCCTTGATTTATGTGAAAGTCTTCATAGATCTTGTACGTGATTGGACATCCTCAACATGCCGGGTCTCAATCACACGTCAAAAAGGAGTTTTGGGCGCATAGGGACTTATTGTGAGAGGCATCACATGTGGGGTGTTGTACTATACTACTTGCGGATATATAATCCATTATACTTATGGGATCCTATAATGATTAGAAATTAGTTCCAATCACGTGATTCCGATTTTTAGTGTATTGATTTCGTTACTTGATTGAGTTTTGGCATCAATTTGATTGCAATTTTGAAAAATTTTAAATGTTGTTTTTCATGTTTTCGTGATGTCACGGGTAGATTGGATTGATCCCTTTAGTAACAGCAATTGTTGTAACTTCTGAATGGCTTGAAAGACGAGGGCAGGAGGTTTCATGGGGAGTCAAGTAACAAACTTTGTGGTCAATGCTTAAGCTGAATACAGGGAGAGTGGCAATGTCTTCCTCGGCTTGGTAGTCGGTGCTTAAAAGTGCTTGGTTTGGTTTTCTTTCATGCCTTTTGCGATATATAAGGACTAATCTAACTTTGATACATGGAGCCCATTGCATCACATTAAATTATCAGTAATGATTCTACTTGTTAGATATCATATTGGCCCTTTCAATTAATGAGCTAATTAAGTTTTAAGATCACATGTGCATTTAATTGCACTTCAAATCCTTTGGATCTACTCTAAACTCTTTTACCTCAATTAAATGCTTAAGTTAGATATTGTTTAACTCCTTAAGTAACATTTGCTTCTTTGCAATGTGATATTGAAATTATTGTTAGTTTTATCACATCAATAATGAAGTGCTTGAGGATAAGGATTTGTGCACTTTGTCTCTCTTAAGCATTTCAAATACCTTTCAATCTTTTATACAAGAAGATAGTATGATCGTGAGGTCTAATTCCAATATCATTGGATGAGAATAAGGGATGATCTTCACTTATTTCTTGTTTCTTCAAATAAATGAGAGTTCTAGATTTGCATTTAAGAATATTAGATGGGTGATAGTCTTTTGAGAAGATCGTTATCCCTTTTCATATTTGAAAAGATACGATTGTACATTATGATGGTTCCTTTCTTTGCTATTGGATCCTCTAATTCAAATCAACAAAATCAAGTATATCTGATTAAGTAAAATTAAAGGATCCATGTATGCATATATAGAGGCTTTTATCTTATGAGCATTATGTTCATTTAACATCAAATTAGCACAAGTTCCTTGTTTTTACAGGTCATTGCTTATATTTTAAAAGTGGGTATTACGATATTATAAGTTAATGGCCTTCAACACAAGTTACACATGTTCGTATTATAAGAAAATTTAGTTATATGCCTATGTAGTACAAGTTATATACATTTGTTTTACAACTATTATGTTTGTTATTCTTTTATTTTCCATTTTAATCATAATAACTAAATCAAATAGCATCAAATCACATTTCGTTAACTATTTTCTTTTGATTATACATCCATTTATTGTATCGTATTACACTATTGAGGTGACTCACTTGATGCACAAACTCTATAGTGATGAATGAGGATGAAGCTAAAGTTCTACCTTATTGGGCCAGAATGGATATATGTCCCACGGTTGAGTTTATAGAAGTGAAAAGGAGGTCTGAGTTTTTAGGAGCGAACCTCTCATTATAAACCCCAAGCTGGGTTAAAAGCACTATTTTACATTTTTATTGATATTTTGTTCTGAGGGTAAGGCCGCATTTAGTAGTAAGAAAAGTTATAATTGGTATAGTTAGTGGGTGGAATAAGTCGGTTAAGGTATTCTGCTATAATATATAATAAGTGGTAGGTTGAATATGGAGGTTATGGGTGAGAAACTAATTATAATATCTTTTATATTGAAACTTGAAAGAAATTGTGAAGAATAATGTATGTGCTGCATCTCAACTTTGTCCCCCAATATTCCCTCGGTACTATTCCATTTGGATTAAGGGGGGGAATAAACCCGTCAACTTGCACGGACCAGGATATATGCATGTCTTTGTGATTGTCCAAGTGATGGTGTCCTCCACATGTCCCAAGAAGAGGTCCAGTGGTTTTCCCAAGTTGGCGGAGCACATTTCCGTAATTCTCGAATAGGAGGCAATAAAACATCCACGGGGGCCTCAACAAAGACGGCGATTCCAACTGCGACTGTGTGGCCCATTAATCAACGACCACCTGATGGGTGGTCCGTTAATCAGCAGCCACGTCTTGGCAGCTAACTGGGGCGAGTCCGCATTGGAACAAGCAAGCACGAGCCCATTGATGGTAACCCACAGCGCTTCGCTCCCTTTGCGGGTCCACGCAGGTGTGGACATTCGCTGGAAATTGGGATTTCGCGTTTTGATAGATAGACACGAGATCGAATGGGAAGATGAATGCATACAGAAAATATGCTATTCACACCGAGAGAATCCTACGACGGAGTCTGTATTTGGACGTATGATGGGTACCATTATAGGCTTGTGGTTGTTGTCTATGAGGAGTTTGTGATATTTTATTTTTACCCCTTCTTCCTTTTCTTGTGTGGTTAGGATTTTAATAGGTGTAAGCTGTGACTAGAATTTCATTGGTTGGAAGGGAGTTGAATTTCCCCTGTTTAGGTGCGTTCGACTTTCCTCCTCTCAGGGGGGACCTATTGGCGTATCTCTTTGATAGATTTACTTGGTAATAGAAAAGGAAAAAAAAAAAAATGGAAGAGGGTCTGGCCTCCTTCTAACAAGAATTTTTCTTGGTGGATCTAAATTTTGATATAGGTATATTATTTGCATGCATGCTTGTTGAAAGCCCAGGGTAATTTTGAACAAGAGGATTTAGTTTGGAAGGGGAAATAAAGAGATAGAGCCCACATGTCTTTCATGGTCAGTAAAAAAGGATAGGACTCAAACCTAGGACCAATGAGGAGTAATTAAATCTACGATATCACTGTTTAGCTATATCCTTGTTAGCTATTGGATGGATTTTTCCTCACAACTAAAATCTTCACGCCACACATCTTGATATGGTGGTGCAATATTCATCACCATTAGGAAATAGTAGTGCCATATTTGATCATCAATTCTCCAACTTGATGTGCCTGTTGCTATGACAAATTTGATACCGATAAAAGGCACATCCGGTAATAAACGTGGTTACATACTAATATCTTTACATGCTATTCTTCAAAAGTGGTGTGCGATATTGACATGCCACATAACAGAGAAAATCTGACCCTTGCAGTTTTTTGGACTTGAGTCCGTTGGCCAAAGGACAATCATCCATAATAATCTCTATGAATAGCTCTTCATTTCGTAGATCTTTCTCGTGGAACTAATTTCTGAGGAATAACATTCTATCTCCCTTGGCATTTTTGCTAGTTTTGTACGATCAACCTTTGGTAGGAAGAATTGTTGGAGAGGTGGAGATTAATGAATAGGTGAATTTGTTGAAAACATTCTAGGGACATAATTTGTGCTAATGCGGTTTTTACCTCCCTTTCACTTTGAAAGAGAAACAAAAATGGGATGGATAAGAGGAGAGCATGTAGGCAGTACTTTATACAAGTGGCACCTCACCTATAGTCAGGGTTGGGGGTTGTAATTAAGAGATTAAGATCTTGTTTAGTGTGGCCAGAATGATTTTACGAGTAAGTCACATTTGCTCGACATCAATTTTTTGATATAAATTAGTGCCAATGGAATCCTCATGGGTGGAGAATTAGGTCCTATTTGGCAAGAGGAATAAGTTTGTGAAATAAGTAAAGGAATAAGGAATGCGTGAAATAAATGATGAAATAAATGAGTTAACCTGTTTGGATATTTTGACAGGTTAAAGTTATTCTATAGAGAAGGTGGAATAATTTTATCTCAGGTTAAATCTACTTAACTTGGCATAAATAGGAACTGGGTTCAGTGACGGGTTAAATACTTAATCAGACGTAAATTCATTTAACCTGTTAATCAAACACTTCCTTAGGGTTAGTTTACTTGGAGGGTTAGAAAAGTAATGTTACGAAATGTGAAATTAGTGTTAACTCGCAATTATGTTTACTTACAGAGTGGTGTTAACATCAATTTGTGTTTACTTGAATTTGTGTTAGACTTTGTGGTGTTTACATGATAGTGATATTAAGTATGTAAAACATAAGAGATATCAAAGTTATGAGTGGTATATAATTTTAACATGGGTTTGGCTAACACCAATTGAAATTGATGTTAGACAAACCTGTGTTAAAGTGGATAAACCCGGGTTAGTAATTTGAGGGTTAAGTAGTTAGGTAAATGGAGGTTAACCACTTAGGTAAACTAGGCTTTAGAGTTTACAACTAGAGAACATCTTTGAGGTTGGTTTTTGTCATAATTGGATGTTTAGGTCAACCTTACATGGATCCTTGTACCATTAGGATCAATTTGGTAGAGGTTTAAAGTTTAAGATTGGGTAAAGTTTAGAAAGGTTTTTGGAGAGATAAGTATGGGTAAGAGGAGAATTAGTGGTTATAGATGTGATAATTCAGTTGATAAATTATTATTGATTTGTGTTTTTATTTGTATTGGGAGTGTATTAATAGAATAGGTGTGATAGGTGGATGTGATGGGTAAAAGAGAGTTAGCAGGGTAGATATGATTGATGAAATGTAGATGAGATAGTTGATGGTAGTTATAATAGGTGATAAATAAAATTTTTTCACTGTTCATACCATCATACTTTGACACATAAGGGAAAATTTACCTTTAAACTTTAATCAAACATTACCTTAGGTGTCTTTAAAATTGCTTGGTTGCAGTGAACCACCTCAACGTTAGATTTCCAGTTTGGTATCATCAAACCTCTAGGTTTTTGGAACGTGGAATCATTTTTGTCGGTTAGACAAGTCTTTAAGCCGAGGTTGCTGCGTGGTTCAGCTTGGTCCACCATGGAGAACGGTAACTTAGACCATCTCCATGAGCCAATGTGTGACGGTCGCATAAGCTAATTTTCCTAAGATTAGACGCTATGATGTCTTCAGAACGCATTTGTCTTTTCACACTATGTCAGTGCTGGATTTTTACGTACCAAGTAATAAGCCCTGAAACTTAGACCATGAAAGCGATGTTTGCGGAGTCAACTATCGTTTTGGAAATAAAACAGGACAATTTGAATTTTGGAAATATTAACCATGTGTACCCTGCACTTCGTCTTTGATTCTTATTTCTAGGTGTGCGATTTCTTTTTCTTTTCGTCCTTTTCAAACAAAGGAGACGTTAGGTCTGACACGCCCTGCGGTCCCATTCCTGTGACTCTGAGCATTTGGGTTGGACAAATTAGTCGAATACTCCTCGCCTGCACGTCCCTTCACCCACTCAAAATACCTGCACCTATGTCACACACTCACATCTACGAGAGCATACCTTCGAGGTCCCGCACGACATTGATCCAGCACGAGCATCGAGTGGTGGCCCGACGACGTGTGTCGATTCTACAGGTTGGATGCGGGTGGTTGAAAATGCATGCAGTTGGATCAACGTAGCCTTTTAACGGCGCCATGTCTGCGTGCATTTTTGCATACGTTATTACTTATAAATACTATTACTCTTTTGATTGACAGCCAGATATTTTGCCGAGTCAACGAGTAGCAAAACTTTTATGTGGGTTAGCCTCTGGTGGTTAAAGTTGTTGTAACTTAGCGAGAGAAATAAGAAAAGTGAAATAAATATTAAAATAAGTAAATTAACATATTTAGATGTTTTGATAAATTAAAATTTATTACATAAAGATGATGAAATAACTTTAATCTGATAGAGGTGATCCTTAATCTCATGCGAGTAGAAGTTGAATTAAGTAACATGCTAAATATTTAATTTGATACAATATAGTGATGATCTATTCTAGGGTATGATTTTCGTTATAGGCATGGCTGAAATGCATAAACAAACGACAAATTTAGCAGCCATGTGGAGGTGGGCAATCAGAAGGTGTTCTCCATATTTTGAGTTAAATTAAATAGTGATATTGAAATCAGCCACGGTGAATGGAGAAAGAGACGGAGTTGCATCTAGAACCAGAAGGTGGTCCAATCGTTCAGGAGATTCGACACACCAGAATCAACATTTCTTGGATGTTGTCCTGCCCTCCCTTTCATTCTCGAGATTAATTACCTGCATTTATTAATAAAACCACACTCAGGGCAAAGGCAAGAAGATATTTCTTAGGCCCAACCACATTAGGACACGTTGTTTAATCCAACGCCACTCAAAGCATTTAATAATTAATTAGTTAAAAAAATTGACGACCATCCATGTATAACGTCGAGGAGTATATTCGGACCCAACCAAGCCAACCAGAGCCAATCTTTCTCGAAGGGTCACCTTCTAGTATCTTCTAACAAATAAAATCCCTCCTTCATTTTGGATGACGTCGTCGTGGTTATTATTAATATATGAAAAAAAGTAAAGTATTTTGAGATTTAAAATTTAATATTAGGCAAAATTTAAGAAAATTTTTGAAAAATTAAGTAGGTAGGTAAAAGAAATATTAATGAGCGTAGATAAAGAGAGATAGACGTGACAAATGAAGAATAAATTCACTGACCCAAACGGGCCCAAAATTTCTAACGTCACAAAATCAATTCGAATCCTCCTACGATGATAATTATATTTCAGTGGTCGTCACGCGTATGCTTTCCCGCTCTCCAAACGTACGTCCACAGAACGGCAAATTTAACGACAGCAACAAAAATGGTTCCATTAACAACGTACGGTAATACGTAAAAAACGAGAATCTTCCTCCGAAATAATCCCCAACCACGAGAGTACAACAAAGCCAGGCCCCATGTATCGGTAGCAACCACGTCAGATCCACCTGGGTAGATCGACCGTCAGGATCCTCACGAGGCCCTCGAGCGGCACCCCTCCGCCCTCCCCGCCGCCGCCGACCCTGATCATGGCCCTGACGTCGTCGTCCTCCGCCGCCATCCCCGCGGCGCTCAGGTACGCCTTCAGGTCCTCGAACCCCACGCGACCGTCGCCGTCGCGGTCCATCGCGCGGAACACCTCCGCCATCCACCCCTCGGCGGGTGGGTGGTGGCGGTCGTTCCCAGCGTGGAGGAGGACGCGCTCGAACTCCTCGAACTCGACGAAGCCGTTGCGGTCGAGGTCGGCGGCGGCGATCATGTAGCCGATGTCATCGTCGGAGGTTGAGGAGAGGATGGACTTGAGGTCGGAGGGGCCGATCTTGCCGTCGCGGTCGGCGTCGAGGAGGTCGAAGGCGTGGCGGAAGCCGGAGGCGTCGGGGAGTGGGAGGGGTGAGGGACACATTGGTGACGGGAATGGAAGGGGGTCGAGGGAGCTCCGCAGCTGTTCTGGGAGGTATGCGTGCTTTATTGTTGCCCGCGGGAGAGGTGGAGAATGGGGTTGTGGGGAGCCCTTATATATATAGGGGAGGTCGGGGGTGCTTCCGGATTCTGGGAGGCGTCCGTGCGTCACTGCGAGCGTCACGGATTGGGGGATTTGCGCGCGTGCGAACATCATTTTGGGTATTTTGTTTTGGGCATTTCTTGGGTTGCACGCGCGAATCTGGACGGGCTTGCGGGTAAGGCCCGCGTCTTTGTCTTGGGTGGAATTTTGCAAAGAACCCCGCCTGTAGGTTCCTCGTTCCAATGGAATGCTCCTTCCCAGGAACTACTGGTTTCGTAATTATTTTTTTCCTTTCGGTTTGGTTGGAGGCACAAGTGTGGATCCATGACATCAATGGATGGTGTTAGCTACGGTTGGCTGCTATTGAGCATGTGGACCGTTGGATCCGGATACCAAGGCACAAGGTGCCAGGTTAATTAAAGCAGGGAAGTTCCAAGGATGGATGTTGGATTGTCTGAGGATGATCTAGATGCGTCGTAATGTATGAACCTCAGGTGAGATTGTTGTGACAGGAACATAGCTATTTGGATTCACCTTGTGCTAAAAAAATAAAAGAATAATATTTTTATTTCACCATCTATTGGAACAAGATCCCACCGTTGTTTATGCAAAGCATCTTGCAACATGTTTTGTAAGGCAAAAGATGAGAGTGTTGGTTTTAAAGATGTATTTTAATTTTTTATTAGTAAAATTTACTTTTCAAAAAAAAAAAATTGCTAAGCGAAAAAATTATTTCTCATAAGTGAAAAATCATATTTCAAGTGAAAAATAATCTATCAATGATAGAAAATTAAAACACATTGTATATTTTTATTTTCATACATTATGTTTTGATTTTTAATTAATATTTTGATTTTTAATCAATTGAAAATTATTTTTCAATCGATGTATTTTTATTTACTTTATTTTTATTGTGCAAGCGCTTATGATTTTATTATGCTTAATTAGGTTCATAAAATCCTAATTGAAATGCCAAATGGTAGGTTATGTAGTGCTTGAGGCGTAATTATTCTAATAGTGGCTTAATTGGTCAAGTATGAAATTATCGTCATATAAAATGTGACACTTTTGAATGGCTTGAAGGACAAGGGTGAGAGGTTTCATTGGGAGTCAAGTAACAAACTTGGTGGTCAATGCTTAACCTAAATAGAGGGAGAGGGACTATGTCTTCCTCAGCTTGGTAGTCGATGCTTGAAAATGCTTGGTTTGGTTTTCTTTTGTGGCTTTTGAGATATAGAAGGACTCATCTAACTTTGATACATGGATCCCATTGAATCACATTAAATTATCAGTAATGGTTCTACTTGTAAGATATCATACTTGCCCTTTCAATTAATGAGCCAATTAAGTTTTAAGCCCATAGGTGCATTTAATTGCACTTCAAATCCTTTGGGTCTACTCTAATCTCCTTTACCTCAATTAAATGCTTAAGTTAGATATTATTTAACTCCTTAAGTAACATTTGCTTCTTTGCAATGTGATATTGAAATTATTGTTTGTTTCATCACATCAATAATGAAGTGTTTAAGGATGAGGATTTGTGCACTTTGTCTCCCTTAGGTATTTTGAAATACCTTTCAATCTTTTATACAAGAGGATAGTATGATCCTGAGGTCTAATTCCTTTAACTCGTTTCCACAAGGTCATATTAACTCGTCTTCTTTTAGTATCATTGGATGAGAATGAAGATTAGCTCTATTCTCCATAGGATTGGTTTTTTCTCTTTTATAAATGAGTTTGATTAATTGTTTGTGACTACATTTTGTATTTGTCTTTCTTAACATATTTAGAGTGAATTCATTCATTGAATCCACTATACACACTTGAACAACAAATCTTTATGATTCTTTTAAGTGATTATGTAGCTCATGTATCCTCACATCTTAGCTTTTTAGTATCAATATCAAAGTAGGTGCATCAACCATCGATTTGTTAAAGGTGCATATTCAAAAATAAAAGAACATATCTGTTGAGGTTAAGGAGATGCATTTTCCATGATAGTATAAGAGATGATTTTCACTTATTTCTTGTTTCTTCGAATAAGTTAGAGTTCCATATTTGCATTTAAGAATATTAGAGAGGTGATAGTTTCTTGGAAAGATTGTTATCACTTTTTATATTTGAAAACATTTGATTGTACATTATGATGGTTCCTTTCTTTGCTATCGATCCTCTAGTTCAAATCAACAAAATCAAGTATATCTGATTAAGTAAAACACACTACTTTTTTGTATTAAAGGACCCATGTACGCATATATAGGGGCTCTGTCTTGTGAGCATTATGTTCATTTAACATCAAATGAGTACAAGTTCCTTTCTTATTTTTATAAATCATTGCTTATACTTTAAGAGTGGATATTATGATATTATAAGTTAATGACCTTCAATACAAGTTATACATGTTGGTATTGTAAGATAATATAGTTATATGCATATGTAGTTCAAGTTATATACATTTATTTTACCACTACTCTGTTTGTTACTTTTTTTTTTTCCATTTTAATCATAATAATCACATCAAATCACATTTGGTTAACTATTTTCTTTTGATCATACATCCATTTATTGTATCGTATTACATTATTGAGATGGCCCACGTGATGCACAAACTGTACGGTGATTAAAGAGGAACAAGCTAAAGTTATACCTTATTAGGTCAGAATAGATATGATGTCAGACGGTTGAGTTTGTAGAAGTTAGAAGGAGGTCGAGTTTGTAGGAGGGAACCTCTCTTTAGAAACCCCAAAGCACTATTTTGAATTTTTATTGATATTTTGTTCCGAGGGTAAGGTTGCATTTGGTAGTACGAAAAGTTGTAATTAATTTAAGTTAGTGGGTGGAATAAGTTGGTTAAGGTATTCTGCTATAATATATAATAAGTGGTAGGTTGGATAAGAAGGTTGGTGGTGAGAAACTAATTATAGTATCTTTTATATTGGAACTTGAAAGATATTGAGAAGAATAATGCACTGCATCTCAACTTTGTCCCCCAATATTCCCTTGGCACTATTCCATTGGGATTATTAGGGGGGGAATAAACCCCTCAACATGCACGGATCCGGATATACGAGTGTCTTTGTAATCGTCGAAGTGATGGTGTCATCCAAATGTCCCAAGAAGAGGTCCAGTCGTTTTCCCAAGTTGGCTGAGCACATTTCCGTAATTCTCGAGTAGGAGGCAATAAGACATCCACGGGGGCCTCAGCAAAGACGTGGCGATTCCAACTGCGACTCTGTGTGGTCCATTAATCAACGACCACCTGTTTGGTGGTCCGTTAATTAGCAGCCACGTCTTGGCAGCTAAATGGTGCAAGTCCGCGTTGGAACAAGCAAGCACGAGCCCATTGATGGTAACCCACAGCCCTTCGCTCCCTTTGCGGGTCCACGCAGATGTGGGACGAGTGGGAAGATGAATGCATACAGAAAATATGCTCTTCACACCGAAAGAATCCTACGACGGAGTCTGAACTTGGACGTATGGTGGGTACCATTATAGGCTTGGGGTTGTTGTCTACGAGGAGTTTGTGATATTTTATTTTTACCCCCTTGTTCCTTTTCTTGTATGGGTTAGGATTTTAATAGGTGTAAGCTGCGACTAGAATTTCATTGGTTGGAAGGGAGTTGAATTTCCTCCTCTCAGGGGGGGGCCCATTGGCGTATTTCTCTTTGATAGATTTACTTTGTAATGGAAGAGGGAAAAAAAAAAAAAAAAAATTGGAAGAGGGTCTGTCCTCTTTCTAACAAGAAATTTTCTTGGTGGATCCAAATTTTGATACAGTTATATTTTGCATGCATGCTTGTTGAAAGCCCAGGGTAATTTTGAACAAGAGGATTTAGTTTGGAAGGGGAAATAAAGAGGTAGAGATCACATGTCGTTTATGGTCAGGAACAAAGGATAGGACTCAAACCTAGGACCAATGAGGAGTAATTAAATCTACGATATCACTGTTTAGCTATATCCTTGTTAAGCTATTGGCTGGATTTTTCCTCACAAGTAATATCTTCACGCCACACATCCTGATATGGTGGTACCATATTCATTACCATTAGGAAATAGTAGTGCCATATTTGATCATCAATTCTCCCACTTGATGTGCCTGTTGCTATAACAAATTTGACACGAATAAAAGGCACATCCGGAAATAAACGTGGTTACATACTTCTATCTTTATATGCTATTCTTCAAATGTGGTGCGCAATACTGACATGTCACATAACAGAGAAAATCTGACCCTTGCAGTTTTTTGGACTTGAGTCCGTTGGCCAAAGGACAATCATACATAATAATCTTTATGAATAACTCTTCATTTCGTACATCTTTCTCGTGGAACTAATTTTTAAGGTATTACATTCTATCTCCCTTGGCATTTTTGCTAGTTTTGTCTGATCAACCTTTGGTGGGAAGAATTGTTGGAGAGGTGGAGACTAATGAATTGGTGAATTTGTCGAACACATTCTCGAGACGTAATTTGTGCTAAGGTGATTTTTAGCTCCCTTTGTCTTTGAAAGAGAAACAAAAATGGGTTAGATAAGAGGAGAGCATGTAGGCAGGTACTTTATATGGCTGGCACCTCACTCGTAGTCAGGGTTGGAGGTGGTAATTAAGAGATTAAGATCTTGTTTTATGAGTAAGTTGCATTAATTTTTTGTTGTACATTAGTGCTAATGAATTTCTCGTGGGTGGGGAATTAGGTTCCGTAGAATAAGTTTGTTAAATAAGTAAATGAATAGGGAATTCATGAAATAAATGATAAAATAAGTGAATTAATTTATTTACATATTTTGATTAATTAAAATTATTTCACAGAGAAAATAAAATAATTTTATCCCAGATTTAGATCACTTAACTTAACATAAATAATAACTGAATTAAGTAACGCGTCAAATATTTAATCTGACGTAAATCTATTTAACCTGCCAATCAAATACTCCCTTAAATCATTTTTGTCGGTTAGAGAGGTCTTTAAGCCGAGGTTGCTGCGTGGTCCAGCTTGGACCACCATGGAGAACAATAACCTAGATCATCTCCATCAGCCAATGTGTGACGGCCGCATAAGCTAATTTCCCTAAGATTAGATGCTATGATGTCTTTAGAGCGCATTTGTCTATTCACACTACGTCAGTGCTGGAATTTTACGTACTAAGCCTTGAAACTTAGACCATGAAAATGAAGTTTCCAGAGTCAACTATCGTTTTGGAAATAAATTAGGACAATTTGAATTTTGGACGTCGGAATATTAGCCATTTCTACCCTGCACTAGTTCGTCTTAGATTCTCATCCCTTGGTGTGCGATTTCTTTTTCTTTTCGTCCTTTTCAAACAAAGGAGACGTTAGGTCTGACACGCCCTGCGGTCCCATTCCTGTGACTCTGAGCATTTGGGTTGGAAAAATTGGTCGCATACTCCTCACCCACGCAAAATACCTACACCTATGTCACACACTCACATCTACGAGAACATACCTTCGAGGTCCCGCAGGACGTTGATCCAGCACGAGCATCGAGTGGTGGCCCGACGACGTGTGTCGATTGTACAGGTTGGGTGCAGGTGGTTGAAAGTGCATGCAGTTGGATCAACGTAGCCTTTTCTAGGCGTCGTGTATGTGCGCCTTTTTGCATACGTTATTAGTTATATATATCATTACTCTTTGGATTGACAGCCAGATATTTTGTCTAGTTAACAAGTAGCAAAACTTTTATGTGGGTTAGCCTCTAGTGGTTAAAGTTGTCGTAACTTAGTTAGAGAAATAAGAAAAAATTAAAATAAATATTAAAATGAATAAATTAATTTATTTAGATATTTTAATAAATTAAAATTTATTATATAAAGATGGTGAAATAATTTTATTCCGATATAAATGATGCTTAGTCTGATGTAAGTAGAATTTAGATTAACTAACATGTTAAATATTTAATTTCATTTAAAGTTATTTAACTTGGCATCCAGACCTTTAATATAGTGATGATCCATTCTAGAATATGTTTTTCATTATAGGCTTGGCTAAAATGCTTGAACGAACGACAAATTTAGCAACCATGTGGAGGTGGGTAATCAGAGGGTGTTCTCCATATTTTGAGTTAAATTAAATAGTGATATTGAAGTCAGCCACGGTGGAAGGAGAAAGAGACCGAGTTGCAACTAGAACCAGAAGGTGTGGTCCAATCGTTCAGGAGATTCGACACACCAGAATCAACATTTCTTGGATGTTGTCCTCCCCTCCCTTTCATTCTCGAGATTAATTCCCTGCATTTATTAATAAAACCACACTCAGGGCAAAGGCAAGAAGATATTTCTTAGGCCCAACCACATTAGGACACGTTGTTTGATCCAACGCCACTCAAAGCATCTCATAATTTATTAGTTAAAAAAATTGACGACCATCTATGTATAACGTCGAGGAATGTATTCGGACCCAACCAAGCCAACAAGAGCCCAATCTTTCTCGAAGGGTCACCTTCTAGTATCTTCTAACAGATAAAATCCCTCCTGCATTTTGGATGACGTCGTCGTGGTTATTATTAATATTTAAAAAAAGGTAAAGTATTTTGAGATTTAAAGTTCAATCTTAGGTAAAATTTAAGAAAGTTTTTGAAAAGTTAAGCAGGTAAGTAAAACAAATATTAATGAGCGTAGATAAGGAGAGATAGACGTGATAAATGAATAATAAATTCACTGACCCAAACGGGCCCAAAATGTCTAACGTCACAAACCCAATTCGAATCCTCCTACGATGATAATTATATTTCAGTGGTCGTCACGCGTATGCTTTCCCACTCTCCAAACATACGTCCACAGAACGGCAAATTTAACGAAGGCAACAAAAATGGTTCCATTAACAACGTAGGGTAATACATAAAAATCGAGATTCTTCCTCCGAAATAACCCCCAACCACGAGAGTACAACAAAGCCGGGCCCCATGTATCGGTAGCAACCACGTCAGATCCACCTGGGTAGATCGACGGTCAGGATCCTCACGAGGCCCTCGAGCGGCACCCCTCCACCCTGCCCGCCGCCGCCGACCCTGATCATGGCCCTGATGTCGTCGTCCTCCGCCGCCATCCCCGCGGCGCACAGGTACGCCTTCAGGTCCTCGAACCCCACGCGGCCGTCGCCGTCGCGGTCCATCGCGCGGAACACCTCCGTCATCCACCCCTCGGCGGGTGGGTGGTGGCGGTCGTTCCTAGCGTGGAGGAGGACGCGCTCGAACTCCTCGAACTCGACGAAGCCGTTGCGGTCGAGGTCGGCGGCGGCGATCATGTAGCCGATGTCGTCGTCGGAGGTTGAGGAGAGGATGGACTTGAGGTCGGAGGGGCCGATCTTGCCGTCGCGGTCGGCGTCGAGGAGGTCGAAGGCGTGGCGGAAGCCGGAGGCGTCGGGGAGTGGGAGGGGTGAGGGACACATTGGTGACGGGAATGGAATGCCGCAGGAGAGGTGGAGAATGGGGTTGTGGGGAGCCCCTATATATATAGGGGAGGTCGGGGGTGCTTCGCTATCCTTGAAGGCGTCCGTGCGTCACTGCGAGCGTCAAGGATTGCGGGACTTGCGCGGGTGCGAACGTCATTTAGGGTATTTTGTTTTGATCGATTCTTTCTTATTTGATTTGGGATAGCAAACTTCTTTCGAGGTACTTATTTGATTGATGTTTTTGAATGGAAATTTAAATTTATTAGAGGATTGGATTAAGGAGTTAATATGATGATATAGAAAATAATTGAAATCATTCTCCAATGTTGTCATGAAGAATGTATATTCTTTTACTTGAAATAGATGTTTCTATTTATAAACACATACATTTAATAGATAAATAATAGATGCATCGACCTTAGTGCTAATATTGAAAAGTAGGTGTATGTAGGAAGGAAAAAGAGGTATCTGATCTCTCGAAGGGATCATAAGAATTTTTTACGTAAGTGTATGTGGCAGAGTGGAAATGTGACCTTGCTTTGCGTATATTGGAAAATGACAATTACACGTGTAGTTGCAAAGGCTTGATTAGATTCAATACAAGAAAGAGAAGAAAATAGTTCATTGGGAAATGATTTTGATGAATTTCTGCTTGTGAGATTTATCAATTGTAATTTCATTGGTTAAATTCCATTTGATTTAGTGATTAAATGCACCTAACTTGATTAGATAAAAGATTCAAGAGTTGGATGGTAATTAATTTATATTTAAGTACTAAATCTAAACATTTGATAATTTGTTATAAACGAATTGTGTCAAAGTCAAGCATGATTTGATCCCCAACCTTGAAGGAGATCCAAGGCTTGCCATCAGATTAGGATTAGGGTTAGTTCTTTATAAATATCTCCCAAGGCAACCCTAATTCCTTATTGAATCAATTAATGTCCAATTAATCAAGCCAATTCCCTCCACTTTCATGAGAGAGAGAACAAGAGAAGGAAGTGCAGCAACGACAACCCTTTCCCCTTTAGAATCGAACTTTTGGTCATTGTATTAGAAACCTGTAGGGCCTTCTAAACATCCAATGATTGCTCTGGACATTTGATAAAGGTGACTTCAGACATCTAACATCGGTTCAGACGTTTGATTTTGAAGTATTTCTTCAATTAACTCTTGAATGTTAGTAGTTGTTGGCGAGGGAGGAGGGTGATTGTCGTCCTTGATATCTGCGAAGGTCTTCATGGATCTCGTACGTGATTGGACATCCTTGACATGCAGGGTTTCAATCACACATCAAAAAGAACTTTTGGATGCATAGGGACTTATTATGAGACGCATCACATATGTGGTGTTGTACTATGCCACTTGCGGATATATAATCCACTATACTTATGGGATCCTATAATGATTGGAAATTAGTTCCAATCACATGGCTCCGATTTTAAGTGTTTTGATTTCATTATTTGATTGAGTTTTGGCATCAATTTGATTGCAATTTTGAAAAATTTTAAATGTTGGGTTTTATGTTTTCGTGATGTCACGGGTTGATTGGATTGATCCCTTTATTAAGAGCAATTGTTGCAACTTCTGAATGGATTGAAGGATGAGGGTTAGAGGTTTCATCGGGAGTCAAGTAACAAGCTTGGTGGTCGACGCTTAAGCTGACTGGAGGGAGAGGGGCAATGTGTGACGGTCGCATAAGCTAATTTCCCTAAGACTAGAGGCTATGATGCCTTTAGAACGCATTTGTCTTTTTACACTACGTTAGTGTTGGGTTTTTACGTACCAAGTAGTAAGCCCTGAAACTTAGACCATGAAAACGATGTTTGCAGAGTCAATTATCGTTTTGGAAATAAAACAGGGCAATTTGATTTTTGGACGTCAGAATATTAACCATTTGTACCCTGCACAAGTTCGCTTTGATTCTCATGTCTAAGGTGTGCGATTTCTTTTTCTTTTCATCCTTTTCAAACAAAGGAGACGTTAGGTCTGACACGCCCTGCTGTCCCATTCCTGTGACTGTGAGCATTTAGGTTGGAAAAATTGGTCATATACTCCTCGCCTGCACGTCCTTTCACCCACTCAAAATACCTCCACCTATGTCACACACTCACATCTACGAGAGCATACCTTCGAGGTCCCGCACGACATTGATCCAGCATGAGCATCGAGTGGTGGCCAGACGACGTGTGTCAATCCTACAGGTTGAATGCGAGTGGTTGAAAAGGCAT
The DNA here is from genome assembly GCA_037157565.1 of Thalassia testudinum. Taxonomy (NCBI): domain Eukaryota; kingdom Viridiplantae; phylum Streptophyta; class Magnoliopsida; order Alismatales; family Hydrocharitaceae; genus Thalassia; species Thalassia testudinum. The sequence goes on from JAZHRO010000037.1 coordinate 4,497,189, forward strand.
GCAGTTGGATCAACATAGGCTTTTAGCGGCGCCATCTTTGCGTGCGTTTTTGCATACGTTATTACTTATATATACTATTACTCTTTGTATTGACCGTCAGAAATTTTGTTGAGTTAACTTTCATGTGAGTTAGCCTCTGGTGGTTAAAGTTGTTGTAACTTAGCGAGAGAAATAAGAAAAGTGAAATAAATATTAAAGTAAGTAAATTAACTTTTTTCAATGTTTTGATACATTAAAATTTATTACATAAGGATGATGAAATAACTTTAATCCAATGTTGTTGACATTTAATTTCGTGCAAGTAGAAGTTGGATTAAATATGTTAAATATTTAATTTGATGTAAATTTACAACCATACCTTGAATATAGTGATGATCTATTCTAGAGTATGATTTTCATTGTACGCATGGCTGAAATGCTTAAACAAACGACAAATTTAGCACCCATGTGGAGGTGGGTAATCAGAAGGTGTTCTCCATATTTTGAGTTAATTATATAGTGATATTGAAGTCAGCCACGGTGGATGGAGAAAGAGACCGAGTTGCAACTAGAAGCAGAAGGTGGTCCAATCGTTCAGGAGATTCGACACACCAGAATCAACATTTCTTGGATGTTGTCCTGCCCTCCCTTTCATTCTCGAGATTAATTACCTGCATTTATTAATAAAACCAAACTTAGGGCAAAGGTAAGAAGGTATTTCTTAGGCCCAACCACATTAGGACACGTTGTTTGATCCAACGTCACTCAAAGCATCTCATAATTAATTAGTTAAAAAAATTGACGACCATCTATGTATAACGTCGAGGAGTGTATTCGGACCCCACCAAGCCAACCAGAGCCAATCTTTCTCAAAGGGTCACCTTCTGGTATCTTCTAACAAATAAAATCCCTCCTGCATTTTGGATGACGTCGTCGTGGTTATTATTAATATTTAAAAATGAGTAAAGTATTTTGAGATTTAAAGTTTAATATTAGGTAAAATTTAAGAAAGTTTTTGAAAAGTTAAGAAGGTAGGTAAAAGAAATATTAATAAGCGTAGATAAAAGAGAGATAGACGTGATAAATGAAGAATAAATTCACTGACCCAAACGGGCCCAAAATGTCTAATGTCACAAAACCAATTCGAATCCTCCTACGATGATAATTATATTTCATTGGTCGTCACGCGTATGCTTTCCCGCTCTCCAAACGTACGTCAACAGAACGGCAAACTTAACGAAGGCAACAAAAATGGTTCCATTAACAACGTACAGTAATAGATAAAAATCGAGAATCTTCCTCCGAAATAACCCCTAACCACTAGAGTACAACAAAGCCGGGCCCCATGAATCGGTAGCAGCCACGTCAGATCCACCTGGGGAGATCGACGGTCAGGATCCTCACGAGGCCCTCGAGCGGCACCCCTCCGCCCTCCCCGCCGCCGCCGACCCTGATCATGGCCCTGACGTCGTCGTCCTCCGCCGCCATCCCCACGGCGCTCAGGTACGCCTTCAGGTCCTCGAACCCCACGCGACCGTCGCCGTCGCGGTCCATCGCGCGGAACACCTCCGCCATCCACCCCTCGGCGGGTGGGTGGTGGCGGTCGTTCCCAGCGTGGAGGAGGACACGCTCGAACTCCTCGAACTCGACGAAGCCGTTGCGGTCGAGGTCGGCGGCGGCGATCATGTAGCCGATGTCGTCGTCGGAGGTTGAGGAGAGGATGGACTTGAGGTCGGAGGGGCCGATCTTGCCGTCGCGGTCGGCGTCGAGGAGGTCGAAGGCGTGGCGGAAGCCGGAGGCGTCGGGGAGTGGGAGGGGTGAGGGACACATTGGTGACGGGAATGGAATGGGGTCGAGGGAGCTCCGCGGCTTTTCTGGGAGGTGTGCGTACGTTATTTTTGCCCGCAGGAGAGGTGGAGAATGGTGTTGTGGGGAACCCTTATATATATAGGGGAGGTCGGGGGTGCTTCGCTATCCTGGAAGGGCGTCCGTGCGTCACTGCGAGCGTCAAGGATTGGGGGACTTGCGCGCGTGCGAACGTCATTTGGGGTATTTTGTTTTGGGCATTTCTTGGGTTGCACCCACTTCCGGGCAAGGCCCGCGTCTTTGTCTTGGGTGGAATTTTGCAAAGAACCCCGCCTGTAGGTTCCTCGTTCCGATGGAATGCTCTTTCCCAGGAACCACTGGTTTCGTAATTATTTTTTTACTTTCTGTTTGATTGGAGGCAGAAGTGTGGATTTATGACATCAATGGATGGTGTTAGCTACGGTTGGCTGCTAGAGAGCATGTGGACCGTTGGATCCAGATACCAGGGCACAAACTGCTAGGTTAATTAAAGCAGGGAAGTTCCAAGCATGGATGTTGGATTGTTTGAGGATGATCTGGATGTGCCGTAGTGTATGAACCTCAGGTGACGTTGTTGTGACAAGAAATGTAGATGTTTGAATTCTCCTTGTGCTAAAAAAAATATTTTTATTTCACCATCTATCGGAACGATATCCCACCGTAGTTTATGAAAAGTATCTTCCCATGTATTTTGTAATGTATAAAATGAGAGTGATAATTTTAAAGATGTATTTTAATTTTTATTGATAAAAAATATTTTTTAAAGATAAAAAATTATTAAGTGAAAAAATTGAAAAATAATATTTTAAGTGAAAAATAATCTATCAATAATAGAAAATCACAAAACACTGTATATTTTAAATTTTAATTAATATATTTTAATTTTTAATTAATTAAAAATTATTTGTGTTTTGATTTACTTTATTTTCGCCAAATGAATTTTTATTTTTAACATATTAATTTTAATTACACGTTATAAAATATATGACGGTACGAACTTTTCATATTCCTATCATTGGAATTTGAGGGGGAGAAAAGAATAGGCAAGAAAAGAGAAGGAGAGGCGGGAAAAAAAAGAAGATTTGTGCTTCTTTATGGTAAAAAAAATGGAAAGAAAATAAAATTCCCTCCTTTTCATCTTCTCGCCTGCCACTTCTCTTATCAATTACAGTGGAATTTGGGGTGAAAGAGAAAGTGAAACTTGAATTTCACGTAAACCTAATTCATATTTTCTTATTAATATGTATTAATTTTTCACATATTAACCTGAGAGATGTTACTTCAATATTTAAAAATTTAACGTTTAACATGAGCATTGCATATATTAAACGTAACTGAAATACATAGGATAAAATGTAACTTTGTCAAATGTGTACGATGTGTACTTTTAAATAATTCTCATTCAAATACTTTTTTGTTTCCCCTTCTTTTTCCCATGACAGGGGAATCTATGTTCCATTTGTTTGTATTGCGAAAAAACCTCACAGAACTATCTTTAGTAGAAACCCTTCCCCTTCAAAAATCAATGGAATTAATCCATGATGGCAGGATTCTATTTCTATCGTGAAACTATTTGGCAATATAATTGAACTCATACTTTTTTATTATAGAAGATCCTCTTTTTTATTTAATTTATTAGATTGCAATATATCTAATTTTCCTTTCTTTTGCAAGCGTAGATACGCGTGTAGCTAAATTTTGCAGAGTTCCATGTTACAAGTTCACATACATTGAGAATAAGTTAAATACAACACTTGTTTTTATTGTGTTTAATTATTTTAATAAAGTCCGAATTGAAATGCCTAATGATAGGTTAAGGAGTGCTTGAGGCCTAATTATTCTAATGGTGGCTTAATTGATCAAGTATGATATTACCGCCGTATAAAATGTGACACTTGAGGGGTTAATTCTAAACACACAAGTTGGTGAATTATTTTATAACCTAAGTTTTTAGGTGGAACAGTTGAATTACAATTAAGCAAATTGATGTGAAAGCCAACAAATGGCTGGCAAAGCACTCTTCAATCTTTCCATAGTATCAGCTAGATCAGTATTAATCAATTTGAAGTGCTTGAGCTCGGATTACAAAATCAACTAAGATAGTGCCTTTGTTTCTTCAAATTGTCATTCTTGGAAGCCAACGGCACCTTGTCTCCATGTGTGGATTTTTCATTGAAACATCTCTTTTATTGGAAGCTCTAAAACCTTCTCCGTTACATACAAATCTGTGAGAGGTAATCACTATGATTTTCTTGTTTATATTTACATATTATTGACGACTAATGAATCCAGTGTTCACCATAGGTACAATAAAATTAAAATGCATTTTTTGGAAGTTAAATTCTTGATTTAATTTAGGCTCTTCTCTAAGGGGAGGAGTAGGAAGCTGACTAGAGTCATTCATTTAATTAAAATGACAGTCATATCCTCTTAATCGATGTGTTTACAATGTTGAAATTTTGACAAAATAGAATAATAAGTTGATTTATTAATCTAATATTAAAACTTTCATAACGCAAGAACTAATATTAATTTGTCAATTATGTATTGAAATAAACACACCTGTAATTATCCTCTAAATTATATTATATGCGGTATAAAGAGCATCAATAATGCTATATTACTTTCATTCTTTGGGTTTTTTTTTTTACATAGATCGAAAGAAAGAAAAATCATCGTAAAATTTTAATGAAGATATATATTGGTTTGTCCTTGATCTCGTTGCTTCTGCAAACCACTCTTTGCTCTTGTGAAAGCTAAAGGCCACTTCACGTCTGCCAAGAGGTTGCTTTTGTTACCTCTTCTGTCTATAATTTTTTTATTTTTTTTAACCTTTCTTCATGCAACCATGTAGTACCCATTGTTTCCTTCCATTTTGTTTATTTCCCTCCAATTTTCAAACCTTTGGATTCATGCCAGGTGGAGAAGGTCGACATGGCAACAATCTATAGCAAGAATGATCTTTCTAGGAACTTCAATATCAAAGAGGATGTTTTGTAGGTGCACTTATGGGGCATAATTAGAGTAATAACATATATAAATATTTTTTTCATTTGTTAACCATGTGCCTTCTAACTTAACTGATCATGCAATGCTTCATGTTAAGATACTCTCTTGTAGAAGATGTAGAAGTCCTTTTCATTTTCTTAATTACTGGGCAGAGAGACTAGGCTTCCCTGATTTTGTTGAAAAGGCTTGGAGTAAGGATTCTAGGGGTAATCCCCTATTGATGAGAGCCTCATCATGAGCCATAACTAGCTCATTTTGACCCAATAAAGAAGATAAAAGCTCCTACATAACCTAGAACAAAGCCTAACTGAAGGAACAAGTGCTCTGAGAAGAAAACATGAAATAAAGGTTAAAACTGCAATTTTACCATTGCAGTAGATAAACGGGATTTCTCAGAGGCAAAACATAGGTCAAATGGTCTAAATGAGATAAAAAGTGGGTTGAGTCAATCAGAAATGGGTTCATATGCAATCTAAGAACTAAAAGACACTTGGTAACCCTAAAACAGACCCGCTTAAATTAACAAGGTTCCAGTCAGAATAAAAATCAAGCAAACCCTCTAAAAATCATAGAAAAACATCCTCTGGGATTTAGAACACTTAATTTGGCCTTTGGAACCTAGTTTGACCTAGATTAGGGTCTTAGCTCTTCAATTAACCTAATTTGGGTTTTTACGCAAAATGTCCAGTCAAAAGAGGTCAAACCTAAAATCCAACTTCACCATTGGATTCTTTATGGCCAAATTAGGTTTGTACCAAAATTTGGACCTAAGGGGAGGCCATCTTGACCTACTTTGCAAGTTAGTACACCCAAATCACAAAGAGGTCCCTATCTTTTGAATATCCTTGCAGAGAGCCCCCTAGGTTCCTCGCCTTCTTTGCAAACCGGTCCTGCCGCCATTGCTAGGGCAGAACCGAACTCCGGCGAGGTTCGGAGAGGGATTGCTCTCTAATCCCTCAGAGATTCCCTCCCAGAAATGGAAGGAGGATTCTCTGAGGAATTCCCTTCCTCATAAAGTCAATTACAATCGTTGGTGTGAACCCAATCTCTCGTGCGAACGCACGAGAGATTTGGGTATCCTAACTCCTTTCCATCTCCGGCGACCAACCTCAGGCAATTACGTGCCCTTCACGCCCTGCACACCAAGTCCAACGCCTATATAAGAACCCACAACTCCGGCCGAAGAGGCTGAGCTTGATTCGGCCGAGTTTCCCCCTTCAATTCCTCTCCTCCTGCTCGGCCAAATACCCCAGCTAGCTCCGGCGAGCCCCCCTCCCCTCCCTCTTCGCTCTGCCACAAAACCAGTGGCAGAGTTAGCTTCCTGACCTCCCTCCGCGTCGCGCAGTACCAGCGCACGCCGCCTCAGCCCCGTCGTCGCCGCCGTTCTCCCCCACTGGGCGTCATCTTCTCCGGCGACAGCAAGTACTGCTGTCCGCCTTCTGTCCCCTTTCGTCCTTACAATTAGGTTAGAACTCCTCTCCATCCTGTCCTCTCTCTTTTCCCCCTGTTATCTCATCTGATTACCCCTCGACCGACGCTGACCACCCTCATCTTCCACATCACCGACCGAACTCCGGCGAGCCGCCCACACCACTCCGCCACTCCACACGGCTCGCCAACCACCTCGTGAGCTCCGCCTCACCACCAGGAACTCGCTCCACCCCACAACTGCCACTCCAGACCTCCATAACCACCCCCCGAACAACCCACCATCTCCGGCCACAGGTTAACCTAGGCGGGCACGCCTAGGCCGACCGGCAACCTGCAGCATCACCCACCGCCTTCGCCGTGCTACGGCGAAGGTTTCCAACTATTCTAATTGGGCCAATAGGCCGTTCTGTGGAAGTTCAGGTAAACGCTCCGGCCGCCATTAACAGTCGAAGCAGCAGGAAGCTTGGAGCAGCAGCAGGCGTCAGGCTTCCCAGGCGGCAGGTGCAGCAGACTCTCGCAAGTGTTGCGAGGTGACTGAGTTCAGCAAGGATCAGCAGCAGGGCCTTCAGCGTGGGCAATTGCACACGAGAGTCTGCGGGCGCACGCAAAGGAAGGGCGGAACGTTTAGTCCCACATCGTGGAATCTCAAGGCACAGGTATGGTATAAAGGTTTTTTGTGATATACGTTTACTGCCTCGAAAGCACAGGGGTGAGGTCCCTCACAGACCCCACCCGCCTCGTCCGCGGCCTGACCACGCGGACCTGGCGGATCCGACCCGACCTAGACCTACGCACTCCTCGCGCATCACACACCTGCAGGTGCGCCTGGTCCCGGGTACGATCCGACCCGATTGAGACTGTGGCTCTGGTAGAGCGGTCTGAGTGAATTGCTTGAGAGAGAGAGACGCGCGGGTAGAGGGAGAAGGGTTAGGTTTTGCTCCTGTGCAGGCAAGCTGATCGCAGGAGAAGGACTTGGCCGCGAGAAGGAAAAGAAAGAAAGAAGAAGGAACGGCAGAGAAGAATAGAAGAGCAAAAACTGCAGCAGAGAAGAAGAAGCAAGAAAGAAGCCTTCGCAGGAGAAGAAAGGAAAGAGCAAGCCAGAAGCAAAGGCACAGAGAAGCCAAGTGAAGACTTTGCAGAGAATAGAAGAAGAAAAGAAAGAGCAAAAACTGCAGCAGAAGAAGAAGAATAATCAAGAAGAAAAGGAGAAATGCTTTTAAGACGTCTGATCTTGTGATCAGACGTCCAATTTCATATTTTCTTGCCCTAACTCCTTTTAATCGCATACATTCATACCTGAATTGATATTTTGAGTAAATTAGAGTGTTCAATTACATTTTTGATTTAGTGGTAAGTTCCATTCGCTCCCTGTGTTCGACCTCGGATACTCCGGTCTTCGAGTAATAAAAACTTTGTATTTGTTCGAACGTTTTGTCGGTTATACTACAACATAATACGCTTTAAATCCGCACAGAAACGTTGACAACATTTTGGCGCCGTTGCCGGGGAGCACTGCACAATTTACCACTAGTCTCTACATTCTTTTTATCATATTGAACACTAACTTGCCCTACTTTTCTTTGATGTGATCTCACAGTTACTTCATGAGAAAATCTCTCCTGCAAGTCAACCACTCCAGGGCAGGTAATTTCTTTTCTTCCATAATCATCCCCTAATCTTTGAAAGACAAAAGGAAGAAAATCAAGTTAGGAATCAATTGCCTTCTTTATATAGTAATCACCATCTCTAAGGCAAAACATTTCTTGATTTTGCGAAAATTTCTGCAAATATTCTTGAAGTTGGAGTGATTTTTTTTCCATCCCACAAATTCTTGTGCCTAATTGAAAATAAACGCTTAATCTCGGCGGACCACACACTTCTTGTTTATAAGTCCAAAGAGAACTTTTGAAAAAGAAAAAGAGGATTGGAAATAGAACCAAATTAGGGTTTCCACATTAGGGTCTTGAAGCGCTAGTCACACATGCCTGTGTAAAAGGAAATAAACCCTCCCGCATCAGTGTGCTACCCAAGCCCTTGATTGAAGAAAGTTAAATAAGACAAACCCTAAAATTGAGCCCTAAAATCACTTGAATCTTAAAATTTTCTTTTGACCTAATAACCTGGGAGTCAAATCAGGGTGATCTCTAGGCTCCGAGCTTAGAATCATTCTGCCATCTATAGGACAGGTCAGGTGAAGTTGACCCCTTGGGTCAACCAACCTCTAAATTAGGTCACAATACCAAAAACATCTAAAGTTCAAGTGAGAACCCTAAAAGCACCTTTGAAATAAAAAGTGATAGACTTAAGAGGTCAAGGTCCCCATTCTGGTTTACCTGGAATCTCAGTGACAAGAGAGGTCGGGTGGGGGAAACCCTGTAACCCGTAGGGACGCTCTACCGTGTAGGGGTCTTTGCAGGACTCTCCCTCTCTGGCTGCCCAGGTAATTCGCAGGTGGACGATCTTCGGATCCAGGGGTCCATCCGCCCCAAACCTCCATAGTCATCCAAACATCTTTTGGGTGTCTTTGATTGGGTCAAGAACATCTCCAGTCCTGCATCTTTTCTCTATAGAGCACACACACTCATTTTCAGTGGGACTCGTTATTCAGATCTGATCGCTTCATAACACATCTTGAGTCAAACTCTGATCGTGATTCCACCACCTGATCCAAATATGCAGCTGAACCACCTAGGACTACCAGTCGAGAAACCTGAATACCGGAGATCCATGAGAGATAAAATGATTGAGGATGCCATGAGATTTTATGAAAATGAAGAAACCTCAACAACAGTAGGAAACATTCAGGTTGATGTCCCAACAACCACAACCTTTGTCATAACTTGTGCCCAAGTACTATTAGCAGAAGCCAACAAAGGATCAACCCGTGACTTGCTCATTACTGCATACATTGAAATAGAAAAATTGCATAATAGTGAATACCTTCAATGTATGACAAATCCTCGACTTTGGACACAACACCAAGATAGTCTTGAAAAACGGGAAGAGATAATGAGATTAATAAAACAAGTGATTGATCAGAAATACCCGTACATACCGCCAACAGAGGATGAACTATCTTGGGACAACATCGAGGATAAATCTGATCTCGGGTTTGGGGCACAAAATGGTTGTGGATTCCCAACCCAGATGGAGTATAATGCACCTAATATTGAAGAAGGTTGGGAAGCTCCAAATGCAGGAAAAGACCATGATAAACCCATTTTAGAATCCCAAGACTCCTGCAAGTATGAGAGTAGAACTGAACCACTCGAGGGTGTAAATTCCGTCCCTTATTCTGATAAGGTGGCCCTCGAAGGTTATTCAGACCTAGATTCTAGTAATTCCACCCACATCCTAAGCCTAGAACCTAGATCTGAAACCTATATTGAAGATTTCAAGGCCCCATATGAAGAAAATCAATCTCTTAATGAAGAATATGATTCTGGGCCTCGATTTGATGAATATCCCTCGTCAACCTCCTCAGAAGAACTAATCGAGTTTTCGGAAGTCATGCCAATCTACGATACAGAAACCGAGGAGTTGGACGAGCGGGGTTTCGATTGGCTCTGCCCTACTAACCTTGAACCTGAGCCTCTTCCAGATAGGGACACCTTTGTAAGCTCGGAATTAACATTTAGGCTAGATCCCAGTCAGGCTGCTGAATATACAACATATGATTTATTCTATGGTGGAACTCATGATCTAGAATCTCATTCAAACTTTGATTTTCGCAAACTCTCCAACGATCTCGAATCTGACCATAACATCGGAGAAAATCTACCTCCTGATTATAACATGTCAATCTTCTTTGAAGCCACCTGCTCCACATATACAGCACCAATCAAAACCCGTTCCCCACCTCGACCCGCAACCGGACTCAATTTCTATTCTGATTCACCTCTCAATGAGCCGATTGTAGATGATTCAACTCCGTATCTATACCGGGTATCGGACACTGATCAGACCACAAATCAGGAGCCTCCATCCTTTGACCGTCCCTGTAGGGATTCCACATCTTACATTGATTATTTTTCGGAACCCTACCCCCACCAGGCTGATTCGACTGAGCCCCAACTCGAGTTTTCACTTCCATATCTATCAGAACATCACTGCATTTGGTGGGTCCCACATCTGCTAATCTACATCTATCAACCCACCAGACTTATGGGGTTTGGGCTGCATCATCAGCCCACTGATCTGAACAAGTACCTGGTTGGACCAACCAGGCTCTTAATCAAGGTGCTTGTTTCCCAAAACTCCATTGATTTGACTACTCCCTCTCCACCCCATTTTTCGCTCGGCTGAAGGCATTAAATTTAGCGCTTAACGGGAGGCAACCCGTCATCTCAAAAATAGAGACCCGTCTGATTAGCCGTCTGTACTCCACGTCTATTGCACCTTGAGTTCAGCCTTAGACAGTTGATCCCACCTCTGGTACACGTATCAGAGCTTAAAATCATTCGCATCACTCATTCCCGACCCATTCACCCACCCGATATATCCTGTTCTAAGCCCCTGACCTCAACACTAATTCCCACCCTCTGTTTACAATGAGGACATTGCAAAACTTAGGCATGGGGGGGGTGATAAAGTGCATACATACAAAACCAAGAAAAAATCAGAAGGATTCTCACAAAAAAATTCACATATGTCAAAAACACAAAAAAATTGAAAAATTACGAAAAAGAACAAAAAAAATTGGGGAGGGAGGAAATGTTGTGAGCTATATAATCATAAGGAGGAGAAAAAGAGCAAAAATGAATAAAGGAGCACAAAAGGAAAAGAAAAAGAAAAAGTCATTAGTAAAAGATTAAGGGGTTAACTGAAGTTCTAGACTGAGTCAAGAAAAAGAAAAGAAAAGTGCTACGGAGATATAACAAGAGATTAGCGGGAACGCTGGTCTTAGGCCTCTTGGGCTAGATTTTTAGCTTAAAAATTCACGTATCCGTTAAAATCTGGACAATCCTCAAGAGGTTGAGGAAAATGCGAAGCTTAAGTATTAGGTCTAAGGCTTAGGAAGTATTCGGCCTCGTTAACTGACCTCCGGTTTGCGGGATTCGGTAACCTAAGCACCCAAATTCACACACAGTCTGGTTCAGTGCGCATAAATATTCAAAACATGCAAGAGCGTTTAATATTCTGAAAAAGTCACCTAGATTAGGAGCGGCCAATCAACACAAGTTGATTTGGACGAGTTCCCAGCGCGGAGAGGCGGGAAATTCCCCTCGAAGATGCGTAACAACATATCGTCTCCTCGGTGCTTGTCTCTTAGGATATTTAAATATCCTACTGGGGGCATGTAAGCACTCTGCTGGTTCAGATACCATGGGTGGCATTATCACGAAATGTCGATCGCCAGGGTCTGAATTCGGCCACGGAACGCCATGGGTGGGATTATCTCGAAATCTCGAAAGCCAGGGTTCCGGGGGTTGCCATGGGCGGGATTATCTCGAAATCTCGAAAGCCAGGGACCTTTGAGGATTGATGATGGGGACGAGGAATCCGATACAGACCGTGTTGAGAAGCTAATCCGAAGCTAGAAATAAAAAAGAAAAGAGAGAGAAAAGCTCTCCAAACAAATAAATCTTCTATCTCTCTCTTACAAAAAACGCACTGCAAACTGAACTTAGGCTAAAAATATCTCAAGCACGGGTGCTTTAACCGCGGAGTCCAACAAACCCTAGGTTAGGTTCTGTGGGCCGTAGAAACCTTTGCAGAAGACTGAGGCTAAAGCGGAACAGGTCCGGATTTTGGTTGGTACTTGAGTACCTCTAGGCCTATTGTCGGCATTTCCACCTAATCACAAAAGAAAAGGAGAAGCACTTATCATTATTGACAATATTCAGTGTCTAGAACGGAAGTTAAAACTTTGAAATTTTGCTAAGGGACTAGCAAAAGCTAGGCATGGGGGTATGATGAGAGCCTCATCATGAGCCATAACTAGCTCATTTTGACCCAATAAAGAAGATAAAAGCTCCTACATAACCTAGAACAAGGCCTAACTGAAGGAACAAGTGCTCTGAGAAGAAAACATGAAATAAAGGTTAAAACTGCAATTTTACCATTGCAGTAGATAAACGGGATTTCTCAGAGGCAAAACATAGGTCAAATGGTCTAAATGAGATAAAAAGTGGGTTGAGTCAATCAGAAATGGGTTCATATGCAATCTAAGAACTAAAAGACACTTGGTAACCCTAAAACAGACCCGCTTAAATTAACAAGGTTCCAGTCAGAATAAAAATCAAGCAAACCCTCTAAAAATCATAGAAAAACATCCTCTGGGATTTAGAACACTTAATTTGGCCTTTGGAACCTAGTTTGACCTAGATTAGGGTCTTAGCTCTTCAATTAACCTAATTTGGGTTTTTACGCAAAATGTCCAGTCAAAAGAGGTCAAACCTAAAATCCAACTTCACCATTGGATTCTTTAGGGCCAAATTAGGTTTGTACCAAAATTTGGACCTAAGGGGAGGCCATCTTGACCTACTTTGCAAGTTAGTACACCCAAATCACAAAGAGGTCCCTATCTTTTGAATATCCTTGCAGAGAGCCCCCTAGGTTCCTCGCCTTCTTTGCAAACCGGTCCTGCCGCCATTGCTAGGGCAGAACCGAACTCCGGCGAGGTTCGGAGAGGGATTGCTCTCTAATCCCTCAGAGATTCCCTCCCAGAAATGGAAGGAGGATTCTCTGAGGAATTCCCTTCCTCATAAAGTCAATTACAATCGTTGGTGTGAACCCAATCTCTCGTGCGAACGCACGAGAGATTTGGGTATCCTAACTCCTTTCCATCTCCGGCGACCAACCTCAGGCAATTACGTGCCCTTCACGCCCTGCACACCAAGTCCAACGCCTATATAAGAACCCACAACTCCGGCCGAAGAGGCTGAGCTTGATTCGGCCGAGTTTCCCCCTTCAATTCCTCTCCTCCTGCTCGGCCAAATACCCCAGCTAGCTCCGGCGAGCCCCCCTCCCCTCCCTCTTCGCTCTGCCACAAAACCAGTGGCAGAGTTAGCTTCCTGACCTCCCTCCGCGTCGCGCAGTACCAGCGCACGCCGCCTCAGCCCCGTCGTCGCCGCCGTTCTCCCCCACTGGGCGTCATCTTCTCCGGCGACAGCAAGTACTGCTGTCCGCCTTCTGTCCCCTTTCGTCCTTACAATTAGGTTAGAACTCCTCTCCATCCTGTCCTCTCTCTTTTCCCCCTGTTATCTCATCTGATTACCCCTCGACCGACGCTGACCACCCTCATCTTCCACATCACCGACCGAACTCCGGCGAGCCGCCCACACCACTCCGCCACTCCACACGGCTCGCCAACCACCTCGTGAGCTCCGCCTCACCACCAGGAACTCGCTCCACCCCACAACTGCCACTCCAGACCTCCATAACCACCCCCCGAACAACCCACCATCTCCGGCCACAGGTTAACCTAGGCGGGCACGCCTAGGCCGACCGGCAACCTGCAGCATCACCCACCGCCTTCGCCGTGCTACGGCGAAGGTTTCCAACTATTCTAATTGGGCCAATAGGCCGTTCTGTGGAAGTTCAGGTAAACGCTCCGGCCGCCATTAACAGTCGAAGCAGCAGGAAGCTTGGAGCAGCAGCAGGCGTCAGGCTTCCCAGGCGGCAGGTGCAGCAGACTCTCGCAAGTGTTGCGAGGTGACTGAGTTCAGCAAGGATCAGCAGCAGGGCCTTCAGCGTGGGCAATTGCACACGAGAGTCTGCGGGCGCACGCAAAGGAAGGGCGGAACGTTTAGTCCCACATCGTGGAATCTCAAGGCACAGGTATGGTATAAAGGTTTTTTGTGATATACGTTTACTGCCTCGAAAGCACAGGGGTGAGGTCCCTCACAGACCCCACCCGCCTCGTCCGCGGCCTGACCACGCGGACCTGGCGGATCCGACCCGACCTAGACCTACGCACTCCTCGCGCATCACACACCTGCAGGTGCGCCTGGTCCCGGGTACGATCCGACCCGATTGAGACTGTGGCTCTGGTAGAGCGGTCTGAGTGAATTGCTTGAGAGAGAGAGACGCGCGGGTAGAGGGAGAAGGGTTAGGTTTTGCTCCTGTGCAGGCAAGCTGATCGCAGGAGAAGGACTTGGCCGCGAGAAGGAAAAGAAAGAAAGAAGAAGGAACGGCAGAGAAGAATAGAAGAGCAAAAACTGCAGCAGAGAAGAAGAAGCAAGAAAGAAGCCTTCGCAGGAGAAGAAAGGAAAGAGCAAGCCAGAAGCAAAGGCACAGAGAAGCCAAGTGAAGACTTTGCAGAGAATAGAAGAAGAAAAGAAAGAGCAAAAACTGCAGCAGAAGAAGAAGAATAATCAAGAAGAAAAGGAGAAATGCTTTTAAGACGTCTGATCTTGTGATCAGACGTCCAATTTCATATTTTCTTGCCCTAACTCCTTTTAATCGCATACATTCATACCTGAATTGATATTTTGAGTAAATTAGAGTGTTCAATTACATTTTTGATTTAGTGGTAAGTTCCATTCGCTCCCTGTGTTCGACCTCGGATACTCCGGTCTTCGAGTAATAAAAACTTTGTATTTGTTCGAACGTTTTGTCGGTTATACTACAACATAATACGCTTTAAATCCGCACAGAAACGTTGACAACACCTATACCAGGGCATTATCAAATTGGGACAAGTTAAGGAGATGCTCAAAGCTTAGGATAAGATTGATCATTGCAGATCTAAGTAAATTTATAACCTTTCTAACCACCTTTCTAAGATCCATGATTGGATGTGTATTGATGTGCACTTGTCTTGCTACCGTCAAGAGAGAGGAAGAAGACTACTAGATCATGGGGAGTAAGGTCGATTAGCTTAAACTTGGTGATAGGTCCACCAAGTTTTTCTCTTTGGCCACCAAAATTAGACAAGATACTAATGCTATTTCTACCCTCATTGCTCTTGATGGATCACTTATTAACAAGGAGGAACTCCTTTATTATGAGGCTATGGAGTTCCGTGGTTCTTTCTTTGCTGCGAACAAGGATGCCTAGGGTTTGGATGGGCTTTCGATGCGTTTCCCATGTAAGGTTTTATTAAAGGAGAATGAGCATCTAACTAGGATTCCCACCTCTCAAGAAATAAAGGCTGCGGTTTAGGCAATTGGCCATAACAAATCATCAGGCTCGGATGGCTTTAATAGATTCTTCTTTAGGGAGGCTTAGTCTATTATTGGTAATGACATCTCCTTAGGTATGTTGGACATGGAGAGCTTATTTGTCAGATTAATCACAGGTTCCTTGCTTTGATTCTTAAGGGCACAACGCTCTCTTCTTTAACTGACCATAGACCCATCGCTTGTTGCAATTTTTCGTATAAATGTATTTTCAGGATTCTTGTTGGAAGGCTTTGCTCTCTTATGCCTAAACCTGTGGAGACCAACCAAGGTGCTTTCGTAAAGGGGAGGTCTATATCCGATTGCTCATTGCTAGCCTAAGAATTGTAATAAAGATTTAACTCTTTGGGAGTAGCTTTTAGAATGTGTGTCAAGGTAGATATTTCCAAAGCTTTGGACATGATTAGACGTGATTTTATTATTAGGATTCTCTCCATGGGGTTCTATGATACTTGGATTTCATGGACCAAGGGTTGCATTTGGGGGCCTTCTTGTTCTTTGTTGGTGAATGGCGTGCTCGTTGGACTACGCTCCATGTTGAGGGGCGTTAGAGAAGGAGATCTCCACTCCTCTCTCTTATTTACTTTGATTCTCAACTCCCTCCCGTTGCTTCTTAATATTCAAGTTCAAGAGGGGTGTCTCGGATTGGCCAAGGTTGGGGGTGTTGCCTTCCCCTCCCAACTCTTGTTCGTAGACAATCTTTTTATTTGTGCTGATGTTGGTTCGACGCTAGAAATTAAAGAGGCCTCTTTTGTCTTGGCTCACGGTTCTGGATTGCACTTAAAAGGAAGAAAGAGTAGAGTTTATATCTCCAAGCATGTAAAGGAAAGATGGAGAATTTACTTATCACTTGGGATCCTTAAGGGTAAATTTTTCCATAAATACCTTAGAATTACCTTGATGGGCGGCAAGGGATCTTCCACTGATAAAATGCTTGAAGACCGAATGAAGGAACTGTTACGACCCAATTCCTGGATCCCTACAGGACCCGAGACCGGCTCGCCTCGACTAATCCCAAGACCTAATCGTCCAACAAGAAATAACCAAAAAGTAAGAAAGTAAGCAACATTCACACATGCAATGTTACTAAGCAGTAAAAATGTACAAACAGTAAAGGAAAGTAAAGCTGCTATTCCATTACATATACCACAACAACAGAAACAATGGAAATGAAGGCAACAGTAACAACACTAGCCAAAAGTTTGAAACTCACTACAATAGTAAGGGAGTACAATGGTGCGAACTCGAATAGGTTTTGTTAATATGGTGATATTGTCGTTGAAATTAGTATGGTGAGTTAACCTAAATTGAGTCTACACTAGTTTCACAAAATTTTTAACCTGGCCTACTTGATTTTATCTTGGTCGCTTTTAGGCCTAAGGTCGATCTCAGGGAAGCAGGAATTTGAAGATTAAGGAGTTTCTATGCCTTTCCTAAAACGCATCTCTTCCTTGCATTTATTATGTTTTTGATTTTTTCTATTTTTAAAATTTTGTTGGTGTTAATGTTGTTATTGAGGTACACCCTCAAAAATGAAGTCCTTGGTCCTGAACCGAATGGTTCTTGGCTTGTAGCCAACTAGGGATTTCCAAAATCAATCTTGTTATTCGCAATATCGAGTACCTGCAAGATAAGAATTATTTTTTCTCTTTTACTCTTTTTCTTTGGTCTTTTTAATAGCAAGAAATAAAAGATAATTAAAATAGAGTAGGTAGCTAGAAAAGAAAGCAACAATTAGCTTGGTATATATATGTATAGATATATAGTAGATACAGAATATATATGTGTATATAGTTATATATTTGGGATGGAGGTGGAAGTGGAGATGGAATGTAGCACGGTGTCAAGTTGGTCTACGTCTAGCAAGACGGAACCAACAAGACTGAGTGCCGCGTGAAGTGTGGAGCGGATGTGAGTGACTATGTGTGGAAGCATTTGCTTTGCGCGGGTATTGGGGAATATCAGCAACTGGTGCGAATATTCCCGCAATATGATGCACGATGGAGGGGCTAGTGCATGGGAATATAGGTGTCGTTTGTGAGGTGTATAGATGAATATGGGTAAGTGGATGTATATGTAAGTATATATATGTGTGTGTGTGTGTGTGTGTGTGTGTGTGTGTGTTGATAAACACTAGTTTATCATCATTCTTATGCACTAAAACAAACCTAGCTCTTAGAATTTTACTCCGCAAAGGGATTTTTGGGCTGCATTTAAGCATAAATTAGCTTAGGCATGCATTGCATTTTTTATTGTCTTTTTGATATGTTTTTGTGAGTGTTAGGGATGAACAGATATACAGATCCCAAAAACTCTAGCACTCAAGAAGGAAAATGGTAAAGGAGAAGCTCAGACTAGTTGAAACTCAGCTTGATCTAGCTCACCATAGCTGGAACCCTAGCTCACTTGAACTAGGGATAGCTCATCCTGGCTCCATTCAGCTAATCTCAGCTGAATGGCAGCTCAAGAGAGTTCATCTTAGCTCACCCTAGCTCAAGTCAGCTCAGATCCAGCTCAACTTAGCTGAGTCCAGCTCATCTCAGCTCCCACTAGTCCACAGGGAGCTCTAGCTAGCTCAGCTGAGTTGACAGGAGTTCACCCCAGCTGAGATCCAGTTAAATCCAGCTCCACTCAACTCCAGCCAGTTGAAGTAGAACTCATCCCAGCTCAGGAAGCTCAAGTCCAGCTCCAGGGGACTCAGCTTAGCTCAACTCAATTGAGCTAAGCTACCTTAGCTGCCTTAACCAGCTTGATCCTCCCCGGGAGCACGAGACCTAGCTCACCTCAGCTCATTATCGTAAAAGCTAGCTCACTTTAGCTTGGCTTAGCAACTAGCAAAGAACTAGCAAGCTAAGCCAGCTAGATTAGTCCCATGCCAGCCTCTTCAGCAGCAGCCAGCTCCAGTTTCAGCTCCAGACTTCTCATCCTCAGCTCCTCCCTCCAAACTTTAGCTCCAACACCTCTTTCTCTACTGCTCCTTTAGCTAAGCTAGCTTAGCTTAGCTTAGCTTAGTTTGGCTAGCAACCAGCTCCTTGGCCATTCACCACCTTCAAATTCAACCCTAGCTAGCTCCACCAATTTAAGCCTACCTACGCTAGCTACCCTACTCAAGTTGGCGCCACCTCCTAGCCACCCCTTCACCCCATTATCACCACCAGAAGACACCAAAAGTTGGCGCCAAAACTAACCCGAACCACCTCCCAATTGGCGCCAACTTTCAGCCCCTTCATCCACCCTACACCTACCCACATAACCCATCCTAGCCATCCACATACCCCCCCTTCTAGAACCCTAAGGTGGCGCCACGTAATGGCCTTCTAGAAGGCCCATTTGGCGCCAATTCTAAAGGGCACCAAAGCCTTAACTACCCCCCTAGGTGTCCCTTAAGGTGGCGCCAATTGACCTTGGCCATTGGATCCTTAACCACCTCCATCTCTTCATCTTAGCCCTCCATTCCAAGAGTCACTTTAGCCCCCTTCCTATTCTATAAAAACCCACCACCTACCACCATTTGGGAGCATCCTCCATTAGTGTATTCTGCTACCTATACCACCTATACCTACGGCCAAGAAGAAGGAGTAGAGAAGGAGATTAAAGGGGCACATCACCAGCCCTTTTGGTGCCTTCTTCTCCCCACTCTCTTCAACTTGGGCCACGCCAAGGAGGAGGACTCTTCCACTTCAAGGAGGACAGCCAGGCAAGGGAGAAGGACCTAGGGTGGATGTCCACCCTTGGAGAGAAGTTTAGGACACGCCCCCTTAGGGCTTGCCTTGGAGGACATCACCTTGGCGGAGCACAGCAAGGATGGAGTTGGAGGATTCTTTTCAAGCTTGGGAGCCACCAACCTTGGAGCAAGAAGCCCTCTTCTTCACCATCTATCTAGAGGATTTGTGTTTGCTTTTCTTTATTTCAATTTTCTAGTAGTAGAAGCATTCCTCTACTAGGCCTTTTTGTAAAACACTTTTCATTAATCTAGTTACCTTCTTTACAATTTTCTATTTTGCATTTCTACTTGCTTTGTTTTTAGCATTTTTCACTCCCTCTCCCTAATTATTCTAGGCCTCCACTTGCTTAGAGTGAGCTTAGGGAGAGGCTCTACTTGCCACTTAGAAGTAGTATTTAAATTTGAAGTGTAAATCACCTTCCCGCCACCAATTCGCATGTTGTCTTAACTCAAAAACAAAAAAAAATGATATATTGAAAAAAATACCAAAAAGAAAGTTAAGATTTGTATTCCAAGCAAGAGAATCACTTTTGCAAACATTTGGCCTCCTTGGACAACCCTAGATACTCCCCTATCTAGGAATATAAATTTAAGAGTTGATCGATTTTACGCGTTACAACGACCTAATTAACAAACCGCGTAAAATCGCTATCACTTTTTGGCACCATTGCCGGGGAGGCACGGCTTTGCTTATTCTTTCTTCTCTTGCTTGAAGTGGATCTCATCCCCTGCTCTTTCTTTTCTTTTGTGCGTGCAGGAACTATTGCAGGAAGAAAGTGGGAATCCGGAAGCGAGAGCTCAAAGTTCCTTTTCTTCCCGCAAAATTCAGGTTGGTTCCCCATTTCTTGTCACATTTAGGCTAAAAGACTACCAAAAGAATATTAAACTTGGCTTTCAGGACCCTAAACACTTTAATTAAGTGGAGTGGTGCATTTTAAAATCCATTGTTTGCTTGAATGCTTCTTTAACACCACTCCAGTGTAAGTATTGGTGTTCTATTTTTCGGGTCCAGATTTCTGTCCGGACTTGAAAAATCGGTTCATAACACCACATGCCTCCTAAAATCTTAAAATTTCATACAGTGATTCCAAATTGAGTCAGGAACATCTGTTCCAAATTTCACATCAATTGGTTTTTTTATTTAATTTTTAAAAATTCATTGACTGCAGAGGGGTCACACCGTCTAATCTTCCTATTTTGCTAATATCCATGAATTTTTATAATTTTTATACTCATCCAATTTTTGTAGAATTTAGTTTTCTGGAATCCTTGTGAAATTTTACATATCATATAAAATCATCAAAATTTTCTGAGTCGGTGATAATACTGAAAAGTCCAGAAGACCTACGGGTATCATTTCTGGACTTTGACACCAGTACAATTAAAAATTCAAAACAATTATCAAACAAATTCATAAAATCTTAAAAAAATCTTTTCTGGAATCCTTGTTTGATTTTATTCAAAGTAGTGGTGTTGTTTGACTTGATTGGACCACTACTTAATATAGAAAGACTAAAATTAATTCATTGGTAGTAATTTTCTGTCTTAAGGACAATTAGCTTAGGGTTTCTTTCTTTCCTTTTAGAGACTCAACTTAAAGGAAATATACAATCACCCATACAACTTGTTTTTCCTTTGATTGTGGGATTTCAAACTTATTTGAAAATTTAACTAGAGAAACCGTAAAACACATTCAATTAAATTGAATCCTAAAAGACATAAATACAAAAAATATTGTGTGACAACTTGATTTTCATTGGAGCCACTCTCCAATTCCTGCACAAAAAAAAAAAATCAAAATAGCGGGGCAACAACCCAATAAATGCCCTCCACATTCCGTGTGCACTATAGCATCCTAGACCTAATTAAAATTTGTTGCTACTTGACCCCTAAGGCTTTATCAACTTAGGCTTGCTATTTAGGTCTTAAGTTTTCTTTAGTTAGTACCGATTCTGTCATCTATATCTGGTGTTCAGGCTGAGGGGCCGTGTCAAACGACCAGGCGTGGGTTTGTACAAGCACCTGGTGTTTTCCTTGGGAAACGTTTGGGCCCAAACCTCCCCTTAAGCAACTTGGCTGGATTTGTTGATAGAACGGGTATTCACTATTGATTACTTATTTCCTATATAGACAAAGTCTTAGGTTATTATTAGGGAGTCACATTTAAGTTAGGTCTAGTTTTATTTATTTGAATTGCACACTTTCTCTCATCTCTTTTTCTTCTCCTCCCCTCCCGTTGTTTTATTTTATGCACGGGCGACGGTCTCAAAATCCGCACTTGGAAGGACCATTTGATTTCGCCCCTACGCAAAAAGACCACTTTTTCTGTCTTCTCCTTTTAAAAAAATGGAAAATCAACAAAATGGGTCCACTAGCCCTTCCACCCAAAACCCACCCACATTTAACTTCCCACACTTGGAGCTCCCTAATCTTGATTTGCCCCAAGCACAACATCATGACCCCCTGCCTGATCTTCTAAAATTGATGGCTGAGCAGATTGATAAATTAAATTCCAATCAACAAACATTGACTAGGAACATCCAAAACCTAGCCAATCAAAGGCCAAACCCACCACCCCGTCAGCAACCTGTTGTTCCTCTAAAAGATTTTTATGATCCATCTTATTATGAGGAACGACCAGGGGTGGTCATACCAGAGGGGGACTTCGAGATCAAGCCTGCAGTCCTGAACCTAATTAAACACTTTCATGGCCTTCCTAGGGAAGATCCTTTCAGCCACCTTGAAGAGCTAACTCTTCTTGCACAAACAACCCGTTCCCGAAATGTGCAAGAAGACATATGGCTGATGCAGCTTTTTCCATTATCTCTTAAAGGTAAGGCCGCTTATTGGTTCAGGATCATTAGCCGACCCATCACAACTTGGCCTCAGCTCAAGAGCGCCTTCCTCAAGAAATTCTTTCCCATAGGTCGTACCAATTCCTTGCGAAGATCTATTACAACCTTTCACCAAAAATCTGGTGAAACTTTCCATGATTCTTGGGAAAGATTTCAAGATCTTTTAAGAAGTTGCCCGCACCACGAGATTCCTTTATGGCAGCTCGTGCAAATCTTCTATCATGGATTAGAAGATCAAATCCGACATTTTGTCGACGCCTCGTGTGGCGGCAACTTCTTAAATAAAGATGTTGAAAGTGCCTACGACTTGTTTGAAGAAATGAGTGAAAAGTCATTTAATCAAGCTTCCATGAACACATTTTGCAGAACCCAAAACCCGCAGTTCGGTGTTCATGTAATAGGCACTCAATCTATCCCTGTCACCCAAGACAATCTTCAAATGATTGCTCAAAAACTTGACCAGATGCATATTAATTAAAAGAAAATTGAGAAAAGACTGGCCACATCAACCCAAGCTCCACACCCACATCTAACCCAACCTAACTTTCCACGAAGAGAAAATTTGCACAATCTCAACACTACTCCTACTGATTATTCTGAGGTTGCCCATGATTCACTGGAGAATTACAACTATCCAGATCTTGACCTCACTCAAAATATTTCTGCCATCCAGGAGCCCTTTAAAAATTCTTCCAATTGGAAAAATTACCCAAACTTCTCCTGGAATAATCAGGTTTCTTCCCAATCATATCTTTTTAATGGGTATGGGTCGAATCAAATCTTCCATCCTAGGCCATCTCAGCAAAACATCAATGCCCAG
The DNA here is from genome assembly GCA_037157565.1 of Thalassia testudinum. Taxonomy (NCBI): domain Eukaryota; kingdom Viridiplantae; phylum Streptophyta; class Magnoliopsida; order Alismatales; family Hydrocharitaceae; genus Thalassia; species Thalassia testudinum. Next base: position 4,519,977 of record JAZHRO010000037.1, read on the forward strand.
ATGATGCGAACCCTGTAGGAAATGCAAACAAAAATGACGGAAGTAACCCGCACCATCACAAATTTGAATAATCGGATTGGGATTTCTGCTACGCAAAGACCTACAAGACATCTTCCCTCCCAACCCATGCCCAACCCTAATCACCAAGGGAACCATTATACGGGCAGAACTCCACATTATCCGAATCAGCCTCCTCCTAATCCACCACCTCAGCAGCCTCTCAGGTTTCCGCAATCACAGGCCCCCCCACCTCCTCCAAATAATAATCCGACTGCACATGCAATTACTTTGAGGAGTGGGAAAACCACCACTGACCTTAGGCCTTCACACAAACCTGGTGAAATGCCTGTGCAAATAGATTCCTGTCCCTTTCCCACAAGCTCTCCTCCCCACCACCAACAAAAAAAAGAAATCTGAGCCCACTACAGAAGAACTCATGGATCTATTTGGGCAAGTTCATATCAATATTCCTCTCCTAGATGCCATCAAATACATACTTTCCTATGCTAAATTTTTGAAGGAGATTTGTACTCCTAAAAGGCAGGCCAAAAATTTAGGACAGGTGCATCTTTCGGAGACAGTAAACTCTGTCATACAGAGTAAGCTGCCTCCTAAGATGAAAGATCCAGGGGCACCTTTAATTTCTGTAATTATTGATGACACTACATTTAATCGCGCCCTCCTTGATCTTGGTGCCTCAGTTAATATTATTCCCACGAGTTTATTCGAAGAATTTCAGATCGGTGAATTAAAACCCGTCAAGGTTACCCTGCAATTAGCCGACCGATCTACAATCAAACCTCGTGGGATTGTCGAGGATGTTTCGGTCAAGGTCCAGAATTGTGTCTTCCTTGCAGACTTTCTGGTTCTTGACATTGAGGTACCGGAATCATTACTGGACTCCCCAATAATCCTTGGACGCCCTTTCTTGGCCACTGCAAAGGCAAATATCAATTGCCACACAGGAAAAATGGATATCAACTGTGCAGGCCAAACTATCACTTCAGATATTTTCAAATCCTCCAGGAGATTCCATGATGATAACTTCTTTGAGGACTCAGATACTGAAATTTTCAATATGGTGGAGACAATGTTAATAGATACCCTTACCGACCATAATTTTTTTGAGGACTCTGATTCAGAATCAGAGGTCGGCGAAATCTGTGATCTGGAAACTTATCTTGACCCCAAATTTATTCATGATACACCCCCTAAGCACCCTAACCTTCATGCACCTAATTTTTCCACACTAACTTCGCCCAATCATCACCGTCCCTTCCCCAACTCCTTTCTTACGAACCTGCCACCAACCCTGCCCGAGTTTGGCATCCAACCTGATTTAAAACCATGGCAAGACTCGGGCTACACTTAGCATTTTCCATCGAATTTTGATCCCAATAATGCTTCTAATCAATTTTCTAGGGATCTAGAAGAAGACACCTTTTTTGCAGGCATCCAAGTGTCCAATTATTAACATGATTTTACGTCTTCCGTGCATACCTTCACGCCCGGCTTAATGGTGTAAAAGATAGCACTGGATGGGAGGTAACCCATCATTTTTTCCTGCTTTCCCTTTTTCTTCTTTTTCCAGGTTTTGATCATCCTAAACCCGACCGTTCTTCACTAAGGTGATCCTTTTCCCCTCCTAATGCATGAGGACATGGCATATCTTAAGCATGGGGGGTGTTTTTAAATTTTGACGATCGATTTAGGATTTTCAAAACCTAAAAACAGGCATTTTTCTTTAATTTATTTCCTGCTGGCATACCCAAAAATAAAAATAAAAATAAAAATAAAAATAATAAAAATAAAAATGTTGAAAACTTTTTGAGAAAAATTTTTTGAAATCGGGACTAAGGTTGAAAAACTCACTTATGGTATAATGGGATTTAATCTTTAACAAACTAGGGATGAGGATGTAGATATGATCATTAGAATTTTAGGGTCTATTTTAGACTAGATCAGATATCCTTCTCTAAAATTCCACCTGAACTCATGATAGTTTAGGTGACTTGATCCTATTTTGTAATTCAGAAAGTATTTGACTTAATTTCTGATTAAAAAACTTACATGTCTTGAGAAACTTCTTGTGTCAATTTTCACACACAAGCCAACACTTAAAAACAACTAAAAATTTGAAAAACTCCCTTGTATGGACTTAGTAAAAGTCTGAAGCAGATCATTGGCTTGAGTTCCCACCGTCGAGAAGAAGAAAATGCCTCCTTTGAGGATGCGATGTCAATATGTTACCGCCTCGGCGCTGCTCCATATCTATATTTCATATCTTTAGACGGAGCATTAAAGCGTATTTTAGCAGCTCAAGTGTCTTGGACGGTGCTTTACCTATAGTGTCGGAGCAAGAGCTTGAGTTTGCTTGGAGCGCCCCTTTACACCTCATCGTGTTTTGGGGTTATGAGCTCTTGGGTGGTGTCATGGATAGTGCTATCCCGAAGTACTGGCACCAGAGCCCCCTCGAGGAATGGTAGCGGGAATGATGATCTCGACACATCTGTTATAAGACTAAGCTAAAAATAAGCATGGGGGAGTAAAAAAAAAAAGGTAATAATAAATAAATTAACACGCCCTTATAAATGTTGGCTTTTCACAAGCACAAACACAAGGTTTTAAAGGATTTTGCAAGTTGCGAATCAGAGTCATGAGTCAGAAAAATCCTAAAAACAAAAATTTCAAGTCATCTGAATTAACAAGGGGTTAATTTGTGAATTTTCTGGAGGATATATTGATCCCATTTTATCTAATGGTTGGATCCAAAAACAAATCCTGATGTTTATCGTTAACAAATCCTGTACCTCTTGTGTTTAGATCAACCAAGGTCCCTTAATCTTTTTCTCCTCAAAAGTCGAAAAAATTAGATTTCCCAAAAATTCTGTTTTCCGAAAAGATTGAAGTTTTGCTGAGAGACTAGCAAAAGATAAGCATGAGGGTGTAATAAACGCCAGTTTGTCAACATTCTTATGCACTAAAACAAACCTAGCTCTTAGGATTTTACTCCGCAAACGGGTTTTTGGGCTGCATTTAGGCATAAATTAGGTTAGGCATGCATTGCATTTTTTATTATCTTTTTGATATGTTTTTGTGAGTGTTAAGGATGAATAGATATACAGATCCCTAAAACTCTAGCACTCAAGAAGGCAAATGGTGAAGGAGAAGCTCAGACTAGCTGGAACTCAGCTTGATCCAGCTCACCATAGCTGGAACCTAGCTCACTTGAACTAGGGTTAGCTCATCCTAGCTCCATTCCGCTAATCTCAGCTGAATGGCAGCTCAAGAGAGTTCATCTTAGCTCACCTTAGCTCAAGTCAGCTCAGATCCAGCTCAACTTAGCTGAGTCCAGCTCATCTCAGCTCCCACTAGTCCACAGGGAGCTCTAGCTAGCTCAGATGAGTTGACGGGAGTTCACCCCAGCTCAGATCCAATTACATCCAGCTCCACTCAACTCCAGCCAGCTGAAGTAGAACTCATCCCTGCTCAGGAAGCTCAAGTCCAGCTCTCGAGGACTCAGCTTAGCTCAACTCAATTGAGCTAAGCTACCTTAGCTGCCTCAACCAGCTTGATCCTCCCCAGGAGCACCAGACCTAGCTTACCTCAGCTCATTATGGTAAAAGCTAGCTCACTTTAGCTTGGCTTAGCAACTAGCAAAGAACTAGCAAGCTAAGCCAGCTAGAGTAGCCCCATGCTAGCCTCGTCAGCAGCAGCCAGCTCCAGTTTCAGCTCCAGACTTCTCATCCTCAGATCCTCCCTCCAAACTTTAGCTCCAACACCTCTTTCTCTACTACTCCTTTAGCTAAGCTAGCTTAGCTTAGCTTAGCTTAGTTTGGCTAGCAACCATCTCCTTGGCCATTCACCACCTTCAAATTCAACCCTAGCTAGCTCCACCAATTTAAGCCTACCTAAGCTAGCTACCCTACTCAAGTTGGCGCCACCTCCTAGCCACCCCTTCACCCCATTATCACCACCAGAAGACACCAAAAGTTGGCCCCAAAACTAACCCGAACCACCTCCCAATTGGCGCCAACTTTCAGCCCCTTCATCCACCCTACACCTACCCACATAACCCATCCTAGCCATCCACATACCCCCCCTTCTAGAACCCTAAGGTGGCGCCACGTAATGGCCTTCTAGAAGGCCCATTTGGCGCCAATTCTAAAGGGCACCAAAGCCTTAACTACCCCCCTAGGTGTCCCTTAAGGTGGCACCAATTGACCTTGGCCATTGGATCCTTAACCACCTCCATCTCTTCATCTTAGCCCTCCATTCCAAGAGTCACTTTAGCCCCCTTCCTATTCTATAAAAACCCACCACCTACCACCATTTGGGAGCATCCTCCATTAGTGTATTCTGCTACCTATACCACCTATACCTACGGCCAAGAAGAAGGAGTAGAGACGGAGATTAAAGGGGCACATCACCAGCCCTTTTGGTGCCTTCTTCTCCCCACTCTCTTCAACTTGGGCCACGCCAAGGAGGAGGACTCTTCCACTTCAAGGAGGACAGCCAGGCAAGGGAGAAGGACCTAGGGTGGATGTCCACCCTTGGAGAGAAGTTTAGGACACGCCGCCTTAGGGCTTGCCTTGGAGGACATCACCTTGGCGGAGCACAGCAAGGATGGAGTTGGAGGATTCTTTTCAAGCTTGGGAGCCACCAACCTTGGAGCAAGAAGCCCTCTTCTTCACCATCTATCTAGAGGATTTGTGTTTGCTTTTCTTTATTTCAATTTTCTAGTAGTAGAAGCATTCCTCTACTAGGCCTTTTTGTAAAACACTTTTCATTAATCTAGTTTCCTTTGCAATTTTCTATTTTGCATTTCTACTTGCTTTGTTTTTAGCATTTTTCACTCCCTCTCCCTAATTATTCTAGGCCTCCACTTGCCTAGAGTGAGCTTAGGGAGAGGCTCTACTTGCCACTTAGAAGTAGTATTTAAATTTGAAGTGTAAATCACCTTCCCGCCACCAATTCGCATGTTGTCTTAACTCAAAAACAAAAAAAAATGATATATTGAAAAAAATACCAAAAAGAAAGTTAAGATTTGTATTCCAAGCAAGAGAATCACTTTTGCAAACATTTGGCCTCCTTGGACGACCCTAGATACTCCCCTATCTAGGAATATAAATTTAAGAGTTGATCGATTTTACGCGTTACAACGACCTAATTAACAAACCGCGTAAAATCGCTATCATGTGTGTGTGTGTGTGTGTAAGGATAAGAGTTTGTGAGTGGATATATATATCTGTGTGTGTGTGTGTGTATGAGTGAGTGTATGAGTGTGTGTGTGTACACTGAAGGAGGAGGGAAGCGCAGCAGATAAGTTGTCTGCTACGCTGACCCGCCGTCTGGTTGCGCAGGGGTGTGGGGCACAGGAGAGAGAGTGCGCGCGAGTGGTTGAGTTAAATGCAGCTCTCTGTTGTGAGGGCGAGTGAGGAGCAGCGCACTGCACAGCGCTGCGGGCCGGTGAGGCGCGGTGACCGGCTGGCGCGGGTTGCGGGCGAGGAGAGAGAGCGTCGCGCCACCGGCTAAGTGAGAAACTTGCCGGTGGATACAGTGTCGTGCAGATCGCGCCTTACAGTGCACTACAGGTCTGGCGACCGGCTGGAGCAGGTTTGCGTGCACGAGCGCACTGTAGAGAGCCTATCCACGTCAAAAAAGGGCCTGCGCGGTTTGCTGGCGTGCGCGAGGTGACCGGCGGAGTCTGCAGGCAAGCGACCGGCGGAATTTGCAAGTGCGCGGTCTGCTTGAAGCTCTGAACTAATGGCGAAGGAGACGAAGTAAAGCGAGACAAAATGAGAAGCCACCATGCCCACATGCTCACGAAGGAGTTGGGCGGTGGTGGAACTCACAGTGGTGGTCTGAGACCACTGTGGCTTTTCTCTTGCGCACGGTATGCCTCTTCTCAGCTTGTGAGAAGAGGAACTGTGTATGGAGAGGGAGAGGGGAGGAGGTTGGCCAACAGCTGACTGAGGGTTAGGGTGATTTGAAGGTGGATGCCGCAACGAGGGGGAGGTAGCTGCTTGTTGTTCGTGTTTTAGTTACAGTCGTTATAGTATAAGACAACACAGCTACCAGATTACTATTACAAAATTTTTTACTCGGAATAACAAGGTTTTCTCGAGGTCAAACTCAGGGAACAACTAGAATTCTAGAAATATAAAAGTTCTCTATTAGATTACAAAAATAAGAGAGAGAGAGAGGGAGAGTTTGTCTTGGCTTCTTCTTCTTCTCTCCTCCTTTTCTTTCTATCCTTCTTCTTTCAGTTGCTCTCCTTCTCTTCTTTTTCCTGCAGAGTCTTCCTCTCTTCTTCTTTCTTTTCTTTTCTTTTTCTGTGGCTATGGTAATCTTCTTCTTCTCTGACTTCTTCTTCTTTTCTTCTGTTCTTCTCTTTCTTTCTTTCCTTGCTTGCGGCTTCAGTCTTCTTTCTCTTTTCTTCTTTTTCTTCTTCGCTTCCTTCTTTCTTTTCTTGCTTTACAGCTCCTCTTCTTTTCTTTTGTTTCTCTCCTTCGTTTCTTCTTCTTCTTCGGCTGCCTTGAGTTCCTGAGGCTTCGGCCGCTTCCCTTCTTCTCCTTTTCCTTCCTTCCTTCGTCTTCTTCTGTTCCTACATGCTCACACAAGGATTAGAGAGCAAAACCTACCCCGTACCCTTCCCCGCGTCTCTCACTTTCTCAAATTTCTCTCTTAGGACCGCTACCCTAGAGCCGGGTAATCGGGTGCGGGTATCGCGCCCGGGACCAGGACCACCGACGTGCGGTGGTGGGTGAGGAGTGCGCGGTTTGGGTAATCGGATCCAGCCCAGACCCGCGGGGTGTGAGCGCGGGCGAGGGTGAGTGAGCGCGTGGCGCGCAGCGTGCGGGAGAGGGACCTGACCCCTGTGTTCGAAGGCGAATAGCCTTAGACACTTTTCTAATATAAGTGCAGGTGCTTGGCCACGTACTTCCGAGGTGGGACTAGAGTCCCACCTCCCAAATTAGCGCCTGCAGCTGAGGAAGCCGCAGGCAATTGCAGCAGCTCGCGGGGTCTTCGCCTTAGCTGCAGACCTGGGCGTCTTAGCAGAGGCGACCCGCGCGACCTGGGGCGTGCAGCTGGGCTGGAGAGCGCCTGCAGCTGCAGGTGAAGGAGCTGCAACAGCTCAGTAATGGTGGCGAAGGTGCTCCGACCTGAAAACAGGAATATGGCCTCTCGGCCTGTTACGAATGCGTGCCCCAGACGTCTTTTAAGACGTCTGGGAGGTGGCCCAGACGTCGGACCAGACGTCTGGGATCACATCCAGACGTCTGACCAGACGTCTGGGATCGTTTCCAGACGTCTGGAAATCAGTTATTTCCGACACGCGCATATTCGCTTATTCTTCTCTCTGCAGCTGCAGACGCCGCTGCCGTGCTCTCTCTCTCTCCTCCTCGCGCGGCCTTAAAAAGACCACGCCTCCCCTCGCTTCCGTCGCCTCCATCCCTTTCCTCTTCTTCTTCCAGTGAGCGAGCGCGAGAGCGGGTGCGGGGTTGCTGCGGCGGCGACTGTCGCAGTGAGCGCGGAGGGTGTGCTCCGTGCGAGAGCGGCGCTCAGCCGTGAGGGCGAGCTCGCTGGGGCTGCTAGGGCCGGCCGGTGGGAAGCGCAGCGGGCGCGGAACGACGCGGGATACCTGCTGCGGCTCGAGCAGCAGGCGCATGAGGTGCGACGAGGTGCGGCGTCGCGAGTGGAGGGCGAGTCACGCCCTGGTTCTGGAAAATTTTCCAGAATCAGACGTCTGTGCTGATAGCCAGACGGCGTGGTGGACGTCTGGAAGACTATCCAGACGTCTGAAAGGTGAGTTTTCCGTCTTCTTCTTCCTTCCTGTCAACTGACCGTACTGAGGGAGAGAGATGGGTGTGCACAGGCTCGGTGATTCGCCATCCAACGCGAATCAGACGTCTGGCTGTAGTACCAAACGGCGGGAGCGACCTCCAGACGTACGGGGTGACCATTGGACGTCTGGGAGCTAGGCCAGACGTCCCCGCAGACTTCTGGACGTCTGGGAAACCACGCTGAACAAGGTAATTCTCTGATCCACTTTTTAAGACGTCTGGAAGAAGTTCCAGACGTCTGATTTTACACAGTTTCGTCGTTTTCGACTTGTTTAGGGCCCGTTCGTGTTCCGTTTTCCGCGATTCGAGTTGCGTTCTTTTCGGAATTAATTCCTCTACCCGTCTATAGTAGCTATACACTGTTTTGAGATACTCCTTGTGTTTGATCCTTGTGATAGGACCCCGTTCCGTTCCAGTCTCGGGGGTCGCGGAGGCACGCGGGATTCCCGACCACGCACCCATTACTCCCGTTGTACCTGTAGAGTGGCTTTAAGTTATTAATAAAATCTGTTAAATTATGGAATCATAAATAGAACCTAGGACAATGCATGAATCGTAGGAATGAGAAATAGACGAAATGATAGCTCCTAGGTGTTGAATGAATCCTAGGGCTGGAAAATTAGATTGTATGATAGATCCTAGGATATGGCATGAATCCTAGGATGGGAAAACTAGCAGATTGTATAATACTGTAGTCTTGGAAAATGGAAAGAGATATAAAGCTGCCTGTAATTTGAATTGACAGCTGCCTGTTGTGAATAAATAACGTGGTTGAAAACATGGATTGTAAGAATGTGAAACTGGAATGTGAAACCTGGATGTTTGAGTAAAAAGGATGGAACCCTACGGAGGAATTAGGAGTGGAACTCCTGGAAAGAGAAAGGAATGGAACTGAGATGTAGTTGTGTACTGTCTCTTGGGTACGTAGTACCAAGGGAAGTACCTGTACCTGTTTAGTGCAGAGCGGAGCCAGCTGCCCCAGGGACCCGGGGTTAGGACTGGCCACTCTGTGCCGACTTCTGGCCCTCGCGTACGTAGTATCGAGGAGAGCTACTAGTGTTAGGAGGGCACTAGCTACCCCACTGGCCCAGGGGTTTTGCTAGCCTCCTACACCGACTTGTTTAGGCCCACTAGGGCAAACCAGGGTAGTCAGGCGAGGGTGCGCGAACTGTGGAGGGGCAAGGCCCCGGTTTGGTTACTGTGGAGGGGTTGGACCCCTGTTACTGAGAGGGCTCTGCCCTGGACTGGTTCCGTGCTGTGCTTTGGGCGCACCCGTTAACGGAAACGACTGACCGCGTGCCAGTACGTTTTAGCTACCTGTGCGTTTAACTCGCGTGCCGTAGTCACTGTTACGTCTGTCAGTGACCTTGGGGTGGTTGACTGAGGGTAAGATCACCACGGGGGACTCTCCCGGCCAGGAGAGCACCACGTGCTACTTCTACTTTTTGGAAAAGACTGCAATCAAGATCGTTCCCACGAGGAACATTCGAGATCAAGAAAAAGATCTGAGGAATAAATGAAATAGTGAGACAATTGAAAGATGTGAATAAAGAAAGTAATCGAACATAACAGCTACTGTACACTCTACTGTTGTCCTTAGTTTATTTGCCACTCTACTCAGCGTTTTGCTGACGTGTTACACTCGTTACCTTTTTGAGGACCAGGTGTTGAGCAGCCAGGGTCGGCGGCTGCAGAGGACGCTGGGCCGAGTAGGGTCCAGTAGAGTTACCACTGTCTCTTGTACCTCTTTTTGTTACGTTGTAGTGAGTAGTTCTTGTTTCGGCTGTACCTTCTTTACCTGCAGTTCAAATTATATTATGAATGTTATTCTACTGTTGTGGTGGTACATACTGTGGTAGTTTCTTTCCTTACTGCTGTACTTTCTTACTGTTAGTTATATTCATGCTGAATGTGATTTATTTTACTGCTCTTTTGGTTACTTCCTCATTGGATGACTAGGTCTTGGGATTAGTTGAGTCGGTCCGGTTCTCGTGTCTCATAGGGACTCGGGAACTGGGTCGTTACACGGCCCAATCAGAAGACGCAAGGAGCTTCGCCGGAGTGCGGCGAAGGTAGTGCGGGTATTGGCGAGGCGTGAGGGCGCGTGTGGAGGTAGTCCTAGGTCGGACTGTGTGCGAGAAGATGGGTTTGTTTGGGGGGTGGTCGGGTGGCGTTTGGCAGTGAATGGAGATGGGGAATCGATAGAGTGGAGTGTGAGGGAGCTTCTGGGCTGGTCGGCGAGGTGCGAAGGGGTCTGTGGACGTGGGATGGACTCGCCGGAGAAGGTGGTCGGATATGGAGCAAATGAGGGTGGAAGTGGCGGTCGGAGGATTAAAAACGGTAAATTAACAAGGGGAAAATATAAGGGAGCGAGAGAGAAAGGTATCTACTTAATTACTGGACGAAGGGGGAGGGCGAAGCAGCCGGATCATATCTGCCGGAGCTGGAGACGAAGACGCCCTAGAGAAGGATATCGGTGACGAGGAGGGAGACGGAGGGCGCCAGCTGGTACGGCCTAGCGCGGACGACAGGGCAGAGTAAACTCTGCTGCAGGTAAGGCAGCAGAGTGACGAGGAGGAGGAGGAGATAGTCGCCGGAGGCTCGGGCTCTCTGACCGAAGGAGGAAGAGCTGAAGTGGGGGTTATTTCTCCGCCAGAGGAAGCTTGAAGGGGGTCCTTAAAAGGAGGTTGGCGCAGAGAGAGGGGTGAGCTGGCGTCGTGCCAGCCTCGCCGGAGTAAGGCCGGAGAGGACACCCATACCTTCCGCGCATTCGCACGGAAGGTATGGTGGTCAACAGAGGTCGTGGGCGGGTCCCTGCGATAGAGGACGTCGCAGGGAACCCCGCTTTTGCTTTCCAGGGCGGTAACCCTTCTCTGCGCGGCGCCATGCTCCGTGCAAGGTCGCCGTAGCATGGTGCTGCGCAGAGTTTGCAGGGGGGACCGTTCTGCAAGGAACGATGAAAAGATGCGAGCCAAAATGCAAGGGTTTCGAAAGATGAGGTTCAAAAAGTAAATGATGAGGACCAAATTGTAAAGTTGGTCAAGGAGGTCTCTTCTTAGGCTCAAGTTTTTATACAAGACTAATTTGAACCTAAGGATTTTAATGGTGAATTTTAATTCTAGGTTGGACCATGTTTTATACAAGACTAATTTGCGCAAAAACCTAAATTAAGTTATTAATTGGGCATGGTTCTCTTTTTAGGTCAAAATAGGTTTCTAAGGCCAAATTGAAGGTTCTAAACCTTAGATAACATTTTTATATGAATTTCAAAGGATTTAGTTGATTTTTATCCTACCTCGAACCTCGTGAATTGAAGTAGATTTATTTTAGGGTTACATAATGTCATTTAATTTCTGGAAGTTGCAATAACCCTTATTAGATTAGATCATCCCACTTCTCTCCTTATTAAGCTCGTTTGACCTGTGTTTGGACCCTTAATTACCCTGTTTGTATACTGCAATGGTAAAATTGCAGTTTTACCCTTTGTGATTTATTTTATTAACTCAGAATTCTCTGAGTTAAGCCTCTCTTTGGGTTTTGTAGGAGTTTTCCATACTTATTCAGATTAAATTGTGCTAGTTAGGGTTCATGATGAGGTTCTCATCAGGGAGTGCAAGGTGTTTTAAAGGAGAGAGGGCATGCCTCATGCCATGCTGCTGGCAGGAAGAGAGGTGCGCACACCCTGCCATGCTGTTGGCAAGAGGAGAGGTGTGGAGAGGCGCACACACCATGCACTGTAGCCGCACGAGAAAGCGGAAAATACAAAATAATAAAAAAAATGAAAAAAAGGTGAAATTGCAATGCCACACTTAAGGAAAATGTTAATTAATAGAAGTGGATTGGATGGCCAATTATTCTCATTCTCCTCCCCTCTTTATAAATGCATGCAGGTGTATATTTATAAATGCAATTACGGCTGCATAAGATGCAATGGTAGTGTTAGGAAATAACACAAGATGGCATATTTACTGGTGTATTTTTGCTGTACAAGCATACCCCCATCCCTATTTTTTGCTAGTCCCTAGCAAAACATTTTGTATTGTGTTTAGAAATTATCTTAAGCTGAAGATTTTTTTCTGAAGTGACATGAATGTGTTTATCCGTTGGATATTGTGAGAACCAATTGCAGAGATTACATGACATAGACCATCTCTCGACTAACCTGAACTCTTGATATTTAAACCCTAAGTACGATTTCCAGGACTCAAAGCGTTTTGTCATACTCGAGAGCTCAAGAGATTGTGGTTTGTGCATAGTGAAGGATCAAGACCGACCAGATGAACATTAAGGCTCAAGCCCAGGGTTTCACGAATTTTTAAGTGCAGTTTGATCCCAGTTTCAACTCATGTCTTCGGATTGACTCTTAAAAAGATGATGGAAAACTCAACCCACTTTTATTGCTTTTGTGGCTCAAGGAATATATGGTAGAAATAGGGTATTTGTAACGTGCCCTGAAAATCTTTTTTGGGGAGAAGAATTTACAGAAATTTGAAAGATATACTGACTTATTTGCAACATTTTCTTTTTTTTGGTTTGAAACAAGTGTCGGTATATCTCTTACAACTTTATTTGGAAGAGCACACATTTTTGGTGGGAGAGTACTTTTTCAGTGGAAAGAGTTTCTCCTAAACACAAGACTAAAGTCTGGGATAAAAAGTCTACCTGCGTGCACAGGTAAGGACTCCACCTTCCTTAATGAACACTATGGTTGGATCTTATGTTCACCTAGTCCTTCTTGATATGTGTAGTGTGAACCAAGGTTACTTAGGCTCTCAAGTAGAAGCAAACCAACGAATTTTGCACTGGTGACTCAGGTACAAGAATACATCATTAGTTAGGTGGTGTCGTCTCTTTTGAGTTGTAGTTATTATATTCGTTGTAGTATATTACAAAGGAAATGGTCACCAGTTTAACACAATTTGTTACTTGGAATAAAAAGTTTCCTGAGGTCAAACTTAGGAAGCAAGCTATGACTCCAGAAGCATATGAATTCACAATATGTAATGTTTTAAAAAAATTAAGAAAGAGAGAGAGAGAGAGAAAGAGAGTAAAAATTGCTCCTTTCTTTCTTTTTCCCTTTTCCTTATCTTCTTTCTTCTTCTCTTTTCTTTTCTCTGGCTGCTTGTGCGGCAGTTTCTCTCTTTCTCTAGGCTTCTTCTTCTTTTCTTTTCTTCTTTGATTCGCTTCTCTGCTTCTTCCTTTCTTTTTCTTCTTTGCTTCAGCAGCTACGGTTTCTCTTGGCTTTTCTTGCTTCATCTTCTTTCTTCTTTTCTTTTTCTTCTCTTCTTTTTTTGGTTGCGGCTTCTCCTTCTCTTTTCTCTTCTGCTCCGCTCCTTTTCTCTCTGATGTCTGATTCAGAAATTAGACGCCTTAACTGATCAGCCTCTCCTCCTTTCCTTCTTAACTTCTCTGGCTTCCTCTGCTCTTCTCCTTCCTTCCTTCTCTTCTTTCCCGCTGCGGCTAAGTCCCGGTTGCTGTTCTTCTTCTTCCTCACCTGTTCCTGCGCACACTCACAAACTTCAGCGCAAAACCTACCCTACCCCTTTCTTGCATCTCTCTCTCTCTCTGAATCTCTCTTTGTGATGCTCTCCCAGAGCCAGGTATTTGGGTCAGGTCGCGTGCCCGGGTCCAGGCGCACCGGCGTGGGTGGTGCACAAAGAGTGCACACGAGTGGGAAGTCGGGTCGGGTCAGATCTACGTGGGAATGCCGCGGACGAGACCCGGTGAATAGGTGAGGGTCCTCACCCCAGTATTATCAAAGTCAACCAGCTGATAACACTTTTCCAATTTATGTGTGGGCGTGCACCCACACACTTCCGAGGTGGGAGTAAACTCCCACCTCTGCTCTGCGCGCCCACAGGTGAGAAGGCTTTGAGCAATTGGGGCAGCAACGAAGGCTCGCGACCCCAATTGAGAACCTGGACACCTTTGCGGAAGTGCCCCGCATTTCTTGGGACCTGCACCTGGTGCTAAAGGGGCCTAGAGCTGCTCGCCAAGCAGCTCTTGCTGTCCGACAATGGCGACGAGGAGGCCGAGACATGAAATCACGAAGGCGGCCTCATGGCCACATCAGATAACGTAGGAAGCCTCGCTAGAGGACGATGAAGGTAGTGCGGGGGTCGTCGTGGCGGGAAAGTGGCTGTGGCCGTGAGCCTAGGGCACACGACAGAGATGCAGGTGGGTGTGTTCGGGGGGTACTCAGAGTGTGTAAGGCAGTGAATGGAGTAGGGGAAATGCTTGAGTGGAGTTAGGGGGAGCTTCTGGGCTTGTCACCGATGGGTGGAAAGGCCTGTGGAAGTGGAGCAACCTCGTCGGAGATGGTAGCGGCAGTCGAGGGGTCTAAAGTGCTAATTTAAGAGGGGAAAATTAAGAGGGGAGTAAGAGGAGAGTTTCTACCTACTTTAATTGGCGAAGAGGGGGAGGAAGATGCCCGACGCGTGCCTGCCAGAGCTGGGGACGAAGGTGCCCAGGGGAGGGGGTAACGGCGACGAGGAGGAGATTTGAAGACTCCAGCTGGTACGACGTTTCGTGGGAGGACGAGGCAGAGCGAGCTCTACTGTAGGTATGGCAGCAGAGCGATGAGGAGGAGGAGGAAAGTTCGCCAGAAGCTTGGGCTGTTTGACCGGAGAGAGAGGAGATGAAGGAGGGGGGTTTTCTCGGCCAAAGCTATCTTGAAGGAGACGGCTGCCCCTGCCGCTCCTTATAAAGGGGTTGGCGAGGAGAGGGTCTTGAGGGGGCGACGTGGGGAGCTCGCCGGAGATGGTCGGAGATGGAGACCCATGCCTTTCGTGCATTCGCACGAGAGGCATGGGCAGCCGCGAGTCATAGGGGAGGGTCCCTGCGACAGAGGACGACGCAGGGAACCCCACATTCGTTCTTGAGAGCGATTGCCATACCCTGCGCGGCGCCATCCTCCGCGCAAGGTCGCCGGAGGCATGGTGCCTACGCAGGGTGGCAGGGAGGACCGTTGTGCAAAGAATGAAGGGGAAGATAGGGGGTTAAATGCAAGGTTTTGAAAAGATAAGGGTCAAAAATTAATTCAAGAGGACCAATTTGTAAAGTCGGTCCAGATGGTCTTCTCTTGGGCCCAAATTTTTGTTCCAACCTAATTTGAACCTAAAGAATTCAATGGTGTAATTTTATTTTAGGTTTGACTATGTTTGACAGATCAATTTGCGTAAAAACCCAAATTAGTTTAAAAGTTGGGCATGGTTCTCAATTTAGGTCAAAATAGGTTGCAAAGGCAAATTGAAGGTTATAAACCCTAGGGAGTATTTTTCCATGAATTTTAGGAGCTTTAGTTGATTTTTATCCTACCTCAAACCTCGTGAATTAAAGCGGATTTGTTTTAGGGTTACAGAATGTCATTTAATTCCTAAAAGTTGCTATAACCCTTTTCAGATCAGATCATCCCACTTCCTTCCTCATTAAGTTTATTTGATCTATGTTTAGACCCTTAGATACCCTGTTTGTGTACTGCATTGGTAAAATTACAGTTTTACCCCTCAAGACTTATTTTATTCTTCAGTTCAGATTTCTCTGAGTTAGGCTTTTCTTTAGGTTTTGGAGGAGCTTTTTCACGCTTATTTAGATCAAATTGTGCTAGTTAGGGTTCATGATGAAGCTCTCATCATTAGGAGAGATTCCGATCTATCTTATCAATACTCAAGTGAATTAAGCAAAGGCTGAGCGAATCAGGTTTCTGTGGCCTAGAATGTCTTCAAAACTGTGGTTGAATATCCATAAACACTTATTGTATTTTTGTTTCAACCTTCAGATCATTGCTAAATACCCCCTTTTTTTTTTGAAATAGGCTATGTACATATTTAGAAATGGATATGTATAATGGATGTAGAAGCTGCATGATATCATATAATACCCAGATCCTGTGGATGTCTATCCACCCCTCCATGCCAAATGATGCTATGTCCTCATATGCATGCAGGGTAAAGCAAGGACCAAGGATTAGGGTATGAGAGCCGAAGTGCAAGGTATATAGTAGGGTGGTAGGGTGGGTGGATGGTGGGTGGTGAAGTGAAAAGTGAAGAAGTGAGAAGTGAAGTGAAATGGAATTGTGTAAGTGATAGTGGAGGAGTGTTGCTGGGGTGCCTCCCAACGAGCGCTGAATTTAGCATCCCCAACAAGACTCAGAGTGAGGCACGAAGTTAATTACCCTCCAGCAGGGTAACAGTTTCACCAACGGGGGTAGGTTCATGGGTAAGGTAGGGTTTTAGCTGCTGCCCATTGACTATAAATTTATGCCCAGATCTGGGATCTTAAATTTCAACGGCCCTGTTGGGAAATGGTCTCGAGACCAAGTAGGGACCAGTCCATTTAGACTTTAATTTCGCTGGAAAGAATTTGAGCCGGGCATTGTAAAGCCAAACTTGCTGAGATGGCTCAAATTCCTTCCACTGAATTCGGCTGTCGTGAAAGGCTTTAGTGCGTTGTTTGAAAGTTAAGGCAGAATCATAGGCTTCACAACGGAGTTCTTCCAGCTCCTGGAGTTGGAGTTTCCTTTCTCGACCACACACGTCTGGGTCGAGGTTACCTTGGCGAACCGTCCAATATGCGCGGTGCTCCAGCTCCACGGGCAAATGACAAGGCTTCTCGTAAACAATTCTATAAGGAGACTTACCAAGGGGAGCCTTGAAGGCAATCCGATACGCCCAAAGTGCGTCAATCAGCTTGTCGGACCAATACTTACGGTCAGGCCGAACCATTTTCTAGAGAAATTACTTGATTTTCCGGTTCGACACCTCAGCTTGGTCGTTCGTCTGAGGATGATACGGAGATGCGATACGATGGTGGACTCCATATTTCCTCAGAAGTGCCCGAAAAGATGCGTGGGTAAGATGACTTCCTCTATCAAAGATAATGGCTCGAGGGATCCCAAAGCGTACAAAAATGTGGTCTTTAACAAATAGAGTAGATATGACGTGGTCAGCATGGAGTGTGGGAATAGCCTTGATCCATTTTGAAACATAATCAATTGCAAAGAGGATGTACTCAAAGCCGTTGGAAAGAGGAAAGAGACCCATGAAATCGATTCCCCAAATGTCAAATATTTCAGCGGCTAGGATGGGATGCAAGAGCATCATGTCATGACGTGACATTGACCCTAACGACTGGCGCCTAGTGCAATGTTTAGCATAATTGTGTAGGAGAAACCGCACTGCAACACCTTTGCTGCAGTTTTCCTCCCAGAAAAATGGCCTCCCTAGGACTAATCGTGACAGAAGGATAGCACACTGGGGAATTCGCAATTAGGAATACAGTAACGGATGATCTGGTCAGCACCTATTCGAAAAAGTAGTGGATTATCCCAGAAATAATACTTTGCTTATGCGATGAGACGCTCGCGCTGGTTTTTAGGCCAGCCATGTGGAAGAAAACCAGAGGCAAGGTAATTGGCAATGTTGGCATACCATGGTCCACTTGCCACATTAATCACCAATAGGTGCTCATCGAGAAAAACCTCATTAATCAGCAGGGTAAGTCCAATGTGGTTGGGGTCCAGTCTCGAGAGATGATCAGCAACAACATTCTGGGCTCCGGCCTTATCACGGATCTCAAGGTCAAATTCCTGGAGTAGGAGGATCCAATGAATCATTCTAGGCTTGGCATCCTTCTTGTGAATGAGTTGACGAATGGCCGTGTGATCAGTGAATACTGTAACATGCGAGCCTAGAAGGTAAGAGCGGAATTTCTCTAGCCCAAAGATGACCGCCAGTGGTTCTTTCTCAGTAGTCGTATAATTACGCTGGGCCTCGTCCAACGTTTTACTGGCGTAGTACACCACGGAGGGGTGTCTATCGCGTCTTTGTCCCAGGATGGCGCCGACTGCAAGGTCGGAAGCATAACACATGAGTTCAACCACCCAAAATAAGCAGACAAATCCTTCTACAGTGCGACCTGCATGGCCGTAACCGCGAAAAGAACGTACCTTTGCGACAAAGGAGATTTCAGACGTCTGGTCTCGACTCCAGACGTCCAGATGCTCCCCCAGCCATCTGGACTCCTCTCTTGACGTTTGATTCTGGAAAATTTCTAGTGTCATAACTTGCTCCTTGCGCTCTCCGCCGCGCTTCTCCTCGCTCCGCCGCAACTCCAACTGCTGCAGGTGGTCGAGTCCGCCTCTTCGAAGGTCTCTCCTCCTCCCGTACGTGCCCGCAGTCACCGTGCGATCTCCGACCAGCTTCCACCGAAGCTCCTGACCTCAGCCTCCTCCTCCTCCCGCACTCTCCTCCCTCTTGCTCTCACGCACTCCCTCGCTCGCCTCGTCTCGCCGCTCCTGCACTCTCTGAAGGTGGTGATGGTGGTGGCGGTGTGGGGAGTGAAGAGGAGAGGAGTGGAGGGGTTTAAACAGGTGGTTGAGGTTTAGGGTTCGGTTGGGGGAAGGAGGAAACAGGAGAGGGAGAAGGAGGTCATGTGCGCTGCGCATGCATGGGGTGCAGTACGCGTACAGAAATTTCGCTTTCAGACGTCCAGAAAAGGGTGCAGACGACTAGACAGACGTCTGACTGAGACTCCAGACGTCTTAAAAGGCTAAAAGTTGGACGGGTCTTTACATCATAGCAAACTTAAAGGAAGTTTCGTCTCCGAAACTTGAACTAGCTATTGTGCGGAAAAGGAAAATAAAACGCATACCAAACTTAAAGAGGATCGAAGTGTAATTCCCTACTTCGAGGGGGTGAGATACAAAGTGCGGAAATAAAATAGACAATCTCACAAAAATAAGCAATCACATAATAGGCACAAGTATTTTTAGGTGGAAAACCCAAATCGCGTGAAAACTACCACCTAACGCTCTCGAGTTAGGATTTTCCGATCAACCTAGTCGATCAAATCCACTAAATCCAGTCACTTGAACGAGGGTGACTGAACCTCAAGTACAACCACACTACTTAGGTCGAGGGTAGTGTACTTCGAAATCCCTTCTCTTCACAGGAAGGATTTTGTCTCACGAAGGAGACGAGAATTCGCAAAGCAAATACCCAACTAAAGACAATAAAATGTAAAACAATCCTATAGAGACACTATTGTTTAAACCTAGCTTCTATAGGAGTTAGGAAACTTCCCTTTGGTGGAAGTGCATCTATGTGATAACGCGGGTGCGTGAATCACGCGGCTGCGCTTCATCGCTCTCGTAATCGCATAGGGAGAGCGGGTGCGCAAGTTGGATGAGGCACTTGGATGTGGAATAAGCCTTTGAGAGAAAGTGCTTCTTCTACTTCAATTTGACACAAGAGAGTGGAAATATTCTTGCAAGGTGTGTCTTGGGTGTGTCTTACAAGCCAAGGGGTCCTCCTCTATTTATAGAGGGCTTAGGAAGGCTTCCATTGCCGTTGGGTGCAAATCCAAACAGAATCAAGTCGTAGTCAGAATTAATCATGATTCTGACAGGGTCTTCAGACGTCTGGAAAACCCATTTAAGATGTCTGGGAACTAAGTCAGACGTCTGATTTTAGGCAGGTTTCCTTCCTAATTTGAATCAGACCGAAACAGGGTTTTAGTGTATGACCATCAGAAGACACATAGGACGTCTGGCACTAAGTCTCGACGTCTAGAAACCTATTGTTCTACGGAAATGGATTCCCAGGAAAGTACAACGACTAGAAAATCTCTGAAGGAAGATTTTGGGACCGCCAACGTAAAACGGTCATGTATCAGACGTCTAGGGTCCTCTACGGACATCTGATACGAGGCTAACGGTCATTTCCGCACTGGTTATTAGGGCAGCCAACGTTCCACTGATTGGATGTCTGGTAAGGGCATTAGACGTCTGGACTAAGTCCTAGACGACTGATTCTAACAGACAGAGCCTACTAAGTCCAGCCTAGATGATTTGGACGTCTGATCAAACAATCAGACGTCTTAAAAATCAATATCAGATGTTTGATTTTCAGATTGGACGTCTGATAAGGCTGTCTGAACCCTACTTTAGTTTTCTAAGTTATTTATAGAAAACCTAAGTATTTTAGGGTAGTGCAGGTGTTCCTAGGACTACTTTAAGGGTTCTTTGAGGCTCTTTATCATAAGATCTAAGACAGAAATAAAGAGCGAAATAAAGAAACAAAATTACATAGAAAAGATAAAATGAAATCTATCCTATTCTTCATCTCCTTCCTTCTTCAAGCTTTCGCTCCTCTTGAAGCTCTTCTGCCTCTATCCAGCTCCTCCAATCCGCCATGGATGCGAGCTAGAACTCCGTCTAAACACCTGTCTCCATTTGCAATTTGACCTGAAAACTAGGACTCAAAAGCGAATGTTAAAAGACACGTGTTTTGTTACCATCAAAATAAACGATCGTGGTGCTCTAGCACCAACAATCTCCCCCTTTTTGATGATGACAAAATCAAAATAATAATGCATAAAATCCAGCCCCTTTTTGACATTATCAAAATGGTTTTTATCAATTTTAAATTTCCTACAACTCACCCTTAGAACATGCTCTTCTATAATTGGGTTTAATTTCTTTTAACAAGAATAATGTCCTCCCCCTTTTTGTAACAACAAGATAGCTATTATTTTTCTCCCCTTTTCTAACAGAAATATAGCTAACAAGATCTCCCCCTTAATGATTGACAAATAGCTCATAATTTTAACTCCCCCTATCTATATGCCAATGATAAAAGGATAGGGTTAAGGGTTACCTCACTTACCATGGCCAATAGAATGGCGCAAATGGAGGTGGTGGATGCCACATTGGATGGGGCTCCTGATGAGAACCTCATCATGAACCCTAACTGGCACATTTTAGCCTAATAAAGTAAACAAAAGCTCCAACATAACCTAAGGGAAGGCCTAATTTAAGGAATTGTTAATCTGAGAATAAAACATGACACAAGGGGTAAAACTGTGATTTTACCATTTCAGTGCGTCAACGGGATTTCTAAGGATCTAGACATAGGTCAAGTGAACCTAATAAAAGAAAAAGTGGGATGATTTAGTCTGAAAAGGGTTATGGCGACATTTAGGAATTAAATGACATTCTACAACCCTAAAACAAACCTACTTTAATTCACAATGTTTCAGGAAAGATAAAAATAAACTAAACACCATAAAATTCATGGAAAAATATCCCCTATGGTGAGATAAAACCTTCAATTTGGCCTTTGGAACCTGTTTTGACCTAGATTGAGGTCCATACCCAATTTTTGACCTAATTTGGGTTTTTGAGCAAAATGTCCAGTCAAACATGGTCAAACATAAAATCCAACTTCACCATTGGACCAAAGGGTAGGTCGTCTTGACCAACTTTGCAATTTGGTTCTCAAAATTACTTTCTGACCCTTAAATTTTTGAAACCCTTGCGTTTACCCCCTCATAATCCTTGTCGTTTTCTTCACTTAGGTCCTTTTACCACCCGCAGCAGTAGGCCATACCTTCGGCGACTTTGTGCGGAGGATGGTGCCACGTTTGCATGGGGAGCCGGCCCCAGATTTGAAAGGGGAGCTCCCTGCGGAGCCCCCTACCGCATGGGCCGCCCCCATGCCCTGAAGACCGCCATACCTCTCGTGCGAACACTCGAGAGGTATGGGTCTCCATCTACCATACCTCCGGTATGATTTTTCTCGCCGTTATCACGCGCCTCCTGACTGGCCTTCACCTATTTAAGGAGCGTCACACTATGCCGCATCCTTCAAGCTCCATTTGACTTGAGCTACCCCTCCAATTCATCTCCTCCCAACTTTGGCCATCAGCCTAGAGCTTCCGACGACTCTCCCTCTCCTCTCTCATCGCTCTACCATAGTACCAGTGGCAGATCTACCTCCGCCATCTTCCATCGTGCCACGTTGTACCAGCGGGCACCCTCCAACCCCTCTTTCTCGTCGTCATCTCTTCCCCCTGGGCGCCTTCGTCTCCGACGTCGGCAGTACTAGCCGCTCGCCATCTCCACCCCCGCCCCCCCGTTCACTCCTAACCTGCCAGATAAGTTACCTCTACTCCCCTATTCGTTTCCCCTCTTTCTATTTCAACTTTCGACCCCTCGCAGCCATTGACCACCGCCATCTTCTCCATCTCCAGCCACCCACTGGTGAGGTGCCTCCACCGCTCCACACCTCCACACACCTCGCCAAACACCTCACTACCTCTACCACAGTACACTGATCATCTTGCGACCTTCCACAGACCGCCATACCCACTGTCTCCCTCCCCCGAATAAACCCACCTGCACGCACACAGTGTGCCCTAGGCACACTGACACGGGCTTCTTCACACCACGCAGACCCCCGAGCCACCTTCGTCGTGCTTTGACGAAGCTTCCTAAGCATTCTGACGTGGCCATGAGGCCGTTTCGTGATTTCAGGTTCGGAGGGTCACCGCCATTGACGTCGAGCTTGGAGCAAGCTTGCGAGCAGCTCCAGGCCTCCCCAGCCCTAGGACACGAGCCCAGGTTGCGTGGAATACGTTCACGCATAGCTTTAGGTAGCTAATTGGCCTCGAAGGCCTTAGCTGTCGCTGCAATCGCTTGCACTCTCTGCTGCCAGGCGCGTGACTGAAAGGCAGGAACTTTAGTCCCACCTCGGTTGTTTTCGAGTGCCCCGCAGTGCATAAATTGAAAATGTGATAGAGGCTTATCACCTCAGTCACACAGGGTGAGGTCCCCTCGCCTACTCACCGCCTCATCCACTCTCACTCCTCCGCGGATCTGGCTGCCTAACTCGATACCCGTGCACACCTAGTCAACCACCGCACGCCAGTGGGCCTGGCCTCGGGCGCGATAACCTGACCCGTATACCCGAGCAGGCTCTGGGAGAGTGAACCCGAGAGTGAAATAGAGAGAGAGAGACACGAGGTGGGTAGGGGTAGGTTTTGCATAACCATGCCTGTGCAGGGAAGAAGAGGGAGTAGGAGTTGAAGAAGAAGAAGAGGAAGAGGAGAAGATGCCAGCTGAAGAAGAAGAGGCTAAGGACTTAGCCGCGCCAAGGAGGAAGAGATGGAGAAGAAGAAGAGAAGAGGAAGAAGCACAGTGTAGAAGCAGGAGCTGAAGAGGAAGAAAGAGCTAGAGAAGAAAAGAGAAGGAGGGAGCTGCAGCTGAAGAGAAGAGAAGAAGAAAAAGCCATGGAGAAGAAGAAGAGCAGCAGCAGACAAAGGAAGGAAGAAGAAGAAGGCGTGTACTGTAGCAAATGCCATTTAAGGCATCTGATTCATGGAATCAGACATCTAAAGACAGAGAGAAAAGAAAGAACAAAGAAGAAAGAGAGAAGAAAAGAAAAGAGAAGAAAAAATTTATTTCCTCTCTCTAGCTTTTTTGTAAAACAGTACATTATTGTGAATTGTGATTTTTATGCTTCTAAATTCAAGTTTGCTCCCTGAGTTCGACCTCGGAGTATTTTTAAATTTTGAGTAATAAAATTAAATCAAACTGATCATAAAAAATTGTTAAGACCCGTGTTGTTTGAGCCCTTTAAGATGTCTGGACTTTGGGTCAGAGGACTGGTCAAACGTCTGGACACCTTCCCAGGCATCTGGAAATCAGAAATTTTGAGTATGAGCTCGCATCTGCGCGCGGGCTGCGCGTAGACAGTACTCTCATTTTTCCTGCCCTTCTCTCTCTCTCCGCCTCCAGCAAACCCTAGCCCACCGACCTTATAAAACCCCTCCCACTCTCTCGTTCTCCTCACATCACCCACCTTCCCTTCTTCTTCTCCACACTAGCGAGAGAGACAGCACGAGCGAGAGAGCATGCGGGCGACGTCGAGGAGGAGCGACGTGAGGAGAGGAGGAGGAGAGTGAGCTCGCGAGCTTGTGTGGGATCTCACTGGGAGCGCACAGCTGGAGCGGCGGACGCACAAAGAGGAGGACTGGGTCGGGGAGATAATCCTCGACACTGTTGCAGCTGGAGCTGCAAGTGAGGAGGCGAGGCGCGGCCACGCACGCCGCAAGCGCAACAGAAGCAGGTTCTGGTTTTGGATTTTTCCCAGAATCAGACGTCTGGAGTGACCTCCAGACGATGGTGGGGACATCTAGAGGCGGTTCCAGATGTCTGAGGTGAGAGTTTCACGAAGGTACGTTCCCTTTGCGAATACAGCCATGTAGGCCGCTCCGCATGAACAATTTGCTTGCCCTTTTTGAGATGATTTGGTGGATTTCATGCAGGATTTCCTTTGGGAAGGCACAGGGCACGCCCTTCAACGCATTTCAGACGTCTGTGGGGCTTACCAGACGACTGGAAGCACTTCCAAACGTCTGGAGAGGTGGTCTGACGTGTGGAGTTGGGTCCAGACGGTCTAGAAGAGTTCCTGGACGTCTGAGGATTTGCGCAGAGCTTGAGGTATGATACTGGACACTTTTAAGAGGTCTGGAAGTTGTTCCAGACGTCTCATTTGAGTCAGAAACCCAATTTTTGACCCGTTTAGGGTCCGTTTGAGGTTCGTTTTACACAAATAAGATACTGATGTGTTCCTTGTGAGTTCCTCTACTTGATAGAAGGTTTTCTATACTATTCTGAATGTTCCTTTGTGATTGTTCCTTGCTATAGGACATCGTTCCGTTGCGGGTTCGGGACTTGCTGAGGCACATGAGCCTGCCGTTCAAGCCCCCAATACTCCTGGGTTTACTGGTAGAGTGGCTTCCCCTAATTTAATTACAAACCTGAATGCATGTGCGGAATGAATGAATAGAACCTAGGATATGGCATGAATCCTAGGACGAGAAATACTGGAAATGTCTGTATTGGATGAGTGAATTGCAGTCTTGAATGAGTAGACATAAATGATAACAACTGCCTGTAAATGAATAACAGCTGCCTGCAAAATATGAAATACTTGTGCTAGTTAACTGTTGCATGTAACTTCCCTGTTGTATATGCTAAATGACATGATACGAGCTACATGTATGTAATTTGAGAGTGGTAATGTGAATGATGGAAATACGAGCTACCTATGTATAACCTAAGTATGGAAATGTGAACGATAGCAATACAAGTTGCATATGTATAACTTGAGAATGGAAATAGAAATGATGAAACATGGTATGGCATTGCATGAGGAATATGAGCAGGAACCCTACGGGGAATTAGGAGTAGAGCTCGTAGAAATAAATGGAATGGATCTGAAGATGTGAGTGGGGATGTGAGCTGGCCCTTGAGTACGGAGTACCAAGGAGAGCGACTGTCCCCCTGTTTAGTGCAGAGCGGACCTAGGTACCCTTGTGTTGGGTCCCTGGGTTAGGATTGGCTACTCTGTACCGATTTCTTGGCCCTTGCGTACACGGTACAAGGGAGAGCTACTAGTGTAGGGAGAGAGCTAGCCACCCCACGGGGCTCGGGGTTCAGCTAGCTGCCCTACACTGACTTGTTAGGCCCACTTGGCAAATTAGGGTAGTTAGGCGAGGGTGTGTGGACTGTGGAGGGACGAGACCCTTGTTTGGTTCTGAGGGGCTAGACCCTTGTTACTGAGAGGGTTAGGCCTTATACTGTTCCATGCTGTACTTTAGGCGCACCTTTTAGCGGAAACGACTGATCGCGTGCCAGTGTGGGGTAGCTACTCGTGCGATTATTGTGCATGTAGTAGTCACCGTTACATTTGTCCGTGACCTTGGGGTGGTTGATTGGGTGTAGGATCGCCGCTGGGGACTCTCCCGGCCAAGAGAGCACCACGTGTGCCTTCTACTCTTCGGAAAAGACTGCAATCAAGATCGTTCCCACGAGGAACATTCGAGATCAAGAAAGAGATCTGTTAAATAAACCAATGGGTGAAAAGAAATAATTTGTGAAATAATGTAATTGGAAAATAACAGCTACCTGTTCACTTTTACTGCTTTAGTTAGTTGGTTGCCACTTTACTCAGCATTTGCTAACTTTGTGTACTTATAACCCCTTTTCACTTCCAGGTGTTGAGCAGCCCGTGTCTACGGCTGCGGAGGGTGTTGGGCCCAGTAGAGCCCAGTTGTTGTAGTTTCTTTTGTTGTACTCCTTGTAGTAGTGAGTTAGACTTTTGTACCTTTATATTATGTACTTTTACGTTCTGTACTTTATGTTCTTGTACCTTGTTACTTTCTACTGTTGTGGTGGTGGTATGTACTGTAGCAGCTTTTACTCCTCTACTGTTGTACCTTTTTATTATTAATTGCATAGCGTGGTGAATGCGATTTACTTTCCTACTTTTTGGTTACCTTCTTGTTGGACGACTGGGTCTTGGGATTAGTCAAGTCGAGCCGGTCTCGGATCCTGTAGGGATTCGGGAACTGGGTCGTAACAAAAACCCATCACCAACTCCCATCCGTTGCTTGGAGGCCCGAGCATCGGCGCCGATCTCCAATCTGGCGGACGATGTGCGGTGGGTTGTTCGGTTGTTTGTCGCCTCGTCGGTCTTCTCGTTCTCCTCCTTGGTCTATTCCTTGGTCCTCCCAACTTGAGTTGACCAGCCTGGAGCTTCTAAGTCCAGTCCTTTACTTTGATATCTTCTTTGAAACCTACAAAGCAAGATTCCAATTCTTTCTTCGGTATCCAAGTGAGCTTGGATTCGGATCTGTTAGCGGGTCTCCTTGACGGAGATCCCATTTCAATCTTAAGGCTATGCAAATTTTCTATTTTGTTGATTAATTTGTTGAAATTTTCCCTAAGACATGCGATTTTGTTTTCTATAATATGCATCTTAGTCTTTAAATCAGAAATTTGTAATTTTAGACTAACATTTTCCTTAATCAATTTAGTATTTTCATTGATTAAATCTTTATTTTTTAATAACAAGTTATTATCCTTAGGACTAGCTTCTAGATCCTTGAGTTTTATTTCCAATCTTTCATTTTCAATTTTAAGAAAACTAAGATTCCTTTTAATATTTTTATTTTCTATCTTAAGTGATTTACTAAGCTCAAATAATTCATCGAAAGCATCTTGTAAATCGGGATTTACCTCATTGTCGCTGTTATCGCTGTCACTATCACTTCCCATGGCCATGAAGCCCGTGCAGGCGATTTCTTCCTCGGGGTTCTGCTCTTTTTCTTCCTCCGAGCTCGTGTCATCCCAAGTTGCTTGGATCGCCTTCTTCTTACACTTCTTCTCCTTTTCCTTCTTCTTCTCCTTCTTGAGAAGAGGGCACTCTGGTCGTATATGCCCTTTCTCGTTGCAGTGGGAGCAACGTCTCGAGCTTTCCTTCTTCTCCTTCTTATCTTTATTTGATTCCTTACAAAACTTGGAAAACTTTTTAAGTAAAAGCTTAAAGTGTTCGTCTACCCCCATGTCTAGCTTTTGCTAGTCCCTTAGCAAAATCTTAAGGTTTCAACCCTTGTTGTAGACCATGAAGTTCTTAGTGAGTTTAGATAAGTGCTTTTTGTTTTGAAACCTAGATTAGGTCAGAATGGCAACTATAGGCCTAAAAGGTACTCTAGTATCAAGCAAGATCCAGATCTGTCTAGCCTCAGCCTCAGTCCTCAACAAAGGTTTTCAAGGCCTACAAGAACTAACCTAAGGCTTATTGGAGTTTGCGGTTAAAGCACCCGTGCTTGAGATAATTTTAGCCTTGGCTCAGTTCGCAGTGCGTTTTGTAAGAAAGAGAGGTAGAAGATTTATCTGTTTGGAGAGTTTTCCCTCTCTTTTTCCTTTTAATTCTAGCTTAGGATTGGCTTTTCAACACGGTCTGTATCAGATTCCTTGTCCCCATCATCAATCCTCAAGGGTTCCTGGTAGTCGATGCTTTGAGATAGCACCGCCCATGGTAACCCCCAGAACCCTGGTTGTTGAGATTTCAAGATAATCCCATCCATGGTGTTCCGTGGCCGAATTCAGACCCTGGCAATTGACACTTCGTGATAATTCCATCCATGGAATCTGAACTAGCAGAGTGCCTACATGCCCCCAGTAGGATATGTAAATATCCTAAGAGACAAGCACCGAGGAGATGATATTTTGTTACGCATCTTCGAGGGGAATTTCCCACCTCTCCGTGCTGGGAACTCGTCCAAATCAACTTGTGTTGATCGGCCGCTCCTACTCTAGGCGTCGTTTACAGAATTTTTTGCAACGCTTCTGCGTGATTTTGATTTTTATGCTTACTGAAGCAGGCTATGTGTGAAGTTATGGTGCTTAGGTTACTGAGTCCTGTAAACCAAAAGTTAGTTAATGAGGCCAAATACTCCCTAAGCCTTTGGCCTAATACTTAAGCTTTTCATTTTCCTCAACATCTTAAGGAATGTCTAGATCTTAATGGGTAGTAAGAGTCTATCCAAGAATGCGTAGGGTTTGCGTTCTTACAAATCTCACTGTGCACTTTCCATTTCTTTTCCTGAATGAGATCTAGAACTTAGGTTAATTCCTTAATTTCTTACTAATGACTATCACTTTTCTTTCATTTTGTGATCCTTTTTCTTTTCATTTTTTTCCTTTTTCTTCCCCTCCTCCTTTGTAGAGTCCGCAAAATTTTCCTTCGTCAAAATTTTCTTTCCTTCTCTCATTTTATTCTTTTTTTTCAAAAATTTTTTTAATTTTTATGGTGTTTTTGGCATATTTGAATTTTTTATTTAAAACCTTTTCTTACAAGTTTTGCACTTTCATACCCCCCATGCCTGAGATTTGTAATATCCTCATTGTAACTTAGGGGGTTTTTATTCAACTTAGTTCATACATTAGGATAGATGTTTTGATGAGTGAATGGGTTGGGGTGACTATTACGGATGATTTCTATTCTCAGATGCAAGCACCTGAGATGGAGTCGGCTGTCCTAAAGGGTGAACCTTAAGTGCACAAAGGTGTCAGAAAAGGTTTCAGGTTTTCAAAGAGAATGACGGGCTACCTCCTGTTGAGCGCTAAATTTGACGCCTTCAGCCAAGCGGGAAACGTGATGTAGAGGGGATGGTCAAATCAGTAGAGTTTAGTGTAACAAGCACCTTGATCAAGAGCCTGGTTGGTCCAACCAGGTGCTTGTTCAGATCAACAGTTTGATGATGCATCCCAAACCCAATCAATCTGGTGGGTTGATAGATGTAGATCAAAAGGTGTGGAACCCACCATATACTATGAAGCTCAGATGGATGTGGAAGTGTGAATGCGGGGTTTGGCTGAGTCGAATCAGCCTGGTTAGAGTAGGGACTCGTAAAACAATGAGTAAATAACGCGGAAGCCCTACAAGGGTGATCGGAGAATGATGGAGCATGGTCTTTAGTCTAATCAATGTTCGAAACCCGATGTTGATGTGGAGCTGCAACCGACACGGTGAGAGGTGAATCTGAATAAAAATTGAGTCCGGTTGTGGGTCGAGGTTGAGAAGAGGTTTTGATAAGTTCTGTGTGTGTGGAAGAGGTGGCAACTGTGTATGAGGGCTCTTCTAGAAACAAATGACAGGTGGTTTCCTGTAGAGAGTCCTCTGGGTAACTATCAAATGCCTGAAGAGTGTCTGTAGGATGAAGGAAATCTGATTTGAGCAAAGATTTGAATTCTAGGTTGCAATCACTCTTGGCATTTTCTGTTTTTGGTTCCTGAGGATCGAAAAGGAATGATTCGGGAACCAGGACCTTAGAGTCGGAGTCAGAGAATGAGTCATGCGAACTAAGGTCGTAGATGGGCTTGGTGTGTTCAGGAAGGAGAGTCTCTCCGCAATTATAGTCAGATCTGAAGTTGTCAGAGAGTTTGCGAAAATTGAGTTTTAAATGAGATTCATGATCATGAATTCCACCGCAACATAAATCATCAGATGTGGAATCAGCAGCTTGACTGGGGTCCAACCTATGTGTCAATTCTAGGCTTAAAAAGGTGTTTTGTCTAGGCTCAAGTTCGAAGCTGGTAGGATAGACCCAATCGAAACCCCACTCATCCAGCTCCTCAGTCTCTGTATCATAAATTGGCATGACTTTCAAAAAATCGATCAGATTTCCTGAGGATGTTGGAGGGGAATATTCATCAAATAGAGGCCCAGAATCATATTCTGTAAAAATTTGATCTTTATCATATGGGGCCTCATAATCTTCCCAATAAGTTTCAGATCTAGGTTCTAGGTTTAGGATGTGGCTAGAATTACTAGAATTTAAGTTCGAATAACCTTCAAGGGTCACCCTATCAAAATAAGGGGTGGAATTTATACCCTCAGGAGGTTCAATTTTAATCTCATTATTGCAGGAGTCTTGGAATTCTAAGCATGGCAATTCATGGTCTAGGGTCGGCTCATCATTGTGTTCTCCTGCAATATCCCAACCTAGTTCAATGTTATTTTCTACCTAGGTCGGGGATCGACAACCACTTTGTGCCTCAGTCCCGAGATCTGGGAAACTAGATTGATCCTTAATGCTGTTCCAAGATGGTTCATCCTCTGTTTCTGGTATATACGGGTATTTCTGGTTGATAGTTTGTTCCAGTAATCCCATCATCTCTACCCACTTTTCAAGAGCATCTTGGCGTTGTTCCCAAAGTACAGGATTTGTCAAGCATTGAAGGTATTCAGATTTGTGTAATTTTTCTATCTCAATGTATCCTATTATGAGCATATCTCGGGTTGATCCTTTTATTGCTTCTGTTAGCAAAATTTGGGCACAATTTATGACAAGGCTGTGGTTGTTGGGACATCAACCTGAATGTTTTCTATTGGTGTTGAGGGTTTACATTTAATTTCATAGAATTCAAGGGCATCCTCAATCATCCTATCTTTCATGGATCTTTGTGATTCAGGTTTCTTGAAGGGTGATGCTAAGTAATTAGGCTGCATATTTGGATCAGGCGATGAAATCAAGATGTAGAATCAGAAGTTCGATGTAGACTCAAGTTGTGCCAAGATGGAAGAAGGGGGACTTGGTTCAAAACCAGAGGAAAAGGGCTATGCGAAGTGTTGGTTGCACAAACTTGGGCACCGAGGCTCGGCCTCGGGGAGAGTGAATTTCTAAAGGCGGTTACAAGGACCTCCTACCAAACACTGAAGGACTGGATGAGATAAGCAGGTGCTGGACCCAATCAAGACACCCAAAATGTTGGGTGACTATAGAGGTTCAGGGCAGATGGACCCCTTAATCAGAAGATCATCCACCTGAGATTACCTGGGCAGCCAGAGAGGATGAGTCCCGCGAAGACCCCTACACGGTAGAGCACCCCCACGGGTTACAGGGTTTCCCCCACCCGACCTCTCTTGTCACTGAGATTCCAGGTAGACCAGAATGGGAACCTTGACCTCTAAAGTCCACCACTTTTAGTTAGGATTAAGGTGCTTAGGTTTTCATTTGAAATTTATCCTTTTGAGTGCGAAGGGTGACCTAAGTTGGAGGTTGGTTGACCCAAGGGGTCAACTTCACCTATTAGTTCCTTTGAGAGCTTATTAGGTCTTGTCTTTTAGGGTTCAAGTGTTGTTAAGAGCCAAATTGGTTAGGGTTTCTTTTGTTAGATGTTTTCAGACAAGGACTTGGGCACACTTCTTTTGGGATTTCTCAATTCTTGCTTAAGAAGTGTGTCTCTAAAACCCTAATGTTGAATCTTATGTTGGCTCTATTTGGTCCAGTTAGCTCCTTGTTGGGTAATTAGGGCTCAGGCAAGAAGATGTTAGCCCTTAAATACCCTTAATAGTCTGTGCAGGAATAGTGTTTTGAAAACATGCAGCTGTTACTAGGTATGAAAGACAGGTTATACCTATATTGTTTATTCTTTTCTTTTTCTTTCTCTTTAGAATTTAGGGGTTAATAGTGAGAGGATAGAAAAAAATTACCTGTCCTCGGAGTGGTTGTTGTGCGGCTGCTTCTTGATTTTCCTGAACCTACACACAATAAGAGAAGAGATTAATAAAAACTCAATAGAGAATTTATGGCTTCTAGAATCACCGTTGCTCCCCGGCAACGGCGCCAAAATAGTAACCGCTGGTTGGGCTGCTTGTTCGTGTTTACAGTCGTTATAGTATAAGACAACACAGCTACCAGATTACTATTACAAGATATTTTTACTCGGAATAACAAGGTTTTCCCGAGGTCGAACTCAGGGAGCAACTATGCTTTTAGAAGACTAAAAGTTCTCAATTAAGTTACAAAAATGAGAGAGAGAGAGAGTTCTCTTGGTCTTGGCTTCTTCTTCTTCTCTCTTCCTCTTCTTTCTTTCCTCCTTCTCTTTCAGCTGATCTTCTTCTCTTGCTTTCAACTGCAGGGTCTTCCTTCCTTCTTTTCTTTTCTTTCTTGCCGCTGCAAAAGCTTCTGCCTTCTTTCTTCTTCGTCTTCTGCGGTTGAGGTGATCTTCTTCTTCTTCTTTCTTTCTTCTCTTCTTTCTCTTCTTTCTGCTTTGGCTTCTTTTCTTTTCCTTTTCTTCTTCTTCTGGCCGCTGACTTCCCTTCCTCTTTTCTTCTTCTTCTTTCTTCTTTGCATGCGGCTATGGTGATCTTCTTCTTCTCTAACTTCTTTCTCTTCCTCGCTTCCTTCTTTCTTTTCTTGCTTTACAGCTCCTCTTCTTTTCTCTTCTGGCTGCTGCTCATCCGTCGTCTGGTGAAGTGGTCAGACGACTTAACTGTAGGTTTGCTACAGTGCCTTCCTTCTCTTCTTTTCTTCTGTTTCTCTCCTTCATTTCCTCTTGTTCTTCGGCTGCCCTGAGCGGCTGAGGCTTCGGCCGCTTCCCTCCTTCTTTTCCTTCCTTCCTTCTCCGTCTGTTCCTACACGCTCACACAAGGATTAGAGAGCAAAACCAACCCCTATCCTTCCCCGTGTCTCTCTCTTTCTCAGATTTCTCTCTTATGACCGCTCCCCCCAGAGCCGGGTAATCGGGTGCGAGTATCGCACCCGGGACCAGGCCCACCGGCGTCCAGTGGTGGGCGAGGAGTGCGTGGTTTGGGTAATCGGATCCGGCCCAGACCCGCGGGGCGTGAGCGTGGGCAAGGGCGAGCGAGTGTGTGACGCGCAGAGTGCAGGAGAGGGACCTGACCCCTGTGTTCGAACGCGAATAGCCTTAGACACTTTTCCAATTTAAGTGCGGGCTCTTGGCTATGCACTTCCGAGGTGGGACTAAAGTCCCACCACCCAAATTAGCTTCTGCAGCTGAGGAATCCGCAGGAAATTGCAGCAGCTCGCGAGGTCTTCGCCTCAGCTGCAGCCCTGGGAGTCTTCGCAGAGGCGACCCGCGCAACCTGGGGCGTGCACCTGGGCTGGAGAGCGCCTGCAGCTGCAGGTGAAGGAGCTGCAGCAGCTCAATAATGGCGACGAAGGGGCTCCGACCTGAAAATAGGAATACGGCCTCTTGGCCCAATCAGAAGATGCAGGGAGCTTCGTCGGGGTACAGCGAAGGCAGTGCTGGTGTCGGCGAGGCGCGAGGGCGTGTGTGGAGGTAGCCCTAGGTCGAACTATGTGCGAGAAGATTGGTTTGTTCGGGGGGTGGTCGGGTGGTGTTTGGCAGTGAATGGAGATGGGGAATCGATAGAGTGGAGTGTGTGGGAGCTTGTGCGGTGGTCGGCGAGGAGCGGGGGTGTCTGTGGTCGTGAGATGGTCTCGCCGGAGGGGGTGATCGGAGGTGGATTGGATGGTCAGGACAGTGGTGGTCGGGTGGTCGACAGGGCAGTTTAAAAGAGGGAAAATGTAAGGGGAAGAGAGAGGAAGCTATCTACCTAATTACTGGACGAAGGGGGAGGGCAGAGCAGCTGGCTCGTATCCGCCGAAGCTGGAGACGAAGATGCCCTGGGGGGGATATCGGCGACGAAGAGAGGATCCGGAGAGCGCCAGCTGGTACGACCTAGCGCGGACGACAGGGCAGAGTAAACTCTGCTGCAGGTAAGGCAGCAGAGCGATGAGGAGGAGGAGGAGAAAGTCATTGCAAGTGGAGGGTATTTCTCCGCCAGAGGAAGCTTAAAGGAGCCGGTAGGGTCCGCCGGTCCTTATAAAGAGGTCGGCGCAGAGGGAGGGGGGACTGGCAACGTGCCATCTTCGCCAGAGTGAAGCCGGAGATGACACCCATACCTTCCGTGCGTTCGCACGGAAGGTATGGTGGTCGGCAGAGGGCATGGGCGGGTCCCTGCAACAGAGGACGTCGCAGGGAACCCCACTTTTGCTTTGCAGGGCAGTAACCCTTCTCTGTGCGGTGCCATGCTCCGCGCAAGGACGCCGGAGCATGGTGCTGCGCAGAGCTTGCAGGGAGGACCGTTCTGTAAAGAATGATGAAAAGGTGGGGGCGTAAATGCAAGGGTTTCAAAAGATAAGGGTCAAAACGTAAACGAAGAGGACCAAATTGTAAAGTCGGTCAAGGAGGTCTCTTCTTAGGCTCAAGTTTATATACAAGGCCAATTTGAACCTAAGGATTTTAATTGTGAATTTTAATTCTATGTTGGACCGTGTTTGACAAGCCAATTTGCGTAAAAATCCAAATTAAGTTATTAATTGGGCATGATTCTCTTTTTAGGTCAAAATAGGTTTCTAAGGACAAATTGATGGTTCTAAACATTAGAGAATATTTTTCTATGAATTTCAAAGGATTTAGTTGATTTTTATCCTATCTCGAACCTCGTGAATTGAAGTGGGTTTGTTTTAGGGTTACAGAATGTCGTTTAATTCCAAGAAGTTTCTATAACCCTTTTCAGATCATATCACCCTACTTCTCTCATTGTTAAGCTTGTTTGACCTGTGTTTGGATCCTTAATTACCCTGTTTGTAAACTGCATTGGTGAAATTACAGTTTTACGCCTTGTGATTTATTTTATTCTTAAACTCAGAATTCTCTAAGTTAAGCCTTTCTTTGGGTCATGTAGGAGCTTTTTCTCACATATCTGGGTTAGATTGTGCTAGTTAGGGTTTATGATGAGGTTCTCATCATTCTTCATCGGAACTTACCTCCCTATCTGATGCGGCTTTGAATGCGTAGGTTTTCTTCGATTTTGGCTCTGGTGTACCCTTCTTCTTCTGCTTCTGCCATGTCTCGTAGGCCATTAGATTGCCTAGGAGATCTTCCATGTTGAGCCCCTCCACCTCGTTCACCTCCTCGATGGCGGTGACCTTTTGCTCCCATTTCGGTCCAAGGGAATGGAGTAGTTTTCCTTGAGGCTCCCCCTTGATGAAGGTCTTACTTAAAGCTTTTAAATTATTTACAATGAGAGTGAACCTAGTGTTCATCTCACTTAGAGATTCGTTAGACTTCATTGAAAAAGACTCAAATTCTTGAGAAAGTAAATTTATTTTAGAAATCCTTACCTTAGAGGTACCTTCCTGTGTTACCTCGAGTATGTGCTAGATCTCGTATGTGGTGGCGCATTGCAAGATTCTGTTAAACTCCCACGAGCTCAAAGCGCAATATAATGCATTCATTGTTTTTGCGTTTAGAGAGAGCTCCCAGATTTATTGTTGCGAGTAGCCTTCCGTGGGTTTCTCCGGGATGTCAATCGGCGTCTCGCATCAGGCCCAAATCGTGAAGTCATTGGCTTGTAGCCAAGTCTTCATTTGCAGCTTCCAGTAAGGGTAGTTGCTCCCGTCGAAGAACGGCGGACAAGTCGTAGATTGCCCCTCGGAAATCCTAATTGCGGAGCTGCTTCCCTCCATGATCTTCTTGCTGGGTGTTATTCCGATCTTACAAGTACCTGCTCTGATACCAATTGTAATTCCCTACTTGGAGGGGGTGAGATATAAAGTACGGAAATAAAATAGACAATCTCACAAAATTAAGCAATCACGCAATAGGCAGGAGTATTTTTAGGTGGAAAACCCAAACCGGGTGAAAACCACCACCAAACCCTCTCAAGTTAGGATTTCTCGATTGACCTAGTCGATCAAATCCACTAAACACAATCACTTGAACGAGGGTGACTAAACCTCAATTACAACCACACTACTTAGGTCAAGGGTAGTGTACTTCAAAACCCCTTCTCTTCAGAAGAACGATTTTGTCTCGCGAAGGAGACGGGAATTCGCAAAGCAAATACCCAACTAAAGACAATAAAATATACAACAATCCTATAGAGCCACAAATATTTAAACCTAGCTTCTATAGGAGTTAGGAAACTTCCCTTTGGTGGAAGTGCATCTATGTGATGACTCGGGTGCGAGAATCACGCGGCTGCGCTTCGTCGCTCTCATAATCGCAGAGGGAGAGTGGGTGTGCAAGTTGGATGAGGTACTTAGATGTGGAACAAGCCTTTGAAAGCAAGTGTTTCTTCTACTTCAATTTGACATAAGAGAGTAGAAATATTCTTGCAAGGTGTGTTTTGGGTGTGTCTTACAAGCCAAGGGGACCTCCTCTATTTATAGAGGGCCTAGGAAGGCTTTCATAGACGTTGGGTGCAAATTCAAAGATAATCAGGCCGTAGTCAGAATTAATCATGATTCTGACAGGGTCTTAAGATGTCTGGTCCTGGCATCAGATGTCTGGAAAACCCATTTCAGACGTCTGGGAATTAAGTCAGGCATCTGATTCTAAGCGAGTTTCCTTCCTGATTTGAATCAGACCTAAACAGGGTTCTAGTGTATGTCCATCAAACGACACACAGGACGTCTGGCACAAAGTCTGGACATCTAGAAACCTATTGTTCTGCGGAAATGGATTCCCAAGAAAGTACAACGTCTAGAAAATCTCTGAAGGAAGATTTTGGGATAGCCGAGGAAAAACGGTCATGTATCAGAAATTTGGGGTCCTCTATGGACGTCTGATACGAGGCTAATGGTCATTTCCTCAATGGTTACTAAGGCAGCCAACGTTCCACTAATTGGACGTCTGGCTCGGGCATCAGACGTCTGCTAAGACGCTTGGACTAAGTCCCGGACGACTGATTCTAACAGACAAAACCTACTAAGTCCAGCCTAGATGATTTGGATGTCTGATCAAACAGTCAGACGTCTTAAAAGTCAATATCAGACGTCTGATTTCCAGATTAGATGTCTGATAAGGCTGTCTGAACCCTATTTTGGTTTTCTAAGTTTTTTACAGAAAACCTAAGTATTCTAGGGTAGTGCAGGTGTTCCTAGGACTACTTTAAGGGTATTTGAGGCTCTTTAACATAAGATCTAAGACAGAAACAAAGAGCGAAATAAAGAAAGAAAATTACGTAGAATAAGATAAAATGAAATCTATTCTATTCTTCATCTCCTTCCTTCTTCAATCTTTCGCTCCTCGCGAAGCTCTTCCACCTCTGTCCAGCTCCTCCAATCCACCATGGATGAGAGCTAGAACTCCGTCTAAACACCTGTCTCCATTTGCAATTTGACCTGAAAGCTAGGACTTAAAAGCGAATGTTAAATGACACGAGTTTTGTTATCATCAAAATAAACGATCGTGGTGCTCTAGCACCAACATGAAGTAGGTTCGAAAAGTCATACCCTTAAAAAGCTCCCGGTACCGCTCTCGCATCGTCGCCTCCTCGTACCGCTAGCTTTTCCATAAGACCTTCACCAGTGGTACCTGCTTCCGTCTCAGACTCCGGACGGCTCTGTCTAGTATCTGTAATGGTCTCTCAAGGTAGGTCAGGTCGTCACCCAACTCGACATTCTCGTGGCTCAGAATGTGACTGGGATCGACGACGTACTTCCTGAGGTTGGACACATGGAACACATCGTGAACTCCAGAAAGCTAGGGAGGAAGGGCAAGCCGGTAAGCAATGGGTCCTACCCGCTCCAGGACCTCAAAGGGCCCTACAAACCTTGGCACAAGCTTCCCTTTCACCCCAAAACGCTGCAGGCCCTTCTTGGGAGAAACGCGGAGAAAGACGTGATCCCTAAAGCTTGCTGAAACTCTGCCCAGAACTGGGAAGTAAACCAGGTATCAATGTCAGATACAGTCTCACGTGGAACTCCGTGTAGGCGTACCACATCGCAAATGTACCTCAATGCCAATTGTGCTGGTCCCTAGGTGACTCAAATCAGTAAGAAATGCACCGTCTTCGTCAGCCTGTCCACTATAACCCAGACTGCGTCGTGTCCTCGCAGGGTAACAGGTAGACCCACCACCAAGTCCGTGGTGATGCTCTCCCACTTCCACTCTGGCGCGGGAAGTAGCTGAAACGGCGAAGCAGGCCTCTGGTGCTCGGCCTTCACCTGCTGGCACACTGAACACTGCTACACAAACTCATCAACATCCCACTTCATCCCTCCCCACCAAATGTCACGTCTCAGATCATGATACATCTTTGTTTTCCCGGGATGTTTGGTGAACCTAGACCTATGCACCTCAGCCAGGAGCTCTCTCAGTAACTCCTCATCCCTGGGAACGCACAAACGTCCCATCATGCGTAGCACCTCGTTTATAAAAGAAAAGTCTCCTGGGCCCCCTGACAACACTCTGTCCCACCACGTCTGTAAGTACCGATCTGTCATCTGCCTTACGATGACGCAGGCTGTCAGCTCTGGTCGCGTTTGCTGTGTCACCGTCACTACCCTACAATACCCCTATGACTCCCGGAGTTGCCAACTGCCCAACTCCTCCATA
Source organism: Thalassia testudinum (assembly GCA_037157565.1). NCBI lineage: Eukaryota > Viridiplantae > Streptophyta > Magnoliopsida > Alismatales > Hydrocharitaceae > Thalassia > Thalassia testudinum. Next base: position 4,558,113 of record JAZHRO010000037.1, read on the forward strand.
AGCCACCAACTCTGCGCCTGTGACTTGCCATGTGGGCGGGCGCCTTCCAGCTCAAGACGTCATCCACCACATTGGCCTTCCCTGGATGGTAGGAGATGCTGCAATCGTAGTCCTTCAGGGCGCCTTCAAGAGCTTGCTCGGGTGTACGGGTCGAGTATACGCGTCCGGGACTAGGCCCACCGGCATGCGGTGGTGGGCGAGGTGTGCACGGCTTAGGCAAATGGGTCGGGCCAGGTCTGCGGGGGGTGGTCGCAGACGAGGCTGGGTGAGCAGGTGAGAGGGACCTCACCCTGTGTGAATGAGGCGATAAGCCTCAGTCACTATTTCAATTTATGCGCCACAGGGCGCTCCAAAATGCCCGAGGTGGGACTATCTGCACCCCTCCTTTCTCGCGTGCCCGCAGTAGGGGTGCCCTTCCAATTGCAGCAAGACACAAGGCTCACGTCTTCAATTGAGGACCTGGGACAGTGCGCGAGTCTCTTCCGCGCAGCTTGGGACTTCAACCTGGGATAAGGGGTACCTGGGCCGAGCTTGCGAGCAATCTTGAAGCATGCTCGTTAATGGCGGAAGGGGCATACACCTGAAATCAGTAAAACGGACTCTCGGCCACGTCAGGACGTTCAGGGAGTATCGCCAGAGCACAACGAACGTGATGGGAATGGTGGCGTGGTGTGATAGTGGTCGTGAGTGCGTGGCTATGTCAAACTGTGTGCGTTCAGGTGGGTGTGTTCAGGGAAGGGTTTTAGTGGGTGGCACGATCAGTGGAGGGTCTCAAGATGATCAGTGGGTGGATGTGATGCTTCTGAGGGGTTTGACGAGGTGGATGGGTGTGGGGAGGTGACGGAGACACCTCGCCGGTGATCTGCCGGAGGTGGAGATGGTGGTGGTCGAGGGGTCGAAATAATAAATTGGCAGAGGGGAAATAAAGAGGAAGATGAGAGGGACTTAGCTGTGAGCCCAGAGTAAAGGAGGGGATGCGAAGGTGGCATGCGGCCAGTGCTGCCATCATCAGAGACAAAGGTGCCAGTTGAAGAGAATGGCGACAAGGAAGAGGGGTCGAAGGGCGCCCGCTGGTGCGGCGCGGCGCGACGAAAGACGGCGGAGATAACCCTGCCACTAGTATGGTTGCAAGGCTACGAGAGAGGAGCGGGAGTGTCGACGGAAGCTCTGGCAGTTCGCCGGAGTTGGTTGAAGACGAATAGGAGGGGGGGATCTCAGGCCAAACGAAGCTTGAAGGATGCGGCGAGGAGTGCTGCTCCTTAAATAGGTGAAGGCCGGTCGCGAGGCGTGCGAAAGCGACGGGAAGAACCTCACCGGAGGTATGGCAGACGGAGACCCATACCTCTCGTGCGTTCGCACGAGAGGTATGGTGATCAACAGGGCATGGGTGCCGGCCGATGCGGTAAGGGGCTCCGTAGGGAGGTCCCCTTTCAAATCTGGGGCCGGCTCCCCATGCATTTGCGGCACCATTCTTCGCGCAAAGTCGCCGGAGGTATGGCCTGCGCAGTGAGTGGAAGAAGGACCAGATTGAAGAAAATGACGGGAAAGATATGGGGCATTTGTAAGAGTTTCAAAAAGTTGAGGGTCTGAAAGTAATTTTGATGACTAAATTGCAAAGTGGGTCAAGATGGCCTTTTCTTAGGTCTAAATTTTGGTATCAACCTAATTTGGACCTAAGGAATCCAATGGTGAAGTTGGATTTTAGGTTTGACCACGTTTGACTGGACATTTTGCACAAAACCCAAATTAGGTGAAAAATTGGGTATGGTCCTCAATTTAGGTCAAAACAGGTTCCAACAGACAAGTTGAAGGTTCTAAACCCTAGAGGATATTTTTCCAAGAATTTTAGATGGTTTAGTTGATTTTTATCTTTCCTAGAACCTTATAAATTAAAGTGGATTTATTTTAAGGTTACAGAATGTCATTTAATTCCCTGATTTTGTCATAACCTTTTTCTAACCAAACCATCCCATTTTTTCTCTTATTAAGTCCACTTGACCTATGTCTAGACCCTTAGAAATCCTGTTTATGTACAGCAATGGTAAAATTACAGTTTTACCCCTTGTGTCATGTTTTATTCTCAGATTAACAATTTCTTGAATTAGGCCTTCTATTAGGTTATGTAGGAGCTTTTGTTTACTTTATCAAGTTAAAATGTGTCAGTTATTGTTCATGATGAGGTTCTCATCAGTTATGAAAAAGACGAAGTTAGCGAACGCTGAGTAGAGTGGTAACCATACTATCTGAAGCAGTAAAAGCAACAGGTATAATTATCTTTTCTATTTATTTTATTTTACAGGTAATTCCTTTTTCACCCCTTTTTGTCATCTTTCAGATTTTGCTTGGTCTTGCATGCTCCTCGTGGGAACGATCTTAATTGTAGTCTTTTCCGAAGAGTAGAAGGTACACGTGGTGCTCTCCTGGCCGAGAGAGTCCCCCGTGGTAGTCCTACACCCAGTCAACCACCCTGAGGTCACTGTTAGATGTAGTAATGACTACGGCACGCGCGATAAGCGCACGAATAGCTATCCCACACTGACACATGGGCCTAGCTCTCGGGTACGCTCAAAGTACAGCACAAAATAGTATAGGGCCTAGCGCTCTCAAAAGCAGGGGTCTAGCCCCTCAGAACCAAACAGGGGTCCTGCTCCTCCACAATCCGCGCACCCTCGTCTGACTACCCCGGTTTGCCCGGAGGTCCTAACAAGTCGATGTAGGGTGGCTAGCTAAATCTCGGGCCCCGTGGGGTGGCTAGCTCCCTCCCTACACTAGTAGCTCACCTCGGTACCGTGTACACGAGAGCTAACAGAACTCGGTGTAGAGTGGCTAATCCTAACCTCGGGTCCCAACCCAGGGGCGGCTGGCTGCACTCTACACAAAAGGGGACAGTCGCTCTCCTTGGTTCCACATACTCAGGGGCTAGCACACTTCTTGTCTACATTCCATATTTTCCATCTAACCACATGAGCTCTACTCCTAACTCCCCGTAAGGTTCGTGCTCATGTTCACCACATTATTCTGATCCAAATTCCATCATTCACATTTCAGTTCCCGTTTATATACAGGCAGCTCGTATTACCACAATTTAATACATGCAACTCATGATTTCACAGGCAACTGTTCAATTATCTTAGGCATATCATATTCTAAATTGCAGCTCGTGTGTATTTACGGGCAATGGCTAACAGTTAACGTATTCATGTATACAAATTCAATCAAGAAGTACAATTGGTTTATTCATTTCTTTGTCCTAGGGTTCATGCCACAACCTAGGTTTCCAACTGGCTAATTCCACAGATACATTCTTATATTAATGTAATTAACAGGGTTAGACCACTTTACCAGACAGTCCGAGAGTACTGGGGGCCCGAGCCGCAAACCGAGGCGCCTTTGCGAGCCCCAAACACGCAGTAGGTCGAAGTCCTATACCAAGGTATACATCACAAGTAAGATTCAGAATAGTGTATAAAGGTTTCTAATACGTAGAGAAACTCACAAGGAAACCACAGACACTTCGTTTGCATAAAACGGATCCCGATCGAACCGCAAACGGGTCAAAAACGTGTTTGCAGAAAAAAATCAGACGTCTGGAAACAAGTCTAGACATCTTAAAAGTCATAGAGACTCACCTCAAGCTCCTGCAGTGACCTCAGACGTCCAGGACTCCCCCGCGACCATCTAAAAATAGTTCCAGACATCTGGCCAATCCTTCGATTGTCTGGAAGTGCCTCCAGTCGTCTGATGAGCTGTTCAGATGTCCGAAAGTGCGTGGAAAGGCATTCCGCGCACCTTCCCAAGGTTGCTCCTACGCACGACAGAGTAGCCACCCTATTTTAGCCAAAACAAATCATCTGCGGTGCGGCCTGCGTGGCCGTAACCGCGAAGAGAACGTACCTCTATGATACAGATGCCTTCAGACATCTGGTGTTAATGCCAGACGTCCAAACGCGTAGCCGGATGCCCGGATCGCACTCCAGACATCTGATACTGGAAAATTTCCAGTATCAGACATTACTTCCAACGCTCCTAGCAGGGCTCTGTGATTTCCCTACTTGGAGGGGTGAGATCAGCGTGACAAAAAATTGCGGAATTGAAAATATAAACAATCTCACAAAAATAAATAATCACAAAATGTACATAGGAATTTTTAGGTGGAAACCCAAACCGGGTGAAAACCACCACCTAACCCTCTCGAGTTAGGATTTTCCGATCAACCTAGTTGATCAAATCCACTAAACGAATCACTTTAAAACGAGGGTGATTCAACCTCAGTACAACCACGCTACAAGTACGAGGGTAGTGTTCCTCAGCCCCTTCTCTCCACGAGAAGGATTTTGTCCCACGAAGGAGACGGGAATTCGCAAAGCGAATACCCAACCAAAAGACAAAGGTAAAATAAACAACAAACCTATAGAGCCAACAAAGTAATAAACCTAAGCTTCTATAGGATTTAGGAAACTCCCCTTTGCAAGGAGTGCGTCGATGATGACGCGGTGCGTGAGCCACGCGATGGCGCAATGTCGCTCTCGTAGACAACGGCGGGAGAGCGGGTGCGCGAAGGGAATGATGCTCTCAAAATGATGGAGCTTGAGCTTAGAGAACAAGAGCTTCTTGGATACAAGAGAGTGGAAATACTTGATCTTAGTGTATCTTGGTCTCTCTAGGTGTGTATCTTGTGTGTCTTTTAGTGTATTTTGGTGTGTAAAGGCTCCCCTCTATTTATAGAGGCCTTAGGAAGGCTTTGGAAGGCTTAAGAAAGGTTCTATAGCCGTTGGGAACAAAGCCCAAGAGAATCAAGCCGAAATCAGAGCAATGATTACACTTGAAGGGTTATCAGACGTCTAACTCTTTCATCAGACGTCTGGAGGGCCACTTTAAGACGTCTAATTTCAAGGTCAGACGTCTGATTCTATGCGGGTTTCTCCCTGACTTGAATAAGATCTAAACAGGATTTTTACGCAAGTCCATCAGACGACATACAGGACGTCTGGCACTATGTCTGGACGTCTAGAAACCTACTTTTACTGTGGGAATTGATTTCCAAATGTTGCAACGGCTAGAAAATCTCTGAGAAGAGATTTTGGGTCAGTCGAGGCAAAACGGTCATTTATCAGACGTCTGGAAAGACCTAAAGATGTCTGATAAGGCTCTAACGGTCATATTCTTGACTGTTTGCTAAGCCAGCCAACGGTCCACTATCTGGACGTCTGGCAAGTCCATCAGACGTCTTCTAAGACGTCTGGTATAAGGTCCGGACGTCTGATTTCATCAGACAGAACTACCTATGTCCAGCCTAACAGTTATCAGACGTCTGAAACAACAGTCAGACGTCTTAAAATACATTATCAGACGTCTGATTTGGGAATTAGACGTCTGGAAAGTCTGTTTGAACCCTATATTGGTTTTCTAAGTATTCTACAGAAAACCTAAGTATCCTAGGGTTGTGCCGGTGTTCCTAGGACTACTGTTAGGGTTCTTTGAGGCTCTTTAACATGAAATATCTAAGGAAATAAAGAGCAACAAAAGAAACGAAAAATACAACAAGTACAAAAGAAGGAAATCTATCCTATTCTTCATTTCCTTCCATCTTCAATCTTTCGCTCCACGCGAACCTCCTCTGTTTTCCGTCAAGCTCCTCCAATCCGTCCTGGATGCGAGCTCGAACTCCGTTCTAAACACGTCCACATTTGCAATTGACCTGAAATCTAGGACTCAAATTGCAAATGTTAAATAACACGTGTTTTGTTATCATCAAAACAAATGATCGTGGTGCTCTAGCACCAACAGGCTCCGCTCGGTCCGCCGCAGCTCCAGCTGCTGTAGGTGGTCGAGGATGACGCTTTGACACCCTCCTCCTCCCGCACGCACCACGGTGGCCGTGAGAGCTCCGACGAGCTTCCACGAAGCTCTCGACCTCGGCCTCCTCCTCCTTCTTACGCACTCTCCACCTCCTCGCTCTTATGCTCTCTCTCTCTCGCTCAGCTCCTCCCGTCGCTCTGGCAGTGGAAGTGGGGTGTGGTGGTAGTGGTGGAGTGGAGAGGAGAGGAAGGGGGGTTGGCTCTTTATAGCTGAGGGGTTAGGTTTCGGCAAGGGGAAAAGGAAGAAGGAAGGAGAGAGAAGGAGTGTCTGCGCGCAGAACGCAGAGTGCATATAGATTTTTGATTTTCAGATGTCCGAAAAGGGTTCCAGACGTCTTTCTGACACTCCAGACGTCTTAAAAGGATAAAAGTGAAACGGGTCCTTACAGCTATGCTCATGGGGCCTCAGTTGCCGTGAAGCGTAAGCGACAACGTGACCCCGCTGCATGAGCACACCTCTTAACCCCTGCAACGAAGCATCTGTGTACACCACAAAACAGCCACTGCTGTCCAAGATGGTAAGCACAAGAGCCTTACACTCATCTGTACAGGGAAAGGGCATATCCTTCCGAGTCAACTCGGTCATAGGACGCGCAATCTGCGAGAATTCTCTGATAAACCGCCGATAGTAACCTGCTAGTCCCAAAAAGCTGTGTATCTCTATCGCTGTATGTGTCCTCTCTCACCTGAGTACGGCCTCAACCTTGGTTGGCTCCACAGCCAAACCATCCCCTAAGATCACGTGGCCTAAGAAAGTCACCTGCCTCAACCAAAACTCGCACTTACTGTATTTGGCATACAGCCTACATCGCCTCAAAGTGTCCAGAATTATGCATAGATGCTGCCCGTGCTGTGCCTGATCTTGCGAGTAAACAACTACGTCGTCGATGAATACCACCACAAACTGATCCAAGTACGGTTTGAAAACCCGGTTCATCAAATCCATAAAAGCAGCGAGGGCGTTGGTTAGCCCAAACGGCATGACCAAGAACTCGCAGCGCCCGTACCGAGTACGGAAAGCTGTCTTAGAGACGTCGGTCTCCCTAATCCTCAACTGGTGGTAACCTAACCTCGGATCTATCTTCGAGAACAGTATGGCGTCTCGCTGCTGGTCAAAAAGGTCGTCAATCCTCGGTAGCAGATACTTGTTCTTGATGGTGACCCTATTCAGCTGTCTGTGGTCAACACAAAGTCGCAGGGTACCATCCTTCTTCTTCACAAACAACACAGGGGCACCCCATGGGGAAGGACTAGGCCTCACAAAGCTCTTCTCCAACAGGTCCTGTAGCTGTGACTTGAGCTCTTGCAGCTCAAGTCGTGCCATCCGGTACGGTACGGTAGAAATGGGGCTGGTCCTCGGTACCAGTGAGATCTCAAACTCGATCTCTCGCTCGGGCGGTAGTCCTGGCAGCTCCTCTGGAAACACGTCTGGGTACTCACAAACCACTGGAATGCTATGAAAGTCTACCACGGGGCTAGGCTCTGCCACTACACAGGCTGAAAACCCCCACACCCCTGGCTCAAAAGCCTTGCTGCCCGAAGCATAGAGAAGCATCTGAAACCTCCGTCCACCGGCTGTCCGCGAAACTCAAAGGGAGGCAACTCCGGTATGGGGAAGACGATCTTCCTCCCAAAATAGTCCACCAAGGCGTGGTAGGCGAACAACCAATCCACTACTAGAATCACGCCAAAATCCTCCATCGTTATTACAATCAGGTGAACGGGGAGATTGTGTCCCCCTATACTGACCTCGCAGTCCGTGTAGACCTCCTCAACTACAAACAACTGGCCACCTGGGCCTCTGATCACAAACGGATCCTCTAACAGCACACTGTCCTCTCCCAAACTGACAGCAAAACTCGCAGCAACAAAAGAGTGTGTGGTGCCAGAATCAAAACGTACATACACTAATCTACTTAAAATGGTAACCATACCTGCCACCACTAAACCGAGAGCCCTGGCGTCTCTGTGTGTCAGGGCGTTGATACGCCCCTCCGTCCTTGGTGCAGACGAAGCAACTACACTCTGGGTCAGGCAAGCAGTCGCTGGTCGGTATCCTCCTCGTGACTGCTGCCCTCCCCCATGCGCCTAGGGACCACGACAACCAGTTTGGCCTACTGCGCTCTGTGTGGGGAGCATCTGCTGTGCTCCAGCCCTAGATGCGCAGTCCCTCCTGATGTGGCCCGGTTGGCCACACTGGTAGCAGAGGGGAACTCGACTCCCTCCCTCGGTAGGTCCCTTTGATGGCTGGGCGTGGGTATAGTGCTAGCAGTTGGCCCCTGTTTGGGGTCCCCAAAGGCCACTGACGGCCCCGTGAAATGAGACAGCTCTCTTGCGGGTGCCGCGTGGCTCCTCCCTTGATAGCCTTGAGAGTACTCTGGCTGGTAGGGCCCCTTCCGTCCGCTGTCGATGTCTTGTGCGGCCGGGTTGGTCTCCTCGTAGGTCATGACTGCCTCAACCACTCGTGAGAAGGTGGGCAGCTTCAAGGGTTTGACATACCCCCGAATAGCAAGTCGGAGCCCCCCAGTAGACCTCCATAGGCGCTCCTCCTTTGTAGTCACGGCTGTCGAAGCAAAACGTCACAGATATAGAAAGCGCGTAAGATATGCACTGACAGTCATCGTCCCTTGGCGGAGTATCCCGCCTTCTCTGGTCCTGCAAAGTTTACCGGAAGTACTGCTCGCAGAAGAGGGTCACGAACTGGTCCCACGTCGGCTCTCCCCTCTCCTGGCCTCTGATTGCCCTCCACCACCTGTGTGCCGTGCTCTCTAGCTAGTACGTGGCAAAGGCCACGCGGCACTGCGTGTTCGAAAGCTCATGGTACAACTGCAGTGGGGGAACGGGCACGCCTCCAGGTAAGGAGGGCTCGTGCTAAGAAGTGTCAGAGTGCTGTGGGGGTGGTGGAGGACCACCCCCTCCCCTTCCTGCTCATCCAGCGCTGCGGCGGTCTCTCTGTCCTACCGAGGACTCCCCCTCCACGTCCCCAAAGTGAGATGCCCGTGGAGGCTGGTGGAGCTCTTCTCGCACTATATCCCTGATCAGTTGGGCGGGATCCTAGGCTTGAACACCCGAGAGAAGAGGTGGGTCAACTGGTACCTCAGGCCCAGCACGTTCGCTCCTTTGACCTCGTCCACGGCGACGACCGCGGCCCACCTCGAGAACTCCCTGATGAGGCATTTCCTGCAAGGAGACGCGAATGACAGAACAAAAGGGTCAACGATATCGAATTTCTTTGAAAAAGGACTCAGAACGGATATTAAGGCGATATGTTGTGGTGGCTACCCTAGTTACATGCACGTGAACGGTTATTCTCAAGCCAATTGGTTCATTTTTCGGGATGACCTTGCTTTGATACCATCTTGTTACGACTCGGTTCCTGGATCCCTACAGGACCCGAGACCGGCTCGCCTCGACTAATCCCAAGACCCAGTCGTCCAACAAGAAATAACCAAAAAGTAGGAAAGTAAGCTATATTCACACATGCAATGTAACTAAGCTGTAAAAACGTACAAGCAGTAAAGGAAAGTAAAGTTACTATTCCATTACATACCACCACAATAACAGAAACAACAGAAACGACGGTAACAATAGCAACAACAATAGCCAAAAGTCTAAAACTCACTACAATAGTAAGGGAGTACAACAAGGAAGTGTAGAAACTACGGCTGGGCTCGACTGGGCCCAGCACCCTCCGCAGCCGGAAGCTCTGGCTGCTCAACTCCTGGTCCTAAATAGCATTAAGAAAAGACAGAGTTAGCGAACACTGGGTAGAGTGGTATCTATACTATTTAAGACAGTAAAAGTAGCAAGTTTAACCCTCTTTTCTTATTATTGTGTTTTATGTGTTTTTCCTTTTTACCCATTTTTCTCAATCTTTCAGATATTCTAGATCTTGTATGTTCCTCGTGGGAACGATCTTGATTGCATTCTTTTTCGAAGAGTAGAAGGTACACGTGGTGCTCTCCTGGCTGGGAGAGTCCCCCGTGATAGTCCTACACCCAGTCAATCACCCCGAGGTCACTGTCAAGACGTAGCGGCGACTACAGCACGCGTGATAAGCGCACGGGTAGCTACCCTGCACTGGCATGCGGCTAGTTGTTTTCGCTAGCAGGTACGCTCAAGGTACAGCACGGAACAGTATAGGACCTAACCCTCTCAAAAACAGGGGTCTCGCCCTCCATAGTCTATGCACCATAGTCTGACTACCCCGATTTGCCGAGAGGGCCTAACAAGTCGGTGTAGTGTGGCTAGCTGAACCCCGGGCCCCGTGGGGTAGCTAGCTCCCTCCCTACACTAGTAGCTCACCTCGGTACCGCGTACACGAGGGCCAACAGGAGTTGATGTAGAGTGGCCAATCCTAACCCCCAGGTCTGAACCCAATGGCGGCTAGTTCCGCTCTACACGAAAATGGGATAGTCACTCTCCTTCTTACCATGTACTCAAGGGCCATCACACTTCCCGTCTACGTTCCAGGTTTCCAACCAACCACAGGAGTTCTACTCCTAATTCCCCGTAGTGTTCATGGTCATATTCACTACATTTATTCCGTTCCAGATTCCATCATTCACAATTTAGTTCTCCTTTATATGTAGGCAGCTCGTGTTTTCATAATTCAATACATGTCACTGTTGATTTCACAGGCAATTGATTATAAAGTACATGCAGCTCGTATCTTAATAGGCAAACCATAATTATTTCACAGGTAATTGCTAGTAGTTTATCTCAATTTTTGCATATAAGGACCAAACAGTGCATCCATTTCTCTGCCCTAGGGTTCATGCCACATCCTAGGGTTCCAGTCATTTAATTCTACAATACATACTTATTTGAATATTATTAAAAGCATTAAACCACTCTACCAGATAAGTCGGGAGTACCGGGGTCTCGAACTGCAAACCCAGGTGTCTCTGCGAGCCTCAAACACGCAGTAGGAAGAAATCCTATACCAGGGAATATAACACAAAGGAGGATTTAGAACAGTGTACAAAGGTTTCTAGTACGTAGAGAAACTCGCAAGGAAACTACAGATATTTCGTTTGCGTAAAATGGATCTCGATCGAACCCTAAACGGGTCAAAAACGTGTCTACTGACCAAAATTAGACATCTGGAAGCAAGTCCAGACATCTTAAAAGATATAGAATCTCACCTCAAGTCCCTGCAGAGTCTTTAGACGTCCAGGACTCCCCTGCGATCGACTGAAGGCGGTTCTAGACATCGGACCACTCCTCCGGTTGTCTGGAAGCACCTCCGGTTGTCTGGAGTGCTGATCAGACATCCGAAAGTGCGTAGGAGGGCATTCCTCGCTCCTTCCTAAGGCTACTCTTGCGTACGACAATGCTGTCACCCAAAATTAGGCAGACAAATCCTTCTACGGTGCGGCCTGCATGGCCGTAACCGCGAAAACATACCTTCGCGATAAAGGAGCTTTCAGACGTCTGGTCTCGACTCCAGACGTCCAGATGCTCCCCCAGTCGTCTGGACTCCTCTCCATACGTCTGATACTAGAAAATTTCCAGTATTAGAACTCACTCCCCGCGCTCTCCACCGCGCTTCTCCTCGCTCCGCCATAGCTCTAGCTGCTGTAGGTGGTCGAGGCCGCCTCTCCGAAGGTCTCTCCTCTCGCACGCGCCCACGGTGGCCGTGCGAGCTCTGACGAGCTTCCATCGAAGCTCTCAACCTCAGCCTCCTCCTCCTTCGGCACTCTCCTCCCTCTCGCTCTCACGCTCTCCCTCGCTTGCCTCCTTTCGCCGCTCCCGCATGCTCTGAAGGTGGAGATGGTGGTGGCGGTGTGGGGAGTGAATAGGAGAGGTGGGGAGGGGTTTAAATAGGTGGCTGGGGTTTCGGGTTCGGCTGGGGGAAGGAGGAAAAGGAGAGAGAGCAGGTCTTGCGCGCTGCGCGCACGCAGGGCACAGTACGCGTGCAAAAATTTCACTTTTGGACGTTCGGGAAAGCGTCCAGACGTCTGGACAAACGTCTGACTGAGATTCCAGACGTCTTAAAAGGTTAAAAGTGGGACGGGTCTTTATAAGAACTCCTCTTGTGTTGGCGGGGTAAGCTTCTTTCAAGAATGGGACATGTGTGCTGGGTGTATAGGGGGATAGAGGGAGTTATGAAATTTTAGCTTTCATGCAAGGTCATTTCTAAAGGAACCCTTGAATGTATTCAAAAGTATGTTTCAGAGTTTATCATAAGATATTTGCTGTCCCTTTCAGATGGCGACTTTGGCTTGAAGGATTTCAAGGATATCCACTTGTGAAGTTCCATCACGAGGATCTAGTAGTTACTTAATTCTATTTTCATTTAGAGTTCTTGGATTTACTCCAAATATGGTAAGTATCTTTCCCAACTTAGAAGGCCCAACAATTCATGAATTTGGGCAAGTGGGGTACAGATCAGGCCGTTGTTGGTCGACCTATTTTATAGGAACGGACAGTGGTCCTGACCACTTGATTTGCACGAATCTCTTTGCGTGGAGAAGGTATGGCACTATATCAGATCTAAAAAGTTGAGACATCTGTTTTGTGGCGCTCCTTGGTCTAAAGTGTATGTTCCAAAGTTGGAGTACTGTGCTTGTCTTGCGACAAGGGGAAGGTGTAACGAGCGCGTGCCCCAGACGCCTTTTAAGACGTCTGGGAGGTGGCCCAGGCGTCGGACCAGACGTCTGGGATCACGTCCAGACGTCTGACCAGACGTCCGGGATAGTTTACAGACGTCTGGCGAACAGTTATGCTCGCACGGGATATTCGTCTGCGCGCCTGTGCGCGCAGACCTGCGTTTCTGCCCTCTTTCTCTGCGGCTGCAGGCGGCTGCGACCGCCTTCTCTCTCCTCTCCGCGCGGCGTTAAAAGGGGGGGGGCGCCTCCCCTCCCGTCTCCACCATCTTCCTCCTTCTTCTCCTGCCTGTACGCGAGAGCGAGCGGACGCGAGGGCGCAGCGGCAGCGGCAGCCGCAGTGAGCGCGGAGGAGCTGCGGCGTGCGAAGGCGGGGCTCTGCCGTGAGGGCGAGCTCGCCAGGAGCGGCTTGGCCGACCGGCGGAGGGCGCAGGGGGCGCAGAGCGTCGCGGAGAGGGACCTGCTGCGGGCGGAGCAGCGTACGCGCGAGGTGCGACGCGGGCGGCGTCGCGAGCGGAGGCCGAGCAGGGCTCTGATTCTGGAAAAATTTCCAGAATCAGACGTCTGGATTGATATCCAGACGGCAAGGTCGACGTCTGTGAGATCATACAGACGTCTGAAAGGTGAGTTTCCGCTTTCTTCTTCCTTTTTGTCGACTGACCGTACTGAGGGAGGGGGTTGGCTGTGCGCAGGTTGTCTGATTCGTCATCTTTTGCGAATCAGACGTCTGGAAGTTGTACCAGACGGCGGGAGTGACCTCCAGACGTCCGGAGTGACCATCGGACGTCTGGGATCTAGGAAAGACGTCCCTGCAGACTTCTGGACGTCTGGGAAACCACGCTGAGCAGGTAATTCTCTGATCCACCGTTTAAGACGTCTGGAGGGAGTTCCAGACGTCTGATTTTGCACAGTATCGTCTTTCTCGACCCGTTTAGGGCCCGTTTGGGCTCCGTTTTCCGCGATTCGAGTTGCGTTCGTTTCAGAATTAATTCCTCTACCCGCCTACAGTAGCTATACACTGTTTTGAGACACTCCTTGTGTTTGATCCTTGTGATAGGACCTCGTTCGGTTGCAGTCTTGAGAGTCGCGGAGGCGCGCGGGATTCCCGATCACGCCCCCATTACTCCCGTTGTACCTGGTAGAGTGGCTTTAAGTATTAATAAAATCTGTTAAAGTATGGAACCATAACTAAAACCTAGGGCATTACATGAATCCTAGGAATGAGAAATATATGGAATGATAGCTCCTAGGTGTTGCATGAATCCTAGGGCCGGAAAACTAGATTGTATGATAGATCCTAGGATATGGCATGAATCCTAGGATGGAAAAACTAGTGGAATGTATATTACTGCAGTCTTGGAAAAATGGAAAGGAATATATAAAGCTGCCTGTAAATTGAATTAACAGCTGCCTGTTATGAATAAGGAACATGACTGAAATCATGGTTGGTAAGAACGTGAAACTGGAAAGTGAAACATAAGATGTTCTGAGATAAAGAGCTGGAACCCTACGGGGAATTAGGAGTGGAACTCCTGGAAAGAAAAAGGAATGGAACTGAGATGTAGTTTGTACTGTCCCTTGGGTACGCAGTACCAAGGGAAGTACCTGTACCTGTTTAGTGCAGAGTGGGGCCAGCCGCCCCAGGGACCCGGGGTTAGGATTGGCCGCTCTGTACCGACTTGTTGGCCCTCGTGTACGTAGTACCGAGGAGAGCTAGTAGTGTTAGGAGAGTACTAGCTACCCCACGGGCCCCGAGGTTCTGCTAGCCTCCTTCACCGACTTGTTAGGCCCACTAGGGCAAACCAGGGTAGTCAGGCGAGGGTGCGCGGACTGTGGAGGGGCAAGGCCCCGGTTTGGTTACTGTGGAGGGGTTGGACCCCTGTTACTGAGAGGGCTCTGCCCTGGTTCCGTGCTGTGCTTTGGGCGCACCCGTTAACGGAAACGACTGACTGCGTGCCAGTGCGGGCTAGCTACCTGTGCGTTTATCGCGCGTGCCGTAGTCACCGTTACGTCTGTCAGTGACCTTGGGGTGGTTGACTGAGGGTAGGATCACCACGGGGGACTCTCCCGGCCAGGAGAGCACCACGTGCTACTTCTACTTTTGGAAAAGACTACAATCAAGATCGTCCCACGAGGACATTCGAGATCAAGTAAAGGATCTGAGAAATAAATGAAATAGTGAGAAAAATTGAAAGATGTAAATAAAGGAAGTAATAGAACATAATAGCTACTGTACACTCTACTGTTGCCTTTAGTTAGTTTGCCACTCTACTCAGCGTTTTGCTGACGTGTTACACTCGTTACCTTTTTCAGGACCAGGTGTTGAGCAGCCAGGGTCGGCGGCTGCAGAGGACGCTGGGCCGAGTAGGGTCCAGTAGAGTTACCCCAGCTTTGTACCCCTTTTTGTTTCTGTTCTAGTGAGTAGTTTTGTTTCCGCTGTACCTTCTTTACCTGCAGTTTGTTATATGATAAATGTTGTTTTACTGTTGTGGTGGTGCCTACTGTAGTAGTTCTTTCCTTACTGCTGTACTTTCTTACTGTTAGTTATATTCATGCTGAATGTGGTTTATTTTACTGTCTTTTGGTTACTTCCTCGTTGGACGACTGGGTCTTGGGATTAGTCGAGTCGGTCCGGTTCTCGTGTCTCTTAGGGACTCGGGAACCGAGTCGTTACAGAAGGCTTCTAACCTGCGATCGACTTAAGGGTTTGGACATGAAGGTTGTTCCTTCGTGTATGCTTTGTGGGGTCGAATTGGAAATAATTCCCCATCTATTTTTCTCTTGCCCCTTCTCCTAGCTTATATGACACGAGATTTAGACTTCTTTCATGCCTCACCTTCAATGGAATGTTTCTCCTCTTCTTACGTGATAGGAGCCTATTAGAGGTGGTCTGAGTATGCAATTGTTTTCTTTGGCGCTTTTAGCTACAATATGGCACATTTGGAAAGAACGGAATGATAGGCTATTTGGTAACAATCCCATGCCCCCTTTTACGATATCCTCTTACATCTTCAGATGTATTAGAGATCCAAGAGAATTGTAATCGTGTTGTTTTTTTCTTGTATTATTGTACTTTTGATTTTGGAGAGTGTTGGGTTGTACTTATTTTAACTTATTTAGCCTTAAGTAAATATTATCCTTTTTACTTAAAAGAAAATTGACACTTCTACACGTATCATGTCAAAATGCACCACCTCACCAGCATTTGGAGTAGTGTGTGTATTAACTACTTTTCCCTAAATTACATTCAAGAAAACGTACAACGACGGTAACTTAAAAGAGTCCACTCATATAAATATGAATAATTATTTCCTTAATGCATATTTGACGTCATTTTTCACGTCACGACATTTTTATTGTTAGTTTCAAAAGATTAGAAGTGACCACTAACTTATGGAGGTGGATCCCTCTTTTTTCTTTTTTAATAAAAAAATATAAAAAGAATCATTAATAAACACTCTATCAAATAATTTTTCTATAATTATTACCTTATCAATCTCTCATCCCCCACCCTTAAAATTTGAGTTAAAGGTCATATGCACACTCTGGATCGTTGGATCAAGGTCAAAGATCATAGGGGCAGCACCAGCGGATCCGCTTAAAAGGTCCGCACAGCGCATCGTCTTCCATACCTCGATTCGAATCGCCAAACCCCCCTTTTCCCTCTCTCTCACCGCGCGCCATTTCTACCCGATAGGCACATACCCAAACCCTAATCCCAAGCTCTTCCTCCTTCTCCGTAACGCCAAACCAACCAAAGGCACGCCATGGCAGACGCGCCGACCCTCACCCTGATCGTGGGCAAGGGTCCGAAGAAGGGCGAGTGCATAGAGTGCAAGCGCGGGCGCGTCTTCCGCATTGGTCGGGTCGTCCGCGGCAACACCTTCGCCATCAAGGACCCCGGCATCTCCGAGAGGCACATCTCCGTCCAGCACCTCCCCGACCACTCCTGGTCCGTCACCGACCTCGACACCTCCAACGGCACCTTCCTCAACGGCCGCCGGATCGACCCCCTCGTCCCCACCAGCCTCCGCGACGGCGACCTCATCAAGATCGGCGCCCAGACCTCCATGCGCGTCCAAATCGTCGAGGTGGAGGTGAAGGAGGTGGCGGAGAGGGGGAGGAGGAGGGGGAGGCCGAGGAAGTTGGAGGTTGTGGAGGAGGCGTCGAATGTTAGAAGGACGCGAGGGGCGGCGGGGAGGGCGGCCGCGGAGGCGTTAAAGGTGGAAGCTTTGGAAGTGGATAAGGGAGGGAGTGGAGAAGAGGAGGAGAGAGAGGTTTTGTCGGAGAAGGCGTCGAAATCTAAGGGCGGAGCTTCCACGGGAAGGAAGGGACGGGGAGCGTGGAGGAGGCGGCGTCCGGCTTTGGGATCTGTGGAGGAGGATACGCGAGGGGTGGCGAGGAGGGAGGCCGCGGAGGCGTTAAAGGTGGGAGCTTTGGAAGGGGATAAGGGAGGGAGTGGAGAAGAGAAGAAGAGAGCGGTTGCGAGGGAGAAGGCAACGAAGGGTGGAACTTCCACGGGAAGGAAGGGACGGGGAGCGTCGAGGAGGTGGTCTCTGGCTTTGGAACCCTTAGAGGAGGAATTAGAGGAGGATATGCGACTGGTGGCGAGGAGGGAGGCCACAGAGGTGTTAAAGGTGGAAGCTTTGGAAGGGGATAAGGAAGGGAGTGGAGAAGAGAAGGAGGGAGAGGTTGTGTTGGAGAAGGTGTCGATGGGTGGAGCTTCCACAGGAATGAAGGGATGGGGAGTGTCGAGGAGGCGGCGTCCAGCTTTGGGATCTGTGGAGGAGGAATTGGAGGAGGATACGCGAGGGGTGGTGAGGAGGGAGGCCACAGAGGCGTTAAAAGTGGAAGCTTTGGAAGGGGATAAGGGAGGGGGTGGAGAACAGAGGGAGAGAGCGGTTGCGACGAAGAAGGCATCAAAGGGTGGAGCTTCCACGGGAAGGAAGGGACGGGGAGCATCGAAGAGGCGGCCTCTGGCTTTGGGACCCGTAGAGGAGGAATTGGAGGAGGATATGCAACTGGCGGCGAGGAGGGAGGCCATGGAGGTGTTAAAGGTGGAAGCTTTGGAAGGGGATAAGGGAGGGAGTGGAGAAGAGAAGGAGGGAGAGGTTGTGTCAGAGAAGGCGTCAAAAGGTGGAGCTTCCACGGGAAGGAAGGGACGGGGAGCGTCAAGGAGGCGGCCTCTGGCTTTGGGACCTGTGGAGGAGGAATTGGAGGAGGATAGAAAGAGTGGAGAGCAATGTGTTAGGCGTGTTGAGCAGGAAAAGTGTTCTGATGCCGAGGGTGTTGCTGGAGAAGGGAGGGGTGGCTGTTTAGAGGAATGTGCTTTTGATAAGGAAGTTCCAAGTGTTGGCTGTATGGGGGTTGGACGAGCTGCAGATGAGCACGGGGGAGTGGTGATGGCTGAGGAAGAGGAGGAGGAGATCGATATGGAGAAGATGACGTTGGGGCAGTGGTTCGATCGGTTGGAGAAGTGCTTGCCAATGATGATTAGTGATGCTGCGGAGGAGATAATTGCGGAGATTAGAGTGAAGGCTGATCAGTACAACAAGTATCTTTCGGGAAGGTGTGGTGTTGTATAGGTGCTTGGTGGGGAAAGGAGAAGAAGGTGATGTCATTGTTTCATCCCTTTTCTTGCATGATTAGTGTTGACTGGAATATTTGTATGATCACCTACATTCGATAGCCTGGTATGAGGCTAGAAGATGGTGCTGATTTAATTCATATGTGATGCTCCTGCCTATTTACAAAGGTCCAGCAGTTCAGTGAAATTTGGACCATGTGTGGATCATGTAATGCAAATTCTAATGCCTGTATTTTGTGCCAAAAAAGATCTGGTTGAAGCTATCTTTTCTTCCATGTGTTAGAAGTCCCATGTCACTCTCTGTTAGGCTGACGCCCTCAATAGAAAAATGCTCCCCTCTAAAGACTGTGTCATTGCGTTCCAACCAAATGCACCAAATAAGGGTAAAGGCTCTCCCAATAGATCCCACTTGAGCTTAATGGGGAGTGCAAGCTCTGCCATAAGGAGAGTTCTATTACGTTTACTTGACGACACAAAAGTTTGCCTCTCAAAATACAGACACGTGCATAAAGCCCCCATTTGGTTCTCTCTATAACATTCTTTAATTTGTACGCTAAATCATCTCTTAGAAAAATGACAAGCATGGTTGCACTTTCAGTGTTGGCATTTAGTTTACTCGATGAAAGAGACTCTGGGATGTACCCAATCTTTTTGATCAATCTGGTAGAGTTGCCAAGTATGTTGCACTTGGCTATCAAAGGCAGGAAACTTAAGCTTGTTAAGTTAGTAGAGTTGCTCTTGATCTGCAATTGTGTCCTCTTCATTTTATGGTCTGAAAAAGGTTAAGTAATAAAACTTGATAAAAAGTATATCTAACTGATTATAATATTGTCAATGGATAAAAAAGGCACAAGTGAGACCTTTTTGCATGAAAAACATTTGATAAATTGATACCATCAAAGAGATGCTGCCTTTCAAAAAAATAAAAAAAAAACCAAAGAGATGTTTCTGTATCTTAACTAAAGGATTCACCATCAACTTTATCACCTAAATATGATTGAGTAGGACGCATGGAGTTAAACGATTATCCATTGCTGCTAATGTGAAAGTAGTATTTAGAAACTTAGAGCAGGATGTATTTTAGAGGTTGATTTAGAACAGATGGACTTTCAACAGCTGAATCAGCAGGAGACGCATGAATGTTGCAAGTATGGATTTATTCTTGGCTGAATGTTTCTTAAACCTGGAAGTGAAATCTCTACCAAGGGGCTAGAAGCAACAATCAATCCCAGCCGAGAAAGAAAGTTGACTATGCTGTATCTTCCTTCATCCCAGCTGCTCCTGCTTTGCTATCGAAAGTGAAAGAGAAAAGGGTGGTGTGACATTCAGCCTTGTGGGCAAAGCTAGTTAAGAAGGGTTCTTCCATTAGCAGTGGCTGGGAAGGAAGGTAAGGAAAGGGACAAAGGAGTGGACTGAGTAAAGCAGCAAGGAACAGTGTGAAACTGAACCTCAAGAAAAAGATCCCTAATTGAGAAAAATCACCTGCGAGTTTGCTGCCTATATCCCAAATGAGAATCAAGCAAGACAGGGTGGATTTCTTGACTAGGAAGGCAGATCCATCACCTGCCATCATGTTGTGATTGCTTATATAGTAGTAGATACGTCTCCCTCAACTGACGTAATTGGTAGAGAGAGTGTGTGTAAGATGATTCGTACCGGGATGTGATAAGTGATGAGACATAGGTGGTGTAAACCCGCTTCATCAGTTCTATTAGAGAATTAGGAATGAGTTTTAGATTAGTTAAGTTAGGCTAATTAGTTTGTTTTGGTATTCTTGATGTCTCTTTCTATTTTTGTTAAGATTTGATTTGATTTGAATTTGTTTTCAAATTAGTTAAGATTAGGATTACTATTGTTATTTCTTCTCTTTGTATAAAAAGGGATTGATTTCTCTTTTGATCAATAACAATAATTCCTCGTTACTCTTCCACATGATATGAGAGCCGGAAGATCTTAAGGATCTTTATCACCAACCTCTCTATCTGTAAAGTTGTTGTGTGCACCAGAAAGGTTTCCACCATTGCCTTTGGTAGGTCGGAGGGTTCTAGCGGCCAGCCATCAGGTTGCCTGGCCTTGGTGACCCCTTTGCTGATGCCACTAGCCCTTTGGTGGCCATAGGTCTTTGCAGCCATTGCTGTTGCTTTTGCGGCTCTTGTTGCCACCGCCTCTGTTGTTGCGTTTGTTGCTACTGATGCTTTTGCATCTGTTGTTGTCATTGCTGTTGTTGATGTTGGTGCCGCTGCTATTATTCTTGTGGTTGCTACCATTGTTGTTATTGCTACTGCTATTGTTTCTATCCTCTCCAGTGTCGCCTGACCCTGTCAGGGCTCCACCTAGCTCCAATGACCTCTTCCCTGACCTAGCGGTGCTCCGACGATGCTTCGATCGGTTGACGGGGTTGCTTTTCCCTTGATTTGATCACCACCGCTACTTTTGTCAGGCTTCTCTCGACTGTTGTTGTGCCACTGGACTCCACTGCACTTTGGCAACGCCTCCTCAAGGAGTTTAATGACCCCCCCTTACCTCTCTTTGATCAGATTTGGCCGTTAGTCCTGCAATTCTATGGTCCGATTTTGTTGATGAGATAACTTGGAACACCTCTGTAACATGATAGTTCTCGAACAATTTTGATAGTTTGAACCCCCCTACCTCTCCGATTTATTTGAATGACGTTACGGGCAATTTTGATGATAGTTTGACCCCATGGGCATCCAACAAGGCAAGAAGTGACAATGGTGCAGCAAGCAACTGTCAGGAAAGTGGCTACAGGCTTCATTAAAAATGGTGCCCCCTAATTTTCCTTGGTAAGGAATTGGCTCAGAATAGGTGGGATTTGTTTGTGAACGGTAGAGGGAAATTGGTAGAGAACATTCTTTTAAAGGAGTTGGTAAAGAAGAGTGGAGAGGAGTTGATGTTTCGCTTGGTGCTTTGTTTGTCGTTAAAGGTTTCTATTGAAAATCAACTTGCTGCATGTGTAACTCATAGCCTAGCTGTTGAACGCAGTGGATTTTCTGATATGGTGATTTCCACCATTTCAATTCCTTCGGATGTGAAAATCAAACTCTCAATGAATGTATTTCAACCTCGAATTTTGCAAGATTAACTAGTGTGATGCCCTTTCGGATTAAGTAAGCATGTATGTTTTCTGAAAAGAGGTGTGCCTTTACGCACTGATGATACCTTAAACAGAACTTTTTGCAAACAAATAGTTCTATTTAAACTGTTGAACTAATCTTGTTTCTACTTTTTCATTTATAATTTCCAAGCATTTCTCCAGCTTTGAAGGTCCTCTTATTTCCATGGCCTGTCTCTGTCATGTCGATTTTGTAGTGTCAAAGTTAGAGTGTTGACGCATGTAATAATGCACTGCTTTCTTAACCTGAAGAAATAGAGCTAGCTCATACAAGGAACGAGCAGAGTGATATCTTCTCAAATTATGAGCAGCAATATGGCCATGGATTTAAAACTTTTATGCGATGTTATGTTGAACTTCCATGAGTATTACTGGGCAAAAGGTTTCTTTTAAAATGTTACATTGTTACTTTCAAAAAAAAGTTAGTATCTTGAGGAGAGATTATTTAGTAAATGCGCTACAAACCTTCGAATGCTTGTGAGATAAAACTGATTATCTTGAGGAGACTTATTTTACAATTTTTAAATAGGTCATGTTTATAGTGTCCTCAAATAAATTTGGCATCATCCTTCATATCCCTATTCTGACAAGTTTGCTTTTCCTCCTCTTCTTCTACCCGTGCCAAATTTGATCATGTAATTTCTAACTCTACGCCATCTTTATATTTAATTCTTGATTAATGGAGTTCGAGTCTGAATAACAAAGATTCAGTTTTCAAGTGAAGTGCTTGTCATCCAGTAGTAATCAAACAAAGTTCTAGCTTTGATAAGTAAAGAAGAAATATTAAAGTTAGTATTATTGATTTGGCTGGATCATCAAAAATGCAAACCGCACCTCCAGTTTGAATTGCTTATCCAAATCCACTTTTCTTAAGGATAGAGTAAAGAAAAGGTGTTTTGTTTTGTTTTTAATGAAATGGATTGAAATTCCACAAAGGCAGAGACATTCAGGCTTCACCTGGTACATCCAACTTGTTCAAACTATAGGCGTTTAGGATGCAAAAAACCACATTTTTTTTTACAATTTACAAGAATATAAGGTGTGGGAGTCTTAATAGCATGCGATACTTCCGTATAAGCAAACAGAAATCAGCAACCTGATGTATTATTAGGCTAGTAAATAAAAGGTAAATGAGAATGGGAATGAAGAATGCACCTGCTTGTACAGAGACTTCAGGGCAATGGATTTCAAGATCGCATATGCCAGATTAGGGTAAGTTACTCAAGAAACTTGCAATCTTCTTGAAGATGGGCAATGTCACCATCGAAATAAAATTTTCAAAGAACAGGAGTTCAGAAACGTACTTTTAAATACAAAATTTAACGTAGAAGTGGGGTTACATGTCCCTCTCATATGGGCATTCTTTTCTTTCGGTCGAGGTCTATCAGCATAATGCGTTAATGCATTTAAAATATTTTTTTTAAAAAGTAACTTGAGTATTGTCATGGGGTGACACTCACCACAGTTAAAAAAAATTAGTATTATTTTAAAATAAAATTGTATAGGTGTAAATTGCAGTTACGTAAAATTATTTTACATAAATATAAAATTTATTATGAATAACTTTATACTAATATATTTTAATTTAAAATCAAATTATACTAATAAAAATAAAATATCATTTATTATTTTTTTATTTACAAATAATGGTGACTGTTTGAGTGATCGTAAATCCTTTAATTTTCATGTGTTTGATTTATTTAATAAATTCATACATTAAACACGAACATGAATGGTTGGGTTCACCTTAAGTCCCAAAATATGTTATTTTTTATTTTTTGATTTTTTTTTTTTGTCTATTGTCACTTTCTAAAACATATTATACTTAATTCCTACTTTTATCTATTACTCTGAGCTCGTACGGTAATTGGGGAATTTTAATTACAACTTTTCAATCGTCATTACGAGTTTGCACGAGACTCATTTCAGTTGCTGGAGCCTTGCTGCAACTTTCACCCTTTCTCCTCCCTAGAACTTTTTTATATGTGCATATGTGCATGTTTACGTGACAATCAGTTCTCTGTACAAGTTTCCTTCACCTATTTAGGAGAAGACAAAAGGGGTTTGTATGAAAGGTTAGCATTGGCATGTTATGATCTGGGGACTTGTACATCCCTTTGCTTCCAAAACTCTGCTGTAAATCCCTCGACGAGGTCATAATATATGTAACTTAAATGACATGTTAGTCTTGACCGGGAAATTCTTAGGAAAACCAACAATAGGTACCCAAAACTTGTGGACCTCCAACCAACCATGACATTTTGAGATCTGATCGGAAAAGTAAGAAAGGCCACAGGCGTGGCATGTGTTGTCCTTGTAAGGGTGCTACCTTCGACATATGCCCTTATCTTAGAAGATTCTGTTGGATTAAAATATAACATATGAACTTACATATGTAAATTTATATATAGATATAATCAAATAATAATAAATAAAATGACTGTCGTTTTAAACTCATAATATAAAATGATCAAATAAGTTTAATGATTTTACATATGCTAAAATGCAAAAGGATTAGTGTGGTTATGTTCATATATGTGTAGAGACTTATTTTGTTATTAACACCTTCTTGATGGACGGAAGTGTAAATCACTAACGCAATTAGTGTGATCAATTACATTAGTATTAAGGGGTCATGGTCCCTAATAGCCCCACCACCCAATTCTCTAAGATCACCCGCATCGTGACCTATAGAGGAAGTGTGAGAGTCCTCTAAGGAGTAGTAAGGAGGATGGCTGGAGAAGAAGATCATCTTCTTTTAATGTAGTTCATCAGGATCCAGGGTGGGAACTGTTGGAAGACCTCTAACCATAATCCCTATTAATTTATCTCAAAGATGAGCACATATATGTTCTTCTCCTACAGGTAAAACTCAATTTAAATGTATGTGCATGATGCTAGAAACTAAGGTAACCTAATGCATTTACATATAAATGTTTTCATTTTTAAACACTGATATGTTTCTTCTATATGATCATATATTTTGCCTAGATTAGATCACAGATCAACATAAGATTAAAAACCTATTTCGTATTCCTGAAAATTTTAAAATATGATCTATAACCGTCGTAAGTACCGGTACTGAAGATGACTACCGGTACTGTTCAAATATTGTAAAGTGAACTATAGGTTGCTAGTACTGGTACTCTTCATGAGTATCGATATATGCAAGCTACAGACGAGACTCCAGGTCGTCTTAAGTCCAAAATTGAGACTTATATGTACCGGTACTTATCATTAGTACCGGTACACATGAGTCCCAGGTTAATTTCTAGACTTGAAGTCACCAAAACTAGTAGCTTACAAGTACCGATACTCGACATGAGTACCGGTACTGATAGGCTACAGGTGGTGCATCTAGTATTCAACTGGTATCAGTATTCTTCATGAGTATCGATACTCGTTGAGATTAGTTGTTTCCTGAAAAGATACTAGTATTCTATGAGTATCGGTACTCAACACGAGTACTAGTATATAGTTAAGTACTGGATAAATACTCATCTGGATATGGATTCTAAATTGTAACTCATAGGTACTGATACTTAGGATCAGTACCAATATTCAATGGGATGTGGAACCCACAACTGTAACTCAAGAAATATGAAATTTAGATGAGTTAAGTTGTGGTACATGTCCATCCTAAATTAAAAATAAATTACTTATAGTTAAGTCATCAAAGATATAAGAAAATTTTAGAATCATATGTTATTTTATAAATAGTAAATAATTCCACCCTCACCTAAATGATAAACTCGATTCATAAGAATGAGACCAACAATATTTATTGTGTTCTTCTCATTCCCTATTGAAAAAAAATGCAGACGCTGTAAATATGTGCATGTTACCATACACCCCCTATGTTTATCAATTTACAAAAATATCTTTTGCAGTATTGATTTCACGATCATGTCATTTGATTGGTATGGGCTAAAACTTATTTGGAGGTTAATTCATATGAAAGTTGAGATTAATTAAGAATAGAAAATATATAAAATTTTATAGCCTCATTTAAATCTAGACATAGTAAGTGCTTGAAAACATAGTAAATTAATGATTTATAGAATAGCGGCAAAGATGACGTTGAATTGGGCGTTAAGGTATGAGGGAGTAAAGGGTAACTATTTCTTGACCTTTTTTCCTTGAATAAAAACATGTATTTTTTTTAAACTTAATTCTAAGTAAACTTACATCAAACATATCAACTTTGAAATGGGCTACGCGTAAATATAAATTACGTCGAGGAATACCCCCTCCTCTTGACGACAAAATAAAAAAAAAATCCTATTTATATTCAAAATTTAGGAGGGGTATCCCTTGGGAGAATAGGAGAGCTTAGGAAGAATATTTTCCTTCCGTCAATATCTTAATTAAATTATTTTATTATATCACATAAATATTAATATATATTAAAATATATTATTCAGATAAAATATATTTATTATATCATCTTAAATTACTGATATTTATATTTTAATATTAAATAAATACCACGGACATTATGTTAAAATACCAAGTAATAGTTAATTTAGGAGCAAAATTGATATCAATTTCATTCTTAATTTTGTATTTGTCATTTATAATTTTAGAATCGTGCCATTCAATTTTTGAATTTTGATAATTCCACCGTCTCCCATAAAATTATCTAATTTTTCTTATTAATTTTACTTATTCATCTTTTATAAATAATTTTTCTTTTATTCCACCAACTTATTTCGTCAAATAAACCCCTTAAGTGGAATGAATCTCATCAGTTCTTTTATAAGATAATAAATTAAACTAAAATTTAAATAAAATAAAATACCTTAATTTTTTATTCTCCTATTTTTAATTTTTATTTCTATCGACAATTCTCTTACTAATCACTACCTAGATGAATAGCATATGTATCATTTCGGATGTTACACGTGCTGTTTAAAATTTACGTCTTTTCTTGATAAAGGGAGATCGAAAAAAAAAAACAAGACTTTGAGAAAAAACTTTTATCATCATTTTATCCAATCGCCCGCTGGGAGACGCAGTCTAAGATGCCCATGAGCCATTACCAATGCTAGAGGGTTTCTTGGCACGCAACTGAAGAGGTCCTCCTCATCTTCCCTCTCGCACGGTTCTCCGCCCCTTCTCTCCGCCGTCCGACGTCGTCCAACCATAAAATCCATCACCTCTGGACCGTCCGATCCCTCCCCGTTTGGCCGCATGGCATCGCCCAATGAGGAGCTTATCGTGGTGGAGGTGGACTCTTCCACCTCCGTCGCGACCGTCTCCATAAACCGTCCGAGGTCCCTCAACTCCCTGACGAAGGCGATGATGACGTCCCTCGCCCGCGCCTTCAGCTCCCTCGACGGCGACCCTTCGGTGGGGGCGATCGTCCTCACCGGACGAGGGAGGGCCTTCTGCTCCGGCGTCGACCTCACCGCCGCGGAGGACGTCTTCAAGGGGGACGTCAAGAACGCCGACATCGACCCCGTCTGCCAGATGGAGCGCTGCCGCAAGCCCATCCTCGGCGCCATCAACGGCTTCGCCGTCACCGCCGGCTTCGAGATCGCCCTCGCCTGCGACGTCCTCGTCGCCGCCCGAGGCGCCAAGTTCATCGATACGCACGCCAGGTATCTATTCTATAGGATTGCAAGTTTTAGTTGTACACTTCTAGATTAAGTGGGTTTACACCGGATTAATTATTTAACCTATCACTTAGTCGATTTAATTGGACATAAAGTTATTTCATCTTAGGATAATTTTAATTCATCAAAATATCTAAATAAATTAATTTACTTATTTTAACATTTATTCAACTTTTTTTTATATTTTTTTACTTATTTCACACACTTATTTTCCTTAACAATCAAGACTTAAACATCTCCTGTGTATTATAAAAACGCGCCAGTGATATTTAAGTGTGACAGTGGTGCTTGAACAAGTGCGCGAATGAGTGTTGATCTACATCTTTTTTTGCTAAATATATCTCTTCAGCTTCTCCGCCTTCTTTTCTTTTCCTTTTTTAAGTTCTACTTCTTTACTTTCTTCATCCGACCGAAATTTTGTACCTTTGTTCGTATCTTTGCCAGCCCAGCCTTGTTTTTCCTATGGATATTGGTTGATGTACTTCGTATATGATGGGCCTCGGAAGCCACTGTCGAGGTCATCGAAGGCTAACAAAGGATTTTTAGAATGCAATAACGTAACAGAGCTAAGAAATAAACAAGCATTCACGTAAAGACAAAGGATTCATGATCCAGTTCCACCTGATATGAATGTATGTCAACGGAGGAAATTTAACTCTCAATATTCATTATGCATGGAATGATACATGTTTTTCCTTTGGTCTCATGCCATTGGGTGTTATTTGGGTTTCCTTTGCATTGCCTCCCTTCACCACGTAGGTGGGGGGTCTTTTTATAGAGTACAAAAGATGGGCGATTACATTCTTAGAGAAGTATAACCGGCAAGGTAGTGGAGTTTGACCCACGTAATCGCTAAGGAAGTGGAAGGGACTCGGGTCTTTTCGTTTTCCAGAGCGGATTAGCCACCTCTAGCAAGCTAATTCAGGCGGACTGGCCAGATCAAACGGGCTAGCTAGTTCAGGTGGACAGATCAAGTGGATTGTCCAACTCTAGATCAGGCAGATTGGCAGATCAGATTGTTCAGGCAGGCTAGCCTATTTTGGTAGCTTGGGCTGCTTTCCTTTCACTCAATGATGCTAGTTTACTTGTAAGTCTCTTGGACTTGGGCTTGTAATTGGTGGACCTTGATGGACCTTTTGAGCTTATTTTAGTGAGGATAATTTCTTCCATCATCAACATCCATCCAATTCCTTACCTATTTTCTGACTAAGCATTTTGTGACACTTTCGAGTCCCCGAAAAGTACTCCTTTTTCATAGGGCAGGACTCGGTTATTTCTTTTCCTTTTAAGCATGTACTTTTAACTCTGACCTAATAACACTTCATGCATTTCCTACGTAGTTTTGATACTTTAGACATTTATCCATTGGATACATGAATTATACTGATTGCACTGTATTTAAGCACCGGAATATCCCCTACGATGCCCCTACATGGGAGATAACCATTGGAGTGTTGAAAGGATAGAGTATTGAGTATAAGATGGTGCACAATTTATGTTGCACCTATCCAACTATCACACTAATTCTGGGCTTACATAAGCACCCACCTAAATTTCTAATCAAACAATATCAACTCACGACACATGCATTTACCAATCAAGTCCACTACCTAGTTAACCTACTGCCCAGACAAACATCTTTCTTTTACTTGTTCAATTTCCACCTTTTAGGACTTATTTTGCAACCAAACACAACTGTAGATTGTAATTCCTAACCTTGTGGATTTATCTGGCGACCACATCCGTGATAATATCCTTGTCTGTTGTGTATCTGGCTTTCATTTCCCAAGGATATGGTTGCATATTTTTCTTTTCTGCCGTTATACTTGTGAGTGGTTTTGGTTTTGGGTATGGGAGGTAGGGGTCCTGTTGCCTTCAGAGATATTTTGTCCCAGAGAATTACACATTATTTTTTTTTTTTTGAAAAGCTGAAGGGTGGTTATTTGCCCAATTTCATTACTCTGAAAAAGGATTACAATTACATGGTGGACTCCCAAAACACCACTTGGGACGAAATGAAGCAAACAATATTTTCAATATAGGGCGTCTTGCCCCTAAATACGACTCCATTCCTCCCTAGCCACACACCCCATAGGACTGCCAACACCCTCACCCTCTCTTTCTTAGATTTGAAAGTGTTCCCCCTACCATGAGTACCCCCCTATCCAAAAAGAAGATCAAAAGTCATCCATGCTTCCAACGGCAATCTAGTCAAAACCCATCTTCTACCAAACCTACACAACGAAGGGACATTGAGAGAACAAGTGTTGCACATCCTCATTCGCCCTAGTGCAGAAAGGGCAACCTAAGTCATTCGTTGTGGTCCATCTCGCCCTCCAGGTCTTGGTCACCAATCTTCCTCTCTTCAACAACCATGCAAAGATTCGGACCTTCAGCGGGCACTCAGTCGACTAGAGCAACCTACAATCCCTCATCAAATCCACATCCAATGTCTGTGGCGCAGTACACAATCTACGGAACGCCTTTGCCATCGTAAACTCCCCTTCGTCCCAGTAGTGTCTTGTGCTCCTTTCGGCTCCCAACCCACCAAGGCACCCATCAACTGTTGGAATTCTGTTGACTTTGATCTGACAACACCCCCTGAAAAGTGGGACACTACTCCCCATCCCAATAGCTCCCCACCGTTGCCTCCCGGTCCACTGCTCCCAAGAAAAGGCGAGGG
Source organism: Thalassia testudinum (assembly GCA_037157565.1). Taxonomy (NCBI): domain Eukaryota; kingdom Viridiplantae; phylum Streptophyta; class Magnoliopsida; order Alismatales; family Hydrocharitaceae; genus Thalassia; species Thalassia testudinum. The sequence continues at coordinate 4,587,603 of JAZHRO010000037.1, forward strand.
TATCTATCGCAAAGATTGCTCCCTTCGTCTTGCCAGTCATCCAACCAAAATTTAAAGATGTCCCCCTCTCCTACGTAGGGCGAGAAGAAGTCCTACACCTTTGGAGCCACCATTGCCAAACCTCTCAAGAAGTGTGAAGCTCCTATCGGCGGAGACTCAAGAGGCCCCCATGATTGGAAGGGGCCACAACAACCCCGCAAGATATCTCCAAACATGCTCTGCTCCTGACCCACCAACCTGGCGATCCACTTCATGAGAATGCTCATGTTGACCCCATCCACATCCCTGACCCCGAGTCCACCTTCCTTCAAAGGCCGACACACCTCCTCCCAAGCCACCAATCTCGTCTCCTTCTCGACCAATCCCACATTGGACCAAAAGAAGTCACGCATCAAACTTGTAATTTTCTTCACCACCTGCTTGGGCATCCTGAAGACGGACAGGAAATAAGTTGGCAGGGAGGATAGAATTGCCTTCACCAGAGTCAACCTTCCCCCCCTCGAAAGTAACTTGGAGGACTATCCCGCTAGCCTCCTCTCCATCCTCTCCAGTAGTGGCAACCAGTCCTACAGTCTCGAGCGGTTAGTAGACAATGGTAACCCCAAATATGAACTAGATGTTAGAACTTTCTCTACGAGAAAAGGATTATGAACCTATTTATTTATCTTATTTTACTCTAAGGATGTGTTTGATCTGATAATCTTGTCATGCTGGTCATTGTCCTTTTAGATAAGCCATCGAAAAGAATCAAGTGCAGCATCTAAAGCTAAAACAGATAATGTAATAATGCTTGCTTAGATTTTTTTTCAAAGAATAGTGATTAGTTAATTACAACTAGTAAAACATGTTTTAGTCAGTTTGGTTGGTTGGATCATGCTTTGTGTTGGGTGGAAAGTTGTATGGGGTGCTTGATCTGTTAAAGGTGATGTGGGTACATGCAGGTTTGGGATATTTCCATCATGGGGCCTCTCTCAGAAGCTTTCACGGATCATAGGGCCAAATAGGGCGAGGGAGGTATCTCTGACAGCGATGCCGGTGACTGCAGAGATGGCAGAGAAATGGGGCCTTGTGAATTATGTGGTTGAGAATGGTGAGGTGGTCAGCAAAGCCAAGGAGATTGCTAAGGCCATGCTGAAGAACAACAAGGACATGGTGTTGAGGTACAAGTCTGTGATCAATGATGGGCTGAAGTTGGAGCTAGGTCAAGCTCTTTCTCTTGAAAAGGTGAGCTTTTAATGGCTATCCAAACGAGATTCTTCACAATCATAGTTTGTGAATTTCTTAACCTATGCTTTTATTTACATTATTCTATGAACAAAATATCTTTAAATCTGATAGATTGAGTATAAAATTTTAGTGATTTACTTTCCAAAAGGGTGACATGCAGCACCTCATCAAAAGCAACAAACTTGTAACTAATCCAAAAGTAATGTGCAGAAAATTGGTTTTACATGCTTTGTTGAGGTGCCACATTGTTTACCTGTATAATGTGGGATTTTTTCCCTGAAAAAGTTATAACATGGAAATTTTGACAGTATCTTCCCATGCCATATGTTGGGATGTATCAAATGAGGTAGTGAATGGTAGTTGATAGCTAATGATAAAGATGGGAAAAAAAAAAAAAAAAAAACGAAACAGCTAGTCACTGATTCCTTTGATAAAAAAAGTCCCCTTAATCCCGTAAACAGCTAAATATTAAGTCCACATTCTGTCAGAGCCGAGAATTTTTGTAGTAGGAAAGGCTCCTGGTTAGTGGATACTGGATTTTCCTGACTATTGAAGATTTTGTTTGAAATGAATCCATTGTACATTTCTCTCCACGCCATCCAAATGGCATCATTTTTCAGACTTATTGAAGCCCTACAAGAAATTTGCAAAGTTTGAATGGACTCCAAGTTATTGAAATAGAGAGTATATGCATAAGAATACTCTGCAATACATGTTTAATCTCTCTCTGTGCTTTCCAAAACAGAAGAACTAGAACACATTCTTAATCAAGACTAACCTCCCAACCCTTCAGAAGATTCATAGCCTTTTATCTCACAATCAGTTTTAACCTTGGCAGCAAAGGTCTCAAACTAAACCCTTTTTTCTGTCCACATAAAAATGGGCAGCCTAAGATAAGTAAAAGGTTGTTGCATGGAAATGGGACTAATGCAATTCAGACTGTCAGCATTGCAACCTCTTCCAATGAAGAAGTGGCTCTTGCTTCTATTTACCTTTTGCCCAGATGCTGTTACATAAATAAATAAAAATGGATAAGTTTTTCACAGCCATAAGTAAGGAGGATGTCATCAGTATACAGTCTTTGTGAGGAGGCAAGAACTCCTTAGACACCCTAGTGCTGCCCACGACCCCCCTTCAGTTGCTGCTAATACCAGGTTATATAGAAATCTTGCCTTGCCGGATTACCACCACCTGCCATTGCTGTTGTGTAAGTGACACTGCTTGGAGGGTGGGTGTTAATATTGCTCTGATGAATACTCATGTATTGGAAGAGGAGGGTGTTGATATTGGCCGGGGAGGTGGGTCGTGGGGTGGTGGAGGGAGGAGTAAAAGGGGTTGGAGGAGGTTGGTGACTGGTGAGGAAGGAGGCATTGAGGAGGTTGTTGGGGGCCATGAGGCACAGTGTGACATGAACATGTAGGGACATTGTTTGTGTTCTAGGGAGGAAGAGGGCACGGTTGACGAGGCTGAGTTCTTTCGAGTGAGTGCAATGTCTAAAGAGTCATTTGAAATGCAAAATGGGTGGCCCCTCATCCATCTATTGGGTCACTGCTCAAACCAGCTTTTGGAACACCTTTTTGGTATTAGGACATGACCAAGTTTGAAGTTATTCTCTCACAATGCCTATCTATTTGAGTATTTTGGCTGCAATAGTTGCTAATAAAAATTTTCCATATACTGCTTCCCAAAAAAAAAACCATGTCCTATAGTGGTATGAAATCATTAG